>CM070656.1:0-1200000 GCA_036346575.1 Dendrocalamus sinicus | reverse complement strand
TAACTTTAATTCGATTTATCAAACAGAGTAATAGGCTTTCCGCAACTTTTTCACAACAGTTTTAAAAATAAGTACAGTACAAAAATCACAAACTGAGCCGGAGTAAAAGCCTAAAAATAAATGGAAAAATATTAAAACGTATATCATTAGGCTTACAAAGGTACTCGCACCGTTCCTTCTTATTTGATGTTTTAAGAGTAGAAACAGATTTTTTTTTTATTTGATATGATAGGATTTCAATCGCCTTTACCTTATTTAGCATATTTTTATGTTGTACTAGGCTCAATCTCCATATTCACTGTCTTACTAACGCTATGTTTGGTTAAGATAACTTGGGTTAGCTAACTTTATCCAAGTTAGGTTAGCTTAACCTAAATTTTGTGTCTTGCAATTAGCCTGGATTACTATTAGGCTATATTAGGTGGGTTATTTGGGTTATCAGTGAAAAATCAGAACTTAAAAAGGTTAGTTATACTACGTTAGCTAGTTTTTTTAAAAAACTTTGACTGAGCTAACACTGTCTAAATCAGGGGTGTTTGACGGGTAAAATCCTAATCCACATCTTGGGGGTGATCGGTTCGGCTGAAAAGCTCGTGGCTTATGGCTGAAAACACTGTAGCTGGCTGAAAAAAGCACTGTAGCTGACAAGGTTTATTTAGCATAATTAAATTTAAAAAAAATTAAAAATAAAAAAATATATGTTAGCCCGTTACGTATAATACAAACAAATACGGGAAAAAAAAAGAACCAGCAAAAAAGCTCAACAAAAAGCCAAAAATTCAGAAAAAGATGAAACTTATGAATAGTGCCAAATAAGCCTCCAGCACTATAGCGAAGCCACAATGATCGCAGCCAAGAACTCGAACCAAATTGGGACTTCAGGTTAAACATGGGTGGCTTAAGAGACAAATAAATTTAAAGAATAAGTTTATTTGACCCTCTCAACTATTACAAAAATTCAGGTTTTAATTTTTAACTACGAAATTGGACAATATATCCTCATCAACTATCAAAACCATGTACTTTAGCCCTTGAGTCCAGAATTTTTGGTACGGATAATCCATTTTTATTTGAAATTACAGAAATATACCCGCGGGAATTTTTTTTACAAAAATAGGCTCAAGTCGCCCAATAGGAGGGCGACTGGAGCCTATCGCTAACCAAGCCGATTACATTCTGTCGCTCAACCATTGGCGATCGCATCGTCGCCCTCCCATTGGGCGACTTTAATCTGATCGCCCAATGGTTGAGCTATAGGTATCAAATATTCGCCAAAAATAGTGAAAATTGGTGGGGCTATTCTTCATACATCCAAAAGCCTTCAGAAAAAATATTTGAGCAATTTCGGCTACGGGATCAAAAGTTATAGCAGTTTCAATCGAGGCCGAAACGAATTTGAGTCCGTTTCCGACACACCTTCAGTAAAACGGGCATAACTTTTGCATACGATGTCCATTTTCGACGTTCTTGTACTCATTGGAAAGCTAACGACGAGCCCGATCCAAAGAAAATGATCAGCTTGCGCTCGTCGCCCTCCAAGACCCCAAAAATCGGCTATCTTTGGACCTAAACCTGCGTCGCAAGTTTTTGGTTTCTGTTTTTGCATTTTCTCTTGGTCTTCCCTTTGGAATTTGGATTTTGTTTCAACTGAAAAGTTGTAGATCCGATTGAAACCTTTCAAATGAGTATATAAACCGTCTATGTAGAACTCGTGTCTCTAGGCTAGGATTGGGTTTAGGAGGATCGACGGGCCCAGCGGTGCCATATAAAACTTTGCTATTTTATCTTTTGAGACTAGTTGTTTATATTGCATCGGTATATAAAACTTGTGATAGAGAGTATTACAGACGGTTTATATGTAGAACCGTCTTTGGTAATCTGACCGCTGGGTCCGTCGATCCTCCTAAACCCAATCCTAGCATAGAGACACGAGTTCTACATAGACGGTTTATATACTCATTTGAAAGGTTTCAATGAGATCTACAACTTTTCAGTTGAAACAAAATCCAAATTCCAAAGGGAAGACCAAGAGAAAATGCAAAAACAGAAACCAAAAACTTGCGACGCAGGTTTAGGTCCAAAGATAGCCGATTTTCGAGGTCTTGGAGGGCGACGAGCGCAAGCTGGTCCTTTTCTTTGGATCGGGCTCATCGTTAGCTTTCCAACGAGTACAAAAACGTCGAAAATGGACACCGTATGCAAAATTTATGCCCGTTTTACTGAAGGTGTGTCGGAAACGGACTCAAATTCGTTTCGGCCTCGATTGAAACTGCTATAACTTTTGATCCCGTAGCCGAAATTGCTCAAATTTTTTTCTGAGGCTTTTGGATGTATGAAGAATATCCACACCAATTTTCACTATTTTTGGCGAAAGTTTGATACCTATAGCTCAACCATTGGGCGACTGCTTGAAAGTCGCCCAATGGGAGGGCGACTGGATGCAGTCGCCCAATGGTTGAGCGACAGAACGAATCGGCTACGGTTAGCGATAGGCTCCAGTCGCCTTTTCATTGGGCGACTTGAGCCTATTTTTGTAAAAAAATTTCCCGCGGGTATATTTCTGTAATTTTGAATAAAAAATGGATTATCCGTACAAAAAATTCCTTGAGTCCATGTGAAGCCAATTTTACCTCACATGGTACCTGGGTGGACTGACCTTTCACTGCCCCCTCCCCCCAATATTCTGGTTCGAGTCAAGACGCCACAACATTTTAAAAAAAGAGAAACCTACACAAATCAAATGAACAAAACATGAAATAAAAAACTTTGTGATCTAGAGGCAGATCGGACATTCTGATTTGAATCAAGACACCACAACATTTTTTTTTGAAATAGAGAAACCTTTACAATTTGAACTAGGAATTGTTCAAATTGGAGAAGAGATAGTACAAAGGTGTGCATAAAATTTGACGAGCAACATTAGGTCATCTTCTTAAGCTCGGTCTTGACCTATTCTTGTTGTCGTACCATCTCTAAGATTTGGGTGCGGCGGCGCGGATAGATTTGATGAAGAGCCACGAGAGATGGTTGATTGCCCCATAGCCACTGACGACAAGGCCCGTTGGTAGGTGAAGCCGCGTCTGGACAGAGGAGGATGGTTGGGAAAGAGAGAGAGAGAGAGAGGGAAGAGAGGACAAAGAAGAGGAAAGGATAGGGATGAGAGGTGGCCCTATTCTATTTTATGTATTTATTCGATGATCATGCTGATAGGACTGTCATGTTACCTGAGATAAGCTTACATGTTAAAATCGCTTACACGTCAGAGCTACCTTAGAGCAAAATTGGCTTTAAATGGCCTCGAGGGGGGTAAAATACATGATATTGATAGTTAAGGGGTGTCGGTTATCAGGTTTTGTAGTTGGATGTTGAAATCTAGACTTTCACAATAGTTAAGGGTGGTCGAATGGACTTACCTCTAAATTTAATGAGGCTGGCATAAAGTATGCTCAAATCTAAAACATCAAATAAATACAATGGATCTAACTATGATGTCGATCGTATCCCTAATCAAAAGGCAGTCTACAATGTTGTAGTTGTTGGAAATTAAGTGGTTTTAGCATTATTTTTAGATTAATTCCAGATTTAAGTATAAAACCATTAGGTTGTTGCATGTAAATCTTTTCATCTAACTCTCCATTTAGGAAAGCAATCATAACATTCATTTGATGTACATAGAGTTTACATGTAGCAGTTAGTGCTAAAATCACTCGAATTGTGGGTAATCGAGCCACAGGCGAGTATGTATCAAAATAGTCTTCACCCTCCTTTTGCGTGAAACCCTTAGCCACTAGATGGGCCTTGTACTTTTCAATAATACCATCAGATGTTCATTGTCTCTTGAAGATCCATTTGTAGCCCACTGGTTTACATCTATTTGGAAGATCGGGTACTAGCACTGCTAACTAATGAACAATAGAAATTACAAAATGTAAAAGCTTACTAGGCAGTGGCAGTCCAAGCCACTGAGAAAACCAATCACCAGTGTATGCCCAGATATCACCGAAGAGGTTAATGGAGATACAATGCCCAACTTCACAAATAAGTACTTACCAAATCGTAAAGCCAAGATGCAGATGTTGCCGCACAAAGCCAACGCAATTCCCAATCAGACGAAGCAACCAAGAGTTTCTGAGCATAGCCGCTTGTGACTACGTCAGATCGACCATGGCAAAACGACCACGGCAGAAGTACCATGACAGAAACAATCAAGGCTAACCACACCTCAAAGAATTAGTAGAGCTTCGTCGGCATGGGAATTGTCGATACCCTAGTGAGTTTGTCGGAGCAAACCCCACAGGAGACCAGAGAAATCACCACACTTGCTCTCAAATCTGTGTATGTCCTCTTGATTACACCCTTCTGAAAAGCTCTCCCATCTGGATATATAGGAGTAAGAAGGCCAGAGTCATCAGTAAGGATTCGGAAAGGTCAAGGAACGACAGTCCCAAGCCTACCGCTCGAGAGACTAGGAAGAAGTGGAGATAACGGAAGACCCATTCCAAATCTGAACCGGCTCGGTGAGCCTTATCTCCTCTCCCTATGTCTCTTACAAGCGGGCCCCATAGGCAATTTCTTTTCCTTTATTGTCTTTTAAACCGAAAATGAGGGAAATTACCAAAATAGCCCAACAGTAGTGACAACATGCATTTTCTTATTTGTTACTCTTAACATAGAACAAATTATAGTTGAATACATAGATAATAAAGTAGTTTGGGAAATACACCCATTTTTTTCGGCAATAGCTCTCATCTGGACTTAGCGCAGGCCCTTGCTTTTCTCTTTTGGACCAGGCTTGACATCAAAACAAACATTTTTGGGCCTGAGCCTGACTTGAGCTGGGTTTCAGCCCATCAACCGCTTCTCTGGTGTTACCCGTACTGAAAGGTGGGCCTAATCAAACGCAGTGGCCAGCGTGTCATTGACTAACGTTGTCTTATGCCAGGCCTGCCCGGCTTACAAGTGGGTCCATGTAGTCATCAACCCATAAAAGAACATGTGCTACTAGTTCGTTCGTTCCGCTTCGGCGCGAAACCAAACCGAAAGGACACAACACCACCTTACAGAGGAGAGAGCAAGACGCGACGCCGCAAGAATCAAGAAACACCCACACCCTCTTCTCCGACAAGGCCGGCTAATGGGAGACAAGGCCACCGCCGCCTTGGCCGGTGGCGATGAACGCGGCCCCGAGGCGAAGGCCGGCGCTTCCACCAAGCGGCAGCGCTCGCTTACACGTCCCGTTTGGGGGGATGGCTCAGCGCACGCATCCCCATCCCCGGCCGCCTCCGGCTACGTCAAGAAACCCTCTCTAGAGCGCAGTTTGGATGGAGACGACTCCGACAGCGCGGAGGCCGACGGCCGCGCCCCCGAGCCTCCATCGCGCTGGCGTCCTCGCCTGATCCGTCCGACGGTGGGAGACAGCTTGCGCCACGCCTCCGCCCCCTTCAGCCGACCGCATAAAGAAGCCGTCCCCAGAGTGCGGCTCAGCTGGCGATAACTCCGATGGCGCGGTAGCCAGCGTCGGCACTCCGAAGCCTGCACCGCGCAGGCGTCCATGCCTAATCTGTCTTACATGGGGAGACATCTCACCTCACGCCTCCCCATCCCCTGCAGCTTACCGCGTTAAGAAACCGTCCCCAGAGCGCGGCTCGGCGCGCGATAACTCCGACGGCGCGGCGGTCGGCATCAGTGCTCCGGAGCTTGCACCTCATGGGCGTCCTCGCTTGACCCGTCCTACGCCCGGGAGGTGGCTCGGCGCACGCCCCTCCAACGCCCGCTGCACAAGTCACAGACTAGCCTGAGGCATCACAGGCCGCCAAGAAACGGCCCTCTTGGGCTGAGGATGCTTCCCGAGGCTGCTCGGCCGTCAGCGAAGGGCACAAGCAATGGCGGATTTATGATTTTATGAATGGGTGTTCGCTAATTATATTGTGTTATATTTTTTTTAATATATACTTATATTGGTTTATAAAAACTGAAGATAAAATTCACATTTCTAAGTCTATTTAAAGTCAATAATACTAAAATTTTTGAAATAATAAACTAATACTAACACTTTATTTGGTAGCAGCACAATTACAACCTTTTAGAGAAAAACTATTACAACTTTTGTTGACAACACAAGTGTGCACTTTGTTTTTAAATAGATATTAACTTTAACCCACTTCTCTTTTCTTATTTTCTATGTTAGCATATTAAATGGTGTTTTTTCACACACATAGAAAAAGAAGTAGTACATATTTTTGTTTTTGACATATATTGTCTCTATTTATGATTTACCTCTCTTTAAGAATAACAATTAATATGGGCACTTTGATGAACATATTGCTTCCGAAAAATAAAATATAAATATTTATAAACCAAAACCAACTCTCTCAAATGATGTATATTTTGGATTGAAAGGATTATATAAATTCTTGTGACCACTAGATTTATGACAATTGGCACAATCACATTCCTTCGGATAAAGTATCTAAAATATCTAGATATTTCTAGGAAACTATCTAGATTTAAGATCATGTTCATGGGATCTCTAGAACCCTTAATTATTCACATTTTTCATGTAGATAAATTATCCAATATTCCATCTAGTAATTTTAATCTACAGATTAATATATGGTACTAGAAGATGATAAATTTACCAGATAGCCGGATTACAAAATTCATAGCTTAAAATCTATGTATCTGATCAACATAAATAAATATTGTACAGAAAACTATCGAATTTCTCTATAATTGTTTAGAAGATGATATTTTTAAATTACTCTTATACAGTACCCAAAATTACAGGAGAACAATATAGCAGATTAGCCGATATACTAGTCTTTTCCCTAACGAATACTTTTTACTTCCTCTCAACTCTAATCTCTAATTAAATTAATAAACATAGAGAAAACCGAAGATGATATTTTTAAATTACTCTCATACAGTACTTAAAATTACAAGAAAATAATATAACAGTCACTGACCACTCTGACCGGCCTGAGGCATCACAGGCCACCAAGAAACGGCCCTCTTGGTCCGAGGATGCTTTCCGAGGCTGCTCGGCCGTCAGCGAAGGGCGCAAGGCTGGAGCGGAGGCCAACACGCAAGGTCTTCATCCTCGGGCAGTGGCAGTCGCTGGGAGTACAAGCTGCTCCAGCCAGCAAGATGCAACCAGAGTGCCCCCAAAGCGCCGCCGCCTCATCCGGCCGGTGCTGCAAGAACAAGATAAACAAGAAGGCTGCGTTGTTGAGATCAGCACCGGACAAGAGGCTGTCGAGATCATAAGTTCACTGAAGAAAGGGGAAGATCTGAAGGTGGCCATTTCCAGGAACATGCCTCTGGGTGAGGTTTCTAACGTTGTACGTAGCATGTACCCAGTATTACCTGCATTCCTTGCTGAAAGTGAATGGGAGCTGCTGTTCAATAAGCCGCGCGAGGAGGCGGCCGCTCAGGCGCGCATTGACCTTAACAAACGTCTTCTTGATTTCCTTCAGAAGGTAGAGCAGGATGTTGACAAGGCTCTACATGAGGATAGGATGGCTCAGCGCTGGCACAACGCAGAGGAGAGCCGAGAATCCCAGAACACACGGCGAGCACGAGTGGCGCAGCGCTTGGGTTCGTGCGGCACGATGCGCGCTGGCGTGGTGCGTAGGGGTGCAAACGGGTCGGATTTGGACGGACATGACGAGTTGCAAGCATAGACGGTGCACGGCCAGGGCGCATCCGGGCATCGCGGGTCATTCCAGCCAGGCCAAGGGCCAAATGGGCTAGGCCTAAGTGAGAGAAAGGGAGAGGTGGGCTGGGCCAAGCCCAAGGAAGGTTTGGTAGTTTAAAATCTCTTGGAAAGATTTGAAATTTGATTGAACCGAATGAATTCAAATTCGATTTGAATTTACAAGCAAGCAAACTTTCAAATTTCTAAAATGGGATGTTACATACCACTTAGCATTGTGACAACAAAGATCGAAGTACATCTCTCTCCCGCGAGGTATTCCACCTCTACCTTCAAACCCTCATAACCTTGGGTCTATAATCAGAACCTCCAGCCTGGGGGAGTTTTCAACAAGATGAGTCGCCCGTTCTATGTGACGCGTAAACTCTTCAGATGATCATGGCGGCATGGTGGAAGGCTTCTAATTGGAGTACTAGTACACTGAGTCATAATGGCATGCCACTGGGCACAAGCTACACGAATTAAGAAAAAAAATGGGCAAAGGTCAGTGGTGTCCACAACAATGACTCAGACAGTGGCGGAGGACGGGAAAAAAATGAGGTGGGGCGGATCGTCGACCGCCCGCCCGCCCGCCTCCCGCCGCCGCGCCCGCTACTCCCCTAGTTCCGTCGCCGCCGCGAAATTCAAGGTCTGGCCCATGCCACAGCTTGCCCTATCGGGTCCTCCGCCACTGGACTCAGACATCAAAATTAGGAAGCATAGAGATTCAGTTTGCACACTGTTGCATGATGCACAGGATGACAAAGTCCTTACTATTGAGTTGCATACACCAATTAATTTATCTAAAAACCTAAGCTGATAAGAAAATATAGGCAATTCTCTTATACTTAAACACTCCTCACATGCAAGCTCCTTTAAGCCTAAGACGTGGAATAGAAATGGGCTGTAATTATTTTTTTAATTATACCAACTGGATCTTAAACTTAAGACCTCTTAGCTTTAATACTATATTGAGTTGCATGTACTAGCAAGTTCATCTAAAAGCCTACGCTAATAAGAAAAGACAGGCAATTCACTTATACTTCAACACTTACACGCATTTCTAAATTTTACAGCGAAATGACAGCTCTCAGAAAAGAAGCCAAGGAGAGAAGTTTGTCCACACAAGCTTCAAATACATGTAACATCAACTTTAGATGCTTTAAGTGAGAAAACTTTATCATGTCTTTTGGTGAATGAAGCATCTGAAAATGCAAACAATAGGGCATAATAAACAAAAATATGCAAGAAAAGTATAGTCATAGCATCAGAAGTGCTCACGAAGCAAACTTTTAATGGCATGCATGCACCCAAATTCAAGTGTTCTATGTGAGGCAGAACTCTGGGAAGTACAGTAATGGCAGCGTCAAGGGTTATGTCTTTAAAATCAATAACGAGATCCTTTGTTTCTTGATGACGCAACAAAGTTAACCCAGCTGCTGAGATGATCGACTAGCATCCTGTGGAATGGAAACTTGACCTCAAACTCTTCAACAGCCTTCCCATTGTGCCGTTGTAAGACAGAATTAACATTCTCAATGAACTTGTGAGCACATCATTGTTTGCTACACATTGTAGTGCCATCAAATCTTAGTTTTGGACATGGTGTCCATGTTGTCTCCACTTGCTTGAAAGTGTACTAGTCTTTATAACTTCTCTCAGTGGCAATTGTGACAGAACCAAATGTAGCACGTCCTAGACAACAGGTATGTCAAATGGAGCAGTTAGATTGATGTACTCCTGTTTCTTGAGATCAGATTAATCATACACAGTAATCCAAACTGGTAGTAGAAGGTTTGTGTAAAAACTAAAAGCAGTTGATCATCACATAAAGACAAAGGTAGCGAAAAATGCACACCTCCGGGAGACTTTGTAAAAGATCCTTTGCTCAACATTTCTTTCTTAAGATAGCTTCACCATGACAATGTTTAGCCCTCTTGCTTCCCAACATTATGCGATTTCTTTGTCACCAGATCATCAACAACAATCACTGTAGCTCTGTAAGTAGAAAGCATGTACAACATGGCAACGACACAAACTTTGCCCCATCTCTTACATTGCAATTTGAAATCGAGTGATTATTTCTTCCCAATCTTTCATAAAGGGAAAAAATCTCAGTAAGAGGTGATATCTTGAGGTAAACATAGTCTCCAACTTCAAAGGTTATCTCCCCATGATGATTGTTGGCATTACCCTTGGGCGGCTTGAAATTGGTCCCTGATCAAGCGGACCTTTTCTTCGACCCGCTTTAAGGTGTTCGTTCCAAAGATATTACCTTCTTCTACTTCTGATCAATGGAGAGGAGTTTGGCACTTTTCTTCATCATCTAGCTGCCTGCCAATTCCGATGGAATTGGGCTCGCAGTCCAGTTTTCTACTCAATAGTCAATAGAAATAAAAAGACTTTTCTGGTCATGTTCTTCATATCTTGTTAAAGGGAAAATGCATCATACCATATTTAAATTTAAAATTTAAAAATCAGCTTATTTCATGATATTAGCTACATTTAAAAATTAGGATAATTCTCTGTATGCCACTGAAAGTTGACCCGATCCTGGATGTGCATTAGAAAAATGTGGTTCCTTCTGTGTCACTGAAAAACTTTCCACAACCTTTCCATGCCATTGATGTTAGCTCCATTAGGGCAACCGGCTATTAGCTCCTAAAAACTTGTTAGATTTTTTTGAGAAATATCCATCTTGCCCCTCTTCTTCCAAATACCCATGTGTCCCTCTTCATCTTTGCTCTGTGCTTTCATCCTAAAAAAAACATAAGGCCAAGCCATAGAGGTCTACAAGAGGCGCCACCGGTGGAGAGCCGAGGGCAGCGTTGCACGCTGGCTGGAGATGACCAAGGGCGATGGATTTGGAGGGGAGGGCGGCAACAGGTGGAGGGGAGAGGATGTTGGTGGCAAGAAGAGTAGAGGAGGAGACACGACGTGGCTAGATCCAGTCGGATCTGAGCTTGGCAACAGCAAGAGGTGCGGCAGCACTTGGTAGCCTCGATGGTGGTGAGGAGGACAGGGTAGCGTGGAGATAGTCGGTATGGGTGGAGGTCTTAGTTTCGGCTACTAGTGGCGAGAGGTGCAGCAATTTGAGTGGTGATACTTGGCGATGGCGAGATAAGGTGTGGTGGCTCCAGGTCCTAGCACTGGTCGGAGTAGAGGATGGACACCATGGCTGGGGTGGTGAGCTTTCGTCGGCCATCATTGTCGTAGATCTGCTCAGCTACCGTAGATCTAGCACCCCGTTCGTCCTTGAGTCCGACAACCTCGACGCTGCCTTTGTCCTTGAGTCCATCCGCCGTACCTAGGCTTGCTACCTTGCACTCGCTGCCGGATGCCACTACCACCTTCTACCATCACTGCCACCTGGGCTCGCTATCTACTGCCTTGCACTCATCACCGAACACCACCACGTTTATCGCCGCCAGTGAAGGGTAGGAGGTCAACGATGAGAGGAGGGGAGGCGGACGAGGCAATCCACTGAGAGTAAGGGGGATAGGTGAGGGCAGTGGCGGCGATGATAAGGAGCCATGAGAGAGAAGAGAAAGGGATTCAGGAGAGAAGAAAGAAAAAGAAGATAAGGGTATATTTGTCATTTTGCAGCCCATTTAACACCACGTTGATGGAAGAAAAGACAAAAGTGGTATGAAAGAGAACAAGATGAAAACTCGATGGTATAGAAAGAATCACATTTTTCCTAATGGCAAATTCAGGATCGGATTAACTCTCGGTGGTATACAATGAGTTATCCCTTAAAAATTTTGAAGTAGAAAGAATCGAAAATACAACATAATTCTACCGTTTATTCTCATAGTCCACCCTTCAGCCCTTCCCATTGGTTTGTTTGCTTCCATCTAAGTGCTCCAATTGTTCGCGTAAGAAAGCAAACACAGAAAGGCATTGCGTTTTCTGCAGCTTAAGCGCAGCATCAGCACCAATATACTTGCACAGAAGTTCTTCTGACATAACACAATCTACCAAGGAATCCAAAGTAGCAACAAATTCGTCATAAACTCGTAAATCGTATGGAATTATGGGTGACATTAAGGCAGTGCTGTCAGAACAGTACATGATAACAAAATTTGATTCGACCGGGGGGAAATCGATAGTTCAATGGACACAAGAACTGAAAAGTGCAAGACTTCAAACTGAGCAATCTTCCCAGGACTCTTGCTGGTACAAGCTGCGATGAACCAGACGAAAAGTTGGCTAAATTTCAGTGTACATACTGGCATTACAGATTTTGCAGAACAAATCGTTGGAAATTCGCAGGCATCCTGTTGTTATTAAGGTGAATCAAAGAGTGAGGCGTATTTATTGATCAACACAGATAGAATCGAGCAACTTGGCAGTTTCCTCGCTGACCTCCACATTTTCTATCTTTAGGCGGTGTCGCATCCCAGGGAGCTTCTTCCCAGCAGCTGCGTATGTCCGTACCAGTGGTTCAAACACCACCGCGTCCAAATCCTTTTGCACCTTCTTTAATGCCTCAACAAATTTCTCGGCTCCATCTACATCTTTATTCTTCTCAAAGTAACGCATCAAGGTCTCGGTCACATCACGTGGTGGCACCCAAATCCTACCACTGCTGTGTCCCTTCTTGATTGCACGGTCCGCGCACCAATGAACCATCTTGAGATCCCCTGCCTTGAGATAGTGTTCCATAAAAATTTCCCATGTCTTAGCGTTGAGTCTTCCACCACGCATCTTGGCACGCTTCTTGAGAGCAACAGCCTTGTCAATCATACCCTCTGTAATATATGCTTTGATCATAGCATTTGCAACCCGGATGTCATACTTAGGATGCTTCAGTTTAAGCTCCTCCATGCCCTTGGCCTTGGTTCCCTTGACATCAGACTCATTATTAGATGCATCAGTTGAAGATTCCGGCTCCAACGTAGATGTTTTAGTTGTCCCAGTGTCCTTTGTGTTAGTCTTAGGTGGATGGATGTGACGGGCTTCCCACTCTTTGAAACAGGCCTCAGCAGCGGGCAGATCCTTCAAGTTTGCCAAAACTTGAATCATGTTAAGATAGCTCATGTTTGCCATTCTAGGATTATTCCGCTTCAATGACCGCCAAACACGATGAACTTCCACTAAATTTTGCGTTCTCCCATATAGTGTAATGAGGAACTGGTAGGCTTCAAGATCATTGCTAGTGTTCCTCTTCTCTAGCTCCTTAAGTGCAGATTCTGCCTTCTCAAACAGTCCAGCATCAACATATATGGAAGCCAGGTTACTGTATGTTGTCCAATCAGGAACAACTCGACCATCCCGTTTCATCTCTTCAATCACCCTCTCAACCCCTGGTATGTCTTTACGAGCTGCAAGTGCCCTCATCCAAACATTATAGGTATAGATATCTGGCAATACATCATCGGCCTTCATGTCCTGGATGATGCTGGGGACCTTCTCAGGTTGGTTGACTTTAGTGTATAGCGTCATTAAGCTGTTATAGGACATGGCAGTGAACGCAAAGTTGAGCTCCTTCATTTTTTCCATAAGGGCCTCAGCCTTCTCAATCATTAGCTCTTTACAATAACAATTGAGAAGAGCACCGTATGTGAGATGAGTTTTGGAAGTTTCTGGAAGGTCCAGGAAGTACTTCTCAGCAGCAGCAATGCCTCTCGATTTGGCAACAAGATCCAGGCGGATTGCTTGATCACTGACTGTAGGATTCATGCCTCTTCTGGCCATAACTTCAGAAAGCTGCAGAAATAAATAAGAATCCCTTTGAACTTACTCTAATGATATATCTCAATTTCGAAAACATCACAAGATATGCAAGATTCAAAATCTTATAATAATCTCCATCTGGGATATGCCATATGCATTTTATGTTCAGCTTCATTTGGCACAAAATACACCAGAATGAAATCGACCAATATATTTCAAAGAGAAATAACTGTTTTCAGTACAGTTATTCACAAAGAAACTGTGCAATGAAAAGGCAATACCAAGTACATATGAAAAACCAATAGATGACTTTGCTAGTGTTGATTCAGGTAAAATAAAAATATAATGGACATCCATTAGAGGTGGAAAATCTTTTAAGTTCACACATTAATAACATGAATACGAGGGAGCCAATCTTGCAACAGCATTTACATATACATTCACATGCTACTGCAAATTTTTTTTTTTGGGGGGGGCATTCAGATGAGAGCTTGCAGCAAAATTAGAATCTTCAACTTGGTATGAGGAGCTCAAAGGCAACTCACCAGCTGGTGCCAGGCAAGCAAATAAGTTGGAAAAGTCTGTGCTTGTGCGAAGAGCAAATGTACTTAAGTGAAATGTCGTGCAGTCATATTTAATTACTACATTGAGGTTAATAGTAAGACCCATTACAATTTACAACTGGTATAATTTTATTGTATACCCTACACATTATTTTTTTTATTGTTCTATAGCACTGAGATGCAAAAGGCTGAATATGATAATGAAATATAGAAGTTCACAGTCTTGTAATGTCAATTATACAGTTTAACCTACAAGAAGCAAAAATATAAGCCTAAAGACAACAAAAGTAGTTCAAAATGATGCAATGGAAACATTAACTACACTCACTCAAACCAAAACTCAAACAACAATGTTTAACCTTGCTCATTCAGAAACGAGGCAGTACTAAATGGAAAGCATAAACAACAAGGTAATTGTGTGAGGAAGAAAAGCAAGAAACTGGTTGTCCAACTTTCTTCTTGGCAGCATAAAGCAGCTAGTAGAAATTCATAAAACCTCAGATGGAACATCATCAACACAGTGAATCATACTAATGAAAAGATCAGCTGTAACTCAGAAATGATGCCCGTTGAGCAATAAAATGGACCCCCATTGTTGGACAAATTAACTATTTGAACTGATCCAAGTTTGCAATCTATCATTTGCAGTGTTTCAGTAACGTATACTTCAAGTTCATCTAGACTCAAGCAAACATGGCTGGCAAAGATCGAACATAATAATCTGAATTTTACATACTATTCCACAAAGCTGAACCCCTGATGACTAAGCTACCCTCTTGGCTTAAAATAGCACAGAATATAGGGAGGACAAAAAAAGGGATATTATCGGCATTTCACTGTATCCAAACCTACTAGTGTCACTTAGCACATTTAGCATTCGCACACAATCAAATAAAGCATTCCACCTGAGTAAACGAAGTGAAGTCTAGGAAATAAATAAATTCGCAATAGAAATTTTTCATCTTGTAAACACAGTAACACACTATCATATCAGTGAATATCTTACAGGATTTATCCCCTTCCATGATCACACTACCATCATCAGATCTAACAACAATCGCGGCATCACGAAGCACAAACAGAAACCGATCAAACAAACGGAGGAGAGAGAAAGGGATTGAACCTTGAGGGCGGGGCGGTAGAGGGCGTGCAGCCGGAGCCGGCGGACGCAGACGCCGACCTCCCACTTGAATGCGCGCTTCCGGCTGTCGAGGAAGCCATCCACCTCTTCCCGCACGGCCTGCGGCGTCGACCCCCGCCGGAACAGCCGCCGGTACAGCGCCTCCTCCACGTACTTCTTGCTCGACCGCCGCGCCACGTCCTTCACCCGCGTCGCCATCTCCGCCTCCGCCTTCGCCTTCACCTCCCTCTCCCTCGCCGGCGCCTCGAGGTTTTGAGGGTTTTGGCGGCGCGAGGGGGAGCTCACCTCGCACGACTCCACTCGCGTGGCCGCTTCGGGCTTCTTGGGCCTAGGCTTTACTACTGGGCCGTGGGCTTCAAGAAATAAGAAGGCGTTGGTTTTCTCTTAATGAGGCAGGGTCAAAAAGGGAAAGGAAAAAGGGGAAGAGAGGCGACGTCGCCGGCAGCCGGAGGCGGCGGGGATGAGCCGGAAGGAGGTGGCACCGGCTAGCGTGGAGGGAGCGGAGGGATCGTCGAGTTTGGCTGCGCAGGCTGGAGACGGCGGCAGCGGCGGGCAGCTGGCGGAGGCGCTGGCGCGGCGGCGGCTGTACCTGGAGGTGACGCTTGCGCTGCGCACGGGGCTGCGCGACGCCAAGGCCGACTTCTCCTTCCTGCGCGCGCGTGGGCTCCGCAGCCTCGTCGGCTTCCTCCGCTCCACCGTCTCCGCGCCCGACGACTCGCCGCTGCTCCTCTTCCGCCACTCCCAGTCTATCCCCGATCTCCAAGGTACGACGATCTTCCCACCCATTTCGGTGATCCAACGGGGAAACACAGAAAAATATTGGACTTTATGTGATTTTTCCTCTGCCTACGTAATTGGAGCGTCATTTGGTGAGAAAATTGATCATTTGCCACTTTGAAGAGTGAGCTTCGCAAAATTGCCATTTTCAAAATTGACTTCGCAAAAATGTCATACAGTACATTTACCTCTTGATTACTTTGCCATTTGAGCCATTTAACTCATTTAATATTTTTTTTCTAATTTTAGGAGGTGGAAAATACATTTCTGCCCTTGCGTTCAGAACGGCCGTACAGTACATTTGCGCGAACGGAAGCCAGCTTGGGTTGGTTCAAGAGGAGGTCCAAGGGGGAGGCGGCGTCGGGTCCGGCGACGACGGTGTCGGCGGTGAGCACGAGCCGGTCGGACGAGTCGGGGGCGGTGCGGCCGGTGAGCAAGTCGACGGGGTCGGCGTCGTCGCAGCCGAGCATCAGCTTGCTGTACGAGGAGCGGGGCCACGGCCAGCTGCGGGCGTTCGAGCACGAGGACCTCAGGCGCCACCAACGGCCGGCGGTGTCTACATGGGCTTCGTCCGCCCGCCCAACGGCAAGGGGGACCGCCTCGCCGTCGCCGTCAAGTGCCTCAACCAGGGCGGCCTACGTACATGCTTTGCTTCGCTCGATCTCCTCTCGTTGCCATCTCTTTCTATCTCAGCCTCTTTCTGAGGGCATGCCCATGGCATCTGTGAGTGATATCTCCATTCGATTCTGTTCCCCGTGTGATTGTGTCGAGAATTTCCAGCGGGAGAGGAAAAGATTTAGGCGCTGTAGTTAAAGGTTTCCACTTTTTCCACGGATTGCATACACTTACAGGGAGGGCGGCGCGGGGAGTCCGGCCGGCGGCGCGGGATCGCGCGAGCGGGAGGCGCTGAGCGGGACGGCGCCGAGAGGGACGGCGCCGAAGCGGGGAAGGGCGCCAAGCGGGACGGCGCCGAGCGGGAAGGGCGGCTGGCGGCGCGGGGACGGCGCCGAGCGGGGACGACGCCGAGCGGGAAGGGCGGCGTGCGCAGATCGTTGCTTCGGGAGATCTCTTGCTTCGGGAGATCGTTGCGACGTTTCATTTTCCCATGCAGGGCAAAACTCAAAAGGGTAGAAATGTCTTTTCCACCTCCTGAAATTAGAAAAAAAAATATTAAATGAGTTAAATGGCTCAAATGGTATGGTAATCAAGAGGTAGTTGTACTGTATGGTATTTTTGCGAAATCAATTTTGAAAGTGGCAATTTTGCGAAGCCCACTCTTCAAAGTGGCAAATAATCAATTTTCTCGTCATTTGGTAAGCCTAACGTTTAATGCAATGCAATATCCAGTGGATGTTTGAATGAAATTAATGGACAATACTTGGCTGTCTAGTAACAATAGGCACAAATTAGAGATGATAACTCGGAGTATTGACGAGTCCCTTGTTACAATGTAATCACGGTAGGTTTCGAGTGATTTAATCAAATCAATGCAAGTCTCGCAGGCGCAGTTAGTTAGCATACGAGATTCAGTATTAGGTGATAAATGCCCCAGACAGCTTCTTGATCTATAAATCATGTTATTCAGCCTTATAGAGTTATAGTTGGGTGCTGGATTGGAGTTAGCTTGTTAAAAATGAAACAAGAATCTTGCTGGTATGGGTGCACGACTACTAGTGCATTCTCCTAGTCTTTCCCCTCATGATGTACTTATTGGGAGAGCTAACCTGATAATTATGTCTTGGTAAAAAAAATTCCAATTATGTACGTCAGTAAGACTAGTTAAACCGTAAATTTGCTTAGGCGATTATTGCAGCTACCAGCCTCAGCTTGGAACACTAGATGCTACTAATGCACTGCAAACTTTAGAATGAACTGGGCTGGACACCCTTGTGTGTGAATAATTTATTCTGCTATTGGCTTTCTTGGAGTTGTATCATGATTCTAGCATCTAGTATAGCTTGCTATGAGTAATTCAGAAGAACAATATTACACTTGAAGTCTTTTTTCCCTTATTGTAGTTCACATATTTTCATTCATCCAACTTTGAGTGTGTAACTTCATCACTCAGAGGCATTAAGATGCTGATGCCTTTGGCTGTTTCTTCTATGTACACATGAGGAAGGAGCACTTACTGACAAGCTTATGTTCTGTGACAGTTATTCCTGTTCTCTTTCAGAATTCATTGCATCAACCAAATCAACCAAAGGAAGATCCTGTTGTGACATTGGATCATATATTTGAAGTCGAACCAATAAAGATTTCAAGCCCCCGAACAGATTCTGAAATTGCTCTTGCTCTTAGAGTCTTGGAAGGTTGTTGCCTTCTGTATAGCCGATGCACTGCTCTGGCCCACAAGTACAAGGCTGTGAAGGTATCCACCACTCATTTTTAGTCAGTTTTGGCTTATTACTTTTAGGTCTTCTAAGACATCTTGTTTATGCTTTATCATTTCATTTGTTAAATTATACTGATTAGAAGGTTTTCTCTTTCACATGGTAAATAGTCAAACTTGGAGCTAGTAAAAAATTCAGTAACAACATGCAATTTTTTGCCCTGCAGCTTCATACAATCTCACTGTCAAGAACTTCCTGTTCTTTGTGATAGTGATTCTACAACTCTTATCCAACTATTTAGACATTTTTTCTTCGCGCATAAACCACTAATATACATGCTACCATCTGCTTATGTTATTTTAAACTCGCTTGTTGTTTCTTAGATTGATTAGTTAACAACTTCAGTTGGTGTAGGTACTCTTGAATATATTAGCCAGCCGAGGTCCAACTGAACAAGGAGTGTGCTTGCATGCTCTGATATCGTTGATGTTGGATTCACCCCCCAATCAGATTGTACGGCTTATCTCCTTACCTGAATGTTTATGATTGTCTTAAATCTTGTATATATGAAACTTAGTTTTTCTATCATTTAGGATGAGTGCACAATTGCTGAATCTAAGAGAGAATTTGCAAACATAAGCACACATAAGTTAGCAAATAGCTCTAACATGGTTGAAATGTCCAAATCTTTAGTTGTTACTACCATTGAATATACTGATGGTCTGATGGATTATATTTCAAGACATGTTTTGTGCAGGCCAAAGATTTAGAGTATAAAATTTCATTTCAGAGCATGATTAATACTAATTGCTGTAAGTTTGCATTGATAAAAGAAAGAAATCATACTGCATTAAATAAGTTGTCTAACTTGATTGTTTATGGTTTGTGTGGTTATATTGTGTTCTTCGGCTGGTCTGTACTTTATATAACTACATCATTCTCTAGGACTTCGAGGAATACAGTGGACTTGAAAAGGTTGCTGAGCTTTTAAAGGATGTGCAAGTGGAAGAGCACATAAGGTAAGCATTTTTCCTTGAAGTGTTTTTTTTTAACAATTTGAACTTAACTTATTGTTCATGTGCCACATAAAAAAATAATTACTATTGTATTTCACTCCTGTGGATTGATATGTCCGTATCTCATCAGTCAATTGAAGAATTATAAACAAGCAAAATGAGAAAGGAGCCAAATAACTATTACTAGCTTGGTGGTTTGGTGACAAAGAAGGCAACTTGACAAATCTATCGATATCTCTGTGAAAAATATCGGTTGTTAACCTCTATGGCTCTACTCGTTCTTTATTCTTTTTCGGTTTTGTGAGGCTCATTCGTTAATCGTTACTACCTCCAACTGACTGCTAAGAGATAGTTTTGCACTATGAAAGCTTGAGATAAGCAACCAATCCCTTGAATTTTATGCCTTCCTAATTTTTTATTATGAAATTCTCGTGGCCACAACTATTTATGTACTAGAAACAGTATCAATTGCATATTTGTTTCTCTAAACTGTTAATTTGCTATTGGATTGACCTGCTTTTGTTCACTTGACGCTTTGATGCAGATTGAAATGCGGGGAGTTTCTATTGTTGCTCATTGGACATGTTTATGCGAAGGAAAATTCTCCCATACATGAACAAATGAGAAATCTATTTGGTGAGCAGTGTGCGTCACTCGTATGGGCAGCAAGCCGGTTTGGCTCCACCCTCGACGCGGAGCAGAGGCAGTCGGCCTTGCATATACAAGCAAGGAGAGTTGTTGAATCCTTGGAGCCCTACTAAGACAAGCGCATCAATGTGTTCCTGACAATGATTTGATATCTCTAATCTCAGTTGAAGCTTCATTTGCCCATGGCAAGCTTTGCTGTCATATTTTTCTTTGTAAAGCGATTCTTATGTTGCTGTTTGTATAATATATTGAAATTATTGAATTAGTTCAGCTTAGTTCCATTTGAAGACCATGGACAAGGGAAAAAGGTTTAAGGTTGAAAAGATTGTACAGGTTGAATACCATGTATTAAGAATCACTACAGAAGCCGCTTTAAACAGGGTAGTTTTTTAACGTGAGTATCCTTTACTTTTTTAATTTCTCCTGTAATCAATCAAAAGTCATAGCTAAAAGCTATAACACTTTTGAACAGCCTCAGATTTGTCCGTACTGTACTCAGTATTCTGTATGACTGAAGTCCTTTGAGGATTTTATCCCATTGAAGGCAAATGATACGCTGCCATTGATGCTTCCATAATTGCATTTACTTATGTTATTTTCTCCTTCGTTCTATTTAAGTTGCTAGTAATGATTTTTTTTATACAAGTACCATCAAACTCTGGTAAATGATAAAAAAAAAGTACCTATACGCCAAAAGTGCTTTCTGGGATATCATTTCATGTCTGACAAATGGCACCTTACGAAAAGCACAAGACCCCAAAATGAAGCACAATTGATCATATCTCTAATAATTTAGGCCCTGTATGGAATGAAATTTCACGCTTCATAGAAAAATAATTTAATTCCGTACAGATTGGGAAAATTTCTATAATTCTAAATGGGTCTTAGATTGGTTTGAAACATAGGAATCGCGTAAAAAGCAATTCGATTCATGTAGGAATTTACAATAATTCCATATAGCCCTTTTTAGAAGTAGGAATTTCGCAAGAAATAGTTTGATTATCGTAGAAATATGTGGAAATTTCCATGTTCCAAATGGAAGTTTAAAATCTATATATCTACAAATAACCGATAATATTCAAGGTCCCTTCTTCGCTTTGAAGGTGTACAGAATCCCATAATAATTCTTAAATTAGGAAAAAAGAAAAATCCTAGAAATTCTCTCATTAATCAAGAGAAAAATGAGAAGATCTACATCACTTATTTTTTTTATGGGCCCAAATTATAACGGTGTAGATTAATTATATATATACAAAATATATTATCAATTGCAGATTAGTCATATCTATAAGAAATTCTCTCATTAACCGAGAGAAAAATAGAAAATCTACACCACTTGTTATTATTATTATATTTTATGATCAGTACATCACTTATTTTGACGAGCCAGATTATAATAATATAAATTAATCAGGTATACGTATTTCAATTATTACAATTATGTAATAAATACAACTATATCTTTGAAAGGCAATAGAGTTATATAGCAAATACATCATGACAATATCTAGCTGTGCAGAAAATTCTGCTAGTAAACTAAACCCTCTTTGAAACTCTTTACATGTTCCGAACGAGGGTCGGAGCCCTGTTCTTTTAGTCTTTTAGCTTTGGATTTCTTCGAGAGTCGAAACAAAACAGGACAACCTTTTGAAATGAATTCTTCAAACGATTTCCTAATTTCAAAACTATATGCATCGTCCACGTCAACATCTTCATCTGCTATCGTCTTAAAAAATACAGATAAAAATCATCGTTCATAACCAAGATTTATCAGCAAAAAAAAAGAACAGCATATGATCGACACCGCCATCAGGGCTGAACAGTCGAGCTCGCCCCGAGAGGGGTGAGCGGCGGGCGCACCGCGCCCCAAAATTCAGGGGCCCCCAATCCCCCATATACATAGTATATATACTATGTATACATAGTATATAGTTAAATGATCTAATTTCTGAGTTAAGTGTTATGCAATTGACTTTATCAGATAAACCAATGTCTGCTATGGAGATCTTTGAGTTTGCCAGCAGCTCCTGCAGAAGAAGCGCGGAGCCGGTCCTTCGTCATCGAGGCCGCAGACGGCCGTGGCCATCTCATCGACACCGCCGACGCCAAGTACTCACTGGTCGTCCCGAGCCTCCCGCGACTACTACCTCGCCATCATCGCCGACGCCGAAGCTCGCCTCTCCTCCTCCTCGGCGGCGGCGAGGCGGGCGAGAACTCGCCGCCGCCGCCGCGCCCCCGCGCCGCCCTTTGAGCCGACACGAGCAACTCGCGCTCCCTTCCTGGCGGGCGCGGCTGCCCACAAAGACGCGCAGTTCCGGACGACGGCGAGCACGAGGTGATGGTGGTGTGCCGCGAGGAGGAGTGGGCTCGAGGACGGAAGCGGCGGTGAGCATCGACGGAAGAAGGCGGCGCGGCGAGCGGGAGGCGCGGCGGCGGTGTGGGACGGAGGCGCAGCGCGCGCGCGGGACGGAGGCGCGGCGGCGACGCGGGACAGAGGCGAGGCGCGCGGCGGCGCGCGGACGAGGCACAGCGCGGCGCCGAGGACAGGAAGTGGCAGTGAGCATCGACGGGAAGAAGGTGGCGCGGGCGAGCGGGGAGGCGCGGGGACAGAGGCGCTGACATGGCGCAGGCGAGCGGGGAGGCGCTGACATGGCAGTGATTTGACGCCTCGTGGGCTCGAAAGTGACGATTAATTAGTCAACTACATTTTAAGAGTGGCAAAATGTTAATTGTAAGGAAGAAAGTGATATTTGAATAGGTGGTATTCTTAAGAGTGATAAATAGTTAAATTTCCCTCTGCAACCGGCCACGGGTTCCCTTCGCTCGGAGCTCGGAGGCCGACGGCGACCACCCCGCGCCTCCCGTCCCCTACTCTCTCTCTCCTTCTTTGCTCAAACCACCAGACCCACCCTTGCTCATCGTCGTGTTTGTGTCGGCGGCGGCGGCGGCCCCCTACCTTCCCTACCTACCGGAGATCCGAATCTTTCTTGGTAAGGCGAACCTTTGCGCCCTAATTCCCTGAGCAAACTTATCCGATTTCACGCGGTTCTTGCATCCGTCCGTGCTTAGCTCAGTTGCAAATTCGTTATCACTGATCCGTGCAGCCGATAGGCGCGCTTGTGCGAAGGGTTAGCCACTTCATGCGGTCTCCCTAGACCATGAGCAAGATGCATGCAAAGTTTTATCTGATTTTATTAAGGATTTTGGGAGTTGCATCTTTCTTGATCTTAGGTCGGGCTAATTTTCTATTCTGATAACCGGGAGTGGTTAAACTGCCTCTAGCCCGGTCCAATAAATTGCCCACTTCAAGCCGGTCAGACTGGCTGACAGTTAGACTGCCAGTGCTGTGCTTTATCGGCCAGACCGCACTCTTGGTGGCGGTCAAATCGGTGAGAAGCTAAGAACATCTTGTTTTGGGTTTTTGAGTGTGTTGTTTTGTTTTTGACTTCCAATTCTGATCTTTATAGCTCTGTAGTTATTAAAGTGAATAATTGGCAAATACTTAGTAAAAAAATTTAGAGACACCGATCACCCCTTTGTTATGATACTAGTCCTACAAAAGTCGTATAGAGGGGAGAACCTGATTCATGTGTATGCTTGCCTAGATAGCAATCTGTGCTAACTCATAGGTGGGTGTGTGCGCCAGCTCGCTGGCTAGCTTAAGTTGCGACTGGAACTGTTGTGATATCGAGCTGCGTATGCAAATATTCAAGAGGCTTCATTTATGATGGTTGCATTTCGAATGGGCATGGGGGCATTGCTTGTTTCCGTGATGGATTCCTTGAAAATTTCTTGCTTTCTGGAGTTTCTCCCTCGACTTAGTGGTTAACTAGGTTAGCATGTATTAATGCATGGAAAACATGATACCTGTGGGTTACAGGATACGGCTTTACAACATATACATCTTAGTTTTGGTTGTAAGGTGGTTTTGCGGGAACATAAGGAAATGGGCAAATGACATGTCGTTTTTTTTAAAAGCAAAGAGGTAGAAGTTTCACCTGATGATAGGCATGTTTGAGTCTGATTTACACGAAAGAATACACTTCAAAAGATTTGAAGTTTCAATGCTTTCAGTACCCCAAATGGATTATTGCGGCCAAAACCATCTAAAAGGTAGTTTCCATGGTTAACTGAATGTTGACTCTGACGCGGATTCAAATTTTGCTGTTGCATCATATATTGGTCAGAGAATGTTGAGAAGTTTATTATTTGTTTGGTAATAATGTTATAGGCTTTATAACCAGTGATTCTATTTTGTACCCTCAATCAATTGATTGCCTTTTCATTATTTGTGCAGGTTTGTGGATTTCTGTTGCAAATAAACATGGAAAATCGTGGCCGGTGATCTCTAGTGTATACTTTATGTCTACATATGGAACCAGTCAAACTACTTGATGGATACAAGTTTGCTGATGAAACTATGAGTGATGTCCGTGTTTGTTTTAAACGGATTGATGAGCAGCCAGAATGGTTTTGCTGCCACTCATCTGTCCTTTCCAAAAATAGCAAGTATTTTGCGGATTGGCTTGGTCAAAGTGATATCCATTCTAATAACTGCATTGAAGTTGAGTGCCCAAGAGCTGAGTATGACCATTATGTCAAGATGTTGAAGTTAATGTATCTTAGTAGAGAATCAATTGTAGATTCATTTGATTCTGTTAAGTCAGCTGTTGGCGTTCTTCGAGCATCAGCTTCTCTCAAGTGTGAGTTAATTACCAAAAGATGTATTGAATACCTTGAAGCTGCTTCCTGGGATGAAAAAGAGGAGGAAGAGATTTTAGAAGTAGCAGAGAGCCTTGGATCAGAAGCAGTACCTTTGTTAGCTCGTTTGCAAGCTCCCACTGTAGACGCTGTGAAGAATGTTTTCATCTCTGCCATACGTTTTGCTACGTCCATGGAAAGTCCATTCCCTCCTTTCTTAGATGACCTCAAGACTTCTGCTCAAGAGCAAATTGACTTCATGCTCCACAAGGATGATGACACTGCTTTGGTCACGATGGATGAAGATGTGAAGTCTGTGCTGTGGGAAGGTTTGACAAAACTGTTATCCACACTTAGGACTGGACTAGATCTATTGGCCTCTGAGTTTGATCAGTCGCCTGAACAAGCCGAGCAAAGGGTTCTGTGTAGCTTAGCTGACATTGACTGGATAGCTAATGTCTTGACAAAGATTGAGATGATGAATGAGTTTGTTTCTGGCTGGTCGGAAATCTCAGGCCATGTTCTCTCTGTTGTTCAGGACAAGAAGTATAGCTCAGGCTTGTGGGTTATGAAGGCAAAGCTTATAGAAGTAACTGGAAAGGCCTTGGATGCTGTTGGATATGGATCAGTGGTTCTCCCGGCATCATCCAGGGTTCATTTTCTGAAGACATGGCTTCCATACATTCAAGTGACAAAGCGCTTGCTTGATGGGAAGAGGAAGGATGAAACATTTCCTCTTATGGACGCAGACTTGTGTCAGAATATTGAGAGTGCAATAATCTCGATGGTGTTAGCATTGCCGTCAGGTGACCAGGCAGATATCCTGGCACAGTGGATGAAGAAAGCAGAGCAGTTCAGGTCAAGGTTCCAAATACCGTTACCGGGATAAATCCCGCCAGGCGGCCGGTACCGGTTACCGGCCGGTAACCGGAAAAACCGGCCGGTAACCGGGAAAAACCCGGTTGAATTTCACGCGCCAAAATTTGAATTTGAAATCGGTAACCGGAAAAACCGGCCGGTAACCACCCAAAAAACCGGAGAAAAACCGCTAAAAACCGGAAAAACCGCTAAAACCCGGTTTTTCAAATTTGAAATTGGAAATTCTTAACATATTCATGGCAAAAAGTATGAAGTTAAGCACGGGAGATACATGAATCTTCCTAATACATCATATTAGTGTTAAACAATGTAAATATCATTCGGGAAACTAACATTCACATTCAAAATTTGAAAATTCCTAATACATTTATGGCAAAAAGTATGAAATCAAGCACGGGAAATATATGCATCTTCTTAATACATTCTATTAGTGTTAAACAATGTAAATATCATTAGAGAAACTAATTTTTACATTCAAAAGTTTAAATTTGAATTAAATAAAAAACCGGCGGTTTTTTTTCTCCCGGTCGGCACCGGTAAGACCGGTTACCGGCGGTAACCGGCCGGTTACCGCCGGTATTTGGATCCCTGGTTCAGGTATCCTGACCTCACTGAGGCATTTGAGGTGTGGTGTTACCGCAGTAAAACAGCAAAGAGAAGGCTGGTGGGAGGGCTAAATGGGGCTGGCAACCCCACTGTCAGCTTGTAAGACTACCATTAATTTAATCTTTTTGTTGTAGTCTACAAGTCAGTGATATTATGTGGTTGGTACCAAGTATATACCAACTAAGTTCTCATTGTTGTATGTTGTAAAACAATTGCTCATGTTTAATACACTTCAGTTTTCTTGCAGTATGTTCATTGCCCCTGTCCAGACGCACTGACTTCATCTTTTAGTTGTACCTGTGCTGAGATATTTCGGAGTGTAGTTCATGGAGCAATTAAGCCATCCATAGTATTAGAAAGCCTGTAATTATCAAAACTCATTCTAATTTTTTCCCTGTTACATCATAAACCAGGTTAAGAATTCCTGAACTGAGTGTGCAACTCCCAGTTCCAGTCAGGTCTGGTATATCTTATGTTCCTGGAACTGCTTAATTGTGGATCCTGAAGGATTTCGTGGGATGCTTTTCAGGTTCTATAACCTAAACTGTTAGCTCCTGTTTAATAAGCAAATAGCCAATGTTGTTTCTATCTAGATCCTGCATTAACTCCCAGTTAATTTACTTTTGAGAACATCCAGCAACATGATGTTATAAACATTTATAGAACAAATAAAATAATTGGAATGTTTATTGATTCCTTGATGGTGTGCAACATTTTCCCTCGTGATGGATGTGTAATTTGAGACTTTTGTACCTGCCACAAAAAAGGAAAAATATTTTCCCTTTGGTATATTCTTTGATTAAGTTGTGTGCTTTGCAAGAAACAGAACTAATTGTCAATTAGGTGCCGTGTTGAGTACGGGGATACTCATTCTTTAGCATTCTTGTACAGGTTTATGAAGTGGTCCATCAGATAGTTTGGGAAGTTTAGTTGATTGAGATCAACGTCTTCATGAAATTGTTTGATTCAAATATAAGACTAAATTATGGATCATCCTAATCCAGCTACTGAGCTACTCGTACATCATTAGTCACTTCATTCCAAGTCAAACGAAACCATTTGGGATTTGGCATTTCTGCAAAAGCAATGCATTAATTAGTTGTCCCGTTGTGGCACAAGAATCTTCTGGGCCTTTTAGCTAATCTTCAACTGATTGCAGCCATCATGAGGCCAATCATCTGGTAATGATATCTTAAATCATTCCATGCACTTGATTAAGTACATATAGTAGGTTTAGTTGTGTACTTATTGGTAGAAAGTACTTTGTTTTATGATAGAAGGAATGATTGCTAGCAAATGTCCAGCTTAATTCTTCCAATCTCTGTAAAAAGAAGCTTTCCTCCTAGTGGAACGTAAAGGAGATGAGTAACAATTAGTTAGGGGTACCATGAGTCTTCTTAGTCCCTCATTCTTTAATCCTCTACCTAATAGATCATGTGTGTTCTTTATGGTTTCTCATTTCTAACAAGTAAACAGTAAGCCTCTTCAGATTAACGACTGGTTAGGACTTAGGAGTTAGGAGTACCATGAGATCCTCTTGGTCAATTATTCTTCTAAGCCATTATTACCTAACAGCCCATTGTTATTCTCTCTTTTTTAGCAAGCACATATAGTGAGTCTATGCCCTCGTTTGGCAATAGACCTGTAGTGGAGCTTGAGTTGCAAGAATCTTTCACTTTATTTGTTGCTGTCTTTTTTCACCCGTGCATAATGATATAGAAAATTGGCAAACCGCTCCATTTGAGATTGAGAACCAATTCCAAGATCCCGATTTCTTCAGTAACAAACAAGCAATTTGATGTCAGGCCTGATTAGATGGCGTGCAAACAGTGAAGTCCACTAATGCAAGGGGCCAAAAGACGAGTATCTAGTGCAATGGATCAAATAATTATACATGGTGGACGGTAGTGGAGTTGAACATTTGATCTAATCTAATCTAGTGTGATTGATGGACAAGGAAAGGAACATCTGGCATGCTGATCTTTGCAGGCAAGGCTCAAAAACACACTAAACATATAAAAATAGTGTACATATGGTGTTGGTATGTATTTACAGATATACGCTTATATGTATGCTACTACTGCTTTTCTCCTGTAATTTCTCCTCTGGTTTCTGAAACTAACACCTAACTTCCATTTTCCAGGTTCTGCAATCTCTTCAGGTGTATATCATCGGCGATCAAAATTTCCAGTCCTGATGCTTCTAGGCGAAAGCCATGCCACGGTCGGCATTAGAATTCTGGACCTGGAACCTGAAACTGGAGACATGAACACTCTTCTTCTCCGCAGTTATGCTTTCAGAGAAGCTCCACAGCTTGGAGGCCTCCTCGCTGCTGGACCCCAGCCTCGACGGCGACGCCTCGTTGCAGTCCGCAAAGTACTTCCCTGACACTCCGGCCACCGCCGGGTGCACCGCGACATAGCATGTCGTGGCAGCTGCCTGTGTTTACCATCCATGCATGAACAGAGAGGATCAGAATTGAAACACATGCAGCAAAGTACCACTGACAACTGGGAAAAATCAAGAAACTTCACTGATGAAAGTAAGTAGCAGAATTGATCAGCTGAACTGACCTGAGGGATTGTCTTGAGGAGCTTGGATGCCAAGAAGAACACTGTATCTGCAGTTGGTGCAGGATAAATGAATCATTTGTTGAGTTATTTGGATGCTGGTAAAAGTATCATTAGAAAGAAAGCTCTCCTTCGTATTCTCGGGGGGAAAAAAGAAAGAAAAGAGAAGAAGAAGACGTACTGGTGATGAGGCCGTCGCGGTCCCGGATGAGGCGGGTCCTGACGATCCCGGGGTGGACGCAGTTGGCCGTCACATTAGCGTTCATCTCCTGTGTTAAGTTGATAAGAAGCAGCTTAATTTAATTTAGAGGTGATTAACTAAGCTTGCTCAAGCTGCTCGTTCAGTTTCAGCTATGTGTTAATTCCTCTGCGATTAATTCAGTTTGAGCTATGTGTTAATTGCTGTGTGATTAAAGCCCTGTTTGGCACAGTTTCTCATTCGAATCTTATAGAGCTGAGCTAAACACATAGCTTCGAAGCATAACACCATCATGATTCTTGTGAGGAACATGATTCTTGTGAGAAATATAGTTGAAAATGAACTAGCAACTCGGAGTAAAATCTTCCTGTACCCGAAACAAAAGTTGATCTTGGGATTATGCGGATTAATTACCTTGAGCCGATCTGCGAGTGCCCTGGTGTGTAGCACGTTTGCGAGCTTGGAGAGCGCGTACGCTCTCGTCGGATCGTACGGTCTGCAGGGGCATGATCCGATGAGAACGTGAATCTTAAAGCACTCAGTATATATGTGAGCTGTACATAAGTGGCATGTATATATGTACACGTGTTACGTACATCTTCTTGCGGGTGACGCGGTCGAGGTAGTCGAGGCCGTCGTCGCCGGCGAACCAGCTGTGGATGGTGGAGGAGACGTTCACTATGCGGCCCTCGACGCCGGTGGCCCTCGCCGTCTCCGCCATCTTCTCCAGCAGCAACCTCGTCAGCAAGAAGTGCCCTGATCGGTAGTATAATTAGTCGGTTATTTACCGCCATTAAACCAGAGGAGTAAAACGAAAAGGAAATGTTAAGATGCAAATCGATCGAGTTAATAATTAGTAGCATGTTAGTACCTAAGTAGTTGGTGGCGAAGGTCATCTCAACGCCGTCCTCGGACACGGCGAAGCGGTCGGCGAACTTGCCGGCGTTGTTGCTGCATGCATGCGCAACCAAACCCACATCAATTAACCAAACCAACCATGCAATTAATTATGTGTTAGTACTAAGTACTAACAATTTACATTCGTTAAACTATGCCATCGGTGGCAACTTAACTAACAATTAGTATAGTAGTTGTAGTAGTGGAGAGAGTTGGTGATATGGGCGGTCGTACGTACATGAGGAGGTTGAGCGGCAGGCCGAGCGCGAGGAAGCGCGCGACGAAGCGGCGCACGGAGGCGAGCGAGCTCAGGTCCAGCGGCAGCACCACGACGTCGGCGGCCGGGAACTCGGCGCGGACCCGGGCCCGGGCCTCCGCCGCCGCCTTGAGGCTTCGCGCCGGGAGGACCAGCCGCGCGCCGCGCTTCGCCAGCACCCGCGCCGTCTCCGCCCCGATCCCCGACGTCGCGCCTGCCATGCATGCACACGACTCAGCTTCAACTTGTCGCACGCACGAAGAAGCTTGCAGGCAAGGTAAGAAGCTAGCGTATTGTATGCGAGATGCATGATGATATGGTGGTACGCTCTACGCACCGGTGATGATGGCGGTGATGTGGCGGAGGTCGGCGGCGGTGGCCTCCTCGGCGCTGGTGCGCGAGCCGAAGCCACTCGGCCCGGCCGTGCCGGCCAGGTACCTCAAGGAGGTCAGCATGGCGTGGTTCACTTCACTGGTTGCTCCCTCTAGCTTGCTGCTGCTGCTGCTGCTGTGAGAATTGGAGGCGGCCGGCCGGAGAGGGGCATATATAAATAGTGGGAGTGGAGTGAGTAGCTAGCGGCTACCATATCTTAATTTCTCGCGACTTTGTGTTGCACGAGCTGATGAGCATGACATTTTTCATTTCAATTTGTGCGTGTCAGTCAGCGAGTGAGTGAGCTGTGTGCGTCAATACTATCTTGCTTTATTTCCCTCTACTTGACGCGTGCGGATAGCTCAGTAGAGACAAGGGCTTCGTGGACCGTGGGGCCCAGCAGTCAAATATACATTATCATCGTTCTCTTATTCTCTCAGTGCTCCGCAGTCAATGTTAGGGTAGGATAGAGATCGGCGGCTAGAGAGGGTGAATAGAAACCAATATTATCAAAGTTTTTTTAAATCTTTTTCTTAAAAGAGAAATCCACAGTTTAAGAAACCTTTAAAAAAACTGAGCCTACTAGGTCAGGATATCTTTTTTCAAGGTAATAATTAAAGAAAGAAATACATGACTCGGAAATACCCTTCTTCCAAGCTTCTTTAGAGCTTAGGTGTCCAGGCGGCTAGACCGGAGTACAAAGAGCAGTTTGACTGCTCTTAGAGGCGATTGGACCGATTCTTCAAGTCAAAGCTGAAAATCAACACAATTTCAAATACGAAAATCCATGTAACTTTTGATCCAAATCACTTAAAGCTTTGCACATACCTTCCTTAGAATGACGAGAACTTATTCCATTCAAAGATCAAGAAGATTATTACCAAAGTTTTAATCTTTTTCATTTGAAGGAATATTGCACCAAAACTGGACAAAACACCAGAACTTGAATCAAGACTTGCTCGTGAGTAAAGGATAGTCAAGATAGCATCCTGTACGTTACAGTAAGTCCAACAACAATGAAAACCCAAGCCAAAAGCCCTCACAATCAAAACCTATAGGACCCCAGATGGCAATCAAAGGGGGAGTGAATGATGCCTTCTTCAATCTCTCTAGATCATATTCTAAAACTTTGTCTCCACAGCTATTGCAAGCTAATAAGATCAATTTAGACCACAACCAAAGAACTCACACAAGAGCGGAAGCAAAACTAAGTTCAAACTCCAAGGCTGGTACTACCGCAGTGCCTTTTTTCACATGTCTCTAACCCTCTCCCACTCAAGTAGATGAGGTAACTAGCCAACACCTAACCTTAATAAATACTATCCATTAGCACAACCGAAAAAAGCCATTAACCCCACACACACATCGGGTTTTACACTCAACACATAACTTATGCACGTTTTTCAAAACGCATGAGCCCAAACCCGTTAAGGAGCAAGCCTGCATCCACTTAGCCTCCTCAACAATTCTTTAACCTAAAACACTCTCCAAGTGCCACAGTTTTGGTTCCTTGCCGCTTCTAGTATTTTGGCTTCCCCGCCAAAACGTCTTCGCCTTGATCGTGGACTTTGCCTCTTCCCTAAGCTTAGTCTATGGTCATATTCTCCTTTACAAGCAATCTCCATGCTTGCAATATGTAGATTCACCAATGGCTCGGTAATTCTCTCCATGTCAGTCCCCCACGCCTCACTTTTACCGACCACATCATTTGATAAACCATTGCTCAAATCTTTTCTTTAACATCCCTTGTCTTCATCTACGCTCTACTTAAGCCCAACGATCCTGTCCGACTTCCTTGACTGTATCTTAGCTCACTCCTGAGCTTAGTCCCGATCCACGCTGTCGACCATAGCTGCCTCCAAGCACACTGCATATCAAAGACTAAGAAACTGTTCTCGTGCATAAGTTCTTCATAATTTGACTCATGTCAATCCTGGTCTAGTAACTACTCAACTCGATAGAATATCTACATGAGGTGGGAGTGAAGGGGCGTGGTATGGAAATGGTAACACCATACTTAATAATGATAGGTCCACATAAATCGGGCGAGAGCATTCCGAATTGTCCAGTGGATACCTATCGGGTAGAGACTATATAAAGAATTGAGCAATGAAAAATCTTGCTTTTTTTAACTCAATCGCACGCTAGCTAAAGCGTGTCTATTGCATGATATTGAGAGTTTGAAAAATCTTGTGGGTAAAACTAGGCAACTCTGTAGTGTATAATAAATGGTGTTCGAATATGCCGTGTTTCTGGTAAATGAAGCTGTGTTTAATGGGTGACTCCAACAGCAAGGTATAAGTAGATTTCTTTATGTTTTAATCTGAGTAAGCTGAGTATTCAATTGTTGAAAAACATCTTAACCTTAAGAAGTTATTGTTTTATTATCTCATGTTTAAAAATATTTACAAATAAAATTACATCCTCACTCTTATTAATATGACCAATATATTCTCATCCATTGATAATCCTGGCAAATAGATAAATTAGGATTTACCCTTGTGACTTGCTGAGTACCTAGTGTACTCAATGTTACTTAATTCCATCAGGTTAGATAACGGAAGAAGAAATGATACTTCAAGTTTTCGTGTTAGAGTTACGACTGCTCTCAAGTGTTTTTGTAGAGTTTTCTTCAGTTCTTTTAAATAGAAGTTGATTTTTGGGCTCGAACACCCATATTGTTGTTAGAATTGAATGTTAGGTCTTATTTTTAACTAAATTAATCTATTTTAAATGTTCGTGAGCAGACATAATATTTCTTCTGTCCGTAACAGAACTTCTAAGCTGTTATAAGATATAAATAGCCCTGTTACAAAAACAGGGGTGTTACAATCACCATGCGAAAATTATGATGCATTGCAACTTTGCAAGATGGCAAGTTGTTTTGCACTTATCCTTGTGGCCGTGCGAGATGTCTTCTTCTTGGACACTGGCCCAGCCCGGCGATTTATCTCTCATTTCCCTAGTCTCCTGGTGCATTATTTTCCAACACTATCAACCTCTCACTGACGTGTCGCTGCATGCGGAGATCATTCAGGGACGAACGATCCATATACTCATGCCTAAACGCAAGTTGTGAAAGAAATACAGGATATGTGCTTTGGTGATAGCTACGTTTAATTTCGGCTAAGTAACTGCTCTCTTGCAGCTCATTTATATTAAGGCATCTTCTACCACAACACATAAAATCCTAATTAGAAGAGAGAGTACGGGAAGAGAGAATATGTTATCTCTTAAGAGACAACTTGGACATACCAACCATCGTAAATGGTGAGAGAGCGTGAGTAGAAAAGTATGGTGAAAATGATAAAATAATAGTTAGATGAATGATTTTAGAGATAAATTATTAGAGATGTTATCTCTAGTATTATCTTTAGGTAAGTGAAAGTCTTTAGAGATAATAGTAAGAGATGAGCTATTACTGTAGATGCTGTGTTAGCTCACATATGTACCTACTTCCTGTCATATTCATGTGCACCAGCTACAAAAACAAGAAACAATGCATTGAACGGTGTGTGCGGACTTTAACGAAGATTAATGCCTGGATGGTGCTGATCATGTCTTGTTCTACAATTGATAAATAGATAAAGGGGTGAAAGAAAAAGGGATATAATTCTACAACCGATGTTTTCTCCCTTGTTTACACCGCAAGAGTGAAATTAAGCTGCAACTTCCTTTTAATTGTTCTCCCTCGGCCTCTACTTGAAAAAACATCTGTAACTCAAACAGATGTTATCTGAACATTATTTAGGAGTTGAAAAAAAAATCAGCCAAGCTGAAGGAGCTGTTGTTATCTTGTTAGTAGTGGGAGAGGTGAGCTTGATTAATTTTTTAATCTAGAATATTTGTAAATTGTAATAGCATGGTTTGAAGATCAAATCAAGCTTGCAATAGGCCAATGGTGGTGGGTGGGGAGCAAGCTAGCTCCAAGACCGGGAACAAAGAGGAGCAGGTCACATTTGCAAAAACAAATGAGATTTCTCTAAACAAAATCAAACGGCCGAGAGAAAGAACGGGGAAGAGGGAGTTGTTGGGAGATTGGAGCTTATGAATGCTGGTTATTAATCCATATCTATGAAGAGATTTTATGGGCATTGTTTCTGTACGTGCGTGGTTGGAGAAGTAACAAAAAGAACTGCAAGACCAGAGAAATAGTTAGTTATCTGATTGACTTTACCCACCTTCACTTCATTAGAGAAAAAGTGAACAATTGTATATGTAATTATGCACCAGCAGTACCTAGAATAAGTAACACTTTATACTTAATTAGAAAACTTTAGATAATCAAATGACATGTTTGTAATGCATTGTTCAAGGAGATCCACCATTTTCCTTTGTCTTGTGATATGCTTCTTTTCTGGGAGAAGGCCCTTTCTGGGAGAAGGCCCCACGAAGATCCTCCTTGACGCACAATAATCTCTGGAACACTTATAGGCGATGGTTTTCATGACAAATCTTCCAATTATTGTAACGGTATATTATAGAAGCTTTGTAATTTAGTGTTTTTTTTTGTGGGCTTCCCTTAAAAAAGGTTGACTGTAGCAAAACCAACTTCGCAATTATTTTGCTTAAACAAGAGTTTATGCATTTAATTCTTTCCAGACAAGTGTCTGTTTTGCTCTGATCAATTAGATACATGCATGCAATGTTGTTTTAGTTCTTAGGGTTTTTACAATACAAGGTCACAATCTCCCTGGCCAGTACTACACCCAATTTTCAAGAACACCAGAAAGGTCCGGTAAGGTGTCACCTTGAAGGATTCCCTCTGTGCAATAATTTGCTTGACTTTTGTTCTTCCTTTTGTTCTCATGTTAAAGCCAAGAGAAAACAAAATGCATAACAATTTGCCATGAGCCCATGGGTACTAAACAATTCATAAAGGTGGTAGGGCTGCATCAGCTGTGAAGGTGACGCCCATTTTGGATACAAATGGTTGTTGCAATCATTGCTCAATCCTAGCTGCTTGTTTAGAGTTTCACCCCTCTTTTCTTCTTATTTGTTTATCCTAGATAATAGAAAGTAGCCTGACTATCAGAGCACCTACTCTGACATGTTAGAGAAAAATATTAGGAGCATGTAAGACTCACTAGATCATCCTAATTTTTGACATGGATTCTGTGACATGGTAGGATAAGAACATAATATTTACAGGCACATTTTCTTCTATATACTGTGTACTATTGATCATGCATCATCTTTGTCCATGTAGATTCGTATTAATATACAAGCTGCAATACGCATCAGTAACAAAACTAGGTCCAAAAGAAAAACGAAGTGGACGTCCAAATCTAGGCGGAATGCACGTCGGATGTATTCGTTTTGGTCAATCAAAACCGGTTTCTTCATCACTGCCTTGTCACCATACTTCAGTCCTCTTCCTATAGACAGGCATCTCTTCTTGGCTTCTCTTGTTACTTAATCTGATCCTATCAGCATAAGTGCATAACAATTAAGAAACACCCTAATTGCAACCAATAGTGCAGGAGAAATAGTGGACAAAGAAGTGTACTTTGAAAGACAAATGCAATCCCCCGGGATAGGGGATTCCATTAGATTTCCTTTCCTGGTGTCACCTGCTCTTCCAACAAGCACACTAAACCAATGGCAAACGATCCGGGTGATGATAACTTTATCTTATTCCTGCCCCCACACTCCACTACGAGCACAGATGCAGCTCGCTCCAGATCAAAGCAGCTCTTGTTTTGCTCATAGAAACAGAATAACAATATGCTCATCCTCCATCTCCAAGATTCTTCCCTGATGCATGCAGGCTTGGACTTTGGACCATTCTATTATGTACTCACTCGAACACGCGCGCCATACTTGTTCCTTTCTTGGCGCAATAATACAGACTTTGATGCCTTTCCCTGGACTTTTTGGCTAAGATCAAGAGCATTGTGTAATGTAATGCAAAAGAGAGTTTGGCGCGTGAACTGACCGATAGCAACTGGACAAGTGGCGGAGTCAAACCATCTGATGAACATATTGGTTCCGACTTCCAACACCCTGCAAAACCATAGATTAAGCCTTAATGATGCGTGACTATGCAAAGTGATGCTTAATAGTTTTCAAGTGAAAGATATGAGACGAGGATGAAGGCTATCTTAAGACTCTCAGCAAACCCTTAGCACACACAGGTGGTGAAGGCATGATCAATCTAGCAAAGCTGTGTGAAGGAGACTGAAGTCAGGTAAAGTACCACTTGTGCAATGCAATTATTTATCTCACTAATGTGCAACTATTAATAAAGACGGCTGCTTTTAATGTTTTTTTACTAGTAAGGTGAAACTATTTCTCCAAAGCAGATTGTAAAATACGACAGAACACACAACATAGCATGCCAAGTGATAAATCATTTCAATTTAGAAGGAAGCCAACAAAATATTGGCAACCTGATTCCCGGTTGCTGCTGCACACTGCCACAAATGATATTGATCTGTATCTAAGGCGATGAAATCCCAACAAAAAAGATAGAAGTCAAAATCAATCAATGTAATATTACAAATAATTAAGAATATGAAAAAAAAAACTGATTGCTTGAAATGTTGTTTGTTACACCACACAAATCCAGATGCTTGACGCAATGCATCCACATGCTGATGTATCTCGAAGATAGTAGATATTGCTAGAAATCGGTTTATGAATATAAGTTGAGAAGAATAAAGATCACTTGTTTTTCAACAGCAAAGATGAGATGGAAACAACTACTATCTTCGAGAAACAACTCAACTAGATGTTGGCTCACTGTACATACTGAACCACACCAACCGAGAAACAACTCAAAGATGAGATGGAAAACCAAATTCACTGTTTGTTCGGAAATCAGAAAGGAGTAAGCATCAATATTGCTTAATCTAGACAGAAACACACTTATCCCGTGGATTAGTATCATGCAGTGTGACAATATGAAAGCAGCTTGACACTGCAAAGCGGATTAGCTGATTAGAAAATAAGGATAAAAGTAATCAGCATACAGTACAGATAGGAAGCTCACATTGAAATCTAACAATTGTGCAACTGGTATGTGAACAAGCGTGTTTGTAAGGTAGATGCGTTAGGGAAGCGAAGAATCGCAATTCAGATCACACCCTGATATGATCAGTACACTAAGAAGTCAGAACTTGGAACAGAATGAGCACCTATTTCATGGCAAATTCAGAAAACCTTTTTAATTCTTGAAATTTCAAGGACCAGGTGCATATGTGAACGCTCACTTGCAAACAAAATATGAGCTTGGCAGCTCAAACTACTTTCCATTTATGAAGGACTATTGCTTCTTCATGTATGAACTCTGTATCAGATATGAAGTACAATAGCCGAATTGTTATATATACACGGGGAAAGTGAATAGAACTAGAAAATATTATGGAGTACAAGCGTTGCTATGTGAAATTGTGAAGCCATGATGAGCTATCTCACGACGTGGATTCGCAACTAATGTGGCAATTTCACATCTAGACTTCCTCTAAGCATAGCTTGGAGGACTGGCTATAATGTTTCAGTATGTCTAGAATTGCATTTGGCCACTTAAAAACATACAGCAAGTTATCTTCCAATATTCACTACAACTGAAAAACAAATGATTCATTGATCTCTGAAAAACAAATGATTCATTGATCTCTGAAAAACAAATGATTCATTGATCTCCATGAAAAGAGGATACCGTGAGAATACAACAGGGTGACTGACCAGTCAGTTTTGTGCTCAACATTATAAAAGATCTGATCTGAAATTGCTCCTCCAGTAAAGAACAGACACAAGAAAATCAAAAAAAAAATATCCAACATTGATCCTCGGACAAAGAAGTGCACACCAAAAACTTGTGCCGTGCTACCAAAATTCCGGCAATCCAGCGTGGAATCTCGCTCTATCAATTATCAAATACAACTCCATCCACGCAGAAACAAGCTAAGAAAGAATTGATCACAAGACAAACAACCATCCACGTTTGTAGCACACCAGCGTGCCCACAGTCACCGCCGACCACACCGCCACAACCCAACGGGCTGCAAGCAATGCTGCCGCCTCCATGGCAACCGACCACCCAACAAGCCAGTCCAGCCCCTGGACGCCCTCAAAGAAGTCCTTGCCTTGCACCCGCCACAGTGCCAGAAGAGATAGAACGAGCAGTGGCGGCGCGACGAACTGCGTGGCCACCGCGCAGAGGTGGTGGTTGTGCAGGAACACCTTGGCGCGGCCGTACTCCGTGTCCGGCGAGCGGCTCACGTGCAGCCGCTGGTACCAGCAGAACACGGCCTCATTGAGGTACATCTGCACGGCAGCCCGCGCGGCGAGCAGCTGTAGCCCCGCCGCGGCCGCGAGGAGCTTCACCTCCCGCTCCGGCCCGTCCAAGAACCCGCAGAACTGGAGGATTGAAGCTGCAGAGGAGACGAGGACGGCTAGGTGGAAGAGCAGCCGTGCGGGGGCGGAGGAAGCGAGGACGGCGAGCCCGGTGCGAGGCTGGTCGGTGCCGAGCCAGAACGCGCGCGCGAAGCGCGAGGCGGGGAAAGCGGCGAGGGACGCTAGCGCGCCGGCGAAGGGGCTGGAGGAGAGCAGCGTGGCGACGAGGAGCACGCCGAGCGCGGAGGCGAGGTGGGCGGGGCGCGGGGACGGGAGCATGACGAGGCGGAGGAGCGCAACGAAGAGGAAGGCTACCGGGGGCAGCGGCGCGAGCGGGGAGGCCTCGGAGGCCGGGAGGAGGAGCGCGGGGGGCAGGAGGGCGAGCGGGAGGAGGAGCGCAAGGTGGTAGTCGGCGAAGTGGGGGCGGGAGGAGAGCGTGCCGTGGGAGAGGCGGAGGCGGTACAGCTGCGCGGAGTTGGAGCCCTCGTCGAAGGCGGAGGCGAGCGCGCCGCCGCGTTTGGAATGTCCGGATCCGGAGTTGGGCGGGCGGAGGACGGCGCGGGGGGTGGTGGAGGGGACGGCGTCCGGGTGGATGTAGGTGTGGAGGGAGTAGAGGAGGAGCGAGGGGAGGTGGAGGAGGTGGGCGACGGCGGCGAGCACGAGGGCTGCGGTGGCGTGGAGGAGGGCCGGCGGGACGGGGAGGGAGACGGCCATCGCCGGTGGCCGGAGTTGGTTGGTGCGGTGGGTAGGTGGATGCCGCAGTGGAATGGATCTGGGTGGGACGGAGTCGGCAGAGCGAGGCGAGGAAGGGAAATGGCCGCGAAGGGAGTCGGAAATGGGCCGGGTTGGTCTGGGCTTTTTGTCTTCGGATATGGGCTGGTTTGCACAACTGGGATTCTTTCCTGCCGCGGCCCATGGCAGACCATGTGAGATCGAAGGCACGCGCTCGTCGCTGCAATTCAACTTAAATTCGTCGGTATTTGCATGGAATCCAAAACAAGCCTGTACTGGCACTTTCTAACCTGAAGATTTTCCGGTTATAAATTCGTCCATCCTTAATTTTGCGAGATTTCATTTATGTTTGCCGATTGCTCATGCACAGCAAGCAATTACAGAGATGTGAAGAGCCCTAGAAGCAAGTAAACTGTTCCCAGCTAAATTACCACAGCTTCAGCAAATCATACGTGCAATCCCTAAGCCAACAGACCGGCAGACCCCTTCAACAAACTGGAAATACAGCAGAGACAAAATAACAGTCTGGTCACACAGCTCGGCACGACTACTCTAGAATTTAAGCTGTAAACCACCCACTGAAACACCCCATTATGTCAGGTAGATTATGTTCCAAACTTCCAATTCAGAAGGTAGCTATTTCAGGTAAACTCTGAATGAACAAGGTCCGCAATCCGCGATTAGACATTCAGATAATAACAATGGGGCAGCATGGATAAACAGAGTTATTGTGTATATAATACAATTTCATACACTAATCACAGTGTCTGGAGGAAGAGTAGCAAAATCTCACAGCAGTACTTTATTTCAGTTGTACCAAAATGAATAAAAGTTCTCGACTGAATAATGATACAGCATGACTGGATTTTAAAATTTTAAACACACAGCTCACTCCCCGCTCAGGATGGGGTTGATCAAAGGCTTCAGCTGCGCAAGATAGACGATTGCCCACCTGCAGAGAAACATTAACGGATGGTTACCAAAAGATAGCTGAGACATGCAGGATGTGAACGAAAGAGGAGTTGAGACATCAAGGATGGAGTTGGCCAATTTTTTTAATATAGGAAACACAGTAATAGAATTTAAATAAAGTGCGAAAATCTAAACTGCCTAGAGAATGGTGGCAATGCAAACAACCCTCCATCAACCTGTGAAACTCGCGCCCTCACTCCTCTCCTCTCCCAGTCCCTCAAAACATTGTCTTCTCGCTTTAGCATTAGGCAAACAGCAGCAATGATTTCAAGGTCCATAGGCGTAGGTAGCTATGACTTTTTTCATGATGATTGTTTAATCTGATAAGTTTAAAATCAAACCCTTTCAATTATTCAGTACAAGAACAACATGCTTGACAAAGCAAGATCTCAGTCAATAAGGCTAAATAAGTATGACCAAGGTGTGGGTACTGGGGCCAGCTGTCTGGGTGGACAATCAATCTATTAGGAACACAAGCATGAACCGCATCAAGCCTAAATGATCCCAGAACCAACAAAATCCATTTTTACAATTTTTACAACTAGAGGAATCAATTTATGTCTCTTCGAACGATCAAATTATTTAGTCTAGAAGTTTGGGAAACTCTTGTGGCCATCCTAATTAAATGTGAAACTTGTACAACATTTTCTCGGAAGTGATCTAGGCGGTGTCACCATACCCAGCAGCCAGCACACAGTCGCTGAGCCACACGCATGCGCCTGACGATACATCAACAAGCATATAGTTGGCAAGACATGCTTGCTCCTGTAGTCCTGGGATTTTTATTGGCTGGCTGGTGTTGCATGATTGGCGTCCATGGAGAAGGGTGGCAACACAGTTATCACTTGTCTGGCAGGTGAGGCAGTGGGACTCCAGCTGTGCCAGTGTCCAAAAGGACATAGGAATTGCCAGTGGCATTCTTACATTTTGAAAATAAATTCAGATTTTCCTAGATATTTAATTTCAGTTAATGTTCTTCCTATTCTAAAAAATGGTAGGGCTGATCAAGCAAAAACTGAAGTTATGCAGGGATGATGAAATCATGGGATTAGGAGCTGAAACAAAGAAACCCAGATATCAAAGCTTAAAAGGAGCTGCAAGAAATTGCGAGTTGTGTCTACCTCTTTCACGAAATCAAAATGAACTATCCATAATAAAATTGCACGACAACTATAGCAAGGAAAAAATCCAAAGTTTTTTTTAAAACAATGAAGTTGTCACTCACCAAATAAATATTTTGTTTTCTTACTTAAATACTACACACTTCTCTACCTTGGTAATTGAGACTAGGAGTCTTTATACCCAAACTAAATGCATAATAATCTCCTCAACACATCATATTGTTAGCCTGATTAATAGGATTGACATTGCACACATGCAGAGCACAAGAAACAGTGGAGACAAACTACATTTCAGAATCAGTTACAACCTACAACCAAACCCACTTGTCGTATATTTACTACAATTATTAGTCATCGCTTCACATTTGGGTTGAGTCTGAAACAAATCTTGACCTTGCAAGAATGGCATCCTAGTGCGATTCAAAATAGGATATACACCATAAAATGTCAGGTAGCATGCTGGTTTGACAATTGTGCTCCTCATGTGACAGTAGCAATAGAAATTTTGACATGCAAGCAATGCAATAACGGATTGCTGGGGTAAAATTTTCTGAGTAAACTAAGCTGGATAAAGAAACCAAAATTTTAAATGGAAAAAAATGGTCAGAACTTACATCATCCAGCAGCAAACTGTAGCTGTAATAACCAAGGTCAAATGGAATCTGCATAACAAGAGTCACCAAAGTTAATTCAATACGTTGTCAAAAGTGATTGGACATATATAAATCAGCTTAAAATTAAAGGACATATAATGAAGCTTGAGATTTAAATATCCCAAATTTGCTTAAGACAAAGATAAGGATGGCCAGGAAGTAACAACAGAATTGAAACACAACCACAAACCATGGATAAAATCTAATGAGACCCGACACTAACCTTGAGAGATTTGAGCTAACAGCCTAATACAGTTCTGCAAATCATATTGACCCTCTACAGTTCTACAATATTAACCACCAACTGGTTTCATGATTTCCAGGAGAAAATTGTGTGTGGTCCTTGTCTACACAGTTCGTGCCAATTTAGTCACTTGGCCTTCGATAGAGTTCATGTGCACTGACAGCTGTGGTGATGTGTGTGCAAAATTTGTAAAGGCTGCTCGAATTAGCAGTATAGAGCCAAACATAGCTACCAAATTCATCTTAGGAGAGAAATTACCTGCAAATGTTCCAACTCTATAGGACAAGGTAGGATTTTTAGCACAAAGCTGCGTTTTTTACCGAGCATAGCCCAAGATCGCTACCCATCGATCCAACCGCTCATAGCACTGTCCGATAAAAAAGATCACGCAATGTCGACGAGACATCCACCAATGAATCTCAAAAAACCAAGCTCTAGACCTAATTATTCAGCCTGAATCTAGATCAAAACCCACCAAATCACCGCGATCCGGGGGGGTCAAATCCGCCCAAATCTACCCCCCGGATCCGAAATCCCTAGGCCGAAGACCAAAATCAAAGGTGACCCAAACATACTACACCGGATCAAGAACTAGCAGAAGCGAATCGGGGAGAGAGGCGACCGCACGTACAGGTTGGTGGATGGCCGGCGATTGCAGCAGAGGAGCGAGAAGAGGGAGGCTGCGACGCCGGCGAGGAGGAAGATGAGCGTGGTCACCCAGAAACCCATGGCCGACGCCCTCCGTGCGGTAGGTTCTCGGAGCTTTGCTTCCTTCCTCTCGGCCTCTTCCCCCCCTGGATCGCCGGCTCGGGGTAGAAGAGAGAACACGGAGAGGAGAAGACGCGAGAGGGGTGGAGTTGCCACGTGGCGTGCGCGTGCGTGTGTCGTGGATCAGGAGTTTGGAAAGCGCGAGCTGTGGGCCTAGGCTTGGAGGTGGACGGCGTCATGGGCCGAGTCTCAGAAGAAGCCTTGGAGTAAAGCCCACAGTTTCTATCCTAGATGGGCCTCTCGCTAGAATTTTTTTTCCCAACCACTCTCTGGAAATTGAACTGCTTTGGACCTTGTTTGGATTTTTCGAAGATTTCACAGAAGACAATTCAATTTTCACATGAATTTTACGAAAATTTCACAGAAGACAATTCAATTTTCACAGGAATCACGGGGGCAAAAAAGAGCCTCAGGTTTTACAAAATTCCTTTTCCCAAGCGGCGTCTTGCAGGTTGATGACCCACAGCTCACTTCTGGATGCCATATCATGCGGATGATGTAACGATGAATGACGTAATAATTTCAACAAAGAAAGTTATTCCTACTAAATTTTACTCGAGTTCCTCTTTTTTCTTCAAAAAAAAAACATAGATGTAGACTTGTGCAAACTGGTTTTGACCCGTCACGTCTGCTGAAGACTGAAGTGATTAAAAAAAATAACTCTACGCCGTCAGGTGTCGCAGGCACCGCACAGGAGAAGTCATCCTTTTCCAATTCCACGATGATTCAGCAGCCGTTCCTGCTTGGAATTCTCACGGTTTGATTTTTGATCGATTCAGCAAAGTTAGCCCAAACCAGCGGTCCCGTTCAAAAACTTTTACGAGGCCGGCCGATCCATCGAATCAGGGTCTCTTCTTTTTAATTTTAGCTTATAGGCTACGCTATAATTTATAATTTTTAGTTTGTACAGATGCAATTTTAGTATATATAAATAAAGTTGTTAGAATGTATACTACAATTAATTTAAAGATATTATCTAAAAAAATATTTTATTTAAAAATTAGTTATTGGGTCTGTTCGGCAGTGAGGAAGCCGACCGGCTTTTCACAGCCGCTACAGTACCTAACTTTTAAACGGAGTATTTTCTCAAGACGGGGTCTACAAGTTAAACGTAGTACACGTTAAAAGCCCAACATCTGTACCAGCCAAAATCGCAAGTGAATATTGATCTCTCCATAATCTGTACCGTAAACAGCCAAAATTTAAAATTTTCAGCCAAAAGTCGCAACCAAAAAGAACAGGCCTATTATAGTAAAATTAAAAACTAACTTTTAAAAACCGAAAAGTAGAATCCTTTAATCATCTGGATGATTAGACTCCATCGCGGCCGGTTACACGTAGCCAGCACGAAGACGCCAAGAATGCGCGCCAAGCTACGCTAATATACGTCAGCCGCGACTGGGAAAGCGAAAGCCTCACGCTAACCTTCTCTGCGGTTTCGCGCGCTCCATGCAAGAAGCTGCTCCTCGTCCTCCTCCCACCTCCCTACTACCTGCCCATGAGATGGATCCTTCGATCCACACATGGATATAAACCGGTAAGGAACCATCCCCCTTTTCCTCGCCGCCTCCGTCGCCAACCACTTGCCGTGAGCGATTGCGTGCGCGTGCGCGCGTGATGCGGTCGTTCCGGCTCATGTCCAAGAACGCCGGGGATGACGGCGGCAGGGGAGGCGTCGCGCTGGAGGTGACCGTCCTGTCCGCGGAGTCGCTCCGCCTGCCGCCGTCCTACTCGCCGCTGCCCCGCCGTCTGAGGCCCTACGTCACGGTGTCGTCCGCGACGTTCGCATCCAGCACGGCCGTGGCGGCGAGGGCCTCTGGCGCCGGCGAGCACCAGTGGGACGACACGCTCGTGCTCCCCGTGGGCGCGGACTTCCTCGAGGGCCGCGACGACGTGCACGTGGCGGTGTTCTCGGAAGCGAGCTGCCGGCTCGTCGGCGCGACGCCGCTGGGCTGGTGCAGGATCCCCGCGGCCGACGTCCTCGACGGCCTCCGCCCGCCGGGCGCGCTCCGCAGAATCAGCTACTCGCTGCGGTGCCCGCGCCGCGGCGAGGGACCAGCCGGACGCGGCGTCGTGCACCTGGCCGTGCGGGTGCTCGGCGACGTCGACGCGCGGCTCGCCCCGCCCCCCGCGCAGCCGGGGTGGTGCCGCGTGGCGATGGGCATACCGGTGTCCGGGGCGTCCGCGGCGGCGGCCGTGGTGGGGATGCCGTGGGCGGGGGGACGTCGCGGTGAGGCCGGAGCAGTTGATTGAGGAGGCGAGGCGACTAGCCGTGGAAAAACGGTGGACTTTGTGCTGCCCATCCGCGCTTGCTTCGTACGTACGTGCCAACAGTACAGTTCTCAGGTTGGACTTTTCGCGAGTCGCGACGAGAGAACAGCGGCTGAAAAGAGACAAGAGAAATGAAACGATTCAGAGCGAGGGGAGCGCTGCTGTTCTGGCTAAGCTTCCGTGCAGCTCGTCCCTGGATCGGAAGAAGAGGATTGGTGAACAGTGCTAGTGCTTTGATGACTTTAGTTTATCATAAGCTGCCGAGGGGCGGAGCCACACCACAGACAAAGTAGGTTTCAGTTCAGAGTGTGAAAAAATATCTACTGTACAGTTCGAGTAAATGCAGTTCAGTCTAGTTAACATTTTCATGATCAGCACAATAACTTAGATCATTCAACCACTAAATCCGAGACGTAACTAAATCTTAGCTCCGCCATTGAACTGGCCCGATCTTAGATCCACACACACCACAGAGATGCTACAGGGCTTGCAAACAGTAGAATCATTGCGGCGGTTTTACCGCCCGCGTCACTGTTGCTCTCTGACTTTGGTCTTTAACGTCAGAGGATCCGTTTCCAACTGGATCATACATGTGGCCGGTGTTGAGGCTACGTGTGGGACCGTATGTGTGTCGTAATTGTACATGGCTGCTACTTGATTGTGACATCCACTGATCCAAGTACTTATGTGTTCGCTGGCGCATTAGAGTTGGTCTTAATTGTTTAGCATTTCGGTGATGACCGACGACCATTGCCAGCTCAGCACAGACACCGATGCCACGTGCTTACCTGTCGGAATGACGAGAAGGAAACGTTCCTGCTTACTTATGCGTGTAAAAAGAACTCGAGCGTATATATATATGGTGCTCCTGCCGGCCAAAACATGATTGGGATTTGGGAATCGATTTTTTTTCCTTTGGAATTCGTGTAAAAAGAACTTTTGAATCGAGTTAGTGGAGGAGCACACGCGCAGCCTGGCGAAAACCAAACACTCGCTTTGTCTTTTATTCTTTTATTCCGCAATTTTCCAATTGTAATAAAACCAAACACTCGTTTTGTCATGCTTGTCAACTTGAAAAACATGTTCGATTACCTTTTAGCCATTCTACCTCCTTTACTCGTGCTCCCTTTGAACTTTTACATTGCAATGTATGGACCTCCCCTGTCTCTAGCTCTTCGGGTTTTCAATATTACCTTGTTATTCTTGACGATCACACTCACTATCTTTGGACTTTCCCCCTCCGTTGCAAAAGTGATGTGTTGGACATTTTTCATAATTTCTACCCATACGTCCACACACATACTTCTCCTCAAAATGGCAAAGCTGAACACATCATTCGTACTGTTAACAATGTCATTCGTACTCTCCTCATCCAAGCGAGCATGCCTCCTAGTTTTTGGGCCGAAGCTGTTGCTACAGCCACATATCTTCTCAATTTGCGCCCTACTACAGCTCTTCAAAACCGCATTCCCTTCCAGCTTCTCCACAAATGATCTCCGTCCTATGACCATCTCCGAGTTTTTGGTTGTCTTTGTTACCCCAATATCTCCGCTACCGCTGGTCATAAACTTGCCCCTCGATCCGTTGCTTGCATTTTTCTTGGCTATCCTAGCTCTCACAAGGGGTACCGGTGTTATAACCCAGTCACTCGCAAGGTCATTGTGTCACGGCATGTTGTGTTCGATGAGGGCATTTTCCCTTTGCTAAAATTCTGCCACCATCTACCGCCGCTTTTTGGATTTTTGCGAGGATGCGTGCGTGCTCCTGTTGACGTGCCGTTGCATGCGCCTGTACCGAGCGGCTCTCCTGGCGACCTCACTGACATTGTCGTCAGCGCGCCCTCACCGGTCGCACGTCAGGTGGCCAGCTGCCCCGGCATCATTGCAGCCGCTGGCCTGCTCGTCACGCCATGGACACCCGGACCGTCCAGCACATCCCGCGTGTCCCTGGACATCACCAGCGCGTCCACGACGTCTGGCGCTGGGTCGCGTGGCTCCCCTAGCGCTGCTCATCCGACTGACGCTGCATCATCCTGTGCGCACTCTGGTGCCGAGCCGCCAGGCGTGATCTCGGACAATAGCGAGCGTGGGTTTCCTTCGGGCGCCTTCTCGCCCGGGCCGTGTCCTTCTCGCCAGCAGCTCTCGTCATCCACGCCCCTGGCAGCTTCTGATGCTCGGCTTGCTCCGGGCCCCACCAGATGATTACACGTGCCAAGTCTGGGATTGTCAAGCCAATCAACCGGATGAATTTATCTGCCACCACGGACATCTCGCCTCTTCCCAAGGATTTTCGTGCTGCTTTGCGGGATCCCTATTGGCGGTAGGCCATGACTGAGGAGTATGCAGCACTGTTGAAGAATCAAACTTGGTCTTTGGTTCCACGGCCGGCGGGCACTAATATTGTTTTCGGCAAGTGGGTGTACAAACATAAGTTTGATGAAGCCGGTCGTCTTGCCCGCTATAAGGCGCGTTGGGTGGTGCGTGGTTATTCTCAACGGCATGGTATTGATTTTGATGCGACCTTTAGTCCTGTGGTGAAACCTGCTACCATTCGGACAATTCTCAGTCTTGCTGTCTCTCGTTCCTGGCCTGTGCATCAGCTGGATGTCAAGAATGCTTTTCTTCATGGCACCCTCGACGAGACCGTGTATTGTGAGCAGCCCTCTGGTTTTGTGGATCCATCCCGACCTTGTCATGTCTGTCGTCTTCATCGCTCACTTTACGATCTCAAGCAAGCTCCTCGGGCCTGGCATCAGCGTTTTGCTACGTTTGTTCGGACCATTGGTTTTGTTGCTTCTCGATCGGATACCTCCTTATTTATTCTACGCCGTGGTTCTGATCTGGCATACCTTTTGCTCTACGTGGATGATATTGTTCTTACAGATCCAGACCTCTCTACTCCGGATATTACCTCCTTGCTTGGCGGAATTCTCTATGACCGATCTTGGTGCACTTCATTATTTTTTGGGCATCTCGGTTTCTCGGACGAGTCAGGGGATGTTTCTTTCTCAACAGAAGTATGCCCGTGAGCTTCTTCAGCGCGCTGGGATGAGTGACTGTAAGCCATGTGCAACCCCTGTCGACACCCGTGCAAAATTATCTCACGATGAGGAGTTCTGTTCAGACTCGTCGGAGTTCGGAGTCTAGCAGGTGCTTTGCAGTATCTCACTTTGACTCGTCCAGACATAGCCTACGCCGTTCAACAGATTTGCTTGTACATGCATGCCCCTCGAGAACCTCATTTGCAGTCCCTCAAACGAGTTCTCCGGTATATTCAGGGTACTTTGTCACATGGTCTCTCTCTGCATGTTTCTTCTTCGATGGCGTTGACAGCTTACTCTGATGCTGATTGGGTTGGTTGTCCCGATAGCCGGCGTTCTACCTCCGGCTACTGTGTCTTTCTTGGTGACAATCTGGTGTCTTGGTCTTCCAAACGCCAGGCCACTGTTTCGCGCTCCAGTGCTGAGGCGGAATATCGTGCAGTTGCTCACGCCGTCGCCGAATGCTATTGGATTCGTCAACTTCTTCAGGAGCTTCATTCACCTCCTCCTACAGCCACTGTTGTCTTTTGTGATAATGTGAGTGTTGTCTACATGTCCTCTAATCCCGTACAACACAAGCGGACGAAGCATATAGATATCGACATTCATTTCGTCCAGGAGAAAGTATCGCTTGGTCAGGTCCGGGTACTTCATGTGTCATCTTCTCATCAATTTGCGGTCTTCCCACGTCATTGTTTGAAGATTTTCGCTCCAGTCTGCATGTCTGTGCGCTAGCTTCCTGATCATGCGACTGGGGGGTGTTGGAAACCATATATCTCTTCCGCTGCATGGCATTATTCTTTACCTTGTATAATGGTTTCCATTCTTAGTCTTTCCTTGTATAGACTTTCTATGTATAGAGCTTACCATGTATTGTATCTCTGTATTCACGTTATTAGCAAATGCATTGAGAGCCTTTGCTGCGAGGCTTCTTCCCGAAACTCTCTCTCTCTCTCTATTCTTTCATTTCTGCATTTTTCCTGTATGTATGTATGTATGTATGAGCTCCTATTCACTCTCTCTAATCATCACCTTCGATCTTACACAAAGCCAGGCCATTACATGTTTTCTACAGACTACAGCCACTCTAGTGACCAATCTGTATCCGGTATGTCTATCTACAAGGGAGTGATTATTACACAAGTGACTGCTTTTTCTCTTCGTCTTCAGTCACTTTTTTACATTGCAATTTTAGACGACTGAGAGTGCAACTTCAGAAAAGGATGAATTAGTACACTGTAAGTTTAGATGATTGAGATTACAACTTTGGGTGACTGAGAGATAAAAAAATATCAGTCGACTGTGCAATAGCAAAACTGATCTACAATTGCAGCACAAACACACCCACCCACCATTCCTGATGGGCTAAAACTGTCCAAGATGCCAATGCAGTTAGCATTAAGTCATCAACAACACAACAAATCAAATGGTCTGTCTGTCTGTATGTACGTATACTCCTATCGCAACACATAAGTAAACTGCTGTGTGCAAATTTCTACGGAGCCAACTTCTCTCTGTCCGGCAAATTTCAAGCTGCAGCTCTGGCCACATCTCAGGACAAGATGGCAGAGGAAATGAAAGGAGCACAGTACAGGGGAAGGATGACTTCTGAATTCATGTCGTCGTCGTAGCTCTGGCAGTTCGAAGACCGGCAGGAGCTCACAGAATTCTTCTCCAGGTCGGAAGCCTCATGGTCGCCACTGCACTTCTTGCAGTGGCCGGAGCTGCAGCCAAGGTTCAGGTCGGGATCGTTGGGTACAGAGGCTGCGGTTTTTCTGAAGGAAGCTATCCCGCTCCGGCAGAGGGGGCACGGGATTGAGCCGGCGATGCCGGGCTCCTCGCACGCCTTGACCACTGAACAGAGATCGAGTGCGCATTTTACGCAAAGTTCATGCCCGCAAACTGCAGATTTCAGGAGAAAACCACATTAGCATCTCATGAAATGATTATTTGTCAGTTGCTGCTATTGTTCCATGAAAATGCAATTCTGAAGAATTATTTGTTTGAACAAACCTTCGGCAGCAACATTGCAGGGTCTTTCCAGGCAGACTGCACAGGCATCGGCTTCATCAATGCCGTCTGGAAGCTCCAACGACGAGCTCAGACCGCACTCCCTGCAAGCTCACCAACCACGCAAAATCTTAATTGGAAGGAACTACAAAAAATTCAGTGCATTACAAACAGCAGCGAGTACCTTGCTATGTTGACAAGGCTGGTGAGTGGCAGGGAGAGGTAACCCGACGGAGGAAACTTGCGTATCGGCAGAAGTGACTTCGGAGAGAGCACGTGTTCAAGCCAGTTGCAGCCCCAGATCCTCGCGACGTCGAGCGGAAGCCAACTGACCACCGGAATTCTTGCAGCAATGAGTCTCAAATTCGAGCAGTGATACTTGCAGAAAAAAAGAGGATTTGATTTGCCACTGAGTTCACTTGCGTTTGAGGATTTACAACTCAATATCTCACTGACGCGTCGGTCCTCAAACGCCGATGAACGGAATGGCATTGAACATGGAGGAGACCGAATGCTAAGTTACCCATTGCAATTGACGGCTGTTCTATCTGCTCCTCTTGACACAAGGATCTGAAGGAGAATAGCACGTTTGTGTCATTCAGTGAAGGAGAAAAGAATGTTGTAATGATCATAAACACAAAGGGATGATCAGAATTCAGACAAGAACTTGCCTGGCAGCACTTCACCTCGCCCCCGCACGCCGCGTAGTGCAGGGGTGTGCTCCCGGCTCCGATCGAGCCCATCGGCGACGCGACGCTGGGAAGCGTCTGCGCGGCGAGGCTGGCGTGCTCGTCAATGAGTAGGTGGACGCAGTCGACGTGGCCGTGCAGCGCGGCGAGGTGGAGCGCCGTCACGCCGCCACTGGCCGCCTTGTTCACGAACCTGCAAAGTAAGCAAAGATCAATGCTACCTTGTTTGGTCATCATGAGACTATCAGTGTCAATGGAAATGTTCCACCTGAATCCAATGTTTACCCGTCTCTGTCGTCGCCGGCGTCCGCTAGCAGTAGCCTGACGCACTTCACGTGCCCTCCGGCCGCCGCAAAATGCAGGGCCGTCCGGCTGCTGAGGTTGTCCATCCCCGACACCTTCGATTAAAGATCACAAGTCAAAAAAATCAAAATCAAACCATGTAGGCAATACTGGCAATACTACTTGTTTAAGCGTTGCATTACGCAATTAATCTGCAAGAACCATATGAACAGTAGCTTGACAAGTGACCAGGAGTTAATTTACTGACATTGCATCTGAAAACCAGTAGCGTCTGAACCACCTCCGAGTGACCGAAGCGGCAGGCTTGCATCAACGGCGTCTTCAGTTAATTTGCATGTGAAAAATATGAGCAGCATTGCATTGATGAGTTCTTTCTTTCAACAAGTCAGCAACAAGAACTGACATAGTTTGTTGAGATCGAAATTACTCATGTGATTCAGAAAACTGATCAATTGTGCAATCCAGCTAGCCACTGTTGACTCACCTGCCCACATACGGGCCTCGCATTCACATCTGCTCCATTCTCCAGCAGCAACGCAGCAATCTGTGCACAGTAAGTTGGTCAAGGCTGATCAGAATTCAGAACATGTGGATTATATTAAGAGAAACAGCAAATGTCCCAACTATTTATGATCAATACATTTCTTTTCATTTTCTAGAACAGTGAGCAGCTAATTTTCGTCTGAATTGTCAAAGGCGTAAGTACGCGCGTCCCTTTTCTTTTGATGGTCTTTTGATGCGACGGCCTTAAAAGGCCTTCATCTAAACAACTACGCCTTTTGGCTGCGATCAAATTGGCTTATGAGCAGTGCTCATGGCTTATTTGGCACTATTTATAAGTTTCGTCTTTTTCTGAAATTTTGGTTTTTTGTTGAGCTTTTTTGCCGGTTCTTTTTTTCCCGTATTCGTTTGTATTATACGTAATGGGCTAACATATTTTTTTATTTTTAAATTTTTTAAATTTAATTATGCAAAATAAGCCTCTGTCAGCTACAGTGCTTTTTTCAGCCAGCTACAGTGTTTTCAGCCATAAGCCACAGGCTTTTAAGCCAAAACGATCACTTTGTTTTCCAGAATCCACAAGGCTATTTGGAATGGGTTAACTTTTTAACGTTGTTTTTTCTTTTTTTTTTCTTTGTATTATTCATGAAGATATAACGGTGTTTTTCCCTCTATTTTTTCTTAATTTTTTTAATTGAATACATCAGGAAAACTACAACCGCTGCAATACCATTTCAGCTAAATTCCATACCACTTTGAAATGTGGACAAAAACTTGGGAGCAGCTAGGCTTTACGATTAGTATGCATGAAGAACAACTTGTGCACATATATAGTTTTCCTAATAATTTTGTAATCTTGATTTAGTCACAAACAAGTCCAAGAGAAATTAATCTGTAATGATCCGCATGTTTATAAGCCTAAATAATTTGTTCCTTGCGAAATTTACAGCAGATTATTTTGCCTTCCTAAAATTAAGACAAATAGCACAATTAGGATTTGAGTTCGTGTCACTGTCTTTATAATCGTACCCCACATCAACTTGAAAGGAAATCGAGTGAAAAGTTGGATCTACTAATACAAATCACGCATCAGCATGACAGTAACCCAACTCCAAATTCAATTACGTGCTGCGCCACTTGCGTATGATGTTACATCGCTCTAAATTTCGCAAATTTAGATGAAGGACTCCTATTTGTTAGGCTTCCTGTCACCTCATGCATCCATCTACTGGTTAAAGCTAGGGAGAATATGTTACTTACGTTCCTAAAAAATCCAAGATGATTTTTAAAAGAGGGCTACCACCCAAGGATACTTCATTGGATCCCAATCCAATGGGATAGCTGTCTGGCCGCTCCCCTCCCCTCCCTCTCATCGCTGCTTCCCCCCTCTTTTATCTGGTAGGAGCAGGTCCACAGCCCTCCTCCACTACTAGCGGCTGGCGACGATCTCACAACCTCGCCACGCCGCTGTTGCCACCCCGTCCAACCTAATATTTATAGTACCACCGTCTCGCGCGTTCCTCCCTCCGCAATCGCCTAATACCCTCTGCCACCGCCCACCGCCGAGCCACCGCCTCCTCGGCCTCTCTCGATATCCGGGAAGACTAGGTGAACCCGGCACTTCGCTAGATCCGAAACCGAAGGCAGCAGGGAGGAGGAGTAAGTGGAGGCTGCGCTATGCCATCAGTGAAGGAAGAAATGATATATCATTCATAAGTTTTTTCTTTTAAAAAACATAAAAAGGATAAAGATATGGAGAAAATTGCTATAATGGGACTCCAAACAACGTGTTTCGCTATAATAGGATTTCTAACGTTGACATCGCTAAAATGACACCCGAAACATTGGCTTCTCGTAATACATGACATTTGGCTAATGTTTCGAAATACCCGAACATTGGAATTAAAAGAGTCAAATGTTATGTATTACGAGAAGCTAATGTTTCGGGTGTCATTTTAGCGATGTCAACGTTAGAAGTCCCATTATAGCGAAACACGTTGTTTGGAGTCCCATTATAGCAATTTTCTCAAAGATATGGGATCTACCGGTACTATTGTCTTCCTTTTCACTTTGTTTTATAGGAATTCATTTCACCTTTTAGGGCAGTCTATACGTGCTACTCGGGTGCAACTCCGAGTAGACTGAAATGCACGTAATTAATCTGCTATAGACCACACAGTTCTAGATGATTGGTGTTACGAAAATGAACGGATATGCACGTGCGCAGGCATGTGATCGTGCGTGCGTACCTCGTGGTGGCCTTTGGCGGCGGCGAGGTGGAGCGGCGAGTTGAGGTTGCCGACGGTGGTGCACCGGGCGAGCCCAGGGTTGGCCTCCAGCAGCCGACGTGCCTCTGCCTCGTCGCCGTCCCTCGCCGCCGCCGCCAGCCGCTTGCCGATGCCGGCGCACCCCAGGGAGTTGCCCATGTACGTACGTATGCCCGTCGCCGCCGTCGACCACTCCACCACCACCCAGCTTGCAAGCTCGATCGAGTCGTCAGAGCAGAGAGGATTCGGATTCGGTCGCTTAATTGCCTTGCGAGCTGCTGCTGCTGCACACGCCACAAACGTGGAGAGTTCAGAGGCCGGCCGGCAGGGAGAGCCGAGCTGCTGGCAAAAGCTAGCGATTCTGTTGAGCTGGGCCAAGGAACACACTGCATATATATTGTTGCATCTCTCTTCTAGTTTTATATGCTCACGACTCTCACTCATCAGAGATCTCCCTCCTCTTCTCATCTCTTGCAGGTATGAGGCTAGCTGGGCACTAGTGTATTAATGACTGGTGGTGTCTTTTTGCACAAACACCCTTTTTGCAATCGGTGATTCTGCGACGTAGGCCTATCGGTCGCCTCAGAAATACATATGCTATTTTGACGTGTGTTTTTATCGCAATATATAGTACGAACGAGAGTACGAGATGATGCCACTATCACATGTGTTATAAAACGCATGCAGAAACAGATGATCAAAAGTACTGAAGACATAGATTTAAGATAGAAAATCATTATAGAAAAACCATAGATAGATAAAAACAGAATTCACTATATAATGAGGTATTACAAGCACGAAAAACTTTAACTATCTCAACTATGTAGCTACAAGGTTATGGGCATGTTCTTTTCGGCTGCGGCTTTTGGCTGAAATTTTTGAATTTTGACTGTTTGCGATACAGATTACGGAGAGACAGATACTCACTTGCGATTTTGGCTGGTACATATGTTGGGCTTTTAACGTGTAGATCGTTTAACTTGTAGACCCCGTCTTGAGAAAATACTCCGTTTCAAAGTTAGACACTGTAGCAAAAACCAAAAGCCGTCGGCTTGTGAGGTAAAGAATAGGCCCTACATTTAGTGGCTAGAGAACAGAGTCCCTAGCGAAGAAAGGAATAGAGCCCTAGTCAGCAGTGAAACAAAGACTTACTCAGAAACTAAAACAATAACACTCTTAGAGACGGGAACAACACTCCGCTCAGAGACAAAACAGAGACTCAGAAGATAACAATGAAGAGTTACAGCCGGAAGCACCACGTTAGATCCAGTCGACGCAGTCCATTATGGACACGAAGATGTTTCCGATCAAAATCTCTGACCAGTTCGCATTACTGAGTGAAACCTAATCGAACTCTTCAAGTGGTCAAAAAGACTAGCAGTGGTCGAACCTAACTAGAAGTGATCGAATTCGACCAGATGCAGATTACAAAATGCAACGATGTCTATCTTAAGTCGAATTACTCATGTAGCCAAAACGAATCAAATCTCCTAAAATCATAATTCACAATCAATTATTATTGTGTGTTCAAAGTCCATAGGACTAACCAATGAGTAGGACTATAACAGTCTTATCCAAAAGCTTCTCGTGAAGGGTCATGAACAAATCTAAACACACAACTATTAATAAAGCAAACAAACAAATCAAAGCATGAGTCTATGCAACTGACCTTCTAAAACAAATGCTCAATCATTGAATGACATAAACCAAAACATCACTTGTGACACTAGATAGATAGTGAAGAACTTATATCATGAAATCTGACATACTTCACCTAGAACACAAAACTCGACAAACAGCGCTCATTGAAAGAGCAACTTGCATGTGTGGCTATCATGCGCATCAAACTATTGGCTTCAAAGGTATCTGAATTCCATGATATGGTCGAAACTGCTCATGTAAAATTGTATAGAGGAAAAAACTCTTGTGCCATCAATGAAGTATGAACTATAGTAGACCCCTCGTATCGAGCTATGACAACTGAAAAACGTTGTAGTATCCACGCAAAAACAAGCTCCTTCTTGTACTTAAATCCTTCGTTCTACACTGAAATTGGAGTAAAACATTCACTTTGAAACAACAAAACTCTAGAGAGTATTACGCTAGCTACCATCAGGCTGTCATCAAATTCCTGAGAATCAATATTGCCAAAACCACATAACGATCACGTAAGCGATTCAAATTGTAATGTATTCAAACGGTGAATGAAACACCAAATTCAAATATCCCCACAACTGGCATTGATTTTTTTTCTCAAAGTCTCCTCCCAAATGGTGTTGCAAACCTACAACTCTATCTTAGATTCTATATGTGTGGATTAGTAACCCGTAGTCGACGATGAATCATCGAAGAAATCACTAATGATTAATCTCGCATGGATACTATCGATAATAGGCATAACAGCCTAAGTCGCAATGAAACTCTACCTCCAACAAAAAAACATGCAGAGCTGATGACACAGATTCTCGACTAGTTTGCATTACCGACAAGTCTACTGGTCAGAAGATGATGATCAATTAAGGCAGAAGATCATCGACAAAGGTGGTGTAATACAACACCAGGGTATGGCGCCAGGCGACATAGTCAAAGATACTGGTGATCTTGGCTCTGCAACAGTCACTGAGGTAGAGCATCGGTTGACACTTGATATGGCGTGGGTTAACGCCAAATCAGAGCGGAGATGCAAAACAGAATCGAGGTGAGTCCTCAACGATGCACCTCAGTCTATCTTGTCCATGTGATGGCTGCTCCGGGAGTCTCCTCCTGAGACAGTAGTTTTGATCTTGAACCTAGAGCTCTGATACCATTTGTTATAAAATGCATGACAGAAACAAATGACCGAAAGAATCAGAGACAGATTTAACGTGAAAAACCCTTGCGAAAAAAATCACAGACGCATGAAGGCAGAATTCACTATATAAAGAGATATTACAAACACGAGGAACCTTGGTGTATCTCTACCTTGCAGATGCAGGAGTACATTTATAGACTAGGGAACAGAGTCCCTAACAAAGAAAAGAACATAGTCCTAGTCAGCATGAAACATAGACATACTCGAAAACTAGAATAATAAACTTCTCAGAGATGAGAACAACACCCCGCTCGAAGACAAAACGTAACGTAGCCTCGGAAGATAATGGTGAAGAGTTGTAGTTGAAAGTGCGATGTCTAATCCAGTTAGCGCAAAGTTCATCATGAACATGAAGATGATCTTAATAATAACTTTCGACCAGTTTGTATTGATGAGCAACTTAATCGGACTCTTCAAATCGTCAAAAAGATCAACAATGATCAGATCCGACTAAAAATAGTCAGACCCTATTAGATTCGAATCACAACATATAAGGATATATTCATTGAATGGGTTAGCTAGTACTTGCCAACCCCTAGCATTAACTCATTGGGCACAACCGCGTAAGCTAGCATGCCCCCCTTACATATGCCATCACTGATTCGGTTCCTTTCACTCGGTAACCTAAATCTCCTTGTCACACTTCAAAAACATAATTTCCTTCCCTTTCTGCCATTCAGTACATTTCTCTTTCTAGCATGGGTGCATAGGGCCCCCTCATATGGCCATCGACGATTCAGTTGCTTTCACTTGGTAGCCAAGGGCCCCTGATCAGTTGGGCTTAAGCTTCCGGCTTCCAGCTTATTTTTCACTATTCATAAATTTCGTTTTTTTCTGAACTTTTGGCTTTTTGTTGAGCTTTTTTGCCGGTACTTTTTTTCCGTATTTGTTTATATTATACGTAATGGGCTAACATATTTTTTTATATTTTTAATTTTTTTAAATTTAATTATGCTAAATAAACCTCTATCAGATACAGTGTTTTCAGTCATAAGTCATGAGCTTTTAAGCCCAACCGATAAATTTCCTGCTCTTCCTGTCATTCACCTTGACCTTTCTATCATGCGAATGAACTAGCGAGTGAAGTTCACTTCACCCAGTGGGAATTTGTCTTTGTCAAAAGACAACTGGAAACCAAATCCCGTTTTGGTTGTATCGCCTTCTTGTCAGTTGACAAAACAAGAACACACTAACTACCTGTCGAGAAGAGGTGACCCTCTTAGATTAAATTTCAACTTATGTACAAATTGGATCCCCCTCATCCAGATTAACGGGCCCTTCTGCTAGCAAGTAAAATTAGTTCTGCCTAATTTTTGGTAGAAAAACTGTGCGTGCCCTTCTGTCTCAGCAAAATTGGGGCCTATGTCATTAACGAGTAAATGAGACTAGTGTTCACTTAGCATTGTAGCACTAGGATTTCTTCCAAAAACTGGAGAAGACCCTACATAACAAATGTTATAGCAAAACTGGAGAAGGCAACAAATTCTTCATTTAGGGGGTCCTAAACTCATTTAGAAAAAATATATTCCATATATATATCGATCTATATAAAAAAATTATTATTATCACCATCATCATCAAAACAAGAAAAGCTACTTGGAAGGTGACTCCAGAGTCCAGACCACAGAAAAGCGACTTGGAACGTGACTCCAGACCATGGATCCAAATGGACGCAGTATAAAGATAGTCGATCCATGGATCCAACGGACGCAGAGGACCGCAGTTAGCGATGATATCAAATTTCACCAAGCCTTAAGCAAAGTAGAGATTGTAACGCCACTGTATTTGAAAATAGGACCGTTGTACATCCTACAACAGATTAGAAGTTTAGTTATGATTAAAAAAAATATTATATCTGCTCACAAATATTTAAAAGAAATTAATTTGGTTAAAATAAAACCTAACGGTCAAGTTCAACAACAATATGAGCGTCCAAGCCAAAAAAATTTACTTACATTCAGAAAAACGGAAGAAAACCCTATAGGAATGTTTGAGTTTGATCATAACCCTAACACGAAAACTCGAAGTATCCTTTCCTCTTCTGTACCTATTCTGTTGAAATTAAGCAAGATTGAGTACACTAAGTACTCAGCAAGCCACATGAGTAAACCCTAATTTATCTATCTGTCGGGATTGTCAATGGATGAGAATATACTGGTTTTATTAATGAGAGTGTGAATGCAATTTTATTTTGTAAACGTTTGTAAAAAAGAAATCATAAAACAATAATTTCTTAAGATTAAAGGGGGTTTAAACACTTGATTACTTAACTTACTTAGATTAAAACATAAAGAAAACTAATTATGCCTTGCTATTGGAATCATCCATTAAACACAATTTTATTTACCGGAAGCACTATGTATTCAAATACTATTTATTTACTCTGCAGAGTTGCCAAGCTTTACCTACAAGATTTCTCAAATTCTCAATGTTATATAATAAATACACTTCAGCTAACATGCGACTGAGTTGAGAAAATAAGGTTTTTCATTACTCAATTCTTTATATAGCCTCTACCAGGTAGGTTATACACTTAGGTATCTACTGGTCAATGCGGAACGTCCCTGCCTGATTTGTGTAGACCTACCATTGTTAAGTATGGTTTTACCATTCCCATACCACGCCCCTTCACCTCTGCTCCTGTAGATATTCAATCGAGTTGAGTGGTTACTAAATTAGGATTGATAAGTCAATACTTATGGTTAAGCGATTACTATGTCCTTTACTCGGCATAAGATTCAAGTCATTACTTTTCACCATAAGATAGCCATCCACACTAAGATCCTCAGTGCTCTACGGCACTGCCACCCATCTACTCAAGCCTCCTTTGTAAGGTAAGGTTGTGGACTCTAACCATCTAGTGGTTTTCCACGATGCATCCTTACCCTAGCACAGTTTAAATAAATCTACCGGCAAAACGCCGAAGCCTCCTTTGTAAGATAAGGTTGTGGACTCTAACCATGTTGTGTCGACCACAATGTTTCGACCACTTTGGTCGATCATGTTATTTCAACCACCTTGGTTCGAGCACGTTAGGTGGACCACGCTGTTTCGACCACCATGTTTCAACCACTTGGGTCGATTACGATATTTTCAATCAAGATATTTCGACCACCTCGATCAATCGTGAGGTTTTGACCATGTTGTTTCAACCACGGTGGTTCGATCACAACGTTTCGAGTACTTCGGTCGACCATGTTGTATCGACCACGATGGTTCGGCCACATTCGTTTGAGCACGTTATGTCGACCGTGATGGTTCGATCATGTTGTTTTAACCACATTGGTTCAATCATATTAGGTCGACCACATTGTGCCAACCACGATGTTTCGATCACGTTGTGTTGACCACCATGTTTCTACCATTTTGGTCAACCACGTTGTCGACCACATTATGACAATCATGATGTTTCGACCATATTGTTTCAACCACGATATTTTTTACCATGATGTTTCGACCACTTCGATTCGACCATGAGGTTTCGACTATGATGTTTCGACCACATTTGTTCGAGCACATGAATTGACCACGAAGTTTTAATCTCATTCCTTTGATTGCTTTTTTACTACGATGTTTCGACCACGTTGTGATAATACGTTAAACCGATCACATGCTGACGAGCACAATGGTTCGACCACGATATTTCGATCACATTAATTCGACCACGTCCTTTGACGACCTTCCTTCCACTACGATGTTTCAACCATATTGGTCGACCACGATATTTCGACCACATTTATTAACCACCTAGATTCCAACATATTGGACCATCACAGAATAAAACCCCACAGTTTTCTTTGAATTACGCATCGGTTCTTGATTTTTTTGTAAAATGCCTTCATTTATATAATTAAGCCTTAATTTTTACAAAAAAAATTCTCCTTACAAATTATCTATTTTTTTAGTTTATATAGTAGCTAGGGTGATGGGACACTACGATTCCGCGTCTAGTATAATATTATGGCCCTGTTCTTTTTAGCTTTTCGACAGTAACTAACTTTTAAACAGAGTATTTTTTTAAGATAGGGTCTACTAGTTAATTGTAGTATATATTTTATTGACTTCATTTATATCGGCAAAAACCGCACGTGAGTTTATGTTACTTTATAATCCCTTGTATAAATAGCCCAAAAATCATAAGCCACAGTAAAAAAAAAACATGCCTTATACCGCACCCTGAATTATCGTGGGACGCATTTGAGGGAGAGCTTACGTTTGTTTGTAGCTTCCATCGGCCTGTCATTCGTCTTGGAGCCGTGCACGGCTGCCTACCGAGGGAGGAGCTAATGGCCCTAGTTTTTTTTTTACTACAGTTGATATTAATTTGTATTTTTTTATACAGCAGTGATGAGCGTAGACGAAACTGTTTAGAGAAATTATCTTTTTTTCGACTTAAGGATAATCTAATAATCAAAAGTACAAGGCCCGTATTTGATAATCAGCGTCGCCGTGTCCATTGCATGTACAGTAAGGAGAGATTTTTTAAAAAAAGATCAATATAATAAGTAGCAGATAGATCTCAAAATGGATTAACTAACTACAGGTCTGTTCTTTTTGGCTGAGACTTATAAATTTTGGTTGTAATTTATAGCTTTTTAGGCTGTTCGTATGAAAGATTACATAGTAACAAAAACTCACGTGCGATTTTTGCCGATATAAATGAAGTCAGTATAATATATACTATAATTAACTAGTAGATTCTATCTTAAAAAAATATTTTATTTATAAATTAGTTATCATACAAAAATTAAAAATAGAAATTAAAAGCTGAAAAAGAACTGAAACTACATTTCGTGTGGCTTCTAGTCTGTGACTGGGGCTTGCGTTTCGTAGCTTCCATCGGCCGGTCATTCGTCTTGGGGCCGTGAACGGCTGCCTAGCAAGGAGTTAATGGCCCTAATTTTTTTACTTCAGTTGATGATATTAGTTTATGTTTTTTAAATAATAATAAATAATATAGATATCGACGTAAATAATATACATGATTTGATGTTTGAAAAACTGCTTAAAAAATCTACTTAAAAAACTAGTCCTATTTTTTTTTAACTTTTGGACAATTTAAAAACCAAAAGTACCATACCGATATTTGATAATCAGCGTCGCCGGGTCAATTGCATGTACAGCACGGAGAGATTTTTTTAAAAAAGATTAGTATAATAAGTAGCAGGTAGACAGATCTCAAAATAGATTAACTAACTCCATTTCGTGTGGGAGCCTAACATGGTAGTAGTGTACTAGTAGTACTGGTAATAGTATCAACTATCAAGTGATATGTGATTTGCACTATCTTTTTACGTAGCTAAAACGACTTCTGAATGAATGAACAGGAGTAATACCCTACAAACGCAATGCACCTGACGTAGGGTCTTCATTTTTTGTGGCATATTTGGTGAAATTGTGAATCTGATGCAGATTCCATTCCCATGTAACCTAGAAGTTTTTTTAAAAAAGAAATAAGTCTATATGAATTTTGCAATTCGGTTCAAATAACACCCTGACCTGATTTTATATGGTAGTAGTACCCCACATAGTGCGATAAGTGAGCGGTTTTGTCATGTAGGATGACACGCTGGCTAAGTTGGGTCAGTGACATGTGGGGCTCATAAAGGCTTCTCCTCCAATGTGCTTCCATAGCCACCGCCCTTTGTAGTTTCCTTCCTCTTTGTTTTGATTAGGGAGAGAAGGCCATATGGGCCCCACCTGTCATTCATCTGAACTTGACTAACGTGTCATTCTACGTGATAAAACCAATCACTCATCGCGCCAAGCAAGCAACACCACCTTCTGAAACCGGGTTAAGATGTTATTTAAACTAGATTGTAAAGTTTGAAGGGTCAAATGTCCGGTTTCATAATTTGAAGTGTTGGACGGACTTTTAAATAAAACTTAAGGTGTTATATAGACTTTTTATTTCTTAAAATTCTCAGAAAAAATTACTTGACGTAGGGGAGTGTTGGTTATGTGTCTGCAAAATTTTTAAAAAACAAACTCAAAACATATTAGGAAGATCAGAAAAGACAAACACTTGTCAAATCAAATCGTAGTTAATTCGATTTTCAAGTAATTTCCCACTTAAGTCGTGTGAGTCTGTCTGGCTACTGTCGTAGCAACAAAGTACTTTACCAGCTGGACTACGACTTGTAAGTAGAGGTAGAGCAACTTACGAAAACCAAAGCCATGGAATCACTCTAACATCCAAAAATAAATGAAAATATATGGTTTATGATGGACGGTCTAATAGTTACGTATCAAACAGTGAATAAGAAAATTACAAAAATATCAAAGTGAGCTACCCATAGCCTAAAACTCATATCATGAAGAAGTGTAGAGTGTATATACTATGCTTTGTTGTTACTTAGGTTTTTCTTGAAAAAATTGGTGTTCCCTTTTTTAGGTGTCCTAGATGCTAGATTTATAGTTATAGAGAGGTTGTTTACACAAATATATCCTTTAAGGTCTATAATAGTAAAAGCAGATATGTCATTTTCTTTATATAGCCATACCTGATTTGCCATGTAATCATGTATATAATAAACCTTTAGCTTAGTGGGTCAATTGGGAGCCAACACCTGGACAAATGTCCCTATTTGACGGCACATTTTTGTCAAGGCCGGCGACCAACTAATTTCGCCCGACCTAACCACCGGACGGCCGAAGGCAACCGTACCTCGTCCGTCGGTCCGCCTTGCCAAAATTTTCAGAAGCATCTTAACTCTCGACTCTCGAGGTAGGCAGGCAGGCAGCGGTTGTGCCATCTTTTTGTAGCAGGTTTGCTGCTCTTCCAACAGCAGCATAGGAGACGTTCCTGCCACAAGTGACAAGTCTCACACTCGGCACATGGTTCCTGGGCCTGCAGAAAGCAACCAATTCTTGACCGGCAATTAGGACGTTTTGGCAGCAACGACTGGGCGACCACCAGCAAACTAGGGACTGTTCTTTACCTCACAAGTTAGCGGCTTTTAACTTTTGCTACAGTACCTAATTTTCAAATAGGGTATTTTATCAAAACGGGATCTACAGATTAAACGATCTACACGTTAAAAGCCCAACATCTGTACCAGCCAAAATCGTAAGTAAGTATCTCTCTCCGTAATCTATACCGTAAACAGCCAAAATTCAAAAATTTCAGCCAAAAGCCGCAGGGCAATTTCCCCAAGGACCTACTGGGATACTGGTCCATGAAAAAATGGTCCATGCACAATTTTTTCATAGACCTATCAGCAAACTACTGTATTGTGCTGCTAAAGAAAGCAGCTGCTCAAAAGAGTGCTTAAAATTGACAATGAAAGTGAAGCCTTTCTCTTTTTTTTCATTTGCAAGACTCATATATGGCCATGCATTTCACATTGTACTATAACAACTGGATGACATCAAAATTATTGGATCTGAGATCACTAATGTCAATTGCAGGTTGTTGCGAGCATCTCCATGGATACCAAAAAGGTAGGGTCTTAACTCTTACGGTGCTTCTGAGATACAACAGAAAGAAGCAAATCTTTCTAAATGCTACTCATCCTTTCAGCCAATAGTCCCAAACATTAAGCGTGGAAGTCAATCAAAGGGCATTGATCATCCGCTTCATTTCCGCAGACCTCCTTGGATCAGGTTCTGCTATGGCCCTCTCGGTCAAGACATGCTTTATTCGACACATTGATTTCTTTACCTGAAATTATGTGAAGAAGCAATGATGCAATTGTTCAAGTACTGCTTGAGGAACAGAAAAGGTGTCATGAAAAATACGCTGATGTGCACATTGACGAGAAATTTTAAGTCGCATTCACAATAAGCACAGGGAGGAAATATTATCCTAACAAGCAGGGCAATGATGCAATGGTTCAACCGTTCAAGTACCGCTTGAGGAACAGAAAAGATGCCATGAAAAGTACGCTGATGTGCACACTGACGAGAAATTTTAAGTCGCATCGACAATAAGCACAAGGAGGAAATATTATCCTAACATGCAGGCCATATCTCCATATCAAATGGATCATCAATATATTGTTGACCGACTGTTTTCCCATTATTTCATAAGCAGTTGGTATCTAGCGCTAAATAAGAAGCAAAGTTATGCAAAATAACACTAAAGAAGGTAATTTCGCCAAGACGCCAAGTTGAACATAAAAGAAGGTAATTTCACCAAGTTGAACATATGTTGAACCCCACCACAACATTGTCGTTTTAGAATCTCTCTTTTTTTTAAAAAAAATGTTACTTTGCAAGTTGAGGCCATTTTGCACAATATGCCCATGATTTCATAATTTATTCTGTAGTTCTGTTAAGAAAGTTGGTTTCAGGTGGCTTCAGGATTGTTCATATAGCTATTATTTATCCGGTTCAGTTGTTAGTAACTGGCAACGATGTTCCAGTGAAAATTCAAGAGTAAGAAATGTGCGATAAAACCAAGAAGCCAGGGTTCAGGAATACAATATTTCAATATGCAGTGGGCATGGCTTACCATCCAACAGATCGAATGAGCCAACATCTTACAGAAAGTATGATGCAGTTATTTGATTAAATTGGAACTCCTTAAGCTTTTGTTGCACATGGACATGGTTATGCAGAACTGAGAACCAAAATAGTACTGGGTAGTTTGTAGACTTGTAGTTGCTTGCTTGAGGAATGGTATTAGGTGGCAGTACACAGAATTTTTTGTACGGATAATCCATTTTTTATTCAAAATTACAGAAATATACCCGCGGGAAATTTTTTTACAAAAATAGGCTCCAGTCGCCCAACCATTAGGCGACTGGAGCCTTTCGCCCAACCCAGCAGCGACAACTGGAAAATCTCCCAACCGTTGGGCGATTAATTGCAGTCGCCCTACCGTTGGGCGACTTTCATCAAGTCGCCCTCCCATTGGGCGACTGCATAAAAGTCACCCAATGGTTGGGCGATCGCACTGTGTCCCTGAGAGAAAAAAGAGAGGAAAGAGTCTATTTTGCCGAAATTTGGAAAGTGCATCAAACCTTCGCCAAAAATAGTGAAAATTGGTGGAGCTGTTCTTCATACATCCAAAAGCCTCCAGAAAAAAATTTGAGCAATTTCGGCCATGAGATCAAAAGTTATAGCAGTTTCAATTGAGGCCGAAACGAATTCGAGTCCGTTTCGACACACCTTCAAGAAACGGGCATAACTTTTGCATACGGTGTCCGTTTTGACGTTCTTGTACTCGTTGGAAAGCTAACGACGAGCCCGATCCAAAAATAACGACCAGCTTGCGCCGCCTCCAAGACCCGAAAATCGGCTATCTTTGGACCTAAACCTGCGTCGCAAGTTTTTCTTTTGTTTTTGCCCTTTTCTTATTCTTCCTTCGAATTTGGATTTTTCTTCAACTGAAAAGTTGTAGATCTCGTCGAAACCTTTCAAATGAGTATATATAAGCCATATAGAACTTTGCCATTTTATCTTTTCAGACTAGTTGTTTATATTGCATCGGTATATAAAACGATCGGTACATACGGTTTTGTCGGCCCCTAAGTGTAGTCGCCAACCATTGGGCGATCGCATGAAAGTCGCCAATGGGAGGGCGACTAGATGCGATCGCCGAGGGTAGAGCGACGACTATTGTGTCGTCCATTGGTTATGAAAGGCTCCATCGCTCAACCATTGGGCGACTGGAGCCTATTTTTGTAAAAATTTTCCCGCGGGTATATTTCTGTAATTTCGAATAAAAAATGGATTATTTGTACCAAAAATTCCAGTACACATATACCTTGGAAATGCGCTCCGGGTTTGGGAAACGCATGTTCTCTGCATGTAGCATCTGGCGCTGAGTCATAAGCATGTTCTTTTCCTTTAGAAGTACATACCATAGCTTCTGAAGATCGTCCCAAGACTTTAGACGTAATTCAGAAGCCTTCCAACTACGACCTACCAATTAATGATAAAAAAGCAACACTGGTAAGCTTTAATGACGAGGATAGTGTGTAACTTTGTTTACTCATAGCAGAAAACTTCGTACCTAAACATCCAGACTAAATGCAAAGTGTTACACAACTAAGACATGGCAATAAAGAAACACCGACTTGTCAATGGTTAAATCAATAGCAAACACAGTATCAATGCAAGAACATACGAACATTTGAGTATTACCTTACTGCGACCAACGAAACTCAAAACTAAATGCTGACATGATAAGCATCACTTGTAAACAAGCAGTAGTCTATAATAAATTCCGAAACAAACAAAGCTCATCTGCTATTTGATAAGCTTTGGAATTTCTCATAAACCTTAATCTCAGGTATGTCTAATTAATATATGTATTGCCGGAAGCAACTAGAGCACACACAGAATCATCCAGACCAGCTTCAGCAGAGGGTATCTGTACAAGGGGCTTACATAGACCAGACTAGAGATTCAGATACTGATTGTAGGCCGAGTAGGCAGCGTCGCTAGTTTCTTCAAGAACAACTCGGCGCGGCGGCACACTTTGCCGTAGAGTAGAGCAAGTGTAAATGCGTGATTCTTGGCTAATCTGGACTAATGTCACAGGGTTCCACAACCATCTGTGCTAAATACGATCAATCGACGAGCATTTCACACAGATCCGGTGCAAATTTGTGAACCACGACACAACCAGGATATAAGAAAGCGGGAGCGAGGGACAGATGTATGGATACCGTAGTGGGGAGGAGGCTTGTCCTCCTCGGTGCTCCTCTCGACCTCGAAGAACTCCTCGAGGGGGTTCTGCGGATTCCTCACCACCGAAGTCGAGGCGGCGGCGGCCTCGGATGCGGTGGCGGCGGCGGAGAAGAGCCGCCTCCCGAGCGCCCTCGACAAGGACAGCATCACGACGGCTATCTACACCACGACGGATCAGCAAATCAGAATAAGCAAACACTCCGATTCGGAGGAGAGAGATGGTCAGTGAGATACCGGCGGCGGCGGGTGATCCACGGGAGGGGATTGGTTTAGATGCGAAAGGGTTTTGCGTGGATTTGGTAAGAGGAAATCTACTGTTGTAGGGATGGGCGAGCTAGGAGACTGACAGTCCGGGCCCGCCTCTGTCTCTCTCCCGTGCTGCCCTTTTTTGCCCCTGTTTGGAAAAAAAAAATCCATTGCCATGAAGGAGTTGACCTGTATAGTGTATCATGCAATATTTCTGTAAAATTCTTGCTCCGCTCCAGACATACCTTAGATGATATCATGCCAAATTGCCAATCTTTAATTTCAAGCAAAAAGATTCCAGGTGATTCGGCTGCAAGGCGATTTCCGTAGGAATTGAAATGTTGCTTGCATTCCAAATGAAGCCTTCCTTCCCTAATTCCTGCAGAAATTGCAGGAATTGAACTGTTTCTTATGAAATTTCTACAAAATTCCTATCCAAATTCCTGCACTCTAAATAGGGTCTAAATAATTTTCAAATTGTGTAGGAATAGGATTGATCTAAATTACTACAGTCTGGTGTTCAGTAAGTCAATCCTTAGATCACACCGTGGCATCCAGCAACGAATACAGCCAGAATCTAGAAGAAATTACAGCACGTCGTCTCACTCTTTTTAGGGGCAATAATCCAATACAGTAATTGCAGGTTACAACACAGGCAATGAGGCATAAGCCCCTAAATTCCAGCCACAAGGGGCATAATCCATCAAATTTCTCATACTGCCAAAATTTTGAGGCAATCATCCTCGATATCCAAGCTCTCTCGCCTAAGACACATTTTGTAGAGGCATACATTTTATAGTGATCAGGTAATTACACTGCGTGTACAAGGAGGATGTTGAATTAACCTCACAGTTGCAATAGATCTCACAATCCAAACAAAATGTTACCCCAGGGATTGTACACCTCTCCTCTTGAAATCCTTGGGTTTTTCTTCATGGTGCCTTCTTGAGCTTCTAGCGATGAATGAAGTCTCCCGTGAGCCACCAGGTCCATCACCTCATCAAGTGCGTTGGAGTTCCGTTGCCTTTCCAGTGCAGCTATCCTTATCCCCAAGGGGCAGAGCGTCCTCATTGGCAAGGGAGACACTGTTCAAAAATGAATGCCTCAGCATGACGATCATCCTTGACTTCGTACAACCTGAGAGGTTGGAATTAGCACAATTCTGATGCATAAACGGAGTAGCATACTCAGTAAATATGACAAATAGTCCAGCCACTAATTTGGAAATGCAATAGGAATGGACGGAGAAGAAGCCAGACACCTGTGTATATGAGAAATGCAGCTTTTGGAATCAAGTTAATAGGTGTTCATGTAAATATGTGCTGCTCCTACTGCTTAAAAATTGGAAATATATACTCGGTATCCAATGGTTGACTCAAAGAAGATGATCTAGTTAAGAATCAAAATGCACCTTGTGGCGTCATGTGTCAGCTGCACCAATCATCTCTCATCTCGGAATGGTACAGTACTTGCTAGCAAACAGAACATGTTGCAGCTTCAACAAATCCTAATGGCATTAATAAGATACATCATGCTTTAGAATGCAGTAACTAATAGCATTTATGTTTGCTGACCAGTGGGTTTGATTAATATTCCACCCAAAAGAGCATATGCATTCTAGATATTGGAAAGGTAAATCAACACTGACACTCTCAGAAGCTTTCAGATGGAAAAAACACTCCAAGAAGGCCAGCACATGATAATTTGCACATATCTGCACAAGCAAAACAGAAAACACTAGTGGCAAATATGCAATTCACCCTTAACCAAAATGATATCTCACCTTATATGCTTTGAATTATGCACGTCATTGTCACTGTCAGACTCTGCTGATGCATCAGATGCACTACGATCAGGCTGTTCCTCATCTTCACTAACACTCTCAAAATGTTCCTCATTTAGATGAGGTTCCTTTATAGACGTTTGAGGATCAAGTGCAAGGTATTCTTTTGATTGTTCATCAATTTCAAAGTCCTGCCCATAAGATCGATGACATTAGAAAATCACACACAATAAGCAATTTAGTAATGATTAGTTTAAAAAACATTCATGATTGAAAAGCACAATTAGGACATAATTCAAGCTGGAGAATAGTGGCCACTGCATACACAAAATGTGTTACTTATAGCTGAACCTCTCCACACTCGGTTTCTCACACAAAGAGGTGGCTGTGGATGAGGAACAATTGTGTACAGTATATACAAATCCAAGGGAAATGGGTTATCACTTATCAATAGTGCTAGCAAGAATGTGGATATAGAAGCTTTACAGTTTACATTTTAACAGAAACAGCAATATAATTGCATAAGCATCAAGGGCAAGCATAAGATCAGGAAGAAAACAAGGTAAAAGCATGAAATGCATATTTATATTTCTTTTTATATACGATCACCTTAAAATTTGTCATGCATTACTAAGAACAATACATAATCAGTGTGCCCAGAAAGGGCAGAAAAACACTCCAACAAAATCTACCTGATATCTTATAGCAATATTCCCTTAAGAAAAAAAAAGTAAATTCATTAATAGCACATACTCTGTCAAAACTATTGCAGAACCACATGTTTAAGAAATCGTTTCGCAAAACTACACATTTTCTTGCAAAACATTGCAGAAAAACACATGCTTCCAAGTCAGTTAAACAGGATGAGATTAGATTGTGTCCATTGGAGACGGCCCTCTGATCAGTTCGTGACTTAGGTCGTGTGAGCATATACTGCATGCGTGAGGCACATGGTACAGCGTAGAGACAGTATGGGTGCAAGCAGCATTGACGAGGAAGCTGGCATGCGCGGAAGGATTCTACGTGGGCCGCATGTGGGTTCCAGAATCACAAGTCCTATCTGCTAATTCAGAACAGAAAATAGAGATAACGTTCAGAAAATGTCTGTTTACATAAGTTTGTTATGAATAGCGCTTGTATTCATATGAGGCCAATGTGCCGGTATATATACACAAAGTACAGGTGGTAAATATGCAAAGAACCCCTCATAACAATGGGGAATAACAAACTATACATATATCTCTAACATCCTCCCTCAAACTCATGGTGGATCAACAACACTGAGTTTGGAGAGGTAGAAGCTGTGCTGTGCTCGAGTCTGGTCCTTTGTGAGGAAATCCGCTATCTGAAGCTCTGAAGGCACATACTGAAGAGTAATCACCTGATCATGCACACAAGTCCTCATGAAAGAAGCATCAACACCAATATGCTTGGTGAGCTCATGCTTCACAGGATCACGAGCAATACTGATAGCACTGCATTGTCGACAAGAGAGGGTCGGTGTAGTGATAGAAACACCAAAATCCTCAAGTAACCACCGTAGCAAGTAATCTCATTGCCAAGAGAGCCATAGCTCGCAACTCACCTCTGCACTCGAACGGGACACTGCGATCTGTTTCTTCGTCTTCCGTGCAATAAGAGAACCACCAAGAAAACACGAGAAGCGAGATAGACCGCGATCGGAAGGATCGCCGCCCAAGTAGCATCCGAATAGGCTCAAGTCAGAACGAGCTGGAACGTGGAAAGAAGAGACGGCGAGAGATAGTCCCACGAAGGTATCGCAGAACTCAAGAAGGTGGTGTAGTGAACTGAGTGGGAGCTGAAACAAACCGACTCGTAATATGAACTGGATAAGTGATATCCGGACGAGTAATGACAAGGTAGACAAGACTCCCAACAAGATGACGATAGCGAGTCGGATCGAAAGAGGCTCACCATCGAGAGTCGGAGGTGAACATTGAGCTCCATGGGAGTCTCAACAAGATCTGATCGATGAGAGGCGCGATCAAGAAGATCCCGAATATATTTCGCTTGGGACATAAAGAAACCATCCGGAGTGGAAGTAACCTCAATCCCAAGGAAGTAACGAAGAGGACCAAGATCCGACATAAGGAATCGCTCACTAAGACGAGCCTTGACAAAGGCAATGTACTCGAATCATCTCCGAATGATCATATCATCAACATACGGAGAAGAAGAGTCCGACCACGAGACGAAGTGTGGACAAAGAGCGCAGATCATGATCACTAGCTGAAAAACCAGCAACAAAGTGACCACAGAGGAGAAGCGCTCAAACCAAGTACGAGGGGCTTGCTTAAGGCCATAGAGAGAGCGACGAAGGCGGCATGCACCATGCCCTCGAGAACAGAATACCCGGTGGCGGATGCATGTAGACCTCCTCACGCAACTCGCCATTAAGAAAGGCATTCTTGACATCAAGTCGAGAAAGCACGATGTGCAAGCAGACGCCACCAAAGAAGAGTGCGAACAGTGGTCATGTGGGCCACGGAGCAAAAGTCTCGTCGTAGTCAACACCATGCTCTCGCTGGAAGCCACGAGCAACAAGACGCGCCTTATAGCGCTCAAGAGAGCCATCGAGCGAGTCTTAATCTTATAGACCCACTTACATGTGATGGGATGAGAATGAGATGGAAAAGGAACAAGATCCCAAGTACCAAGACGCTCGAGGCAGCAATCTCTCGGCCATGGCAAGCTGCCACTCGGGGTGAGTTCAAGATCCCGGTGAGGAGACAGGCTCACGAGTAGCTGCGCCAAAGAAAAGCAAACGGTCAGGAGGCCGAATCGACTGGCGATCGCGGAGAGCATAGCGAGGAGAAGATGACCCATCAGGGGAAGATGGAGCATCAGAAGAAGATGGAACATCAGAAGAAGATGGCTCGTCTGGAAGATCCTCAATACGAGGTCGACAAGTGTAGAAGAGAAGGGGAGAAGGTACTATAGTGGGAGGAGCCTGCGGAGTCGTAGGAGACGACACAGGCGGCGACAACTGCGGAGAGGCCACAGGGGGAATATGTGGAGACTCAGTGGGACAGGTGGACGAGGGCAAAACAGATATAGGTGTATCTGGAAAGGTCAAGAAAGACAGAGACTCCACAGAGGAAGCCGAAGGAGAGGCAGGACGTGGGTAGAATGGACGAGACTCGTCAAAAGTCACATTCCGAGAAACCCGCATCCGACGACCAACAGATCCCAAAGACCGATAACCCTTGTGCTCGGCAGATCAGATCCCGAAAGACACACTCAACAGATGGCGGTCGGTTTGGTGCGTTCTCGAGGCGAGGAGAACGAGCAAACGCAGCCAAACAGATGAAGGGTAGAGTAGTCGGAAGAAGACCACGAGACGCTCAACGAGGATCGCTCCTCAAGAGCGAGAAGAGGCTGGATGTTGACGAGATAGGTGGCGATGAGAAACGACCTCGGCCCAAAAGTGAGGTGGAATAGAGGCGGCGATCATCAAAACACGAGCCGTCTCAAGGAGGTGACGATGCTTGCGCTCAGCGACCCCATTCTGAGCATGAGCACTAGGACAAGAGAACTGAGCGAGAGTGCCCTGCTCAGCAAGGAAGCTGCGCAGTAACAAGAGAGGTTACCGCCAGCAGAATCCAGCACGAAAGACACGAATAGGAGTGGAGAACTGTGTGTGAATCATAGTGGCAAATTTTTTATAGATAGACAAGGCCTCACTACGAGAAGACATGAAATATATCCAAGTATAGCGAGAAAAATCATCTATAAAAATGATATAATATCGATGACCCCCTTTCGAAACGAAGGGAGCCGGACCCCAAACATCTGAATGAACAAGATCAAAAGGGCGCTGAGACACAGACTCACTATGAGGATAAAGAAGCTGGATCTGTTTACCTAACTTACACTACGACAATCTAAAGACACGTCTCTGAGATGCAGACCCGAAGACCACGACGAACTAAGGACGGCGAGACGGATCCACACAGATGGCCAAGACAATGATGCCACCGCTGGAAAGAGCCGGTGAGACGGTGGCGGCGGAGAGAGGCGGCGGCGATGGTGGCGGCGGAAGGAAGGTGAAGCCGTCAAGCTCCCAGAGACGCTGTGAGTCACGGCGCCGAGGGCCAGAACCAACCAGAGCTCCCGTGTGGCAGTCTTGAACACAACAAGAGTCAGAGTCAAGAATGACCCGATAACCAAGGTCGAGAATCGCCCGCAGAAAGAAGTCGCAAGGTAAGGCGAGGAACATGAGCAACTGAAGGAACATGAAAGGATGAGTTGCTAAGAGATCCTCGACTAGAGACAGAAAGAGATGTACCATCAGCAGTAAGAACACTGACAAGAGAATCAAGAGGTGTAATAGAAGACAGAGTGGAAGGATCAGGAGTCATGTGGAAAGATGCTCCAGAATCAAGAATCCACGGGAGGTACTGATGTGTAGGAGGTGGTCTCGGTGCAGAAGAGTCGATGCGTAACTCGCAGAACTCCGCCGAGGAGAACACCGGCGGCAAGAAGGCGTCAAGTATGGCTATCTCTGCCGGTGAGAGAAGCTATCAAGAAGTCGAGGCGACGCCGTCGTAGAAGCACTAGTGCCGTGAGAAGAACGGCGTGAAAGATGCCGCTTCTTCTTGTAGCACCGGGACTTAGTGTGGCCATCCTTGTCGCAGAGGAACAGTGAGACGGCCACCTCCAGACGGAGGACGGCCACCACCACTGTGGTAGCGGCGGAGGAGGCGGTAGCAAGCGTAACGAGCGGCGAGCACGAGGGGAGTGGCATCGCACCAGCACCACTCGGACGAGTCTCTCCTCGCGTATCTCGAAGAGCCTCGAGAGAGTGACACGAGGGTGGCGTGCAAGGAGCCGGGCACGCCTTTGCTCGAACTTCGGGACGGCGCGAGTAAGGAACTCGTAAACCCGCTGAAACTCCAGTCAAGACGTACCTCGCAAAGCATGGACAAGTACGACACCGGTCAAGAAGTGAGTCCAATCGACGCCGCATGGCAATGAACTCGAGCATAAAAAGCGTCAACAGTAGCATCACCTGCTGAAGAGAGTGCTCTGGCGGACCACGGACGATCTGAGGCATCACCGGAGGGCTCGAGCGCCGACGAAGATGAGTCCACATCCGAAAGCCGAAGGAGTCCCACAACCTCGTAAGAAAATCAAGCCGACATCGGCGATGAAGACAAGAAGGCGGCCGAAGCGCCGTCATCGTACTCACCGAGTGTAGACGGCCGACGATCCTTGTAGGAATCGAGCCTCCGGTAGGCGAGGCGCTTTATCATTAGCTTCATCATCAGCACCTTATCGTACCGTCGGGGCAATGCAACAGGCGTAGGCTCCGTCGGAGGAATAGGGTAAGGCGGGCAGGTGACATCGCCAGAGAGGACGCCCCAGAGACAAAGACCACGCATGTGGATGCGCATGTGAGACACGAAGTCGGTGTAATTAACACCATCAAAGATCACCGGGCAGCGAGGGAGGGAAACGGTGCCCATTGGTAGGCGGCGCTGGACGGCGCGGCGACCAAGGCAACGACGTCTAACAGGCGGCGCTGGACGGCGCGGCGGTTAGAACAAGGTTTTTTTCCGGTCGGTTTACAAAACCGACTCGGTTCACCAACCGAAAGCCAGAAGATAGATCGGCGGCGGGAGCGGCGACGGCGACGGAGCCGCGGCGGCGGCGGCGGAGAAGGCGCGGTGGCCTCGAGCGGATCGGGTCGGCGGCGCGGCGGCGGCAGCAGCGAGGAGGCGGCAGCGGCCCGAGAAGGCGCGGAGGCAACGACTGCGCAGCGGAGCCGAGGCGGCGAGGCCCGCCACGACACGTCGGCGGCCGGGGATGCGAGGCGACGAAGCGACGCTCGGAGGCCGCGTCGGCGACCGGGGAGGCGGCAATGCGGCGGCGGCAAGGATGGGAGGCCGGAGGCGGCACGCGGGCGCGGAACCCTAGGTAAGCCAAAACCCTAGTTTTGGTTCTGATACCATGTTATGAATAGCGCTTGTATTCATATAAGGCCAATGGGCCGGTATATATACACAAAGTACAGGTGGTAAATATGCAAAGAACCCCTTATAACAATGGGGAATAACAAACTATACATATATCTCTAACAAAGTTCAGTACAGAAAATAGAGATAACGTTCAGAAAAAAAAAAGAATTCAGAACAGAAAATAGAGATAACGTTCAGAAAAAAGAAGAAAAAAGAGATATAAATGAACCACATAAACCGTTCTAATGACAGAAATAATGCCAAATTCAATATGCAAGTATGCATATTGCAAAACACTGACATCCGTTTGTCAGTCCAGACAGGATAATGGTAGTAGGGATAATAAAAACTACTCCCTCTGTTTCACAATTTTTGTCCACAACCCATCATACGCACAGACCAATGAAACACTAAATCTAGTAAAAAACATTAATGAGAAATGGCCATATATACCCTTATTAAATGACATACTACAGCCACTTAACCTATTCCAAAGCATTTTAATAGGGGTAGAGAGTACAAACATTGCACTAACTACACTCTTGATTTCCTCAATGGACAAGCATATTGAAACAGAGACTCCCGAGGCCATGGACAAACATTGTGAGACGGAAGGAGTATTAGAGTACTAAGTTGGCGAAAAGAAGAACTTGGCACATTTTCAAAAGTGAGCAGTGAGAATCAAACGATAACATAACTGATGATGAACCATACCTTTCCTGTGCTTCTCCCTACTGCCATAAGGTATCCTTGATTTTCATCAAACCCCAAAGATGTGACCTCCTGCAGCTTTCAAGCATGAGAACCCCCAAAATAATGTCAAAAAAGTATAGTGTTAAGGTATTATTACTAGCAAGTTGCTGTTAAGGTACAATAAGATACCTGATCAAAATCTTCAGGAGAAACAGTTGTATTAATTCTGCCAACAGAAGACTTTCTCCTCATATCAAAGCACTCGACCGCACCATCCTCACCACCACAAGCAACGAGCCCATGGATCATACTGGAGTTCCAAAAAAAAAAGAGAGAGAGGTTAACAATACTAAATAAACATGCCACTCCCAAGACATATAAGTCAATAAAAAAGAACTGCCTCCATAAAACCACATTTATGGCTGGTGATTGGGAAGAAAGAGATGCAAGGAACCGTCCCTGCAAAAAGTACATTTAGAAGAACATGCACATGTTATTCTAGAAAGACTGAAAGCAAATGACAAGAAAAAGGCATCATTGTGGTTCTATGCACTACTAACAAACCGACTATAAGGAATATGTATATTTAGTCTGAGCCAGGATAGATACTGCCAAAACTCAAACAGAAAATATATGAAATAGCTAGAATGGCTTTCCATTCAAGATATCTGCTTAAGTTTTATTTAAACTTGATTCTGTACTACCAGGTTTCATGTAAAGCATGATATTTGGCAGAGAGACTGACCGATAACCAAATAACTCATGTACACATGAATGATTAAGGACTCAAAGCTGACCTGCTCTAAATTGATTCTATACAGGTCTGGTGATGAAGCAGCACATAGCAAGTCGCAAGACCAGCAATCATAAGCCATGTCCCTTCCCATTCTGTCAATATGGACAATAGCAATACGTAAAATTAATAATTGGACAAGCAAGGTATGTTTCTAAACTTTTCAGTACTACATGTTTTTTTGTTGTTATCATCAAACAAGGAACTTCTTTGTTTAAACTCACAATATGAGAACAGCTACAAGATGTATTAAATTAAGACAGAATAATTCATTAAAAAAAAGATTTTCATTCAGTAAAAGATAGACAGCTAAATTTGCACAGGTAGAGCTTATGTTACTGGTATATTACATGTGTAACTAAATAAGAAATAGATACATCTGACCATCCATAAGACACGAAAAAATATTAGATAATAGGACAGACTAACGTTGGAATTCTCAAGCTATAATGGCTTCCATACTTTGCATGAAAACATACAGAACGATCAGCACACAAAAACGTGAGTTTTGAGTTGTCATCACCAAGGACCAAAAGATACAATCTAGTTTGTTACATGGAAAATATTAAAGCAGCTCAAGTCAGTGACAAAAGGAAAGACACTGAGGTTGGCATCCATTAGCATGGTAGGAAATTTCGAACAGCTACTCTACTGTGACTGCATCAAAATGGTAATACTCTACACCACACTCCATGACAAAACCATGAACAGAAACATTTTTATGTAACATACAAAAAACCACCTCCCTTGACATTAGATGACAAGCCATGGTTTCTCCTTCACCATCCCCTCCCTCAGTTACTCGTTCCTTCCTTGGAAAAGTAGAAAACCATCCTCTAGATAGAAAGTCCAGAGTAGTGGTGAAGTGGAGAGGAGAGATAGAGAACGTACTTAGAGGACGTTCCACACACAAAACATGTTGGGGATGTATACATAGCTGAAGTTGATGAGACAAATGGAAAGCAAGCTAAATACAGAACGGTATTATATGTTCAAAAGGTAAGCAATAAAGAACTAGAGAGGCCAAAATGAGTTTGTTAACAGTCTAGTTTGTTAAGCACTTAAGATCTAGTTGCGCAGAATTATAGATTGAACAGAGATGCACTTAAGATAAAATTTTGTTTTGTTAAGCAGCCAATTAATCCACAGACAATATAAAGTATCCGACATTATCCTAGTCCGACTTTGACTCCGAGAATAAATACAGAATAGAATAGCCCTAGCTCTGAATAAGTATTGCTACTGCAGGTGCCGAAAGACTTTGCCTTTGTCTTCGTACAGACATAATGAGTATCTAAGTCTAGCTTTGTTTCAGATGAAGAACCATTTTATATTTCTGGAGGCACTCTTGCTATTATGATCGTTTTATATTTTGGTCAATACATGGAGTCTTCAACCATGCACTTGCAATATATGCGTGCGCTCTGAATCGGACAAGGAACAATGGACATTCCCCTACTGGTTAGATTGTTTATGTCGTGCTATGGCCCTCCCGCGGCATACCCAATGCCATTTAGGCACAGATATGGTTACAGAGATATCGACATGTGATTGGTAGTACAGTGCTAAACAATTCTCAACAGCTACCGTTGCTTGCAAGCAATGTGGCTATCCATAAGACAAATGTGATTTGTTCGTGTATCAATCGAGATTGGATTTATGTTGTTTCATTTTCTTCGCCATTACTTTTACTCTCCACACTTCAGTTTTATATGCAGGGGTCCATGTATCATGGAGCGTTAGTAAGACATGATTCATATTTGTAGTACCAAATATTTATTTACTAGTATTTGGTATAGATATCCCAAATTGAGCTACTTAGTATTGCAAAAGGCTTATCGGATCACATTTGTCGTCGAGCATTAGTAAGACAAAGATTATGCACATCTAACACAAAATCTCTAGATTACCGTTCCTGTACAACAGACCACAAGTATCCATGCATTAGCAGTGCACTGATCAAAGATCCTAGGTAAGGCTTGGCTTAGCAACCCAACCAGCCAGAACACCAAAACTTGAACGGAAAGTGAGACAGTGCCATTACCAACCGCTCGGTCTCCCCTAATGAGCTCTAGAGTTTCAGGCGGGCAAACACCAGAGAAAGGAGAACTATTGTCGCATGGATATCCCGACGGCATACATTCTCTTGCTGTTGCTCCCCCTCCCCTCCCTCTCTCTTCTCTTGAAACGGCGCCGCCGCTCCCCTCCCCTTCCCCTCTTCTCCGGTGTCAGAGCAGCTATGCACCTCTCCTCCACCAGTGGCGACCTCGCCATCTCCCCCCTCTCCCGTCGCTACCACTCCACACAACCTTATATTCAGTGTTTCGTCGTCATTGTGCCCTCTCCGTTGCCACCCACCGCCCTTCGTCGCCGCTCGATGGACCATCGTCTCTTCAGTCTCCCTTTACATTTAGGGGTCGTAGTGAATCTATCATCAATAGATTTGGAGTTAAAGGTGAAGAAAAGAAGGATAATGTCAGAATTGAAAAAAGAGATAGAGGGATGACGCCAGAGTTGAAAAAGGAGGGTAGCTGACCACAGCAAATCTAAACTAATAATCCACCAGTTAAAATTATCCTATATCCACCCAACAATTACCTACTCCACAGTCATGACCTTAACTACGTCCACACCACAATATGCACCCAGAATTACACCATCATAAAAACGTACGCACCAGATTAACTCTCATCTATTCTCTCTCCTTACTCAACCATATCCGACGGTCATCCTTCAATGGATGTGCAGTACCCCTTCCGCATCCTTAACGCTCGCGCATGCATGCAGGTCGATCGTCCCGCCTCCCCGACTCCCGAACGCGCTCCCGCCTCTCCGAACGCGCCGCCTCCCGACTCCCGAACGCGCTCCCGCCTCCCGACGAACGCCGCCTCCCGACTCCCGAACGCGCCTCGCTCTCCCGAACGCCGCGCTCCTCGCCTCCCGACGCGCGCCGCCTCGCGCATCCCGACGAACGCCGCCTCGCGCATCCCGAAGGCCGCCTCCTCGCCTCCCGAACGCCGCGCCTCCGCCTCCCGACTCCCAACGCGCTCCCCGCCTCTCCCGAACGCCGCCGCCCCGCCTCCGCCTCAACGCGCCGCCTCGCGCATCTCCGAACGCCGCGCCTCGCGCATCCCCGGCGCCTCCTCCCGCCTCGGAAGGCCCCGCCTCCCGAATGCCGCCGCCTCCCGGCGCCGCCGCCCCCGCCTCCGAAGGCCCCCGCCTCGCCTCCCCGAACGCCGCCGCCTCGCCTCCCGAAGGCCGCGCCTCGGCGAATCAACTCCGGCGCCGCCCGCGACTCCCAAAGGTCGCGCCTCGCTGATCAACTCCCGCCGCCGCCTCCGCCTCCCCGACTCCCGAAGGCGCGCCTCCGCTGATCAACTCCGCCGCCGCCTCTCAAGCGCCGCCTCACGGCTCCCCAAAGCTTGTAAATGGCTAAGCGATAACATCACCATGATGCACAATTTCCTTTCTCCCTTGTTCACTCTTATTGTCTAGCATGATCGGGACACAACCATTCATGTGTTGCCTTCTCGATTGAATAGCAATTTTGTTCAACTTTCCACCACTCACTTACGGGATCCGATCGAACATTGTCTTGGAAAAGCTTATGCATAATATGTCTTGTATGAGAATCCATCCATGTCAATAGTTTTTAGCTCAGATATTAGTTTATCTTTTCATATTTGACATGCATCTTCTCACATCTGTCATAGCTAGGAGAGATCCGAGATATCGATTCAAGAGAAGAAAGCCACTGTTCTACAAAATTCTTTCCATCTGCAGAGCAAAAAAGAAAGAAGAGTATTAGAACAAGAACAAAAGTCAAATCAGTAGTGATTAAAACTAGGTCACATTACATTTGAAAAGCTATTCGCACAATCAAATACAATGGTCTATGGAGAATTAAAACGGCACAAGTGAGCAATGAAATAGCTTTTATTGGTTTCAACTTCAATCACACCTAGCACTCGGCACTAGGGACAAGATTCAGTATTTAGGACAACATTCGTGAGTTAATAAGACCAAGTAAATGGCCACGAAACAATGTAACCAATTACTATGCTATTACTCAAAAAGACAACACTATTGGGTGTAAATTATCAACCAAACGACTAATAGTGTGTTGTTTGAAGAAAGCAAGCTATGGATATGATGACCATGCCTCTAGGAAAGTATCGATGGATTAAAAGTTTTCATTTATGTAACCAAGGCCCTAAGTCTTAACCTATCTTATTATTGAGCACAAGTGTCCGAGCAATTGTATTAACTAAGCAAAGATTTCAAATTCATAGTACAAAGTAAGTCACCTAACCCACTACTAAACATGAAAATGGCATACTGAACCAAATAGCATGCTATGTGCTACATCCAATCAAATCATTGCTCTCCTTAAAAAACCAGATCATTGCTGAACTAAACCATGAAAGAACGACCACATGTACAGTAAGCGATCGTTGCTGCCATATCGGGAGAAACATAAATCCAGATACTCCTAAGTTGTTCATCATCATTTTGACATTTTCTATCCAAAGGGAAAGGAAATCCATCCGCTCGCATTGGATACATTACTTTCTTATCCTATAAGAGGTCATGTTATGTCGACTTAACAAACTGGATTTATTGCGAAAACAACAATTGATAATCGAAAGTGTCGATTTGTCAATTATGTCCGATTATGAAACTGAACTATAGTTTGTACTAATTAGTACTATCAAGTACCGCATATGATTCCTTCCTAATTCTACACTAGACAGTAAGCTATTAGTAACATACAAGTATCAACTGCACAATTGAATACTTTCATAATTCATAAATTAACTAAAGACATAGTATGATTCCTTCCCAATTATGAACAAAACACAACAAAAGAACGTAACCACGTAATTAGATCATCATGCTCACCAGAGAGGCCGCCGTCGGCGAGAGCACGGCACGAGGACGGCGAAGCAGCTCTCGGGGTCGCCATCTGTCTGCAGCTCCGGCGCCTGTGGCTCCAGCCAGCCGATGGACCAGTCGGAATCGTCGGACTCCGACCCGGACAGGCACCCGCCTCCGTCGGACGGCACGATGATAGCAATACAACTGCAGATTTTGGAATTGGTTTAGGGGCAATATAGATTGTGCTTATTTTGTTATAGCTTGTGCTTAATATGTTGAATCACCTTCTCTAATGAAATCCATAGCTTTTTTGTTTGCTTGGGTGCTCGTTCCTAGGGTATTGTTAATGAGTTATAATCACCATATTTTTAACTGAAATGTAGTTGTTTTGAATTGTTATGTGCATTGCTCTGAATTTGATTGGTAATGCGGATGTTGTGAGACTAGGTGTCAATAAGAATCCCAAGCTTTTATGTTGGCTTGGCTACACATTTCTTGGGTACTACTATGGTACAAGGGATCTACTAGACTGATCTAACCTAAAATTGTTCTGAATTTGACGCTGGGAGTATATCTGGGTGCAGCATAATTGCTGCAATTTCTTCTGCTTCATGTCTTGTTGTACAATTTGATGTTCTTCACATAATTATGTTCGCCGGTGGCCTAAGATTTCTTGGTTTCTTGGCAAGTGCCGACATGCTTTTCGAATTGAAAATTGGATGTTGGCTTGCATCTTAGCCATAAGTAAGTACGATCTGTTTCCGATGAATGTATGCAAGGAAATAAAGTGAGATGGTTTTCTGTCAAATCTAATCCAAGGAAATATTCGAGCTAGATGTGTTTAAATGTCCTGTGAGGAATTTCTATGGCATGAGTTATCATGATCTTGATTAACAAGTATTTCTTAATTAAAAAGATTTTTTTGTTGTGGAATCCTTCAGGTGCATATGATATGTTAGACTGCAGTCATAACTCTCCCATATGATGCTTTAATACGATTTTTTACTTTATTACTGCTTGATGAATAAGTAACCTTTTGAGCGCGTGAAGAATGATTCTTGCTATGAAGATTCTTGTGCTATGGTTTCCTACGGATCCAAATCCAATACAGGAATTGAATTTAAAGTGTTTTTTACTCTGTTGGATATAGCAAAGCAAGGTCATGATTGCATTCTCATCTAAATATGATAATTTAAAACTGTTGCGATTTTAAACATTGGTGATTGCATCTTCCTCAGGTTGGTTTTGCATGTTGATGGTTGGTTAAATAAAAAAAAGGACATGTCAAAGCAGAAGCGATCGCTTCGCTTAGGCGATATAACAAACAACAACACAGTATGAGCGCTTACTGGTGTGACGGAATTGCTTTCGATATTTTTATAACCTTCTCGTTTTAAAATCACTTGCAGCACCTGTGGATGAGGCCGAGCGAAAGAGGGAAGAGAGGAATAGAAAACAACGAGAATACCGAGCAAGGATAAAGGCTGAGGAATCCAACGAGCAAAGAGAAGAAAGGAATAAAAGGCGCCGGGAACAACGAGTATTGAAGAGGACAGAATCATCAACACATACTATAGGACCTGATCATGGTATTGCTTATTTATCTAAACTAATGGTTCCTTTGTTATTTGAAATGTTACTCTTTATTAAGCAATAATAATTATGTCTGGACAATGAAAAATTAATGTTTCATCCTGCTCCATGATAGGTCAACAAGCACGATATGGAGCGTGTTCAAGTATTCTCCGAGCATCAAACGATGAGGACAAGGAAAATGTCTGTCCGGATAACAACACGGATTGGCTACATAGAAATTATAATTATGTCCGGAGAAGACAATCGACCTATGATACTTCTTGTGTGCCCAACAACCTGTCAAGCCACACTCTGTTGAATGCAAGTGCGGCAACTCCAGGTGCCATCCTTGTATTTTTTTTAAATTTGTGCAAGCAATAGTAGCATGTTGTGCTATATGTATAATAATAGAATAGATCATCTGATCATGCCAATGTTTTCCACCTAATGGTGGCGATTAGCGACTCAAATAGGCAAAGGGCCCTTGCAAAAGAGAGGTACAACAATATGGATGAGCACAAGAAGGAAAACATGTTGCGAGATAAATAGGGACTACAAAAAAAGATGAGAATACTGATCGATCGGTGTCTTGGTGAAGGAAACATTGCATATAGGACAGAATGATATAGAATATGATAGTGCCTTGTTCGAACCTATAAACAATCAATCGATGAAGGTGTGTTCTTTTTCTTTGTTTATTTTATTTTAATAACACGATCGATCGGTGTGTTCTATTCCTAATGTTCGAGCAAACATCATGCAGAGGAACATCCGAGGCACCTCATTCCTTGGATATTGATGATCTTCTTGATGACGATGAGACTAGGCGAGACGTTGGTGAAGGTAACTTTATTTTGTGTGTCATCACAGGTGTTTCGCTTATTAATGTTGTGTAATGACGGACAGTGCTTGCTTTCATAACAGATGGTGCCTTCGAGTCCTATCGTGTCAGTGTCAATGGTGTTGATTTGAATACCAATGAAGATCCTTATGATTATGTCTACAAAATGTGCCTGATAGGCACCATGTTTTGAGAAAGGTGCCTAACTGCTTGTACTGTGCAGCAATGAGATTTCAATATGAACCACCTGGATTCTGTTGCAGAAAAGGAAAGATAAAAGTACATGTTCCCGGGTGAGGTCACTCAACTGTCAGAAATTGCTGCTGGTCCTCAACCATCTGCCAAAATATTCACTGACAAAAATGAACTATTGTATTGGTTGAGCACATACATCTGGTCGATAGACGATGAAGAATGTTTAGAGTAAGTATTTTTTGCTAATTAATTGCATATACTAATATACTAAGATGTGATCAACTAATTCGTTCCTGGTCCTTGTTTTTTTTTGTAGCAAAGAATGGGTTCGAAGCACCAGACCATATCCAATTTCTTTAAGTCTCAGAACACTTAGAGATATTTTAGATGCAAATAAACCCATTGATTGTGATTGCTTCAACATGGGTGTTCGGATGGTTGCGTGCAACGAAGCCTTGTTGTGGTTAGATGACAAATTCCACTACATGGACCTCCAGTTCTGTGTAAGTTGATATAATTGTTCCCTTGTTGTGTGTGTGTGTGTGTGTGTGTATATATATATATATAAACAAATAATTCTAAATTTTGCAAAATGAACAGTCCATATCTCAGTTTGGACGAGATCCGCGGCGGTGTGACAAGCTAGACTGCAAAAAACTCGCAAAATTGCTTGAATGTTTGGCTTTGACATGGAGTACGATATTTCACATTGCAGCAGTGTAAGATATGTTCTATATACTCCTTTAAAAACTTGTGTTTTATCATTTGTCACTTATAGACTCGGTGTTTGTTTATAGGTTCTACTGCCATACCGTCAAATGGAGCACTACACATTATACATACTAGACATGGGTACCAGAACTGTATCCATTATGGATCCTCATCCTAAAAATGGAATGTTTAAGGGTTCTGATCCATGCATGCCATATATACATAAATTACATAACATTGCCAATAATTTCAAACTCGCCATGGAATTGGCACATCCTGCGTGGAAAGACGATATTTTTTACTGGAGTCGTAAATTCCCAACATGGGTTCCAAAAACTACGGACCGGTAAGAACTTATAATATGTTTCATCTTTATTATCAAATATCATTTGATTTATCTATAACAATTAAACACGTGCTCTTCTCCAGCAACCTGTCAGGCTTCCTTGTATACAGTTTCATGTGGTCGTGGAATGGCGTAAGATTACCAGTTATCAACACTGTGAGCATATAATATTCTCTATGTATATTTTGTAGACTACATAGCAAATTAATAAGTTAACTTATTATCTGCCATGCACAGCGATCACATTCACTGAGGACGAATTTCTTGGTGGACATTTTGAAGAGCAGTGAAAATGAATGTAAAGACATTATCCCTGGAGAACTCCAAGACCTACTTAAGCAAATCAGAAATTAGATGGTTCAGGCGAGACATGACTTATTATTGCCTTGTTATGCATTATAATTGGCCTAGGCTTGTAATTTCATGATCTGAACTTGCTGGTGATATAAATGAGTGTTTTCCAGATTATATACATGGTGATATACAATTGCGTGAAACTTAAACTATGAAAAAAAATATCGTCATTTGGTTGTTTTCATGTGCATCCCTGAAATGCCGCCGTGGCGTTAGCACGGGCACTATACTATGATGATGGATAGCAATAATCTGCTAAGCTTATTTTGTGAACTTACTGTACTAGAAATCTGGGATGCCTGTTTTATCAGCCAATATGGCTCACTTGAGTTATCTTTGCAAGTATCCGATACTTGAGTCTACTTTCCGTAGTGTCATTTGTATTGAAGTCCCGACATCTGAAATTTATCTTCTGAAAACATGATACCACCGTTGTGGTATATTCACTATTCGATTGGGCTTGTAAGCTTCTCAGTAACTATCAATGCTTGGTTAAATGATGCCTCATGGTCCCATCCGCTTATGTATTTGATTTTTTTATTGATTGCTAGCACCGGTTTTTTTATTTGCTGTGTTTTCATAAGAATGTAGCGGATCACATTATACTGGTGAGAGAACAGTTGGAAAATTTTCTGGTAGTAGTTTTCATTCCCATCGTGCACCTTGGACAATTTATGATGTTTAGCATTGCTACTTCAACCGTGACGCAGTTCGTACATCAGAGTTTGCATTGCTGGGATATCTCTTGACGAGATCTTCTAAGTTATGCATGCTCAATTTCGAACTATTCACTTAATCGGTTAATCGTCTAGGCTATATGAGCTGTTAGTGACCGAATGGTGCTTCTTTCCTCCATGGTCTGAAGCAACAACATGATTCGGCTAAGAAGTCTCTTCTTATTTAACATGCTTAACTTTTAGTAGGAATCAAGGCATGCCTCATGAACTGATGGATCATGGATGTTTTTTAGTATATAAATGGAACTTTATCTGATGCCCTTTGCAGCCTTGCTAAACTGAAGTGCACCATATGTGTTGCAGATCAAACTGCCTGGAAGGGAGGAGTTGTTTGTGGTCTTGAGTAAGGTTGGATGTTATCACAACATCAATGTTGTTGGCTTGAGCCATCCACCCGATAATTTCATGTTCTTCAATATGGTAGTCTTCGACGGTGAAGTTTTTTAGTGTATTTCACCACTTCTCTATTTTTATCCATTTCTGCAGTTTGATCACAAAACACCATGCTTTGAAGCATAGGTAACGTCATTTGGTTGTTTTTATGTGCATCCCTGAAATACCGCCGTGGCGTTAGCACGGGCACTATACTAGTCTCATTAGTTTTAGCCGAGACGGTATACCGTGCTTACGTTCTTCTCCGGAGAAAAACCTTGCACCACTGTACCACAGTAGGCGTCGCGGTCACCAGCCGTTAGCGCCCCGCCCCACAAATCACGTCCCAGCCGGGCCAAATCCACCCACACGCACACAAAAACGCCACCACCCACCCCAACCAAACCAGCCGAGTGAGCCCCGGCCGGCTTGTTGCCATGCCAGCCTAGCCCACGCCCCCTCCCCCCGCCCCCTCCCCCTTTCCCCCTCGGCGGCGTCAACCCACCCCACCGCCCCCGTCCCCAGACACCCTCCCCCCCACCACCCCCCCGGATCCCGCACGCCCCACGCTGCCGGCGCCGGACCAGGACCACCCAAACCCTAAGCGGCGGCGCGGGCTCTGTGGAGATCTGACGATGGGGGACTTCAACGTGGCGCTGGTGATCGTGGCGGCGGTGGTGAGCGTGCTCGTGCTGCTCGTCAGCGTCTACCTGCTCGTCAACTACCAGCACCCCGACGACGCCAACCAGGCCTACTTCCCCAAGCTCGTCGTCGTCCTCGGCATCACCGTCGCAGTCCTCTCCATCCTCATGCTTCCTGCGGATGTGGCCAACCGGCAGGCCTGCCGGCGGGCCATATACAGCGGCGCGTGCAGCCTCACGCTCCCCATGAAGACGCTCTGGCTCGCCGTCTACATCGCCGACGCCGTCCTCGTCTTCCTCGTCATACCGTTCGCCATGTTCTACTACGAGGGCGACCAGGACAAGTACGGATTCCTCTAGCTCTTATCCCCCCGTCCCTTTGCTGCGTCCTGTTAGAAATGTTGGTTTTTTTCGCTGATTGGATCCGTCTTGCTGCCTGTAGGTCCGTGGGGAAGAGGCTCAGGACCGCCCTCATGTGGGTCGTCGCGTCCGCGGTGGTTTTCGGCCTCATCCTCGGCATCCTATACGGTGCGGATCAGCGCTCCCCCCAATTTGTGTATTTGTTTAACCTGAATCTTGATGTGGCTACGAGTTTTGTTTTGCATTTGGGCGTGAATTGGAGCGACCAGCCTCTAGCTCTGATCTTTCACGCTATTTCTTCGTGAGCAATCAATATTGTACGACCGGTAGTGGTCAGATCTGAAACCGAGCTCATCTTGTTGCTGCTTTGCGGGTTCCTTCCTGTGCCCATTAGACCTATAAACTGTTTACTTCTCCACTTTTTTAGTTGTTGTAGCTTTACATTTGGTTATTTTTTAAGCTAGGGAACACATTGATTTGTCCTGCTAGTTTTTGCAATGGTGGGACAGCATTCATGTTTCCTTCTTCCATCAGATAGACATTACTGTGCTGTGAACCCGGATCCTTTTTTTTTTTCAAATCTTGTGAATTCTGTTGTTAGGTCTTACGAGGGCTTGCAAATGATCCATACAGGCAATTTTTTGTTGCGTGGATGGAATACCGCATGTTTTTAGCTGCAGGGGATGAACATAACTACATGATTAGAACATGTCCAGATATCAACCATGTTTCCAATAATGTTGGCGCGGTAGGGATGGCCTCCACCTAAGCCCATCCGGCCTGTTAGGGGCTAGAAGGCCCAGTAGGATGTGTACAAGGATACTCAACTATGAGGGTATTGTTGTAATCATGCCTTATGGGTATATATATATATATGTGCCTTGGCCATGAAGGCAGTGCAAGAATGGCTCATTTATTATAACCACTCCACTACTCTCCTAGTTTACTGTTGAGCCTGTAGCCACAACAGTTGGCTTCTTACAGTTTGTGATGCTTTCACTTACCTGACTGCACTTTCATTTTGTTGCTTCAGGACTTGTTGGTAAAGTGGATTTCACTGTCAGGCACCTGTCTTCATCAGTTGAGGCGTTTCCAAACTCGTTCGCTGGATTCTCAAGTGGTCAACCTTGCATCAGTCCATTGACCCGGCAGGTTAAATCATTAATGAAATTATGCTTTCCTTTGTTGATGATGTTATGTGCTCTCAAATTCCAACAGAGGCATTTTTTTGATTGAAATGTGTATTTAGTTCCCCCCACTGCAAGATGGTTAGATGCTTAGCACAACTATTCGTTAACTTCTTGTATCTTATCAGGCGACTGAATTTCTTTATGGTTTGTTTTCTTCAGTGTTCGGCTTTTACTGCACCCGCTTCCTCTCAAACAACTTGGACAATGCGCACTACCTTCCCTGAATATGTGGTTGCCCTTGCTACTATTGTTGGATCTGTGCTTTTCACAGTGAGTTTTACCTCAATATTCGCGATTTGCTTCATCACTGTTTTTGTATAAGCTATAGCCTGCATGCAATAGGTTGTCGTTTTTCATGTTGTGTCTTTTAGACAGGGTAAGCTACTAAGCTGTACTAGAAACAATTTGAACCATGTGTTCTTCAATCATCCAGTGCTGCTGCAACCATGCTGGCATCTTTCTCTACACTTTTTCCTTGCCTTTTGTTAACTATGTTGTTTGTTTGGTAGATATTTGGTGGTGTCGGTATTGCTTGCCTTCCATTGGGACTTATATTCTCATTTGTCCGGCGACCAAAAGCTGTCATCACACGCTCACAATATATAAAGGTGTGTATATTCTCATATTTTTCATTTTAAGCATGAAAAGTGTTTGCCAAGGATCATTTTTTCTGTTGCATATAATTATTTTCATGTTTGGATATCGATCTGCCCTTGTGATTGAATATGTTTCCTGCAGGAAGCAACTGAATTAGGTAAGAAGGCCAGGGAGCTGAAGAAAGCAGCTGAAGCCCTTCACCAAGAAGAGAGAAGTGGGAACAAGGGCAGAAAATGGCGCAAAAATGTGAAGGCTGTTGAGAAGGTGTGTATGCCTTTCAAATGGCATGATATTCTTTGAAGCTGTTGATTGTGTTTAACCTTACACAGTCAATAAACTTATCTTTTAGGATTTGTGTGGAGTAAGGAGCCATTGCATTTTAGAATTTTTTTGTAGTTGAACATTTCCCATTGAGTTGGTGTCCATTTGCATGCCACATGTTATTTTTATTGTATATTCGTATGAAGAATTATCTATTTACTATAGTAGATCCTATTTCTGCAATGTTCTATTCTGCTGTTATGTTTAACTTTGCCCTTTTAATCATCAGGAATTGTTACTTCTGGAAGATGATATGAAGGCTCTAGAAGAGATGTACCCTCAAGGAGAACAGGTGACTGAATGTGAATTGTCATGTTCATTGGATTTCATGGTTGTTAGTTGCTCTGCCTTGACATCTATTATGGTGCAGGCTGAGGCTACCTGGGCTTTGACGGTTCTTGGTTACATTGGAAAACTTATATTCGGTGTTGTCGGGTAAGTGTAAATATGTTTTAACATCTGAAATGTACTTTTACTTTAGTCCAACCTATCCCCAAGGGGCATTCTTCTGACGGTGATCTGTGCTCTCAGGTTAATTGTATCGATTGCTTGGGTTGCACATATCATCATATACTTGTTGATTGATCCTCCACTATCTGCTTTCCTGAATGAAATCTTCATAAAGTTGGATGGCGTTTGGGGTACATTTCTGGTCCTTGATATTTTTCCCAACTTATCTCTGTTGATGAGAATAGTCCCAATAATCTTCTGTTTCTGTACTAGGTCTGCTTGGGACTGCTGCCTTTGCATTCTTTTGCTTCTATCTCCTCATTGCAGTGATTGCTGGGGAAATGATGCTTGGCCTGAAATTAGTTTTCATCACCATTCACCCAATGAAGTAGTTGACTCATCCCCTGACACTCTTTTGTTTTCAGTCTCTTTTTTTTTTGGCATTCATTAACAACCCATTTAACTTATTTCAGATGGGGAGGAACTTTGATGAACTCTTTCCTGTTCAATGTTGGACTCATCCTACTTTGCTCCATCAGGTATGCTACCGAAGCTTTCTTTTAGATGTGCATGTTTATTGTAAGATATCATGAAGTGTTGAAGGCTGTAAATTTCATTTCCACAGGGATAAGAGAAGGTAGTGGCTATTTATTGCAGACTGTTTTATTTCTCTGAAGTTCTTTCCATACCTAAGATCAGGGCAATATTGTCCATTATTAGTCAGTAATAGTGTGATACTCAGAAGCACACATTCCGAAAGCAACCATGTAGCATGGGCCTAGCTTGGGCCTATGGTCTGGCATGTTAGTTTAGATAAAAATGGCTTCTGCATGAACGCGAATTTTGTTGATTTGATCGACTATGTTTCCCCACCTTAACTAATGCATTATCAATGCAGTGAATACCTATTAATTTGCTCCACTGTATTTTTTGTTCTCTAAGAAGCCCTATCAATTGAATTTTCATATTTGTTCTTTATGCAGTGTGATTCAGTTCTGCGCCACAGCTTTTGCTTACTATTCACAAGCAACTGCAGCTCAGGAGATCTTTGGCCACACACTGCAGTCTCTTCGCGGAATTAAGTATCTCTACAAGTAAGTCTTGAACTAGCATGAAGTTAGTAGAAATATCAGTCTGCAGTTGTTGCTTGAATAATTGAATGTGCCATTATGGTGGACATCAGAGTGTCAAAACTTTTGAATATATTTCTGATTTTGAACATCCAAATCTGCAGGTACAATGTTTTCCAGTATGGCTTTGTTGCTCTTGCCATACTCACACTCTTTTACTATGCAATATTTGTAAGCCCACTATTCTTAAGTACTCAGTCAATTCACATCAAAATCTGGAAAATGTGATCTTGCTTATTTTATTCATAACGCTTGTTCAGGGATGGCGAAAGAGGAAACCAACAGGAAGGTTCCAGCTCTCAAATTGATTTGTGGTTTGCTCTGCAAGCAAAGCCTGACGAATTCAACAGCATATTTGTTCCTGAGTGATAGTTTGGTTAGCAATGTATACGATCCTCGAAACCGCTTTCTAGAAGAGTTGGAGAGTTACCATCGGTGTAAATTAGCGACCATGAAGAGAAATTTCGGTTACCCACGGACATGGATGTTGAAGTAGAACCCAGTTGCCATTGTAATGTACACATTTCTCATCTCGGCTCATCTTTTCTTTCTGTATTATTATTTTATAATCGGCTGATGTTATTCTTGAAGATGATGGGTCCTCTGAGAGATGTTTGGTGTGCTTGGGTGCCAGTTTGCCCCCTTTGTTGTTCTTTTGTTGGGTATGTATCGAAATAGGCCAGGTCATTCTTTCGTATGTACCATACTGTGATTACCACACGAACTTCTAGATTGTATTAAGGATGTCTTGATCATCTCTGTTCCTGTCTCCGTCTGGAATTGTAGTTTGCTTCTCAACTGCAAACTATACCTGTCTGCTGATAGCCCATCAGATCACTACCAAACAAACCTGTTTATTTGGTTTTCTGCGAACTTCTTGCTGCTAAGAATTGGCCCGTTCGTCCTCTGGATTTTGTGTTAGATTGCTCGTCTGAACTCCGAGCTCGTCGTTATGAGGTTTACCAAATGAAATTTCAAACTGCGAACTCAACTCGTAACCAAAAAGTTCGGACTGCATGTATCTCATGCTAATCCAAAATCTAGAGCTGGTCTATTCAGAAAACAAAAAAATGTGTGAAGTGAATGGATCCAACATTTGGCATAATCATACAACAATGCAACACATACAAAAGAAAGAGAAGAAAAACCTACGTGGAAAAGAAAACTAAAATCATTTATAGGTTTGTTCTTTTTAGCTTTTTTTTTTTGCTTTTAGCTTTGGTTATTTTAGAAACCAAAGGTTTTCTGAACTTAAAACTATATGCGCTGTCTATATTAACATCTCCACCATCTACTGTCATCTTAAAAAACACGAACAAAAACCATCAGCTCAAAGAAAAAAGGAACCTTTAGGCTTTGGCTTTTATTTACTACAGTAACTAACTTTTAAATAGTGTGTTTTTTCAAGGTGAGGTCTACAGATATATATAGTACAAACTACATTGAGTTTGGCTATATCGGTTAAAATCGTATGTGACTATTTTTTTTTGTGTACTATCTCTCACGAATAATTTAAAATTTAAAATTTTCGGCCAAAAACCAAAGAAGCCTCCCTTAACTACATGATCCCCATTCTCACGCTGTCCCGTAGGACTTGGCCACAAGGATCTTCTCCCTCTGCATCTGCCCGTCCTCATGGTCGACGATCCGGCTGTCCCACTCATCCAGTCGGCGAGGTTCTTGATCTTCACCAGGACGTCGACGTCGTCCCAGAATATCACCGTGCCTTCCGGCCTCAGTATGCGGTCCTCTCGAGCAAAATGTCCTCCATTTCACATCTGACATTCAGAACAGGCACAGGTAAGTTAGCGAGCGTGAAGCAGGATGGAGAAGGAAACTAAATGGAGCACCTGTCTTTGTACATTGTGAATAGAGAATCAGCATGAATCAGATCATACGTCCTGGAATAAGTTGACATCGCTTCACAAGTGCAAAATTTTCATATATCGAGACCAATAAGCTTGTCACTGAAATTATGGTGGCATGGTGCTTTACTGAAGAAATGAGCCGGACATGATGTTCTCGAACTTGTCAAGATTTTCTAGTAACAAGCTTACCAATCTTGGTACGTTCCAATCAGCCCTCGCTCGTAGATCACGCCGCGCGTGTTGGCATCGGCAGCCGTCGGCATCACCCAGACAGGACCGTAGATGAGCGCCGCCGCGGACCCGCCGAGGCCGGCGTTCATGTCAAGCAGGTTCCGGTACCGGCCTTTCTCGGCCAGCCCGTTGCTTGTCAGCCGCCCTTGCGAATCTCTCAATTTTCTAGTTTTCACGTCAAATGGAGTGCATACGCAGGATGGAACACGGATGTTTTGGTGCTGCGTGAACTGCACAGCGTTTTCTATTTCTCTTCTCTTTTTAAAGCAAAAGCAATGAACCAATACAAGAAACAGAAAGAAACTGAAGCCATGCACTTCAAGACATCAGTTCATGACGTCCACTACGTGCATGCAGAAACTGCGGCAATGACTCAATCACTCAATACAAAAAACTGAATGCATGCAGAAATTAAAAACTAGCTAACGTAGTAACGTGCGCAGGATTAATGGTCATTGCTAACAATTCTCCCCCTAATCCTGCTGCCGTGTGACGACCTCGACGATGCCCGCCTTCTTGCAAAGTTCATGAAACCTGATGCTCCGAGTGGCGATTAAATGAAGCTCGTCGAGTCGAGCTCCGCCCGCCAAGTAGCGAAGATGTTGGCCATGCTTCGTAGCGCCGCGGTGCCCGTGATCGTCGTCGGCGTCGGGTTCAGCGATTGAAGCGTCTGAACTTCGATGGCGGGTTCCGAGTGCGTGGCGAAGCAAGGTCGTTGGGAGCCGCCGTCTCCAAGTGTTCGGTGTTGATGCACGGCCTCCGGCGCCATCTTTGGATGGCACAGAGGAGGAAACTACCTCGTAGTGGACGGTGAACGAATCGCCCAAGGAGGCTGCAACGGACTCTCCTGAAGCCGCCCAATCCCACTCCGTCGCTTCATCGAACACGGCGTCACGGGTGACACAAACACGCCGGGACGCTGGGTCGTAAGCGCGATATGCCTTGGCTCCCGGTTCATAGCCGAGGAACACCATGGCCTTGCTTCGGACATCGAGTTTCTTCAAATGCGATCTCACATCCTTGACATAAACAACGCATCCGAACGTCTTGAAGTAATGCACGGTAGGTATTCGACCGTGCCATGCCTCATACGGGGTCTTGTTGCGAACACTCTTCATCGGCGAACGGTTCAGGATGAAGACGACAGTGGACACCGCTGCGCCCCAAAACTCCCCCGGCATGTCCTTCGCCTTCATCATGCAGCGCGCCATGGCCACAATCGTCTGGTTGCGACGTTCGACCACGCTGTTATGCTGAGGGGAATACGGCGCCATGCGGTGCCGCTGGACACCCTCGTTGGCGCAGTACAGACCAAACTCCATGGAGGAGAATTCCCCTCCTCGGTCCGTGCGAAGTACACGCAGCTTGCGGTCGGTCTCGACCTCGACGCCGGCCTTGAAGCGCTTGATGGTTGCAGGAGCATCACTCTTCACCGCCAGCAGAAAGAGCCACATGTAGCGGGTTAGATCATCGATCAACAACAGGAAGTACCTCTTGCCACCATGGGTTGCCCGCGTTATGGGCCCGCATATATCGCCATGGACGAGATCGAGGCGCTCTAACGTGCGGTACGTCGTCGCGGTGGGGAACAGCGTTCGCTTCTGCTTGCCAATCAGGCAGCTATCGCAAACCTGATTTATGCACTCAAGCTCTGGTAGGCCTCGCGCCATCCCGCGCGCGAACGAGCATGCGAAGCGAGTCGAAGTTGAGGTGGCCGAAACGCCATGCCATGTCCAGGCCTCCTCCTTGCCCCTCGCCGCGAGGCAAATGGGCCGTGCAATGTTGATGTTGAGCACATAGAGACGTCCGGCGCTCTGCTGAACCCGGCATAACAGACGATGTTGAGGGTCGCGCAGTGTGAGGATGCCATTCTCGATCTCCGTCTTGCAGCGAGATTCACCTAGCTGGCCGAGGCTGACGATGTTGCTGCAAAGGCGCGGGATGTAGTAGACGTCGGTGAGCGCGCAGTGATCGCCGTTCTTGCAGGCAAAGAGCACGATGCGCACCCTCGATGCGGACTCGCGGCGTCGCCGAACAGCGAACGCGCGCGCGGTGTCGAGTTCGAGAATGCGTTCCGTCGCGCCGTCATATGATTTGATGCGCCGGTGTCCGGGATCCATTCGGATCGATTGGTTCTCCCACGTCGCGAGAGTGACAAGGGCGCGCTCCTCATTTATAACAAGTTCGGCGCCTGCTGGTTCGATGTTGATGGCTGGAGAGAGGTCACAGACCTGAGCCATTAACAACGTGGGCTCATCTTCACTCTCGGCTGCGCTCGGTTCGGCTTGAGAAGATTCGCTGAGCCAACCTCTCACGATCCGCTTCGCTTTGGCGATCCTGGCCCGATGGCGAGTTTGCCGCAATAACGGCATTTGTCCTTGGAGATGTCGTGGCACGTAGTCTGGGATGTCCCAGACTTTGGTTCCTCGTCTCCCCCGTCACGCCCGCGGTTGCGCCGACCGCGTTGGCGTGAGCGTGACGTGTTCCCGCTGTTCGCCTTGGTGTTATACGACGACCATTCCTTCTCCGTGAGTAGAACCTGGTCTCCTTCCTCATCGTCCGACTCTCCACGGTCCTCGACAGCGTGCTGAGGTTCTCGATGGACAGAGTGCTGAGGTCAACCAAGGTTTCAATTGACAAGGCGATTTGGCGATACCTGCGAGGAACAACACGTAGTATCTTGCGGACCACCTTCTCCTCCGACAACTCCTCCCCAAGGAGGCGAAGATCGCTGACGACACCCTGGAGTCGGAGACTGAAGTCCTCCACGTGCTCGCCATTTTTGAATCGCATGGACTCAAATGTCTGGCGTAGCTTTTGCGTCTTGGATTCACGCACTCGATCCGCCCCAACCCTCATCGCCTTGAGGGCGTCCCAGGCTTCTTTGGCGTTGTCCTTCTCGGCGAGCGGCCGGAGCATTCCGAAGGCACCGCGCGCAGGATCGCCGAAAGGGCCTGGCGATCTTCCTGATATGGTACATCACCGGTGTCGACGGCGTCCCACAGGCCTTGAGCCTGCAGGTTGACTCACATCAACACCGCCCAATCGGAGTAATTTGAGCGTGTGAGCGTGGGGTAGGAGATGGAGCCACTACTCTCCTTCACGACCCGCTGGACAACGAGTTCACGCTGGCCGCCATTGCGTCGTTGCGGGCGGAGCGTCAGTGGGGACGGCGAGCGTCCACGGCCGTGTCGTTGCGGTGTACGGGAGTGGCCTATGGCAAGGACGGGGGCCGACATTTTGCTCTGATACTAATTGTCAGCCGCCCTTGCGAATCTCTCAATTTTCTAGTTCTCACGTCAAATAGAGTGCATACGCAGGATTGCTGATGCAGTTATACCGGTCCACTCGCCTCCTCCACAATTCCTCTCTCTTTTTTCGTCAGTTGCTTATAAGGGATTATATTAGCAACATATTAGTTAGGATGTAATTGTACTCCCAGCCAAGTGTAAGAGGGTATTAGCTTAAGAGGGGCAAAGTCGTAATCGCATGAAAAATCCTCAGAGACTGCAGAACACAGCCGAGGATCCATGGCTACCAATTCAAGCTCCTGCGCCAAGCCACGGCAAGACAACCCAGGTTACCGTGCAAGGATCAAAAGATCGGGACAAGTCGGCATTGATGGGCCTGTGCTTACGGAGGTTTAGGCTCTAGATCGGGCACTAATTGCCCCGTACTTATTTTTAAGGGAAGCCATGGATCTTTCATCGATGATAGAGAATAACAAGTTACAGCAGTCCACATGCAGTGATGCCAGTAAGAAACGAAGGCAACGTAGCGCCCTGTGAAAAATCCTGCAAAAATTTTCACGGCGTCAATGATCAACTAGACGAGGAGTGCTACAAAATAGAGAATTTTACAACGAGACGTCGCTCCATCCTGTGGACATCAACAAAAGATTTGCCATAAAAGAAAGTAGCCCGTTGTATAATCAAGGTAGAATGATTGGAACTACGCACATCGTGGCATCACAAATAGCTAGAATTTTACATAAACCAACTGATCAGTTTTCTCTAAAATCTCGAGCCATGACCAAAATGTAATAATAGCTGAAAAAAGGAATGTTTGGAAGATAAAAGTTGCATCTCATTACCGCTGTACGTAAGAAAATGCCAACCAATGTATAGGATCTGCTCTTTTATGTTGTAATTTATATTTTTTAGATATAACTTATTAGTCTAATAAATAATGATTACTAAAAGAAATCAAAACTAATAGTCACCTGAAAAGCTAAAAAGAACGAGCTAAAACTTAATGAACAAAGCTGTACTAAGTATATACGATACCAACGACCAAGCGATGCAGGCCAACGAGCAAGAAAAGCACAAAAGAAAATAAAACCGTTACGGCTATACTCCTCTACGGGTGCAAGCCAGCCGTAAGCCTGCAACGGCTACAATCTCACTACTAGATTAGCAGAGTTGACACTTTCTCCGGCTATCTAATTAAGCTGGATTTGCACGTATACATGCAGACCAATGTCGGCGTCATGTACGCTGCGATGCTACCAAACCTACGTACATTTTGTCTTGCAGGATGAGCTCTGAAGATTCCAAGCTCGCGCCAGAGCTTAGTACAGAAATTAAACAGCTTCATTTATCGTTAATAGTAAATAACCATAGTACTAACGGATATGCATTGTGCACGAATGGCTCTCTGTTCTAGTGAGGCCTGTGTGTGTGTGGTGATTTTGGTATGCATGAGTGTCGGCTGTAATCTGAAAAACCAAGCGTTTCAACGTATAGCGGAGCTCTAAGTTGCGTGCAAACGTACCCTTGTTAGGGTCAGTTCTTTTCAGCTTTTAGTTTTAGTTTTTAGCTTTTCTATAGTAATTATGTTTTAAACGAAGTGTTTTTTAAAGATAAAATATATTAATTAATTATAGTACATACTGTACCGATTTAATTTATATTACCAAAAATCGCGGATAAAATTTAGTTAATCTATAATTTTTTATACGACTCAGTAAGGTGACGGAGGCATTTATTAAGAGAGGACGGGAGAGACACGCATGCGCGTCCAATCCAACAGTAGAGCTGAACGAACACGCGTGTCACCATTGCTCCCTACTGGTCAGCACGGCGGCCCATCCCATCCGCCCGCGTGGCGTTGGTCTCACGCGATCCTGGCCGTCCGTCGCGCGGGCCCCACGTGTCAACGAGAGCGCCGGGCGCCACGTGGGCGGTGCGGGGGAGCCCAACGGTAACGAGAACGGGAGGCGGGGTGGCATCACGTGCCGCGCACCTGACCCGGCCGCAACGGTCACATTGACCCAACGCGAAGGCGCAGGGGGGGGCAGCAACGGTCACATCCCGGACCACCCCCACGGCCGTCCGGTCCCGATCCGACGGCGGCGGGTGCGCCTCGGGATTCCCGCCGCCACGCACCCTCAAAACCGTTCTTTTCCTCCCTGGCCCCCGCCCTTCTTCCCTTCCACACGACAGGAGTGAGCAGAGCAGAGCGAGCGAGAGGATTGGAGAGCGAAGGAGACGGGAGGAGTGGTAATGGTGAGGCAAGAAGAGTAGTGCAGTAGAGTAGTAGCAGTAGGATAGAAGAAGAAGAAGAAGAAGAAGAAGAAGAAGAAGCCATCATCCAGTAGGACATAGCTAGGATCGAACACATCCCCACCTCCATCGCCGTTGCATTGCATCCAATCTTAGATGTCCTAGTGTCGTCCCCTGTTCCTTGATTTCTTGGAAAAAATTCTCCCTTTTCTTTTTGTTTTTTTTTCTTAACAAATGGAGGTGTTGGGGTTTGCCGCTTGGCGCTCACCGGGTTTCGCCGTCGTCGCCGATGAGGAGGCCGTGCGGGCTCTGCAGAGGGTGAGCAGCCCCGGCATGCTCTGCCGCGTCCAATCTTCCTAGATGTTCTAGGCCATTGGTTCTTAGCTCCTATTCTTTGATTCTTTTGTACTAAGCATTCTACAAACCCCATTCCTTCCTGCATATACAGCAAAACATACACATAGCCATCTCACAAGCACAACTTTCTTTTTCTTTCCTTTTTTTTCCCACTCTTTTATTCTTTGCCCAAAGGGAACTGACCAAATTCTTTCCAAGAAACAAGATCCTCTGTTTTTAACTCTTCTTCTGTACATCGATCGATTCATATACACCATCTCACAGAAGCTAAAGCAGTAGCCACATAGCAAGGAGACAGTAGAGACTAGTGAGAGAGAGAGAGAGAGAACAGAGGAGGAGGAAGAAGAAGGCGTAGAGGACGAGAGGAGTAGGTCTCTTGTAGGCACGTCGCATCAGGCCGTGACGTGTCTCCGGGATGTTGGCTGGTTGCTCGTTCTCGTCGAGGTATCAGATGAGCACCGCGCAGCGCTTCGACATCCTCCCCTGCGGCTTCTCCAAGCGGAACAACCGCGGCGACGGCGCTGCACCGCGAGGCGCTGGCGACGCCAGGAGCAGCACCACCTGCTCCTTCCGGACTCACCCGGCCCCGCCGGTCACCCAGGCCGTGTCCTGGGGAGCCAAGCCGGAGCCCGGTGGCAATGGCGGCGGCGTCTGGGAAAGGAACAGAGCTGTTAAGCGGGCGCATGAGGAAGCGGTTGAGGAGTTTGGGCCCATTGCTCGCGCTAAGCGGACAAGAATGGGCGGCGACGGTGATGAGGTATGGTTCCATCAATCCATTTCAGGGACAATGCAAAAGACTGCAGCAGGAGAAGGAGATGAAGCGGAGGAGGAGAAGGTCTTCCTGGTGCCTAGCGCCGCGGCGTTCCCCCACGGCATGGCCGCGGGGCCGTCGCTGGCCCCGGCCAAGGAGGAGGAGTACAGCAAGTCTCCATCCCACTCGTCGTCCTCGTCGGGTACGGACGGCGGCTCGTCGGCAATGCCACCGCCGCCCCCCGAGGTCCACGAGAGGAACCTCGGTCTGGCGGAGCGGGAGGCGCTTGAGCTCGTGGGCGCGCTCACCGCGTGCGCCGACTCCGTCGCCGCCTGCAACCACGACGCCGCCAACTACTACCTGGCGCGGCTCGGCGAGATGGCTTCGCCTGTGGGGCCCACGCCGATGCACCGCGTGGCAGCCTACTTCGCCGAGGCGCTCGCGCTCCGCGTGGTGCGGATGTGGCCGCACGTGTTCGACATCAGCCCGCCGCGGGAGCTCACCGACGACGCCATCAACGACGACGACGCCATGGCGCTGCGGATACTCAACAGCATCACCCCCATCCCGAGGTTCCTGCACTTCACGCTCAACGAGCGGCTCCTGCGCGCCTTCGAGGGGCACGAGCGCGTCCACGTCATCGACTTAGACATCAAGCAGGGCCTCCAGTGGCCGAGCCTGCTGCAGAGCCTGGCCGCGCGGCCGGAGCCCCCGGCGCACGTGCGGATCACCGGCGTCGGTGAGTCGAGGCAGGAGCTGCAGGAGACCGGCGCGCGGCTGGCACGCGTGGCCGCCGCGCTCGGCCTCGCGTTCGAGTTCCACGCTGTGGTCGACCGGCTCGAGGACGTCCGCCTGTGGATGCTCCACGTCAAGCGCGGCGAGTGCGTCGCCGTGAACTGCGTCCTCAGCATGCACCGCCTGCTCCGCGACGAGACCAGCGGCGCGCTCGCCGACTTCCTCGGGCTGGTGCGCAGCACGGGCGCCTCCATCCTCCTCGTCGGCGAGCACGAGGGCGGGCTCAACTCCGGGCGGTGGGAGGGGCGGTTCGCGAGCGCGCTGCGGTACTACGCCGCGGCGTTCGACGCGGTGGACTCGGCCGGGCTGGCGGACGCGAGCCCGGCGAGGGCCAAGGCGGAGGAGATGTTCGCGCGGGAGATCCGCAACGCGGTGGCGTTCGAGGGCGCCGACCGGTTCGAGCGGCACGAGAGCTTCACGGGGTGGCAGCGGCGCATGGAGGACGGCGGGTTCAAGAACGCGGGCATCGGCGACCGCGAGGCGATGCAGGGACGCATGATCGCGAGGATGTTCGGGCCGGACAAGTACAGCGTGATGGCGCAGGGCGACGGCGAGGGGCTCACGCTCCGGTGGCTAGACCAGGCGCTGTACACCGTGTCCGCATGGACGCCGGCGAGCGAGGGTGCAGGAGGCAGCACGGTGTCTGCGTCCACCACGGCATCCCATTCTCAGCAAAGCTAAGTGAAGGTCAAGTGAATAAAGTGAAGAAAGAACAAGCCTTTTTCAGTGGTTCTTTTGTTGTTAATGATAATTCATTAGTTCATACAGTCTGACCATTCTTTTATACATTCAGAAGAAGAAGAAAAAAAGAAAGGAGAAGAAACAAAGATGTAGTTTCTCTTTTGTTTTAGGGAGTGACTATTGTTTTATAGCTATAGGAGGAAAGATTCAATTGTTATTAGATGTAATTCTTATTCTTTTGGCTGTTGAGATCCCTGCGATACTTAGCTAGCAAAAGGAGTTGTAGATTGGCAGGGGCAGCTCACAGTTGTTATACATTACATTACATGCCATTCTTTCGTCATTCATTCCAAATGTTCCTTGTAATCTTTGTTCGGATCCAGAATGAAATGGAATCACATGCTATTTCATCCATCATGCTGAAGATTGTATCATCTGAAATATGTTATTGGTCGTCAGAAAAAAGATGTGTCTTGAATTGTAGTTTCCTTTGTCAACTGCTAAAACATGTTTTACTGATTACCTAGTAAGTATAGTACCTGCCTTGTCGTTTTGATATTAGATGTGGGCTCACAGTTAGTATGTCTGATGAAGATTATGGCCAGTTTACTACTGTCTATTTTGCAACTAGTGGAATCTTTTATTGAGTGTATCTAGCCATTGCTACTGAGAATTCCTGGACAAGGTGGCTGGATGTTGTTACTGAATTCCATTGTTTGAGCGTGTCCATTGCTCCAAATCGCATATGGAATGTGGAAGCCATCGTGTTGAGCTGTGCTGCCCGACGGATGCAGCCGCTCCTCCTCCGCGTCCTCGCCGCCGGAGACCACCGCTACGCTGCTATCCTCCTTCCGCGCCGCTCCACAGCCACATCCTCCAAAGCCCCCACCCCTCCTCCTCCCTGCTCCCACGCACTACCGATCAAGTCCGGCCACTTCGCATCCGGCGACCCCTTCCTCGCCTCCGCGCTTGTCTCCTTTTACCGGAAGAACCACCTCGTGGACGACGCCCGACGGATGTTCGACGAAATGCCGCGCAGGGACACACGGCTGTGGACAACGTGCTGCTCTCGGCGTACACAAAGGGTGGTCTCGTCGACGCGGCGGAGAATCTGTTCGAGGAAACGCCGGAGAGGATGTGGTTTCTTGGACTGCGATGGTGTCCGGGTACGCGCCGATGTGGGAGACCGCCGAATGAGCTGACGGCGAGCAACGCGTTGCCACCTGGAGAATGCGTAGGTTGCGAGTGCATTGGTGAGATGTAACTCTTTCTTTTCTGGGAACTCGATGATCATGGCGTTTTCAGTGTTCAGAAGATGAGGGGTTTCTTGCTTCGATAATCTCATGTCCTACTAAAATCCTTTGCATCTGCATGGTGCTACTTCATTGCCAATATATGGCAGAGGAACACCTAAGGTTTGATACAACTAGCGATCACTAGTGTCCCAGAAACCATTGCCGATAAACATTTCCGAGTTCGAGAGGCATATCACATGTCCGAACTTTCTGTTGCGGCGAGGCTCGAAACTGATTTTACCATGGCGTTTGGTTTTTTTTTTTTTTTTGCTTATGGCTGAAAAGCACTGTAGCTGGCTGAAAAAACACTGTAGCTGACAGAGGCTTATTTAACATAATTAAATTTAAAACAATTAAAAATATAAAAAAATATGTTAGCCCATTACATGTAATACAAACAAATACGGGAAAAAAGAACCATAAAAAAAGCTCAACAAAAAGCCAAAAGTTCAGGAAAAAAAAAACAAAATTTATGAATAGTGAAAAATAAGCCAGAAGCTTAAGCCAAAACGATCACAGTCTAAAGTACACTCAAACTACGTCTGCATGCTAAATATACATCAAATACATACTTATATAGAAACCATAATGCAATGGGGGTGGGGGGGGGGGGGGGTTATGCAAGTTCTAAATGTATAACGCGGATGAAAATTCCTCAACTGCAACACGCGTTATTCGGCAAAACTGTCTCGAAGTACAATTCACTATGTTTCAAACACAGCCTGCCATTGGCATCACGTCTGCAGGATGCCATAAAGCTTTCATGTTTAACTAGTTCATTCAGTGAGAAAAACATCTTGCAAGAAAGGTACTAGAGTTGGAACAACAGAAAGCACAAGCTATTGATTCTCGTACTATGGAGATATATCTGGAACCACAATCAAACTAGCATCATCTCACTTGACATTCAATGAGATCGGGCCTACAAGAACGTGATAAAAGATCAATTAACTATCATTTATCATAGCCCAAGAATTTGTGGTCAAGCGAATCCAACAAACATGTATAGTGAGCAGATTCGTAAATCACCTGGCAACAGAACACCAACAACTTAACGCCTAATACGACCACCACCTGGTCCTGAAGCCCCCCTTGGACCTGTAAATCGAGCAAACTGCAGCCGCAAATGGGGCGAATTGCGATCATGCTCATCAAACTTATAGCCTGCAAAATCAACCATGGAATTTTATGATTTATAACATGACAACGCTGCGTGCAAACATTAGCGTCTAGACAATAAACAAATTAACAAACAGCTCGACACGTAGGAACAACACTCTGTTGAAGATGCGTGTAAGCAATTCTGAACAGGTGACCAACTGATAGCAACACCGCTCAGAATGGCCACAAGACAATGCAGAATATCACACCGAAAAACAGTCCGTGCACCATCCTCTTGAAAGAGACCTTCAGAACTACACTTGACATATTTGACAAGACTGACTGGGCTACTTCTATCATGCTACAGAAATTGGTAATGAAGGCCTGACTAGATCATGGAAGTTGATCCATTTTACAAGACCTAATTGGCTGCATATCTGCCACCTCTCCGGAATAAAGGCAATCAGAATAGGGTGGCAAGCATCATTAATGAACCATACTCATAAGTCATATCAAGGCATAATATAGCTTGCTAAAATGGTGGTCAAATGAAGGACAAATTACTATTCAAGAGGACCAGTGAGCCACAATCTTGTCATAACAATAGATGGTAATTGTCCACACCATTATTTGCTATACTGTGTTTAGGCACAAGCCTATTTCCTAGACAACGTAATTTAATATAGGGGAGCATTATCACATGAACACCATCTATCACCAAGTGGCAGAATCACCAATGACCACTAGGGTGACTGTGTGAAGCAAAATATTTGGATAATAAAAATATGTACAGACAAGATTTCCATAACTCGCTTTCAGTGGGTTGGCCAATACCTCCGCACCAAAATAAAGGATAGCAACTTTAGCTAAAAGTGTTCTATTCTACCAACACAAACTGATAGTGTTGGCTTTTGGCTAAAGGCTCCAAACTACCATTCCTCACAAACGTGAAACCACCTATGCGGATCTTGAAACACAATGGATCCAAATTTATGCAAGTAGAACTATGAGATAACTAGCACTCCAGGGAAAAGACAACACACCAGTTCATAACAATACATGATATAATTTGAGACAATCATAGAAAATGGATGTTGATAAGACCAACTCCAGCACGTGGTGTAGTCACAGTTGTCAACTTGAGGAACAGGAAAATTGCTACATGACTCAATCAAACCAAAAGTAGTTCTGGAGCTAAAACTGAGAAATGATTTAGTGTCAACAGAATATAGTTCAGAAAGGATATATACATGTCAAGTTCATTGATTTCACCTTGCAAAGCATCCATGGCAATAGCAGCTTGAGCAGCATTAGCAAAATCAACAAAACAGAGGAGAATTGGATCGCCACCAGGCTGTCAGGAGCAAAGGAGTTAGAAGGATGAATAGAAATCAAATGAGAGGCAAGGCCTGAAAAACATCAAATAGTTCACTTACATGTCTTGGTTCTTTGTTTACAAGCCTCACCTCACGAAAACCAACAAATGGCCGGAAGATATCTGGGGAAAAAGGTGAAGGACCAACAGCTAAAAGATAGATGCCTATTATGAATGATCACACATGGTTTAAGAAAGTGTAGGTTTAAAAAGAGAGTGACAGAAAAGGTATAGGATTTAAGGATACGAGAAACTTCTCGGCGTTCGCAATCAGTAGGAATGCCTTCAATGAATAAGGTGTTTGAGGCATCTGGGGGAAGGGGAGGTTCTGGCATTCCACCACCAAAACTAATATTTCTACCATCCATACCCCCCATAGCCATCATTGGACGATCATCAACTGGGTAGCCAGCATTGCCTCCCACGGCAGGCCTAATAGATTCACCAGCAGGTCCAGCACCATAGGATTGAATTTGCTGAAGTTCAACAAAAATGTTAGCTGAGTGTTGCTTAAAGACATGACTATGCAACAAACGAATGGTTGATACCCCAGTACGTAGAAAGCGTTCATAGGAAGCATTAAGAGCCTCGGTATCTCTGGCAGCACGATACCCCGCCCTTTCTTCATCACGAGGGTAATAGCCAGCCATCTCAGGAGCACCAGGTACATCTATGCAAGGAAAAGAAACCAACAGTAAATATGGGCCTCAAGGCATATTGCTGCACAGCTTTTCGCGGAACATTTATGTGCAGCTAAGGAATTACAGAGAATGCAGTCTCAAGCTGTGTATTTTGTATACTGGGCTCAGATATTAGTTGCAGAGATATACTAACTGTAACTACAACCAGTGAGACATGGAGAACTCTGATGCTGTGATGCATCCTATAGCACCACGATTAATCAATAAAAATGTCCACTCAGGGTACAGCTTGCTGGCACAGCTAGCATGAAGCAATCGAATCTAAACTTTGCCCATTGCATCCTAGATCATTTAACAACTAAATTAGACATGTCAACAAATATAGGCAAGGTTGTTAAAATCGTGATCCTAGTCATAGAATCGTACTATTCTACGATCCTACGAAACCAATCTAACTCAAATCACATCAAGTCGTACCTGATAGAATCACAGTTGTAGTCGTAGAATCGGGTAGAATTGCAACAGAATCATGGTAGAATCGTGTAGAATCACACATCATCCCAGATTATAAAGACTTAGGTGTTTGATTATGTCATATCCCTCAATTCAAGTTGTGTATTAAGTACTAAGTAGCTAATAGTTTAGACATTAAGATTTAGAAGTTTGGAATAATAAAATTAATTTGACTATTTATTTATTTCACTTTTTTTATGTAAAATGGTCAAATAATGGCAATATTGATAACATCACTCTTCTAGTCGTAGTACTCAATGACATAGAATTAAAATCACGATTATAGTCGTGAATAAGATACATTTATTAATCAAATTAGATGCTAAATGGCCAAATAAACACTCATATCACTCTTGGGATACACGGTAAATTGAAGAAAAAAATATGTTTTTGGTAGAATCGAATAGGATCTTAGATTCTACGATTCCATCCCCATCATACCATAATGTCTCCCATCTGATTCAGAATCACGTGCGAAAGGGTCTCTAGCCCAATGGTTAGAGGCTTGAGTAGCACCCCCCAGGTCCTGGGTTCGACTCCCAGTGGGAGCGAATTTCAGGCTTGGGAAAAAATCCTACTTTGCTACCACACCAAAGCACAGGTCTAAGGCCCGCCAAGGCGTTGATCCAAAGGATCCGCCGGTAGTCTCACAAGGTCGGGCGATGGTGCCGCTGTGTAAGGGTGGAGCAGGGGTTCGGGGGTTTTCTCGGTCTGCGTGAGAAGACCTTCTTAAAGCAATGCCCGGGGGATTCTTCCCCCCGCAGGTCGAGTTTTTTTTTTTTGATTCAGAATTACGATTCTGACAACCTTGGATATAGGGAAAACAGAACTATCAATTGCTGTCATCCTAAATCGGAAATAGGCATGCAAAATCTCACACTAGCCCTCACGCGGCAGCACCACTAAACTGAGAGACCAATGCAATCTACCATGTGAGTCCGCCTCGATGCTACAGATTTCAGCTCGAACGAAAGCAACGAAGCATACATCTATTCTCGCGTGATCTCAGCCTCAGCGTAAGCCAGGCCGAAGGAAGCCAGCCGTGCATTGCAACAGCGCACGCTAAGACCCTAAACAGCCGCGGCCGCGTCGGAACCGAAACCCGCGCCCACGCACAGATCGCAAGTCGAACGCGCAGGCTAGCAGAGCAACGCAAACAACGAGCGGATCGAAATCAAACAAGGGAGGTGCGAGAGTGGAAGACGAACCGGAGAAGTCGGCGGGGCGAGGGCGCTTGAGGGGCTGCCCGGCGGCCGCGCCCGCGGCCACCTGCGAGGCGGCCGGCGGGACCGCCATGGGGGCGGGCGCCCCGGCGGCGGCGGCGGAGGCAGGCAGCGGCTGGCGCGCGTCGGCGTACCTCCAGTACGCGTCGGCCATGGCGGTCGGCGAGTTCTGGATTCGGCTAGAGAGTTGGGAGTCTGCGGGTGGTGGAGTGGACGTGTGGAATGACGTGTCGGAGGAGAGAGAGAGGGGGGAAGGCTCGGCTGCCCCGCCCCCGCAAGCCGTGAACGCTGACGATTGATTCCACGAGCCATGGCCCACGTGATCTTTCTTGAAAGCTATACCAGCAGTCGCTTACAGGTGGGCCTTATGTCGTCCGTGTGATAGAGGGCCGTCTTGTCAGTCACTTTACTCGTCCTGAACTTATTTCGTGGGAAACCCTAAATTCCCCTCCCCTCCCCCTAGGTTTTCCTCTTCGGTGTGTCTTTATCACTCGACTATCAACCATTATCTACTAATTATTTATTGTCAGTTTATCAAAATCTATAGTTAAATCTTGATAAAACTCCAAAAGCCCAAATTGGTGTCAAACTGCTAAGGATATAGACATGTTGCAATTGCTTGCTAGAGCCACTCATTCAGACCTTGCAACTAGACTGAAAAAAAATTCAAGTAGTTTTTAATAAAAAGAAAGAAGAAAATTTCTTTCTTCCAAATTTGTTTGCCCAAAAGACAACTTTTTTTTCTCTTTAATCTTCACACACATCGAACGGTCAGAATTTAGTAGATTGATTTATAGATTTATAGCACATCTTTTTCAGAGAAAGAATCTGAAGTTTTATTTAGGAGCAATATTGTGTCTGCACATCAAAAGGCTTCCTTGAAGCTTGCACATCTAAGTTGATTCATGGAGGAAAACCCAAAACAATAGTGAAGTGAAGCTGATCTTGGTCCATTGTGCACACAATATAAAGTTGCCGTTTGGAACCTCCAAGCATTGGGCTTTGCAAGGCAATGCAAATTTTCAGACCACTATGAATATGGGCCAAAAATTTGTGAGATTACTGTACTAGCGTAGTAGCAAAAAAAACAGAGCGAGTCGTTTCATGAAATTGCCCGTATTCCCCGTGCGATAGCGACCTCCAAGCACATATGCAAAGACGAGGAACAGTGGAACACAAGAGAACACCGGTTTTTTTCAGAACTCCTGAAAGAACACAAGTAGTTTATGTGTGTATATGAAAATGATTCCATACTTCTGAGAGCACATACTTTCACTTCTAATATACCCTTTAATGGTGTTGTTATACCTCTTTATTTATTTGAACATACTCTAATAATGATTATAAGATGCTCTAAAGTGAGTTCATGAAAAATTTCATCAAAAATCCACTTTTTATATCATAGTTTGTGCATATACTCTTTTTATACATGGAAAAGTGTATATAACAAACATAAAGGGTTTTGAATTTTTTTTTCCAACCAAGTCACATAGAAATATCTTAGAATTGGTATCTAAATATATAAAAAGTGATAAAAAGTATAAAATATTCATGTAAATGTTATATTAAAAGTGGGAGTATGTACTCCCAAGAGTACAAAAAAAGGCTCCACATACACACGCGCGCGCGCACACACACATATATAACATGTAAATGTGAACTATGATCGTTGGATCTACCGAAAGATCAAGTTTCATTTAAATTAGTTTTGATGATAATGACAAATATTATTATGAGGTTTTGGTGATAATGACAAATGCACTTGTGATACTAACCTTGTGGCCGGTTGGAGATGTTATTGCTCGACCCATTTCTATTCCTTTAAGCTAGTGTGAGGTTCTTCTCTCAATTGTGCATGTGTTACACCCGTAAGCAAGGAGAGTGATTTAGAGTGCATATATTGCATTTAGAGTTGGACTTAGTGTCAATTTGAGCTTGCGCATTCATTGCACATGGTGAGAGTCAAGCGAGGGTATTGACTTATTACTCTTAGAGTTTGCCGACTCCTAGACGGTGTTAGAGGCGTCGTGCGCGGTGATATTCTCAAAGAAGGTTGTGAGAAGACTCGGCGAAGTTGTGAAGGTTGGAGTTCACCTACCCAGAGTGAGAAAGAGCTACCACTAGTGGATTGTGATGTTTCAGCTTAATTTATGGAGCCAGTCCAATTCGTTTGGACTAATCTCAACGTGGATTAAGAAAAACCGGCAAGTCTCTGAACACCACGGTAAAAAGATATCGTGTCTTTATAGTTTGTTTTTTTGTGCTCAATTTACTTTCAAGCAACTTATATTCATAGAATTAAATTGATTGCTTGTCATTCTAAGATTACAAACCTTTGACATAGACTTAGGTTGGTGCACTTAGGTGAACCTAGTTGATTTAGGTTTTATTTGTGCTAAAATCAATTTAATTTAAGCTTACACACTATATTCTTGGCTGCAGGGTAGGCTGAGGCGGTGGCGGATCCGAGTGGCAGGATTCCTCCAGGAACTCCTAGATAGACGTGAAGGCGGTACGGGGGTGATCGGAGAGGGAGGTGGGGGAGGGAGATGTGCTCGAGCTCTCCTCGGCCTTTGCCGCCGCCATGGTGGGGGCGTGGTGAGACTTGCCAGCTCGCAGCAGCGGGGCCTTCGCCTTCATCATCGCCGGCGAGCGAGCGTGAGGGAGAGATCTCTCTCCTCGGTTTTGCCACTGTCGCCTTTTGGATTCGAATCGGTGGTGCCTCGTTTGGCTTCGGTCTGTGTGAGAAGGAACACGGCCTGCGCTATCCGACGGCTCCGCGCCTGGGCGCCCGTTAAGACTAACACGCTGGTGATGACATCAGCTATTAGCAAAAACAATACAAGGCATCGGTTATTCTCCACGATTTAACATAAACAAAATAAACCTAATGCCGGCTCAATTGCTTCCTACATAAGAGGAAGACAACCAACTTTTCTCGTAGCTTCAGAAAGCAGGGTGAGTCGCTCTCACATGCATGATGCATTGATGCCCCTCTCCGTGCGCACGGAAAGCCTTGTGGATTTCAAGCAACAAAGAATCCGGACAGCTTTTTGTTCCCACCCAGTCTTCCAGAAATCCAGATTCCTTGCCCTGGCTGCATGCATGCCTCCATCTTCTAAATTAAACGTTTTTAAAATCGCTAATGATGTTGCACCGCTTTGAAACCCCCACCCAACACGTCCCCGGGATCTCAAAGACACCATCAGAGCAAGTATAATAAGAGGCTGTTAGTAGGCTGTATGCTGAGGTGGAGGAAAGAGAGGAGGAGAGAGAAGAGAGGTGGGCTGTAAGTTCTGACCAGTGAAGCACAAGAACCAAGAAACTTTGTGAGAGAAAGGGGTGGGTCATACAGCCTTCAGCTGGCTGTAAACTACTATATGAATGGGCTGATAAGTGAGCTGTAAGTGTCCATACAGCTAGCTGAAGGCTGTATTATTAGCCTTGCTCTCATCGCCGTCGACCAAACTGCCCTCCACGCACATGAGGACCAAAAGTACTAGGGCTACGTGGAAGCTAAGGAGGATATTTTCTTCCTCCAAAAAAAAGAAACACATGAGAACAGATTGTAAGATGCAGCTCGGACCACTGAACTGCAGGTTGTCGGTAAGATGGTACGGCGACGATGCAGTGATTACTAGTAAGGATTAATTACCCCAACGATAGATAGTAGCGCGAGTCGCGTGTCATGTGCGAGGGTGAACTGTAAAGTTCCAAGCTTTGTAGTACAGAGGCCAGATTTTCGAAGTTAGGTAACTTGAAACGCTGTGCAGACCTGTTAGAGCGCTGTTTGATATGGCTGCGGTTTATGGTTTTTGATTAAAAATTTTGAATTTTAGTTATTTGCAATAGAGATTACGGAGAAAGATACCTGCTTACGATTTTGGTTGATACAGATGTTAGGCTTTTAACGTGTACTACAATTAACTTGTAGACTCCGTCTTAAACAAATGCTCCGTTTGAAAGTTGATACTATAATAAAAATAAAAAACCGGCTTTTAGAAGTCCTAAAAGGGCAGAGCCAGATCTCGGACAGGGAACGTAGGCTATTCGTTTGGCATCCGCAACGTCCGCAGGACGAGGACGAGGAAACGAGCTCAGCGAAGCCAGGAGCAAGGCAAGGCAGTGCGTCATCACGCCTCCTCCTCTCGCTTTCCCACTTGCATATATATATATGTATGATCTTTCCCCGTCACTTGCCACACAGAACGAATGGTAAACTAGGGAAAAGCTAGCGAAGCCATGGCATTGCTCATGGACAATTTGATGCCCCACTAGAGGCGCAACTTGTAGTGCTCCTTAAACCAATCCACACCATCTTCTTTCAAGCTAGTAAATTAATCAAGGAAATTTCAAAGCTTGGACCCAATTTTGGTTCCACTTTTCATTTGCATTACTTGCAAAGGTATTTTTTTCGGAAGAAAAATACTCGGCTACTGCTATATGGAGTTGTGAATAAATCGAGAGAGCTCATCGCTTCTCTCTTCGGTGTAAACTCCCTAGTTTCAAGATCAAAGGTGGGAGAAGAGATAGCAAAGTCCTTCTTTTCGGCTTTCCAGCCGATTTTTAACTCTGATTTCTTTCAGCAATCAATATTTATTAGACTAATAAATTATAGAAAAATACCAAAAGCCGTAGCATAAAAGAATGCTCATAAGTTAGTACGACTAGCGTTGCCCTGTTTGATCAGGGCAAGCTCCCTTCTTGTTTGATATGCTGTTGAATTTAACGACAAGAGTGATTTATAAGAGCTCTACATTATCTTTCCCCGCGTGTGCGCCAAGGTGGAAACATCATTGTTTGAATATAGCTCAACCATCGCTTGGTGTGGTAATGTTAGTATCAACTATGGAGCAGGAGTTGAGGGGGGGTTAAAACACAAAACATTTCACAACAAGTCTTAACACAGGCACATAAAAAGGATGAGTTCTTTTGGGTTAAGATCTATGGTTTTATAGCTATGATTTTTGAATTCTGGCTTGTTTATGAGAGGCAGTACGTAAAGAGAAATCGCCGCATATGATTTTGGTCAGTATAGTTAAACTCGATATAGTTTGTATTACAATTTACCTGTATACCTCACATTGAAAAATACACCATTTAACACAGTGTGTTACTGTTCATCTGTACATAAGCCATAAGCCAAACATATTATCGGACCCAGTAAAAAATCAAACCCCAAAAACATACGAATTAGTTTGAACAAAAAAGAAATGCAAGACCTTGCTCCAACCGCTCCACCTAATTTAAAACCAACCAACCACATTAGAACAATTCAAACCTCTTTCCCCGATTAACTCCCGAGTCTACACTCTAGCTAGACACACAATGTGACACCAATCGAGAGCAAGCCTCCAGACCAGACCTACCACCAAAAGGCAAAAAAAAAAGCCCTGAAAAATACAAAGTCAAAACCAAACCATATGATTACTAATATACTATTGTTTTCTAGAGGGAGATTAGGGATACATTAATGACCTCATTATCGGATACGAACTCGACTCCCTTTCTACCACTCCTCTCAAAGGTGGGGGCTCCCCACCAACGGGACGACCCACGAAGCAATACCGTGGGCTCTCCTCTCTCTCTCTCTGTCTGCGCGGCCGAATGCGACGAGCTGGGAGGAGCTGACCTCGCCGCCGGCAACTCCGCCCGGCCTCCTCCGCCGCCGGAGCGACGTGGGTGAGTAGGTCCCTCCCCCCGTGCTTTCTCGAGGCAAAGCACGGCGTTTTGTCCGGCGGTTCTGTGGCTGCCTCGAGCGAGCGCGGCTCGATCTGCGCGGCCTCTCGCCCAATCGATCTTGCTCGCTCCTTGCTCAGGAGCTCGCCTGCGGATTCTTCCTCCCGTGCGTCCGCGGGGTCTGCGCGCTCCCGTGGTGGGGAAATTTGAATTTTGCGGCGCTTTTTAGGAGGGCGCCCCGGTTCCTGAATCCCCGTGGGATTCCTCAGCTTTTGGAAACAATTTAATTTGGTGGGCTTTGTCCCGGTAAAGCCGCGATTTTGGGCTGTTTCGAGAGCTAAAGCTTTATTTTATTTCATTGCTTTCCTTTCTCGCTTTGTTCGTCGCAGATTCAGTTGCCGAGCGAATGCCCATGGAGGGACGGCACTAAGGCCGCAAGATTTGTGAGGCTACAGCCTCGCTTAGGGCGGGGGGATTCGCCGGTGCGGTGGAGATTTAGCGGAGTTTCGTTGGATTCCAGCGTGTGGGACCTCCAGGCAATGGCCGCCGGTGGCGGCGGCGGCGGCGACTGCGCCGACGCCAAGTATAACTCGTACAAGGCGCCGGGGCTGCGCGGCGCCATACTGGAGGCGGCGCACGTCTCGTGCCTCGAGGACCGCTACGCGCTGGGGCCCCAGCTCGGCTGGGGCCAGTTTGGTGTCATCCGGTCGTGCTCCGACATGGTCACGGGCGAGGCGCTGGCCTGCAAGTCCATCGCCAAGGATCGCCTCGTGTCCCCCGACGACGTACGGGGCGTCAAGCTCGAGATCGAGGTCATGGCGCGCCTCTCGGGCCACCCGAACGTCGTTGACCTCAAGGCGGTGTACGAGGACGAGGAGTTTGTGCACCTGGTCATGGAGCTATGTGCCGGCGGGGAGCTCTTCCACCGTCTGAAGGAGCGCGGCTGCTTCTCGGAGCAAGAGGCCGCCGTGCTCTTCAGGTACCTTATGGAGGTTGTGGCACATTGCCATAGCAAAGGGATTGTGCACCGGGACCTGAAGCCGGAGAACATCCTCCTTGTCAGCAAATCGCCCTCCTCGCCGATCAAACTTGCCGACTTTGGCCTCGCCACCTATATCCGGCCTGGTACAGTTGCAATCTGATCAGTCATGTGGCTGCAATTTGTAGAGACTAGCCTTTGGAAGCTAAAATGAATTGGGGTTTGGGTTTTGCAGGTCGAAGCTTGAGCGGCACGGTGGGAAGCCCATTTTACATTGCGCCAGAGGTCCTTGCCGGTGGGTACAATGAGGCTGCCGATGTGTGGAGCGCCGGGGTTATACTTTACATCCTCCTAAGTGGCGTCCCGCCGTTTTGGGGGAAAACCAAGTCCAAGATTTTCGAGTGTATCAGGTCGACAGAGCTGTGGTTCCCTTCTCATCCCTGGGACAGGGTCTCTGATCCAGCAAAGGAGCTGATCACCGGGATGCTGCAGCGTGATCCTAGACACAGGCTCACAGCCAAGCAAGTTTTAGGTGGGACACGAGTTCATATTTTGAGGATGTGAATTACAGTCCTTTCATATATCATTACCATCTTATGAAAGCTTAGAATTGATCTTTGATTCCTAGCTAACTGAATTGACAATCGGAATGTAGAGATCAATCAAAATGTGCTTGATAAGTTTAGCTTTGTTTACTTACAATTGAATAAACTAATAAACCTTCGCTGCTAAGTAGTGAGCTAGCACCAGCTCGAGTTGGTGGTATTCCTATTTTAAACTTGCACGGCTGGGAAAAAGGTTGAGTTGCATCACATTTTATGGTAGGGAGGGTCATGTTCTGGTAGATCCACTAACGTACAGATAAATGTTAAACTTTGCTGGCTTTTCATGTTTCCTTTTGCCTATTGTATGGTTGTTTCCATAGTTTTGCTGATTCATTGTGCCACCCTTCATGGAATCTTGTTTGGCTGTCATTGTACCATTTCCAGACCTTACTGTTCAGATCAGCTGTTAATGATTCCTTCCCCCTATTGTATAATTGTTCACCATGTGGAGTTTATTATCTAAACTACTGCTGTTGCGCAGAGCATTCCTGGATACAAGAACACGCGGACCAATCGCAAGATTCCTGTGGCCATGGCCATGAGATCAGCGTCACAAGAGAGGACCCTGGCTCATGCTCCTTCTCCACGCCGCTGGCATCGCGCAGCCGCGATGTGAGCTTCAACACCGGTGGCCCGGTTGCCTGCCAAAGCCAGTCGGAAGACGTGTGCTCTCCCACATTCGCTTGCAGATCTTCCTTCTCTGCATTTGTCGCCGACGGTGCTCCATCTTGCGCGACCTCTGGGTTCTCGTTCGGTGGCGTCTGCGAACCCAGCAACGTCGTCTTCCCATCGCCCATCGCATCCATGCCGAGCTTTTCCTTCTTCTGCGCGCAAGAATCTAGCGACCCTGAACCTTCGGCGTCAGGTGACAGCTTGGGCGCGAAAGCTCCTTGCGACGCGGTGGTGGGTCTTGCTTCGTCCTCGGCTCCGACGGCGGCAGAGGTCCTTAGGGCGACGAGGGCAACGCCGTTGAGGGCCATCGGCATCAGCAGCAGAAGGAACCACACCATCGGGGCCGGCGAGAGGGAGCACCTGGACTTGGCGGCCGCCGAGTCCGTGATTCGCTGGGCGTCGTGCACGCATCTGCCCACGACGCACTCCCTCCGGGCCTCGCTCGTGTGCTAGCGTCGTTCATCCGCGCAATGCGAGTTGCGATGATGTTTCGGTGGTCTCCGCTTGCTTGCACTGCGATGCAAGCCGATGAGGTGAGGTGAGATGAGTTTGTCAGTGTTAGAATGTAACTTTGGACCTGATATATATTGTTGTTATAGTAGATTACCGAGTATTCGTGCAGCCGTGCTGGAGCCAAGCCATGTTGTGCTTGCTGTACGTTGAATGGAAAATGTTTTGTCCTTGGTGCTCTTGTCGGTGTCATTGGAACCTATTTCGAATCTGAAGAGGCGATCACAATTCACTAGCATCATCGCCTAACGCCTGCAAAACGAAAACAACAAATTTTGGTGGGTTCTTTTTTGCTACGGTCGGTTGATAGTTTTTGAATTCAGCACGAATATTTATAGGAACAAATCGAGTGTCGATAAGTCTATGTGTATGGTGATTGCATGTAGTAAGCAAGTAAGTATTTTTACAAAATCCTAAGAGGTTACAAAAATGTATCATAGAAAAGATGCAGTGATAATAATAGGAGGTACTAAATAGAAGAAAGCACTTCTCTTGTGTACTATATTTTATGTTTTAGCAGAAGGAACATCGTGGTCATCTTCGATTAACATTTTCAATCTTGAACGTGATGTAACTGACTGGCAGTGGTAATAACAGGAGGTACTAAATAGAAGAAAACATTTCTTTAGCAGAAGGAACGCCTTGGTCATATTTGATTAACATTTTCAATCCTAAACGTGATGTAATTGGCTGTGGTCGAAGCGACGTACTCGAATCCTTGTGGTCTACGGCACAACCGAGAACATGATCAAAGCGCCATAGTCGAAGCGCTATGGCACCTAGCCCCGACAACTGCTTCGACTACAGCGCTTTGATCACGAAGTCATAGTCGAACAGATATGATCGGAGCACCTATAAAATTCGATAAAGGTAGCATAAAGTTCGATAAAGATAGCACATCAGGTCCATAAGAAATTCGATAACGATGGCACAAAATTCGATAAAGATAGCACCTAGCACCTCAGATCCATGAGAGAAAAATCGATAAACATATAAATAGTAAATCCTATAAAATTGATAAAGATAACATAAAATTCGATAAAGATAGCATCTCGGGTCTATGAGAAAACGTGAGTGGCAATGGGGTCGGCGCTGTCAAAAAGGAGGAGGGTGGCGCGAGTGAAGGCAATGAGGTCGGCGCAGCCAAAGAGGAGGAGGGCGGCGCGAGTGAAGGCGATGAGGTCGGCACAGCCAAAGAGGAGGAGGGCAGCGCGAGCGAAGAGGAAAATAGAGTGGCAGGTGCGACTTGGGCAAAGAAGAGGAAGCAAGAGCAAGGAATCGGAAAGCAGGTAGAGAATAACAAGCGAGGGTAATAGAGCAGAGGATGTGGGCGTAGCTACAAAAAAAGTAGCTGCGATGTGCCACAATGGAAGCGACGTGAACATTCGTGAGACCACATGGAGCTCATCCAAAAGTTGTACATTGCGTGGTCCACGCGATCAAACGGCCAACGTAGACACGAGGTAAAGAAGAATATTCAGCAAAGTAGATGACTTTTCTGTAAAATCGATGACGTGGCCCGGAGATACCATGAATCCCCTGGTTTAATATAGAGAGGCACTGTTCTTTACAGCTTCTAAAAGCGGCTTTTGGCTTTTGTTATAGTATCTAACTTTCAAACGGAGTATTTTCTCAAGACGGGGTCTACAAGTTAATTGTAATACACGTTAAAAGCCCAACAACTATATCAATCAAAATCGCAAGCGAGTATCTCTCTATAATCTCTATCATAAACAGCTAAATTTCAAAAATTTCAGCAAAAAATCGGACGAGGATCAATATCTCAAGTTAAGGGTCTGTTCTTTTCGGCTGCGGCTTATGGTTTTTGGCTGGAATTTTTGAATTTTGGTTGTTTATGGTACAGATTATGGAGAGACAGATACTCACTTGCGATTTTTGCTGGTACATATGTTGGGTTTTTAACGTGTAGATTATTTAACTTGTAGACCCCGTCTTGAGAAAATACTTCGTTTAAAAGTTAATACTATAGTAAAAGTCAAAAGCGGTTGGCTTGTGAGGTAAAGAACAGGCCTAAAAGGCGCCGCCTCTCCCTCCACCTCGCTCGCGCATTTCGTCGAAAACCATGGCCGCCGCCGCGGCCTCCGCCTCGTCCGACGATGCCAAGCTCCAATCTTTCCTCCAATGGCTCCAGGTCGCTCCCTCTCCCTCGCCTCCCCTCCAACCCTCCCCTCCAGACCCTAAACCCTAGCCCCTTCTCTTCTCAGGCCAATGGCGCAGACCTCCGCGACTGCACGATCCGCCTCTGCGGCCGCAAAGGCTTCGGCGTTTTCTCCACCGCCGCCGAGGCAGGCGCCACTGACGGTAACCCTCCCCCCTCCTCTCGGGGGTTCTAGAAAGTCGTAGGCACTGACCGACCGGTGCGTGCCTGCGTCATTGCAGGGGTGGTGATGGTGGTGCCGCTCGACCTCGCCATCACCCCGATGCGGGTGCTGCAGGACCCCCTCGTCGGGCCGCGGTGCCGCGCGCTCTTCGAGGAAGGTGGCATCGACGACCGCCTCCTCGTCATGCTGTTCCTCATGGCCGAGCGACTCCGACCTAGCTCCCGCTGGAAGCCGTAAGACCACAGTTCACATTCCCCCACCTCCACACTCAAATAACCTGAACCGAATTTAAGTTTTGCAGCTTTTGATCATTGCATCTATAGGTATTTGGATATGCTTCCGAGCACCTTCGGGAGCTCCCTTTGGTTCAACGAAGACGAGCTTGCCGAACTGCAAGGGACGACGCTGTACCGTGCTACCGTCATGCAGGTTCATCAGTGCACAATGTTACTTTCACTTTCTTGGGGTATTGGGCATTCAAGAATACATTAGTGGAAATGAACACATTGAGGATTTTGTTTCAGAGAAAGTCATTGCAAACATTATTCAACGATAAGGTGAAAGGTCTGGTTGAGGAGCTTTTACGTGTCGATGAATCAGGAAGGTTTGTTTTGATTTTTGCTCCATTTTTGCTATTTCCACTAGTTTCGTCTTATATTTCTTCCCCAAGCATGCTGCATGGCGAGTTTCCTTCATATCTTAGTGGATCCTTGTGTGCTGTGGGTTCGCAGTACATGGGATTGCACCTCAACCTATATTTTACAGACTAGCTTCTCACATATAAGGACCTCACGATTGGCAAGTGTTTTTATGGCAACACATGACCTTTTTTTGTGAGGATGATATCCTTGCTGTCACCTGGTATAATGCAGTAGCCAGTAGCATACTATCATCTCATGTTTGTCTACAGTATTTTCAACATTTCATTTGATTTATAGAAGGGAACGTTATCAGGATGGCTTTGCTGCACTGCTGGGTGAATTGCAATGTATAGAACATATATGATTTAACTTCATTCCAACAGGTGTAGGCATGGTTTTAATTTGTAAATTACTTGAAAATCGTTTTGGTGCACGATCTACTAAAGTTTATGTTAACCGTAAGGATTTACTGACTTTTGAAGTGTATGTTGATCCAAATAGCTTTTTCAGCCAGACGCTCAGTTTTTTTAAGGCTATTGTTGTGCATGTTGACTTTTGGAGTGCATCATGCATGGTTTTATGCTTGTTGACTATTTAAAACCCATTAGTTCACAAATTAATCATCTCTCACATCACATGTTGATATACTTCTGTATGCCATCATGCTGAGGCTGTGAATTTTAATGTTTAGTATGGCATGCTGCCTGTACTAATTAGATGATTTCTCATAATTCTCTATCTTGTATCCGGCGATGCATGTTTGCTGATAAAGCTATTCCTTTGATCTTGCATGAAAGTTTCCTTCACGAATCTCTCCATTTGTTTAATGATAATACTATCAGAAGTTTTGTTTTGCAGCTCAATTGAAGTGCGGCTTGAGGACTTCCTTTGGTATGTATAACCATGATTTGTATTTATAATGGGAATTGCTTTGCATTTATAATGGGAATTGCATAGTATAAAGTAACTTTACCTGATACCATTTTACCAACATGACTTACCATGCCAATATGTGGGAAGTCCTATTATATAAATGATTTAGCCGTGCAAAAATAAAAACAGCTGAGTCAAGGCATTAATCATGCAAATAGGTGAACATGTTTTGACACCTAGCATCAACTAACCTTGCTTCTTGTACCAATAGTCCAACAGTCAAGCCGAAAGCTCGAGTAGTTGAAGGAATTTATACTTAATTAGAGCGATGGTTTCATCGACCAGTTCTTTCCTCAAACACCAGAGATTAACACCTTCTGAATGCTACATTAATGAAAATGCAGCTTAAACATCCAAAACAAGGCCTTTTATTTATCTGCAGGATTATTTCCCTTTTCTTTTTTCCATGCTAATAAGCAGTATGAGTCTATTATAGGGCAAACCAGGGTTGAGAAAACCGGCGGTTACCGGCCGGTAACCGCCGGTAACCGGAAAACCCTGCCGAAAAATTTTAAATGAAGATTTGAATTTTTGACTTGCTAATGCAGTGGGTATATTAGTTTGGGTATTGTTTTTGATATATTAGGTTGATTAGCTATTGTAGGAAGTAAAAAAAAAGGGTGCTGCCATAAAGAAGGGTGTTAGTAACTTGATCATGAAACTTAGCAGATGACCTCTTATTGTAAATCTAAGGACTTTACAACATTATTCTTTGATTTAACAATGCCCAATTCAAAATTAGATCAGTTATCGCTATTAGTTACTATACCAGCACATTTATCTTCATTTGAGAGACAATAACAATAGCACCAAAACTATGATGACTGAAGAGAAAGAAATATTGAATGACTCTTGAAGATATAGCCAACTTCTAATTCATAAAAAATAGCCTTGTAAAGTGCTATACTATTATAAATAGCCTTGTAAACAGCCATAGTAAGTCTATACTAGTATATATTTGACAAGTTCATAACATGACCATAGTAGAGTATATCAAGGTTCCAAAAGCGGAGCAGGAAGAAATCGATCGTGGCGATAGCGATAACAAGGCGATTCACGGCGATTATCGGAAAAACCGGTAAAAAACCGGTCACAATTTGAAAATCAAAATTTGAATTTTGAGATATTTTGAAACCGGTAACCGGAAAAACCGGACGGTAACCGGAAAAAAACCGGCCAAAATTCGAAAAATCAAAAAATTCATACCGGCCGGTTTTTTGGTTACCGGTCTCCACCGGTAAAACCAGTAACCGGCGGTTACCGGCCGGTAATTGCCGGGATTTTGAACCATGGAGTATATGACATTAACATAGATGCCTCACGAGTCACGACACTTGAGGGAGAGGGCTTTGATCAAGGTAGTAATGAGCTATTTTTACGTACAACTTCAGGTCTTATTACTTTCTTAAACACTTTCTATGTAATATTTATATTATTTGAATTTCTAATCACCCAAACGGTTTTCACCGGGTTTTCCGGTTGCCGTTTTCAAATTCGAATTTTGGATCGCAAAATTTGGCCGGTTTTTTCTTGGTTACCGGCCGGTAACCGTTACCGGCCGTCCGGCGGTTTTTCCCCCGGTTCCGGTTTTCCAAACCTTGGGGCAAACTCAATATTACGGACTCATGCAGTGAACATCTTATTGTACTTAATTAGAGCGATGGTTTCAACGACCTGTTCTTTCCTCAAATATCAGGGATTAACACCTTCCGAATGCTACATAAATGAAAATGCAGCTTAGACATCCCAAATGAGGCCTTTTATTTGCCTGCATGTTTATTTTCCTTTTCTTTTTCCATGCTAATGAGCAGAAATGTCTATGATAGGGCAAACTCAATATTTTGGACTCGTGCGCTGAACATCCCATTGCCTCATTCTTACGTTTTTCCGGGGTCACTTGATGAACAACAGACCAGAACTGCAGAAGTTTGTGGTGATTCTAGTCTCACTGCCCACCAGGTTCATTTCAATCTTCCCAACCAAGAGCACGCTAGCAATTCTGAGGTTCTTCTCAATTATTTATCATTCGTTGTTATATGTGACTTATTTTTTCTCAATTATATGTGCTGATTCTAGATTCATTTGTGGAAAATGGGTTAAACACTCGTTAGTTAACTAGTTCTTGTCTAGAACGAGGAACATAGAACCTTGAGATGTGGTCACTTGTTAAGCATAACTGCTATTCTTATGCAGTATGGTGAGTTGTCATGAACTAATCTGCAACTTATGCTATCTGCTGATTCTAGGAATACACTGAAATATCACAATAAGCGGCAGTTTTTTTGCTCTATCAAATATTTATCATCTTTTTCTTTTTAGGTAAGAGGCTTGTTTAAAGGCCACAAGAAAATAAACTGGAAAAACAGCAGGTTGTAAATATACTGAATATATATATATATATATATATATATATATATATATATATATATATATAAAGAGCTGCTGCTGCTGAAATAATGGTTTCATGTAACTGCTAAAATAATGGGTAAGCCTGTCTTGATAATTACATAATTTACCTCAGACGGTCCAGTTCGCAGAATATAGTCTAACTATCCAATGATTAAATTAGGGACTTATATACAATTTTTGTTCCAATTGCAGAAATACTTTGTAGAAGACATTCAAAAGTTTATTTTAGTATTACTCAGATAGATATTGGGAAATAGTAGTTAACATTTAATATAGCGATAGTTTGAAGAACTCCTTGAGGCTCTAATACGGTGCTAATCTTGTAAAACTTGAGGCTCTAATACGGTGCTAATCTCGTAAAACTGGATCTAACTTATCTAGCTCATCAATCATCATTTATGTGGCATGTGATATCTTGGTTTAAATTATTCCAATGCTTTAATTGATTTTTGCATCCATATCTTCATGTACCAAAGTATAACATGCTTAGTGTTTGTCTGCAGGAAACTGACATTACAGCCAAGAGTAGTAGCGGTGATGTGAATTCTAAATCACATAATATGGAGTCAATTTGGGTTGAGGGCCTTGTCCCTGGAATCGATTTCTGTAATCATAGTAAGAGTCCTAACATAAGTACATGGATTATCTAAATCTAGGTAAAATATTTTAGTTGACAGAACATATTGAAGTACATTCATATTTCAACAAGAAACACTTCCACGTGTATTTGCAGGGAATTGCATGAATTTTGCTAGTGAAGAAAGTGAAGCTTTCTCTATTAAACGAACATTGTTCTTTTCTCATTCTTAGCTAGCTTGATTGTCTCCAGATGTAAAGGCTCTGGCAACATGGGAAGTTGATGTGGTGGGAAATACAACCGGAGTTCCTGCTTCGATGTACCTCATGCTTGGTAATTATGCTGATCCAAAATTTGTATCTGATAGTTCTCCATTTGAACTGCTTCGGCTTTTCCTTCAAGCTAATCTTTTGATATAAAGATTATAGTTCCTGTTATGATTGTGTGTATATCTTTGTTGAGGCAAATTGCTTAGTAACACTGTAAAGATTATACAAGTTGGAAAATAACATCGGTGTGTCACTGACTAGTAGCCCTAGGGCTCATTTTCAGCCTCACATCGGATGCTATTTAAGTGTTTTAAATCTCCGGCTATGACGTTTAGCGGATGACTTCTCAAACAGCTAATAGCGGAGCTAAATGAGGCTATAGCGGGCTATAGCGGCTAAATTATACATGGACTCAAATAGCTTCATCTGTCTAAAACAGCTATAGCGGGCTATAGCGGCAGCTATAGCCGGAGATTTAAAACTATGGCTATTTTCCAATTTATACAACTTTGTGGTGTTAATAAGCTAATTTCCCCTTATTTGTTTCTTTCTCAAGCTGGTAAAAGCTCTATTGACGCTGGAACAGAGATCTACATAAATTATGGCAACAAAGGCAATGAGGTACTTATATAGTTATTGTGCATATGTAACCTTATTGGTTTACATAATAATTGTTCCATTATTCTTTCTACTTGTTAATTTTATCATTCGTCCTATTGTATGGCTTGGGTTGGTGTTATTGTCTCACCTGTAATTATTCAGACCTCTCTGTCACAGTTTAGCTAACACAGCATCATGATACATCTCTTCTAGAACAGTAGAACCTCCCACATGAAGTTTCTTTCGACTTGCATCCATAGTTATGCTTCAGATAAATAATCAAGAGATGCTATCATGTTCCTTTGTCCTGACAGCCTGCATAATCGAAAGAGAAATGTTCAGATGAGGGGGCTGCACTACTCAGGAGTTCTGTGGCTCATTTTGTTTTGTCCATTAGATCTGGTTATTTGATTTGATTTTTTACATGAATTCACAGACCCTTATGGATTACTTGTAGCACACATGCTAGAGTAAGAGTACATATTAGCACTATATTTTACAGTTTACTTAGAACTGAGAAGATTATTTTCAAGCTCATTGGTTAATGAAAAGAAGAAGCAGTATTTCTACTTAGAACTGAGAAGATTATTTTCAAGCTCATTGGTTAATGAAAAGAAGAAGCAGTATTTCTTTTTAAAAGAATAAGTTGCAGTATTATCATGTTTGATATTGAGAAGCTGTAGTGTGTTTTCATAATTAAATATGTGAGCAATCAATCCTTAAAGATACTAGCGAAGTCATAAGTTATGTATGATTATTGAACCAGAATTACTGATGAAATGTTGTACTTTGTGTTTGCCCACAGGAACTACTATACCTCTACGGATTTGTGGTTGACAACAATCCAGATGATTACCTCATGGTAACCTTCACAGAGATGATGTGCTAAAAGATTGTAATATTTTTTTTGGGACATATATTTCATAAATTTATTGTTTGTTTACAGAGATTCCATGGTAGATATTCTCTTGTGGCAGGATCGTAGTGTTACTGTGAACATGTAAACCCATTCAAGCGACCAACTAAATGTGAACCCATTAGTTTCCGATGAAACCAAAAGGACAACCTTGCAGGGCAACATATCCTATACACCCCAACTAAAAAAAAGTCACGAAAAATTCCGAGAAAATTTCTACATGTACTTCTAAACTTACTTTAATTATGTATAAAATTTCAAGTTCAAATTCAGATTCATTATATCTTAGCAGTAACAAAAAAAAAGAAAAATTTGGTAAATGTTAAGAGTTCAAATTTGTCGAAATTTTCTCTTTTTTGCCGCTTTTAACGAGTAAACCATGGAATAGATGTAGAAGTTTTCTCGAAATTTTTCATGATTTTTTTAGTTGGACTGCACTATGAGTGCATCCCAAGCTTGAATGCATAGGATATATTGCCACCTTGCAGTGAAAAGCTAAAAGGAAAAGATGGAAGCCATTATTCACCAAGATTTTATAATTAGGACTTGAAATTATATAGAATGGTAGATCGATACCTTCTTCATTTTCTAAGTTTTGATAAATGTTATAATTATTTGTTAGGTTATGATTATTTGATAGGCTATTTAAAAGGTTTCGCATGTTCACAGTGACCAGACGGTTCACACTAGATATTTCCCCTCGTGGCATACTTAGCTCTGGTTTATTTGCTAACTGCAGGTTCATTATCCAGTAGAAGCTCTTAGACAGACCAAATCCGCTGATTTTAAGATGAAGCTACTGGAGATGCAGGTACCACCAAGTGTTTGTCTCTTGTATGGCTTCTGTCATGATCTTTGGAGGGACTTACCCATACACCAGGTTTTCTGGAATTGATTGTCTGAAATAGATTGCACTTATAAGTTATACCTTATAGGTGGCTTTGAATAATCTTGTATGAAATATCCAAAACATACCATGTTCAGAATGGCTCAAGACTATGATGACTACTGTAGCAAGTTCAAGCTCTCTGGGCAACAGTTGCCACCATGGATCTCACTTTGTATGTCTTCTGTGTTTGCAGAAGGCCGAATTGAGATGTCTTCTGCCTAGAAGTTTGCTTGATAGTGGATTTTTTGGTAGCGGTTCTAGTGAAGATGAGGATAAGAAGACAAATGCTAGTCATATTTCTAGTTACAGTTGGAGTGGTCAGCGCAAAGTTCCATCATATCTCCACAAAATTGTTTTCCCTCAGGAATTTATAAGTACTCTACGCACACTTGCCATGCAAGAATATGAGCTTGAACAGACCGCTTCATTGCTTGGAGAGGTTAGTCAACTCTGTATCTTAAGCAGCAAGAGTTGACTTGTAAGACTATGAATTTGGTATTCTGAAGAAAAGATACTATGAACTGGGTATTTAGCTTCAGAATTGAGGGATCATGATGCAATACCTAACAGATAAGATGATGAGCTCCTTTTCTTTCCCTTTTTTAGGAGTTTTACTATCTAACATTGTTGGTGTTGCCACAAAATATATTGTTGGTGACCATCTGATTAACCTGTTGACAAGACAGCCTGCTGTAAAGCAAAGTAGTGCCTGTGCTTGTAGCTTAGCTTTTCTTAACTCTATGTTATGCAAAATGGACTGAACGGGCCACGCAGTCCCGTTTGGTGAATGCCTTGTTTGCCAGCATCCTCCTGTGAGCCATAAACTTGTAATCCGTAGGTTGCCACACAATATTTCTCAAATCAGCACTGTTAAGTTCTTACTGGTGATATGTTTGTGATTCCAAAACGTGTCTCATCCAGCTATATGCACTAATTGTGGCAGCACAATCCATGATAGTTTCATGTCATGAAGGCTGCATGCGTGAAGTAGGTACTAGGTACCTTTACTCATTATGCAAATAGTCAGAGCTCACACAGCCTAGTGGTAGAGCACCAGGTTGTGGCTTCAAAGTCTGGTTCTCCATCTTTAAAACAAAGATACACAGTTCACCCTGTGCATCCTCATTTTTTTTAAAGAGCTCTTGATGAAGCAATAACGCTCTAGTTACACAGCAATCTGTTTAATTAGCTGATCCAATCTTGACATTCACATAATTCATTTTGAACTACAGATTTGTTTTTGGCATTATCATATATGGCTTCTTTACAATTTGACTAGCCTTTCAAAAATTAACAGTTCATCAAACTTTTTAGGATGCGTTGCATCTGGGCTTGAAAGACGTTAAATCATTTGTTCTTTTGATAAATTGATTCTAGGCCCTTCTTTGAATTTGTTTTTACTAGGTTGGATCTAGTGAAGATAGAGAACCATCTGATGCAGAGGTCGGAAGTGCTATATGGGAGGTCTGCGGTGATCATGGAGCACTGGGATTGCTTGTGGATCTTCTTAGAGTCAAGTGATACATCCCTTTTGTGTTTTTCCTCGGCGTATTTTTGTCTATGCACCTGTGATATTTGATATAACACTGCCAAGTGTCAACAGTTCACTGATCAATCGTTTCATTTTGCAAGAATGGCTGAACTTGAAGAGGGCACAGGAACAGAAGCATCTGACAGCCAACTGCTTGAGAAGTTTGATTCCTGTGATTCGGAAGACTCCATCAGGTATGGGTGTAGGGCTTATGGTGTTGCTGAATAGATAGATACCTTTTAAAAAAAGGCTTACTCTGCATGGATTCATCTTAACATACTTGTTCGCAGCAATTTACTACTGAGAGCTATTAAAAATAACTATTTTTAGGAGGGAAAATAGATACATAAACTGTTCTGATGGAGAAAGCACTCAATTGACACAATACCAAGGCAAAGCATGGAGCTGATATTACTGTCACGCACTCACGCTAACTGGGATTTTTTACCCAGGGAAAAACTAGACAAAATCTCATTTACCAGAGCAATCGGTTCCATTTCCTAACTCCTTTGGTAATCATAATGGTCCATGGGTGTCATAAACAAGTTTGTGTAATTATATTGTGCCAATATTAATCTAAAAAAAATGAAAACCTATAAATCTCAGACATTGCAATACGCTGGCACTTATATATCTAAAGCTCTGGATCTTAAAGCATATCTTCTTTTGTTAGCAACTTAGCATTATGCTTAAGATAATCTGCAGTTCTGCACACCCTGTTTTATCCCTTACCGTTTTCTTTTCCTTTTTCACAGTGGAAGTGATGAGAACAACAAAACTAAGTCAAAAATAAATAGCCGGTCCAGTATAGTGTACCGAAGAGGGCAAAAGCAGCTGACAAGGCTGTTCCTTAGGGAGGCAGAATATCTTCTGGAGCTGTCTGCAAATGAGACCTAAGAAACTTATCTGGTATGCATTTCCTTTTTCAGTTTTCTAGTAATAAAACTGCAGAAGTTCTCGTAAATATAGTCGTAGCGGTGGTTAAACCGCATGCTGTTTCTCCTATAGTACTAGCGTTCAGCCGCTTGTCCTGTCAGTTGATTTTAGTCGAAGAAAAATTTGTGGACTCCTGAAGCCATTGTTTCTTGGTTTCCAGAAGCTCATTCAAGTAAAGAATAAAAAATGGCCCAAAATGTGTTCCATCCTATTATGAAATAATTTGTAATGTATAACATGTTTCGAAATGTAACGTGCATGAACTGCACACATATGTACCATAGTCACTCCCTCGATCAACTTATTTGAGAGTTGTTCTTACATCAAAGGAAATTACAGGAGACCCACATGTGCTGCTCTGATATTTCATTGCATATTGACATTGCAATAGTTATATATCCAAATGTCTTTGTAAATCCACGTTACATTCCACAGTTACAATATCTTAGTTCGGTTGCACAATCACTCGATATTGAGTTGATCATCAAGGTCAAATACCCTGCAAGAAATAGCATGTACATTTGGCTGAGTGGCCGAGTGACGTGGCGAAGTGGACGGGAACGTGCCCATTTGGCTGTGACGGTGACTTCACATGAGCAGTAGCACCAGACGTATCTAGCCATACGTAGAAGATTAAGTGAATCCAACTCCTCGCACTTAAAAATTAGCTCCGATTAATGTTTAGAGGAGTCAATGGCGATGATGAGCGAGTGGTGTGAGAGAGACCTGACCATGACCAGTAGGAACATTTGAGCTTATTAGATTACAATAATCTGGGCTATTAGATTATAATAAGTTACCTTATAATCTAAGCTGTTTGTTTCCACTTATGATTATAAGTTAGATTATAATAATCTTAAATGGAAACAAACAGGCCTTAAGTGAACCCAACTCCTCACACTTAAAAAATAAGCTCCGATTAATGGTTAGAGGAGTCAATGGCGATGATGAGCGAGTGCTGTGAGAGAGACCTGACCATGACCAGTAGGAACATATGCGCTGCAGGAAAGCACAGTTCGTCGTCCCCAGCTGGGCCGCCCGCGCAAACGCGTCTCTGTGATTAGGGCCGGTGCCAATAATTAATTCGCCCATTACCTACGCCTCCGTTAATTACAAATTTATTACTTAATCACCTGCACAATTCCCCATCAAGTATCTTAAGCTCGCAACAACATCGTGACCTTTAGTTGCCACGTAGGTAGGAACATCGATTCCAAGCCAGCTTCTTCCGTGGGTGGTCGCCGTCGATCACCGCCGCTCCTTAATCGGAGCTTGTGTCTTGACGGATCTGTAAGCCACAAGCACGTGGATACACACACACACACACACACGATGGAGTAATCATGCAAGCTACGCGGATGGTGCAAGGAAAATAACTATACTAATAACTATGGCAGATTTAGACAGATGGCAATATAAGGTTCAACTCAGAGTGTAGGATATTTCATAGTGTATAGTCTATATAATTTTAACCTCATTCAGATAGCAATTAAGTGTTCTAGCCCACCTCTACTTGGCAGCCTGACCCACTCCTCCGGCCTAGGTCACCCCAATCGTCTCACCCTCGCGCAAAACAACCCGCATGTGCACAGCACAGTCAAACCCCGCATGCAACTCCCTCTCTCATGCCGCGCCGCCCCCTCCCACACGCTGCACCGCCCCCTCCCAGCTAGATCCCAATTTGCGTCGTCCCCTACCACCTAGATCCCCGCCCACATCAATGCATCGCCCCCTCCCACCCAGCTTGCCCGTCGCGTCGCCCTGCTCCCTCCCGCCTAGCTCCCACACCGAAGCTAGGAAGGCGCAACTCCCATGCCACACACCTCCGGCACCAGCTTTGGTTGCCAGTTGCGGTTGTTGTTGCCTTGTTAGTACTCTACTTTCTCCTAACTCTCTAGTGTTAATTACTTATTAGTCAATGAGAAATTGAGAAGCATGTTGTTTTCTTGTCTGTGATGTTTGGAAAGATCAGTATTTAGGTACTCAAATTGTATCTCTACTATGCTACATTATTTAGTTTTTGTCATATTTTTCTTATTATGTTTATGTTGAAGAATTGAGCTAAATTTTCATATCAATAATGTATTTATGATGTATTTTTGTTATATCTTTGTGTGGATGTAAATTAGTGGTAGTTCTAGGATATTAATTTGCTAAATTCCAACCTAAGGTACGACAGAATTCTAGATCCGCCACTGCTAATATCTGAACTCATCGGTCGCCTATCACTGTCTCTTGTCTGAACTCGGAAGCAAAATGGTTGTTGGTTTTGTGATAGCTCATCGACGGTGCTGACCGGTTGCTCCAAAGACCAAAAGATGAAGGGCCCTACATGATCTGCATATTGCCATTTTTTGCCTTTGAAAAGTGCAGAGCTGATAGCTTGATAAGAGAGGAGTACTACTACATCTAACTGAGAAGTAGTAGCAATGTCATAACATCTGCAAACTCCAGTTCGTTCATTTAAACAATCGAACTTTAGCCTGAGCTTTCTATTTTGTCCTTCCAGAAATTAAAAAAAATTCAAGCGAAGTTGGACTTTTATTGCTTGCATGCCTGTTCTCTGGTTTTACAATTCCATGATCTTATTTCCTCCCTCCAAAATCCAAAACTCCCTACCAGCTCAGCTTATTCAATTTCTTCTTCTCTCTTATCCTACAGTTTAGTTGTACAGCAGGAGGAGCGACATAATTGAGCTCAAAACTACTCCAATTCAGTAGCTCCACAGTGTCACGTCACTGCCGCAGCCTCCGGCGCTGCCGTCGTCGTCTCCGTCCATGTGCCAACTCTGCCACTCGCCGCCGCACATCCCGTCGTAGTAGTACGAATGCTGGTCGAAGTCCATGTTCCCGTACATTGCGTAATCGTACTGCGGCACCTCCTCCTGGTGCATCAGCGCCGGCGCCTCGGGGGCGGCATCGTGCGGGCACGCCTCGGCGAGCTCGATGGCGGCTCGGCGGATGTCGTCGGGGGTGGCGAGTGTGGCCGGGTCGACGCGGAGCAGGCGCGCCGAGTCGGCGAAGTTGAGGCACGCGGCGCGGCCCCGGAGCGCGAGCGCGGCGACGTCGTGCGCGCGCGCGGCGGCCTCGGCGGTGGCGAAGGTGCCGAGCCAGATGCGGGACTTCTTGTTGGGCTCCCGCACCTCGCAGACCCAACGCCCCGCGGGCCCGCGCCGCCGCACGCCGCGGTACACCGGGTGGCGCGTCTCCCGGAACTTGGTCCGGCCCGCCGGCCGCTTGGGCGGCGCCGACATCACGGTGGCGTACCCCCCCTGCTCGTCGCATCCGACGTCGTACTCCATATCCAACTTTCTATGTATCAAATAAAGCTGCTCCTATATATGATGAATCTTGGTGCGTGCGGCAGTAGCTGGTGGCGAGAGATGTTGGTCGATTCTTGCGAGGAGGGCGCGTGCGTGCATGCATATATAGGATCTGGTGAGGGGAGACGACGTTTGAAAGGGGCGCGGAGCTGGCGAACGGCTGGACCTGTGCTGCGCTTGCTCCTCCGTGCGTCGCGCGGGGAAGCCGCGTTTACGTGAGCCTGCCTGCCTGCCTGACGTCGCTTTTCCTTAGCATGGGCAGCATGGGATGTGATGTGAGGGAGCCAAGTAATCGCAGGCAGGCAGGCAGTGTCGTCTTCCTTGCTGGGTGGTACCAGAGTCGGCTCCGAGAGTGGACCAGCATCTGGTCATATTCCATGATTGTCGAGTAATGCAGAACCTGTACTACGAGTACATATGATTTTTGTTCACGTTGAGTTTCCGGCGAGGGAGACAGAGAAGTTTACTATTGTCCATGATCTATTCAAGACTATCGTAAATTTTCAATCTTTTTCTATTTTTTTAATTTTTCTAAAATAATTAATAGCTGATACAGTATAATTTCAGTTAAAAAAAAGACACCGACGCTGTCTTAGGTTGCTAAACCTACGCTGTTATCCCAAAAAAAATAACAAAGTCTAAGTATCCCTTCACTCAAATGAGTGATGTGATACGGCCGCCAAAGACAAGCCGCCTCTGACGTGACGTCCCCTTTATTTTTAGCAGTAGAGATCCGCGCCGCACCCTGTCTCGGTGCACGTTCGTTCGCGTCGCATGGGCCGGTGCTCGTGCCGCCCGCGGAAACGCGTGCGGTGCGGTGCGGTGCGTCGCATGCCGTCGCGATTTCTCCCCGGTCCGACACGAACCCGCCCTCCTGTCAGCCGGACCAAATCATGTCCTAGCCAATCGGAGCAGCTTCTTCGGCGAGTACAGAGTACTACGTCACGGCGGCTGGTGTGCCCGGGACCGGGCCGACCCGTGCACCGCTCCTGCTAGTGGCACACTGACACGTGGTGGGATGCCACCGACGGACTTACGTGACGTGCCCGTGGTGTCGTACCGGTTGATCATGTCCTTGTCTCCACCGGGTCGCATCGCAGCTTCTATGTGTGAGCGTGACTCGGCTTGTAGTTCAATTCGTTGGTCTGATCCACGTGTTTAACAGGACATTCTAAACTGAAGACCACGGCAGTAAGGTTAGGAATTCTCTAGCTATATATGCAGCTTATTTCTATTCACCTTGAATTAACTCCTTCTTTCAGTTTAGGGGTGTTTGGGACTGCTCCACTCCACGTTTTTCAGCTCCGTTCTATGTTTTTTAGCCAAACAGGTTCAGCTCCACGCACTCTGTTCGAGGAAAAAAGGTGGAGTTGTGAGAGCACCTAAAGGGGTGCTCCACAAACTCTAGGTTTTTTGTGGAGCTGCTTCACGGTAAGTTTCGTGGAGCAGAGTTTGTGGAGCAGTCCCAAACACAATATATTCCTAGCCTTTTTTTCATAGCTCGGAACATTACATACCTAGAGTCAGTCGCTGGAGGGCCTACTCGGATGGCCTATAGTGCTAACATTAGAAACCGGATCATATCGACTCGCGTTTGCGTGCTGGATCATCACACCTCGGATCTCATCTTTTTAGTTTTTAAAAAATATTTTTAAATTTTTTTATAGTAACTAAATTTTAAAAAATATCTTTTTAAGATAAGATCTACAAATTAATTATATTACACACTATAACAACTTTATTTATATCGACCAAATCTATATACAAATTTCTATTACTTCGTTCTCTCTCTCAGACATGCCATGCCACCCCACGGCCGATGCCAGAGGAAGTGCAGGCCACACCGTGTGCCGCTTTCCTTTCCTTTCTTTTTTTTTTTGGCACTGGACTGGATCAACGGGGAGATAGGACGTGATTGTATGTATGGACTTCGATTCGCCAATTGCAAGAAACAAACCCTCTAAAAAAACTTCAAGAACATTGGAACCGGCGGCAACATGTACAAAGAATAAATAGCATCGGAGATACGACAATTAATTTATGATGTTTGGCAATGTTTACGTCCCCAAGAACCAGTATAAACCTCGAGAGCCTGTATCAAGAGGCATTATTTCACAATTAGAGCTATAAGAGCCGCTGGTATATTTTTATACATCAGTTATATGTCACAACTTGGACTCTATATATATGAGACATACACAATAAATCTCCATCTTGATGAATACACCACCTTGAAGAAAAATAAGATTTTGACACTTCTCGTGCATCCATGGGCTAAAGGTTACCTTCTTACTCAGCAACTCTTGTGACTCCCAACAAGTCGATACAATGCTCAAACTTGTTAAGGATGACATGTTTGGTCAACATATACATAACATTACCATCAGTGTGCATCTTCATCAAATCAATCTCTCTATAGTTAATCAACTCCTTGATCATGTGATACCTTTCATAAATATATTTCGTCTTGGTATGATACACCTGATTCTTAGCCAAATAAAGTGCACTCTGACTATCACTATGGAGTTGAACTCCACCTTGCTTGATACCTAGTTCCATGACTAATCCTGCAAACCATAACGCTTTCTTTGTAGCTTCAGCCACAACCATGTACTCCATCTCAGTTGTAGACAAACAATGCAACAATAGGCTGAATTGATTACTTTCAACATTATGCCCTCCACCTAAAGTAAAAACATACACTATAGTAAACCTCATAATGTCCAAATCACCGGCATAGTCCGACTACATGTATCCAACAACTCAAGGATTACTTTATTGTCCATTAAAAATAAGATCATGACTTGTTGTACCTCTAAATACCAAAATATCTACTTGTTGCCCGCACCGCCAACCCACAATATTCCATAACCTCAACACAATTGCGTCTCCCCATTAGAGTTGTCCGAAAAGTGTACACTACACTCCCACACAGTGGCGGTGCCACGATGTGCTTGACCTCACAGGTTTTTGCAAAATAGACTAAATATTATTGATATTTGCAGTGAAACATATAAAACTGTAAAGATTTTAAAGGGATTGACCCCCATAGAGTTTAAGTTCTGGCTCCGCCACTGTTCCCACAGCCTCTTACTTTTAACCTTGCCAATATATAAACCATGAACTATTAGATGTGGGTGAACTATTATATATTACAAAATACGCTAAAAACCATGAACTCCCTTGCAATTTTTTTGTGTGGTTCATATTAGAGTATCTTATAATTAGTATACGAGTATACCTAAAGTGATAAAGGAGTATTTTAAGTTTGTTTAGGTGGTATATTAGATGTGGGGTGTAATTACACCTGGGAGTAAAAGGTATTTTTCCTATATATATAAGAAACTAATGAATTCTTATAAGGAATTGAGAAACCGAGAATATCTTAATATTGATGTAGCAATATAACATGTTCGAACAATAATATAGTGAGGAATAAAGCATTACCTCCCTCCATATAGAAGAAACGCAGATGCGGCAAATAAGGATGTCGCTGAAAAGTAACTATGCATTAGTACCAAAAGTGAACGAGTTTAAACCAAAAAAAAATCTAAAATTTCAATATGTCTCGCTTCACAACAACTTAATGTGGTATTTAATTATCCTTCCTGTCCATTAATGGATGTGAGGAACTATGATTATGCATGTAGTTTTTTTTGGAACTTGTGATCAGACAGTGTTTTAATGTAGCTCCAATAATGGTCTTCAACTCTTCATAACTTCTCAAACCAAATAATACTGTTAGGTCCAGAATTCATAATGGTCTGTACCATTTCATGTTGAAAGATGCTCTTAGAGTGCAAAGCATGATAACTGGTAACTGCAGGGGAAGTCAAAGGAAACAAGGACATTACCTGCAAAGAACATCTTCGACAAGATGACCATAGCCCGAACTGGTTTCCACCAAAGCACCAACCAAAGTACTATCTGAAATTTATACAAATCAGATAGTTCTAAAACTGTTTCACAAAATGATGGGTGGCAAAATTTTCCTTGATTTCCATGTAACACTCAGCACTGAATATAATACATGAACCAAAACTGCCTTAACTGTTGGCAAACAATACATCAATTTACCATAGCATTGGCAATGTTCTCTATTCGATAATAATGTCCAAATAGCCCATTCAATCACTTAACATTATCAATGGATTGATAACTACAGCTGTAAGTTTACCATCAGTCACACTAAAGAGTTTTACATGCGAGTTCATACAAAAAATCTAAACGTTGTTCTAAGCCCATCAGTGAGAAATCTGGATCCTCAACTCACCTGAATAGCATAGACCACACCATTGATTGCATAGAAAGCTGGTCTGAGCCCATCAGTTGACATTGCCCGTGCCTTGCAAACATCATCACGAACCAATGAGCACACCAATACCCGCAAGAACAATAACAAAATATCTCCAAGGAAATATAACCGGATAGTAAATCTCAGCCCAGAAGAGCACCAATAGGGCGTAGGTCGTGAAGAATGCGAGGCCGGGCAAACCAATCAGCACATGTTGAAATATCTACAGTGCCATATTGTTAGACATTAAACCTGCTCTGCAGTATGCACATTCCAACAAATTGCCTAAACAAAACAGCAGTGAAAAATCACTCTCCCACAAACCTCAGGGTGTACAAATTGCACATTTCGACGCAGCACAAACACGATCGACCGCGCTGCAAACATAAAGCCAAGTCCAATGCAAATCACAGAACCGAACAACTAATATATGTCAAGTAAGCAGTGAGAAAGCGCTAGTACGATGAGCTCACCGCTGTTCACAATGAAATTCAGGAAATGGAACACCTTCTGTGTAGTCCGCCTGTACTCGGGAACCCTACATTCGATTCTAATCAATTGGACCTGCAAAAAATGACCAAAAGGGCCAAACGAAATTGATGACCCATGTCTCGATTTCTATCACAATTCAAACATACAGCATGTTATATAGTTCCGGCACAATTCGCCAGCTTTAGAACGAACACAAACAGATCATAACCCTAAGCTTCCAAACCAAACTGGATCCTAAAGAAATCAACAAGCAAGCGAAGTTGGAGGATCGAATCGCGTAGGGCTAGGGCTTACGCGAGGCGGTGCCGGGCCGAGGACAGAAGAGGACCGTGCAGGCGGCAGCGCGGGGCCTGCAACGGAAGGCAACTATGCAGGCGGCGGCGCGGGACTGGGGACATAAGGGGAGTTGGCAGGGAAGGAAACGGGATGTGGAGGGAAGGGGAGCGCCTGACGATGGAGCGGCGGCAGCGGCACGGGGCCAGCAGTGCCGTTTGGGCGTCGGCAAGGGCTGGGAGTGGAGTCGGGCTGGGGGAAAGGTTCGAATGGACCAAGTGTTCGACCGAAAGCATGTGGAGGCAAGCATATCAGGTCAAAAGGTATCAGAAAAGTATCGGACAAGTATCGGAAAAGTATCGGGCATTATTTTCTTTTTCTGAAAAATGGATAATTTGGGGATACGTGCAAGACACGAATCGGAGCATATCGATGGAGTATCCGTATCCGATACGATATCTGATACAGATACGCCGATTTTGGGAAGTATCTGCGTAACGTAGCAGGTAGATCACTTGGATTTGGCTGGGGCAGGAAGCAACTGTCAAGGAAATAAATAGAATAAATTCAAGTTTCGGGTTTTGGGTGGCTCTAAACAAATGACAAGAATGGAAGCATGAGATACCTGATAACAAGCGATGAGTGAGCTAGCAAATCCAAACGCCCCTGTCACACGAGGAGTGATTTTTTTGGGGGCCAGTTGCAGTAGCCCCACAGCAACAACTATGTCAAGGCTCGATTTGATGAGCGCGAGAATCCTCTCGTTGGACTCCTGCAGTTTCATCCGATATTGCTTGTTCTGGCATTATCAATACAGTAGGATGTATCAAAGAAATATGGGAAACGGTTGCATTACAGACCCTATAATCACATAAACAGTACCTTGTACAGCTCTTGGTGTTTAAGCTCCTTTTCTAACTTCTTCATTGATTTGGATAGCCGATGAAGCTCAGCTAGCTAGGATATAGCACAAATCCAATGTTATTTCCTCATAGTAAAAAGGATAAATATGTACAAAACCATATAGACACCAGAACAGAGTAACTTCCAGATGGCTAAGACAAAAACATCATACCTCAATAATGGTAGTACAGGTATTAGAGCCTAGAAAGCAATAAAGTGCTATCCTGCCGAGGAACTCTGCTCGCTCCTTGTTCTGTATAAACAATTGGAATATTATCCATATATTGTTTGTCATCATGTAATTAATTCATTTTATTGTATGATTTTCATTTTAGCGGAGACAGTAGGGCAACACTCTAATGTATTTTTTTTTCCAGTATATGATGATGTGAAAAAAAGCAAACCTTGTATATTCCTGTCCTCCCAGCCCACACAATTTGGTCCAGAAAGAGGAAAATTGATAGCAGCGCATTCTTTGACTGAGGAGGACATATAGTAAAATTAGAAACCTATCTTCAGCTGATTGAGTTCCCACTACCAGCTTCAGCATACCTTTCCAAGCAAGATCAGTGGAAGTGGAGTTCCTTTGACAGGAGGACTAATCAACGCATGCAGATCATTAACAAACTGCAAAACATTGATGGCAATGCCATAGATCATGTCAAGATATAAGGATCTAATAGCTTCCAATTTGTAAACTCTACTAAACAAAATATTAAACACTACCTTAAAAAGTCTAAAAACTTTTCGAGCTAGACTAGTTGACTTGTCAACATTCTGTGCAGGTCCTGGTTCCCCATTACTCAGAAACTTCGATCCATATTGTATAGCTCTACAAATCTTATCTCTTGCTTCAGCCTTGTTTAGGTATAAAATAACCAGAGCAAGATCTACTCTCACACTCTCCAGTGAGCTCATATTGTATATTCAGTAACTGCATAAGTGATGTTGGGTCAAAATTATAACAGTAAATCGATGAACATTATCATGACAGAAGCAGGCATGCAATTGAAGCGCCAAAAAAAGAACTTAAACCCGACATGAACGTGGACTCACTTAATGATCTGTGCTGCATATTTATACAGGGAGAAAATGCCACTTAAACATTACACAATTGTGGCTTAACAACTATTGACTAGATTGGTACTTGTAATTGCATTAAAAAAATTGGTCTTGCAGAAGGTTTTATTTTAGGGGATTTGCAGAATAAGGTTGCTCAAGGTTTTATTTTAGGGGATTTGCAGAATAAGGTTGTTCATTTGACTTTTGGCTTAAGCAACTAGCTCTCCTCAGCAAGAAGGCTCCGTTTGGAACACAGGAATTTCCCCTGATTCCTATGGGAATTGAACTGTGAAATTCCTGCGTTCCAAACAGATACTAGGAGTTATATACCCTTTACCATATACATTCATAGATTCCATATGATTTACACTCGCATGTCTAGTTGAAATGAGCACAAAGGTTAACTCAATGACATCAAATTTAAATTGGCTGAATGGAGTGGGTCAAATTTAGCACAATGCAAGGTCCAGTACACTGCCGTAACTGACATTTATAGATGCATGTAACAGATCACAAAAAGATGAAAGTAGATCAATGCCATTCACAAACATGATTCTTTATTTAGAGGATTTTGCCCTTCGTCTTCCACCGGCCCGCCACCTTCTCAAGTACACCCCGGGTAGTGATGGCGGTAGCCATCTACGGTGGAGCTCGCTGGCCCTCTCTTTCTCTGACGCCCTTCACTTCCCAGGCTCGGCGCAGGCTAGAGTTGAGGAAGAACCGAGGCAGCAGCTAGACTGGAGAAGAGGAGGTCGGGGTCATTGGCGATTGGCGTCGGCCGCAGTCACCACTCACCAGAGAAAAGTAGGGGGAGGGGAGAAGTGGTCGTCAATGGCAATGACACGTCTTGAAGCCATGGAGGAAGCAGGGGAGCTCGGCTGCCACGGCGGCGGCTGCTGTTAGTCGCCGGGAGAGGAAAGGAAGGCATCGACTTCGCATGCGGTGGAAATGCTCGTCGGGGTCACCAGAACTTAGGGAGGCAGCAGTAAGGAGGTGCGTGGCGATGGAGGGAGTCGTGGAGCGGCAGTGAGGCACGACGGTGGCCGGAGGTGACGGGGACAAAGGGCAAAATCGGACCTTTACCCCCAAATACAACCCCAATTCCCACAAGGAACCACTACTCCAAGCGCAAGCGCGCGCCCACAGAGCCCGCACATCAACCACGCCACCAGATCAAATCAAGGAAAGAGAGAGAAATCCCAGGAGAAAATATTTCTTGTTCTAGGGACTCGCTAATTCGTCGGGCAGGAAGTTGGCAAGAAACGCGCAGCCTAACCGCGGCAGAATTAGCAGCGGAACAGAAAATCAGGTCCGTGCTCGTACCTGCGGAAGGAAGAGGGGAACGACTCGCTCAGGAGATCGGCTTCGACGGCGGCGGCGGCTTCGATCAAATCGCCGCCAACCGACCCGGGTTCTTGCTTTAAGGGCGATCCATCGATTGGGACAGGGATGTTAAGGAATCCTGGACATTTTTTTACCATGCGCAGCATAACAATATCAGAAGTAGTCTCCAGACGTATATAGGGCCTGTTTGGTTGATATCTAACCTTGCCATGCCTAAGTTTAGACAATATATGGCTGCCACAGAAAGTGTGGCTAATAAAATCGAAGTCACACTTGTGGCAAAGTTTGGCAAGAAACTGAGTCTATGACGTGTAGGGCCGGGTGCTAAGAAAGTGTGGCATGCCACAGTTACGTCAGTGAACCAAACAGCTACCTAAAAACTGTGGCACGACTAACTTGTGGCTAGGCAATTTCTAGTCATGAACCAAACAGGCCCATAATGTGATTTCAACCCTCTCCCCGAGCACAGGACTCTAGCCGGTCGACGCATACGCAGTCCTATGTCCCGGCACCACAGCACCCGAATGATGCAGACCGAGAGCGCATGATACCCTTGCATCGACCGTAGCCGCTCCGACCACAGTCGCTTTCAACCACTGCCTCCCTCGACCACCTCGGTTTTCAACCGCAACCGCTTTCGACCACTGCCACTTTCGACCACACCCATGTTCGACCATTTCAACCGCAACATCTTTCGACCACCGCCGCTTTTGACCACACCCATGTACGACCATTGCCGTATTCGACCATGGCATCCTTTTTGACCTTGGACATTTTGCCGGAATCATGCGCTCCCGGACCGCATGACGGGTGCTGGGGCGTGGGACTGCGTACGCGTCGGCCGGCCAAAGTACCGCGCTCAGGGAGAGGGTCAGAAATGGCATTGCATACACTCAGGAGCTACTTCCGATATTGCTGTGCTGCACAGGGCCAAAAAAGATCCAGGACTCGATGTAAAGCAACTCAGACGTCTTCCTCTGAGGAATTTTGTAATTGGTCCTTACCGGTTGACGGTACCTCCCCGTATCCCAACGCCAGTCGGGGTAGTCCACATGTAGTTAGGGCACTAATGCTACCACTACATTTTGACTATTCAAATTGTTGTACCGTAAACTAACATACCAAACTAACATACCATTTGTAATGCATTTCGGAGTATCACATACAAAAATTATTTTTAATTTTATCCGTCAAATAGTCTGCGCCACCTAATGGTGTTTCAAATTTTTGAAATATCAGACTTTAACAAGACATGCAAAATAAACTCCCCACACATTACGTAATAATTATTATCTAATGCAAAAAAATTTAACAATATTTTATGCATGCAAATTCATTAAGCTATGTGTAAGCAAAGGCACACGCATAATTTCCATGACTAATAAGCAATTAACGACACTAACAACACTGTGTATTCGAGGTTACATAAGGGCACAAACCAATTACACAAGACTAACTACCACATTCTCGTACTAAGTAGCTACCATTTTCCTATACATGCTAATCATATTGCTAAAACTATAATCGTATGTGAATGAAAAATACCTTTTTTGGATGCTCATAAGCCTATCTACAACTTTTGCAATTGCGCAAACTTCAAATTCCAAATCGAAACTGTGAAAGTTCAGAGGGAGGAGAACGTCGACGGTGCGACGGCTTTGTGTTCAATGGCCGTAAATCACGGCAGGGTTACAGAGAGAGTTTATATAGCAGGGAGATTGAATCCGGAGGCTTTACAGATATTAGTAACAAACCTCAACTTTCTATCTAGAGCCAAACCGGTTTTATCTCCAACTATATCTTTTACATGAATACAACTCTTAGATATCTAACACTCCCCCTCAATCTAAACTTGAAAGGTTAAGATTGTTCTTGAACATCTCCATTTGCCGAACAGGAAGAGGCTTTGTGAATCCATCAGCTACTTGATCCTTGGAGTAAACAAATTCAACCTCAAGTAGCTTACGCGCTACTCGTTCTCGCACAAAGTGATAGTCTACTTCAATATGCTTAGTACGAGCATGAAATACAGGATTAGCAGAAAGATACTTAGCTCCAATGTTATCACACCAGATTTTTGCTGCTCTTGGTGTTTGAATACCAATTTCTTGAAGCAGAGTCTGTACCCACATGATTTCTGCAGTAGCATTGGCAAGTGCTTTATATTCTGCTTATGTACTTGATCTGGAGACTGTTGCTTGTTTTCTTGCACTCCATGAAACAAGGTTGGACCCCAAGAAAATGGCAAAACCACTGGTTGATCGACGATCATCTGAACATCTGCCTTGATCAAGATCGAAAATGCACCGACAAGTAAAGAAGAAGACTTACTAATCTTGAGTCCAAGTTTTCTTGATTGTTTCACATATCTCAGAATTCTTTTCACGGCAACCCAATGATCTGTTGTTGGGGCATGAAGATATTGACATACTTTGTTGACTGCAAAAGAAATATCTGGTCTAGTTAATGTTAGATACTGTAATGCTCCCACAACACTCCTGTATTGCATTGCATCATTTGGTCCAAGTAATGTTCCCTCATGAGCTGAAAGTTTCTGTGATGCATAAAGGTGTATTAACAGGTTTGCAAGTATGCATACCAACTCTTCTAATCACATCAGATGCATATTTTTCTTGTGTTAGAATTATTCCATCAGATACCTTGTTAACCTCAATACCAAGGAAATAATGAAGATCACCGAGGTCTTTTAGAGCAAACTCCTGCTTAAGATCCTGTAAAAGAGCTAATGTTGCATTTTCCATGGAACTAGCTACGATTATATCATCCACATAAATAAGAACAAACACTGTGACATGTTCTTTGCTGTAAAAGAACAAAGATGTATCAGCTTTGGAAGACTTGAATCCTATTTCATGCAATTTTGTGCTTAATCTAGAATACCATGCTCTAGGTGCTTGTTTGAGTCCATACAGAGCCTTATCTAATTTGCACACATAGTGAGGAAAAGATGATTCTTCATACCCTGGTGGTTGTTTCATATATACCTCTTCTTCAAGAACACCATGAAGGAATGCATTTTTAACATCAAGTTGACGCAGACTCCATCCTCTAGACACAAAGAATAGATAAAATAATCCGATAGTAGCAACCTTAACTACTGGACTGAAGGTATCCTCATAATCTATGTCATATCTTTGTTTAAATCCTTTTGCAACTAATCTGGCTTTGTATCTATCCAAGCTTCCATCAGATTTTCTTTTAATCTTGTACACCCATTTACAATCTATAATATTAGCACCCTTCTTTGGAGGGACTAAGTGCCAGGTTTTATTTTTTATTAATGCCATATATTCTTCATCCATTGCCTTCTTCCAATTTTTATCGGTTAATGCTTCACATAATGTTTGAGGTTCTCCTGAGGAAGTAAAACAGCCATACCTAACTGTTCCATCGGTGTATACTTTTTCTTTCCTGATGCCGCTTTGCAAACGTGTTCTTGGTCTTGTTTCACTGGTCATCGGCAGTTGTATTATTTCTTCTTCATGCGTAGAAGATCCCCCAGTTGACTCCACCGGTGTGAACCGCTCGCCATCATGAACCATTACTCGGTCGCCATCATTACCAGGTGATGCAGCAGGCGGATGAAGTAATGAATCACTACCTTCTCCAGAGATCGGATGGAGCAATGACTCACTGGTTTCGTTGGTTTCGCCAGGCAATGAATGATGCGTATGCAACGTGTCTGCTCCTGAATGATTTCGCTCGGATTCGGGCGCTGATATTTGTTCAGACTGCATGAGTTGCACCGGCGCTGATTCCAATCGGTCGGAGACTGGACCATATTCTCCCGCCGATACCGCTGCTGCATCAGACACCCTGCAATGTGTGCTCAAAATTCCTGCATCTGCATGATTTTCATTAGCAGAATCACCGCTATTAGGCAAATTAAGCAAATGATTAATCTGTGCTCCCCCTTGATTATGAGTAATTGGAATCAATTCAGTAGGAAGAAGAGAAATCTCTCCACGCAAGCGGGCTCCAGCATTTGGATGGAGTTGAGAGAAAGGAAAAACAGTTTCATCAAAGATGACATCTCGAGAAATATACACTCGTCCAATAGAGACATCAAGGCATTTAAAACCTTTATGAAGATGACTGAAGCCAAGAAAGACACACTGTTTTGACCTAAATTGCAGTTTGTGATTATTATAAGGACGAATGTTTGGCCAACAAGCACAACCAAACATGCGAAGAGAGGAATAATCTGGTTTTTGCTGAAATAATCGTTCTAATGGGGTCTCAAACTGAATGACTTTACTAGGAAGCCGATTAATGATGTAGGTGGCAGCAAGAAAAGCCTCATCCCAAAATTTGAGAGGCATGGATGCATGAGCCAAAAGAGCCAAGCCAACTTCAACTATATGGCGGTGTTTTCTTTCAGCTACGCCATTTTGTTGATGAGTGTGAGGGCAAGAAATATGATGAGATATACCTATTTTTGTAAAGAAAGGATGAAGTTTTTGATATTCTCCACCCCAATCAGTTTGCATAGCAAGGATTTTGCGATTAAATTGTCTCTCAACAAGATTTTGGAACTCATGAAATTTTTGAAACACCTCAGATTTATGAGTAAGGAAATAAATCCAGGTAAATTTGCTATAGTCATCGATGAAGCTAACATAATATTTTTTCCTTCCAACAGAATCAGGAGCAGGGCCCCAAACATCAGAATGAACAAGTTCCAAAGGATAATTAGATATACTTGATGATCTATGATATGACAACTGATGACTCTTAGCCTTTTGACAAGCATCACAAATTGACTCTTTATTGGACTCGGCTAAACAAGGTAGCTTATTCTTACTAATAACTCTAGCAACTGTAGGATTAGAAGGATGACCCAAACGACCATGCCACCTTGCAAAAGATGGTGTGACACTAAAAACTTGTTTTTCTGAAGCTCCTGAAGTTCCTGAAGGAAGAAGATAGAGACCTCGGCAACATCGTCCTTTAAGAATTGTGCTCTTCGTGTCCCGATCCTTGATCAAAAAATATTTAGGATGAATCTCAAGAAAGGCATAATTATCAGTAGCAAGGCGATGAGCGGAAACAAGGTTCTTTGCAGCTTGTGGAACATGAAGAACATTTTTTAGATGTAAAGGACGAGTTGGGGTAGAGACAACAGAATAACCAATATGGTCTGTCGCCCCGGTATCCAAATACCAATTTGTATCAACACCATATGCATGAGAAGCTGCAGCGACTGTCTTGTCTTCTGGAACATAGTTTTCATCGTATCTATGCCAACAATCAGATGCTACATGGCCCCTCTTGTGACACACTTGACACACTGGCCGATCAAAGGAGTTATTGCCAAAAGAGTTACTAAAGCCACGATTCTCACCAGAATTATTGAAGTTGTTACGTCCGCGGCCGCGTCCTGTGTTGGTGCCACGACCACGGTTTCCTCCTCGCCACGCATGCCTCCGCGCGATGAGTTGCTCTGCGTCCTCCCGGTCTGTTGCATTTGCCGACGTGAAGTTCGCTGCCGCGAGACTCATCTCGTTCTCAAAACTTAGCGATTGAGAATGCGATTCATTATTGTGATTGGTTCGGTCCCGCCACGATCGCGAAACAACAGAGTCGAACTCATCATCAAGTCCATTGATAATGTATGCGATTAGGTCTTCTTCGCCCGAGCCTTCCCGGATCCGCAACTTCATCTCCAAGCGCCTTCATCTTTGCAATATACTCGAGAGACGGACATGTTACCTTTACGTGTTGATGTCAAAGCCGACGAACGTTGATGACGCGTGCACGAGTCCTCGCCACGAAGATCTCTTCGATCTCCTTCCACGCTGCGCATTGTTCTTGCCATGACCACTTGGGTCGCACCTCCTTCGAGAGAGATGCAAGAAGAAGCCGAGAACTTGTTGATCTTGGCAAACCACTTTTCAAACGCTGGATTGGGAATCTTCATTGCCTTCTCTCCTTGCTTTTGATCTATTTCTTCAGGAGGGGCTTTGGTCTTCCCATTGATGTGTCCTTCAAGACGTGCTCCTCGAATCGCCGCAAGAACTTGCGCCGACCAGATGACGTGATTATGCTTGCTCAACTTCTCCGAGATCGGGAAGCCAAACAGCGGATTGAAGGAGTTGGAGGATGCACTCGCCATTGTTTAGGGATCCAGGCTCTGATACCATGTGAAAGTTCAGAGGGAGGAGAACGTCGACGGTGCGACGGTTTCGTGTTCAATGGCCGTAAATCACGGCAGGGTTACAGAGAGAGTTTATATAGCAGGGAGATTGAATTCGGAGGCTTTACAGATATTAGTAACAAACCTCAACTTTCTATCTAGAGCCAAACCGGTTTTATCTCCAACTATATCTTTTACATGAATACAACTCTTAGATATCTAACACCAACTGCGCAAACTTCAAATTCCAAATCGAAACCACTCAAAAAAGCCGGTAGTTTCACGGGCTTCCTTGCTCTCTTCTCTGCCTCTCTTGGTCTCTCATTTGTGGCTCAAGGCGAAGATGAAATGGCGTTGTCATCTAAAATGGATGTCGGGACCATTTATCGTGGGGCAACTGAATGCGTGGAGGTAGGGGTCACCGGGAGGCCAACAGGGGAGCCAGCGCGTGCAAGAAGGTGGACGCTCGAGGCCAAATGAGAACAAAATTCTCCTTTGAGTACTGCACAGACAAAATGTTGGGTGCACCGAGAAACATATCACGAGTTTGGATATGGGTGGGTGGGTTCTTTTCGACCATGGCTATAATGATATAGACAGCTGCTGTCTATAGTACCTTTCATACCATCTATATAGGCGGTATTAAAGATAGCTTATACAATGGGTTATCTTTTTATGTGTCTCTATAGGTAACACTTCTATGTACGATATGTCATGTTTCTTATATTATAGTCGACTACTATATGAGAGACGGCCCAATTCTCAATGCCCCATCTCTCCTCTACATCATCTTGTATTCTATGTGGCAAGATTTACAGACAGTTGACATCACACCATTGTACATACTATTAATGCTACAGCCATTGTGGCAGGTATTTCATGTTTCGTCTTTTTTTCTTTATACTTGTTTTGGGCCTCACTATTCTGCAGAATAGACGCGATTCTGCATTGTTCTTTTTTAGGAAGCCAAAAGCGTTTATTAATCACCAAGATACCCCCAAAAACCCCATCGAAACACTAACCCTAACCACGTATGATCCAGGCGTCACTCGTCATCATCAGCAATGGGGGGTTTTGCGCTTATCTGCTACAGCTAGGACTGAAGTGATCGAACGAGAACGAGAAAGGATCTGAGTTCTCATCTTTATTTCACATCATTTCATCTTAGATCATCAAAACACAGAAGCATCTAACAGCCACAGACGGTACTAGCTTGCACTAGCTGTCTGAACTTCTGAACTCTGAAACATGAGCCATGGCGAATTACAGGAAACTGGTGTTTGTCTGAAACCGGAGGTAGTACGCCAATAATTCCCGAGCACTGTGAGATCTGGATTCCGCATCTAACAAACAAATCTGCGAAACATATTTGTTCCTGCCCCTTTCCCGATCAGCGACGCAGATGTGCATTCCCTCGAGGTACCTGCCTGCCGAGCATCTGGAACTCATGTCAGTCTCGCTGCCACTGGCATCTCTGGTAGAACATCTCCTTTTGGAATCAAATCGGCTGTCCCCTGCAGCCCTTCGACGCATCGCTTTTTCGCTGCGCTTGTAGCGTTGTGCTGCGGCCAATCGAGCGCCGCCGCTCGGATGCTCGGATCGATCTGCAGTTTCTTCAACTGCCGCGCCGCGAGACTGTTTCTGGGCTTCTGTGGCAGTGTGCCGTCGTGTTGATGATTTGTTGGTTGTGCAAATAATTCATTCGGAAATCTTCCTTACTTTTTTTTTTTTCTAAAAGAGAACAGGAGCTCCGCCATTCAATTAAAAGGGGGAAAAAAAGCATAAAAGTGCACAATAAAGCTGTGCCTTGTCACCGACTTACGTAACAAAGTACTACATGTCGTGAGATTAAGAGAGAAAAAGCATGAAAAGGATACAAACCTACAGTATTATCTAAGGAGTGAGCTCTAACGAAGACAGGGGAGAATCTTCCTTACCTTCTCTTGGGTTTCTGTAGCCCCTGCATTTGGCGAGATTTGTCATGATTGTTAGGCACGAGATTTAACAGTTAGTAGTGAGTCCCTAGCTGAGATTGAATGGGAACAACATGTAAAATTGAGCTTGAAAACTGGGGTGAGTATATGTAACGAGGGCGCAGGGGCACTAAAGCAGCTCTCCTCCGGATGCAGCAGCAGCAGCAGCAGCAGCAGCATGGATATGGATATGGAGTAGACGACTAGTGAAGAACCAATGAAGAATCCGATGGGTACACGGGAATGCGCGCATGCGTGCGTGAGCCTTGCGTGCAAGCAACAGTGCTGCGTCGGTCTGGAGGGAGGCGCAGCAGCTGTCCGGCCGGTTGCTTTACTTTTTTTTTTTAATTTTTATAGTGGTGCTCAGTTGGGTTAAATTTTAGTGATTTATAGCTAAATTTTCAATTTAGCTGACTAAAATTACACTGTAACCGATGATAATTTATTTGAAATAATTAAATTTAAAAAATTAAAAATAGAAAAATAGGTTAGGCCATTACTATAATGCAAACGAATACAAAAAAAGAACCGGTAAAAAGATCAAAATAAGCCAAAAAATTAGAAAAAGATGAAACTTAGGAATAGTAAAAAATAAGCTAAAAGTTAGAAACTCAAGCTCAAATAAGCAGGAATAATAAAGACAGGCATGCACGCATCTATACGCAAGGACGTTCTCTTAACATACATCAAGAAAAGTAGAATCACAAACTCATAAACTTACTACTAAAACATATTTATACATATGTAAAGTTGGACATCAAAGATTTTACTCAGACCAAGAAACGATTCCCCGGGCGGTTGCTTTCGGGAGAGCCGACCTTCTGGTTCGTTCTCACCTGGACTGCACTGCCACGTCACCGCACGTACAGTACAGCCGGGCACGCAACGTTTCTCATGCACATGATGTTTCGTTCCCCGCCTGCACCTGCACGTGTCGCCGTACCGGTACGCGCGCGCGCACAGAACCTAGGCCTTGCGCGGGTGCCACGGGACACGTACTACGGGTTGCTGCTACTGTACCTAGAATTGTAACGCGCCCACTCTAGTAGAATGCCGTAAGCAGAATAATGTCGGTACATCTCCATCGTGCTCAATCGTATAAAACGGGTCTCTTCTTTTTAAATTCTAAAAGTTACTTTTCTAGTTTTTTTTTACTGTAGCTAACCTTCAAACGGAATATCTTTTCAATACAAAGTCTATAAGTTGATTGTAATACACATTATAACGACTTCATTATATCGGCTAAAACCGTACGCGAATTTCTATTACCCTATACAATATCTCACGAACAACCGAAAAGACAAAATCTCCACAAATCCTAATTTTGTTGTGAGTAGTACTTCCACGCTTTTCTCTCTAATAAACTTGCACAAATCCTAAAGCACTTCAAAGGAGTAAGTAGCACTCATCTATCATTGATTCGTACTTCAATATTTGTACAATTTACTATCTGATGAAGCATATTCCTTCAAGCTTGTATGATTTCTCATAAAAAAAAATATGTCTGTGACTTGAGATAAACATGTGGAAGAGCTCTGATCCATTCTCTATTCAGCACCAACCATACATGCATGCTAAATAGTAGTATTATGTCATAACCTTCATAAAGAGATTAAAAGGTTAAACCCCTTACTATAATCGGTGACATTAGGATTAGGAAGGCATCTCTCTCTAGCCAGCAATGCGACAGGGAGAGGGGCGAGCATCTCATAATTCCCCACTCAACCACCAGAATAATACACCACACACATGCACTCTCTCATGCTGACACTACAGCAGCAACGAGCTAATCAATCATTGATCTCGTTTCATCACAGCCAAATTCATGGTACGTAGGAACAGGAATAGTACGATTGCAACAAAAAAAATTCCTTAAGATTGTTGCTTTAGCTTACTACTCACAAGTTAAGCACAGAGCACCAAACAAACTAAGCATCTCACAATTTTTATTATTATAACAAAAAAAGTTTCTGCATTCACAGTCCAGTCCCCTCTCAAAAGAATGCCGCTTCCCTGTTCCTTTTTCTGTTCCCATCCCTATTGCCTCACATGTGTTCACAGCTTATTCGTTCTATTTTACTTTTTGTGGGGTTTGCAACAGCATCCACCCCTTCCAGACTGTTGTTACGTGTGAGGAAATACAGAAAAGGGGACAGGGAAGCTTGAATCTGTTCCCAATCTGAATACACTTGTTCCCCCTCTTTCTCAGAATATGCACACAAAAGAATATCAAACAATATTTGATGAAGAAGAAGAAGAAGAAAGATACTCTCACACCTCTCACATGATGAACTAGAAGTGGCAGTACCATGTAATGCGGCCAACCAAACTAATTAAGCATGTAACCCAATTCAATCATCATCTCATCAAGGCACCCACATCCTACTAGATTTCTGGACATGGGGTGCAATTCTTCGCGCACAAGCATTGTTGCATTCGCCTTTTGCTTTTTGCGTTTGCGTTGGCCATCCTCAGAAGAGCATCCAGTCGAGCCGGTTTGCCGGCGGCGCGCCGGACGACGCCGTGGAGCTGACGGTGGTCGTCGAGGAGGCCGACGACGTCGACGGCAGCGACGACAGCAGGTCGAACATCTCCCACCGCGTATGCCCCGGCTGCTGCTGATACTGATGGTGATGAGATTGCTTCTGCTGCTGCTGCTCCTGCTTGGCGAGCTTCTCGCTGGATTTGCGCGCGACGATGGCGTTCTTGGCCATCACGGCGTCGAGCATCTCCACGTACTTCTGCACGCGCTTCACCTGCAGCAAGAACAGCCGGTCAGGTTCAATTAATCACATCATTTAAGGAGTCTAAAATGTTCGATGAAACCAACCAAATTGATCGAGTGAACAGTGAAGTGGTGGAGAAGGCAATGCTGTGAATTAATGAATAAATGTTCACCTGCATCCGCCTCTGGGCCTTGACGTCGCCGTCGGCGACCACCGCGTCGAGCTTGAGCAGCTCGTTCATGAGCAGCTCCGTCACCTGCACCACGTCGTTCTCCGCTACCTTCTCCCCCTTCCGCACCGATGCCTCCAGCGCCGACACCTGCCAATTGGAAGAACCTTCTGGTCAACTCCCCTGCTCCCTCGGCTCGGAAAAAGATGGAATCTTTACGGATGGCGCAGCAATGTACTATGTGTGTACCTTGGGGGCGAGCTTGTCGACCTCGGCGGTGACGGCGGCGACGGCCTTGGCGGCCTTCTCGAGGCGGCCGGTGCGGCGCTCCTCGATGAGGCGCCGCGCGCGAGCCTCGGGGTCCTCGACGACGACGAGCTTGGACCGGTCCTTGACGCCGGCCATGTCCAGGAACGCCTTGGAGTCCCTCTCCTTGTCCTTGTACATCACCTTCTGGTCGTCAGGGTGCAGCCCCGTCCGCGCCGCCACCATCTTCTTCAGCTCCCCTGCATCCGTCCATCCATCCATCAAAAACACAACATTCTATTCAGATCCTAGCTCGCCGCATCAGCGAATTGATCGAATTCTCTCGCCGCGGGCGGCACTTACCGAACGACGCCTGCGAGTTGATGTAGATCTCGTGGGTGACGCCGGCGTGCTTCACCTTGACGCGGATGGTCGGCACCGGCTTCAGATTGACGGGCTCGTCCTCCGGCGCCGCGCCCCTCTTCTGCACCAGCATGCCGCCGGGCCGGACCTCCCACACCTCCTCCGCCGGCACCTTCCCTCCTGCCAGCGCGGGGGCACCGGCACCAGGGACCGGAGGATTCTTCATCGATGCGACCTTGACCGGGGCGCCTATCTTGGCCTTGGGGCTCGCTCCCAGCATGCTCGCTGTCTCCTGCCTACTGCTTTGCGCGCTTTGCAGCTGTAAAGGTTGGATCTTTGAGGGAGGCCGGCCGCGACGGGAAGGCAAGAACTTAACAATGCCGGAAAAGCAACCCGAGCAAAGCACAAAGCTCCTGCGCGCCCGAATATTAAGGCAGTGGGGATCGGAGAAAGAGAAGCAGCAGCAGGAGATGAACAGAGAAGAGGAGGGGAGGAGGAGGTAATAGCGGTGAGGTTGACGAGGGAACAAACAATCGCATGGACGTGGGGAATATATACGCCAAATAGGATAGAGGCCACTGGGCGCATGGCAAATACATTATCAAATCGAGAGGGAGATTTTAAAATTGCAAACCACCTTCCAAAATATAATTTCATATTTCCCATTCATTCATTCATTCACTCATGACAAGGTTGATTTGATGCAAGCGTAGAAGGGAATGGCGCTAGATGCCAATGGCGCCATCTGAAATCGATACGTTTGTTTATTCATTTACCTGTATTTTTGGTAATATTTTTCTGCTTCTTCCTTGTCTCTGTTCTAGCATCTGCCCGATATTTTTGTTTGTTCTAAAATTAAGAAATCGGAAGATGTCCAGGCTTTGATTCGCTTTCGTTTGGTTAGATGGTGATTCGTATTGTGTCGGCTGCTGCCACCGTTCCACTCATACGCATCTCTCTGTTTGATTCGCGATGCGTTGTGGTTGTCGATATAACGTCTCAACCTTCGCCTGTAAGATTTTTATTTAAGTTTAAAAGAAAGGTGACCACTGTCTAAAACAGTTACCAGAATATTGTAGTTCAGCAGCTGATCGTCAGATGGGAATACACAACACATGCAGCTGAAATAATCACGGGAACATAATTTGCGTTAGCTCCAAATCGCTGTAGTGTTAATCTGACTTGTCGAAGAACACTAATAGTTGTCGTAGGAAGGTTTTGCCTGCCAGGTGGGGAAGTAAATGAGATCGCAGGATGCTGGTAAAGCTCAACTTCTACTGGTAACACAGAGGAATCATGTGTGTAAAATTCATCTTTTATGGGTCAAAAGTGTAATGGTTCAGACCTCGGAGTTGATCAGAGATTTGTTGTTGCTGCAAAGCTACAATAGTAGCTTGACTACCTTCTATATTATGGTTTTGGGACACTTGAAATTAGACTATATAATAGCTTGGCGTAATAGTACCAGGCTACTAGCTGTGTCAGCTGCTTCTGTCATGTGGTTATACAGCAAAGCAGGCCGAAGAGAGCTGATTCAAATTGATCTTTTTTCTGCAAGGAAATCAAAATTGATATTTTGACCTTCCAGCGTTTGGAAAACATCTTTCTTTCCTTTTGTAATGCTCAAATGTGAAATCTAATATTGGAGTATTCTACATAAGTACACAGCCTGTGTACGTAGTGATAGTCTACATATCGGTCAGGTAAGAGACAATATTAGCCAGTATGCAGTCTGTGTCTAGATTTGAGCTGATCCTTCTGTTGGTACATGTTTTATAAATAAAAATCATCATGATTTTTACGACAAACGAAACAAGCAAAATAATGATCTCAATGACCACTAATTCCCCAATTGTGGAGCACGGAAAGTAAAGCGGTGGGATCTAATCAGAAAGCAAGGCATCGCAACCTGGTCAATCTTTAATGAACGGCCGCCACTATAACAGTACAAGTACATCTAAAGATTGTACATAGTGTTATCAGCTACAGTATTTTCGAGCCCTTGGGAAAATTGATATAATTTTTTTGAAAGACAAAAATTGATTCAATTTATTTATCCAACAAAATATGCTCTCAAAAAACAACAGCCATATCTTTACTAATATAAAAAGAAGTTTGGTTATTGTACTTTCTTCCCCATGTACGTAGCACACCCTATCCACCCCCACATCGTATGTTCTCATGGTAAAAGATGTTCTACCCTCTTTTGGTACTCTATTGCAACATTCGGACACCTTACTAGTTCTAAAAAAAGAGTGGTGCTTTTATGCTTCATCCAAAAGGGTTCATTAGGGCTTTCGCATGACTCGTATCATCTTCTACGAAATTCATTTGTTCCAAACAGTCTCTAGGCATCTTTGGGGGAAAGAAGACAGCATGTTATGCATCGTGTTGACAATCACAAAATGGACACAGTTAACTAGAGTAATCACTGCTCATGTGTGCAGTAAGTTGGAAGACTGAATATGGCAACAAAGGGGGTGAATGCTGCCTCAAAATTTTCTTTAAATATTCACCAACCCTTCACTTCAGTAGCTACAAAATGTGAAGATAAGGATGGAAAGTCACAATAAAAACTAGCAAATCGAGACACTAAAAACCCATGAAAAATCAGCAAAAATGAAACTACCGCTGTTGAAATTGCAGAACTGCCGTTTGCTATAGTAACTACGGTACGACTGCTATAGTAATCATGGTACTTACGCTGCTACAGTAAAATCAAGATGAATAGTATTTTTGGCACGATTTTGAAAAACCAAAATCGAGATAACTTTTGATTCGTAGATCCAAATAACGTGAAAATTTGCAAAAAAATCTACTCTAGGATGATATTAACATATTCCAACAAACGATCATAAAATCCATAACCAAAGTTGAGACCTTTTTCAGTTTGTTGGAAAGGTGCACTAAAATCAAGTCAAAACCCCAAACTGTGAATTCAACTCGCTCGTAGATAGATGATGACCAAGACGACTTTAAATATATTCCCACATGTCCCAGCAAGTAAGAATACAAAAGAAATCACGTCAAAAACCCTCGGATCAAGAAATCACATATTGAGCCCAAATCAAGCAAAACAGGATTTTCTCGTAAATCTTGATATCAAAGTGCCTAGATAGGTGAAGATATATTTCCAAGGATTATCTCTGTCTCTTACACGTCATTGGCACAGTAAAATCACAAGAAGAAAAGAAGAAAGATCAAAACTAACAAAAAGTCAAACATATCAATCAAAAACAAGAGGGAGTCAAAAGTTACACAAAGATTAATATATTGCTTACTTGAGAAGGTAGGTTTTATAGACATTTCATCTTGAAGGACAAATAGCACACAAAGTACTCACTCTCAAACTCTAAGCCTAAACCTAGAGAATGGAGTACGAGAGATGGGTTGAATGATTAACCTTACATGTGTCCATTCCAATCCTCTTTTATAAGTGGGTAACCAGCCACATATTTTCCTTAGTGGATCCTATCCACTATTACAATGGGAAAAATCCGTTAACCCCACACGCGGGTTTTACTAACCGATCATCACCAACCACTGCAAGAAATCGTCATGTTTACCATGTATAGGTGCACCACTAGCTTGTCACGCATCGCCAAGTCTCTCTCATCCTGGTTCCACCTAACAACGGCTCACTTGGCCCGTGCAAGCAACATGGCGTCATCCAATCATTCGAACCCGCCTTCAACATTTTTCGTCTTTCTCATGCCATGCTTGAGCTCACTGTCTCACCTCACATTCTCGATCGTTATGGACCTCAACTTCTCCATGAGCTTAGCCCCAATCCTCGTCGTTAACCACAGTTGACTCCAAGCGACTATGCACATCCAAAACAAAGAAATCATTTTCAGTCACAAGTTCTTCACAACTTAACCTAAATTAGCCAAGATATGCATCATGCACCCTTAATTCAACGACCCAAGTTAATCCATCCAACTTAATCCATAACTCACATCCCAAATCCCCTATTTTCTGCGAAGATCAGAAGTACCGCGCCTAACACGCCGATACTTCTGTAATACGGAACTACCGCCTCTCAAAACGGTACTTCTGCACACTGAAAACCTCACCTGAAGCTTTGTGGAAAAAAACATACCGCAACTCAACCCAGTACTTCCGCCAAGCGATACTTTCACACTTATACCTGCGGCACTTCCGCCAAACGGAACTATTGCACTTATACCTGTGGTCCTTTTGATTTTTTTTAACACTTCAGATGATAGGCCAAATCAAATGTAATCTTTGCAAAAAAATTTTACCACTCTATAAAAATTATAATGATTCATCATAAGAGTATCATGTATCTTTTCACATGGTACTTCATACGTCCACCCCTAACAAAAACCACTGAATTTTCTTTGAGAATCTACAAAAAAAATGCTGCTGCTAATTGTTTTTGGCATCTTCCAGACTGAAACACGCAGGCAGCACAAGCTGACAGTCTGAGCTCCACCGACAGGCAGGAGTGTCGCGCGGTCACGTGGGTCGCCACGCTGGCAGCGGCGGCCTCTCGCCGGCCACGAAGCTTGCTTGCGCTGACCCCGGAGAAAGACGCTGTAACCTACCACCTCTCCTTTCCTCTCTTCCTCTCCGCACTAAGGCTCCGTTTGGCACAACTCCACTTCACAAGTGGAGATGTTTTTTTAACTTCACAAGTAGAGCCGGGTAAAGCTACTTTTTTCAGCTCTTTGGGTGAAGCTACTTTTGTCTCAGCAGGTTTTAAGGAACTCCTTGGGTGGAACTATTTTGTTTTACCCCGTTTGACACAAAACAACTCCAAACAGCTCCAAGGAGCTGGTGGTGGAGCTGTGCCAAACGAGGCCTAAGTATTACAAAAACAAAGGGATCCGATTCCAAAACAGCCAACCACGTTTTAAACTGCCCATTTGGCATTTGTTTTCTCTTTCCCTTTCTTCGATTCCATTCTTTTTAGTTTTTGTTGGGAGAGAGAGAGAGACAAGTCGCTCAACATATGCAGTCTGTGTTCTATCACTCGCTAGCTTAATGTCATCTCTTACAAAGTAAATCTGAACCTTATTTGATCTTTTTTTTTCGGCTTCTAGAAGTCGTTTTTTCTACAATAACTAGTTTTCAAACGAATGTTATTCAAGACAGGGTCTAGAGATTTATTATAGTAGATATTGCAACGACATCATTTATATCAGTCAAAATCGTACACAAGACTCTCTCACGGACAGCAAAAAAGTTATAAATCGCACTCCGAAAGAACATGCCCTTTTAACTTGTCAGGGCCAAACCAACCCTTCATTTCAGAAATTAAATCATCTATCCTGGCCTGTATGCACTTTCCATCCAGATTATTTTGACACGTTTTGGTTGGTTATCTCATACGCAGCCTGGAGTTTTTAGTCGCAGGCAAGTGGTTTTCTCAATTGAAACAAAAATTTGTTTGATTTGTCAGTACCGTGTTTGTTATGTACTCATTCCAGTCCATGTATGCAATGCTAAGGTGGTGATCGGTTCGGCTGAAAAGCTCATAGCTTATGATCGAAAACATCAGTAATTGGTGAAAAAAGATCAGAATGATGAGGCTTATTTAGCATAATTAAATTTAAAAATATAAAAAATATGTTAGCTCATTACGTATAATACAAACAAATACGGGAAAAAAAGAACCGGCAAAAAAGCTCAACAAAAAGTCAAAAGTCAGAAAAAGGCGAAACTTATTAATAGTAAAAAATAAGCCAGAAGGTGAAACCGAGTTGATCAGGGAAATCTGTCGAAGCAATTCGGATTACTATGGATACAATGCTAGCATATAACTTGATGTTAAATCAAGCATATCGAAAGTTCTGAAGTACAAGCAAATTTCCAATTTTGAGGTAGTTACAATCCTGCTGTGCTTTCTTCTTCTTCTTTATTACGTGGCACAGATGAATCTTCCAATCAGCTGCACCAACACCACTCGACACTCCAAAGCATGTCGTATCTGCCAACCAACACCAACAGTACACATTACCACCAACGACACTAGTGCTGATCCATGTACACATGGTGCACAGAACCGTACATCTCTCTCTCTCATGCCAATATATACATGCCAATGCGGCACAGTAACATATGGTTAGGGAGTCATACCAGAGACAAAGATATGCAGCATTATTTTTTGGTTTTGGCTTATTATTTCCTATTGTAACTAGTTTTAAACGGTACATTTTTTAATACAGTGTTTATGATTAGATTATAGTACCCCGAGTTTAGCTATACTGGTCAAAAATATATGCGATTATCTCTCATAAACAGTCATAATTCAAAAACCATAAACCAGGAGCAAAAAAACATAGCCTAAACAAATTCGAACGCAGCTTCCCTGTTCCCTTCTCTCTATCCCCCTCGTGTTCTCATCGATGTGGCAAAGATCCAGAGCATCCTCTTTGTACCTCTCATGTTCCTCTGTTACTCTGGATTTTCGCCACATCGATAGAAATACGAGAAGAACAGAAAGAAAAGAACAGAAAAGCCGCATTCAACAGACTCACCCATTAGAGGCAAAGAAGGCAATAATAGAGCCTCCCCTCAAGAGTTGCACATCCCTATGGAATACGAGAAAATTGCTATAATAGGACTCCAAACAACGTGTTTCGCTATAATAGGACTTCTAACGTTGACATCGCTAAAATGACACCCGAAACATTGGCTTCTCGTAATACATGACATTTGGCTAATGTTTCGAAATACCCGAACATTGGAATTAAAAGAGCCAAATGTCATGAATTACGAGAAGCCAATGTTTCGGGTGTCATTTTAGCGATGTCAATGTTAGAAGTCTCATTATAGCGAAACACGTTGTTTGGAGTCCCATTATAGCAATTTTCTCATGGAATACAAGTCGCGATGGATGGGGATCGGAAGGTGCCGCTTCCCTGTCATGTCACCCCCAACCCAACGCGTTCATCCAAACCGGACGAACGATCGCACGCAGGAACGACGAGTTCCCGAGAAAAGTTTGCGTGCGCCGTGCCGTCGGAGAGGAGAGGCAGGTGCCGGGTTACCCTCAGCTCCGGCCACCGCGGCACACGCACCGCACAGGCGCCTCGACGGCGTCCCCTCACCTAACCTGGGCTAATTTGGTCGAGACCGACGCCGACGCTGGAATGATCTGCATATACGCATGGTTCATTGCCATGTCCGAGGCATTGCTTTGTGCACCTTGTGTATGATCCTGTCGGTCCGTGCGAGCTCGTTCTGTACGTGATCGATGCTGCCTGTACTTGCTCGTACATGTCGAGGAATTTCGTGGCAAGGGTTCGTTCTTGTATGCGTAGCATTGCCCTGTCCCGGGCCACGGAGGAGAGAAAGAGGTGGGGCGGCGGGTAATTTGGACTAATATGAGCCGTCTGACTGGACTTTGGACGGCTGGGATTGAGGTCGACGAGAGGCTACACGGGCAAGTGAGAAGAAACTTCAAAGGGTTTGTTTTGGAACATGTATAGAAATCTCATTGGACTTTTACGAGAAGAGTGTGACTAGTGCACAGTATACCATAGAAATAACTCTTAATGGGATAGGGTGTCAGATCTCGAATTTGTAATCCAGAATCATAGGTGTTTTCGCTATACTAATCTCTGGATCAGTAATTAGTGCACACAGATACATTACTGAATCATACGTATATATCGTATGAATCATACTAGACATTAATATTACATATCAAAATTCAATTAACACATATTGGATAGAGTTTTATATAACGGGCCGACTAGGCCAAATGATACATTACAATAACAAACAGTGGAAAGCAAAAAACAAAATATGAGGCCACACCTTGCCACATGGAAGCGACTGTGGGTAAATGATGTCAAACTACTTTTCAAGAGTTTCGATAATAGATGTGCATACAATCATCATCAAAGTCTACTTATCTGAGGTAAGAACTAAGCTATTAGAGAACGTCCTAATCTCCACCGTCTGGTTCCGGAGTGAAGTAGAAGGCATAGTGGTCATGGTCCGCAGGTTCTGAGTTAATTTAGTGAGAAAGGATAGCACAAATAACGGTGCTAAAGGATAGCACAAATAACTGTACTCTGTGAGCCAATACACACAATGCAATATTATATATATATAAGGCATAACAAGGAAAGCTCATATTCATTTATCTACAAGATGCCACAGTTGAATTATAATAAGTAGGAATCCTAAGACTTAGTATTTTTAACTAAATCATGCTTCTAAAGATTATGCACTAATAATTAAGGTGCAGGTTCCATCCACTATATGTTATATTTGTTATTAGGATTTCATCCACCTATTATAACCACTAGGTTATATCCGTCCATGAGAAATCAACTCAGGGTTCTATTCACTCATCATGTTTTTTATCCCACCCACTCGACATGCGGAGCTTTGGCTTGGATTTGCCTAGCGGTGGTTAGATGGCATTAAGGGGGTGTCAGGGATGCTACTACCAAGGTGTGCGGAGGTTGAATTGGAGGAGGCGGCATTTGACCAAAAACTTGCGGCGGCTGTCGCCTTCCAGAGTTTTATTTTTCATGAAGAGTAGCAGCGGCTGGAGCCTGGCACAAGTGGATAGAGGAGGTGGTAGGACCAGGTAAAGTGGGTGTAGATGGCTAGGGATAGGATTGAATTGGGTAAGGATTCAGTTGGGATCAAAATTCAGAGAAATTCAACTCCAATTCAAATTTGAGTTGTTTCAACCTATCCCCCTTAAGTAGAATTTCGTCCTCAATATTCATCCAGACTAGTGAATGGGTTAAAAATAAAATTTGTCACAGTTGTGATTCTTTTGGGATTGAGTTCTGTAACATTTTTAGGCTAGAAAGGAAAGTAAGACTGAAATAAGGATGTGGGCAAGAGAAAAATGGGAGAGTTAAATAGAAGGAAATGAGTTTAGTGCAAGAATGAGTTTCATTTTTGCATGAATACTACAACATTTTTCAGTTGTTGTAGCTCAATATGAGGTATCCACTATAGTTTTTTTACTCTATTGATGGCACAAAAGTTACTTTCATGCTAACAGTTTTACTAGAGCAGTTTTGAGCATACCATGAATTTCAATTACCCTTGAAATCAGTAATTTGATGCGTGTAATGGCCACACGTCTAGGTTGCTCTTTTAGCGATCATTGTTGGCTAAGTTTTGAAGACCTAGATTTGTTTGTCTGCTTTATTGATAGTTATGTGTTTGGACCTACTGGTGATTTACTCAATTTTTCTTCATGATAAGCATTTGGATAAGATTGTTCCAGTCTTTCTTGTTGAAATTAGTCCAATTGACTTTTGAGGTACAAGGTTTTTTATGAAGACTTACTTTGAGAAGATTTTTATACTTCAGCTACAGGAATGAATTCGTCTCAAGGTAAAGATGGTGAAAGTACGATCCGACTTCATCATTATATCCATGTCAGACACTACACTAGACGTGACGCTAAGTAGTACATGCGCTGAGCCATGTCAGATATAGCACCGGCAAATGCAACTGATTCTAATTCGGTTTCCTTCACCGTTCAAAACTCTGAACCCTAGTCTATTTATGTACTGTATTGTTTAGATGCTCCGAAGTTCTTTATTCTTGTAATCTCTCTTCATACAATAAATTTTGCCTTCGTACATCGATAATTTTTTGTAAAGGTTTTTTATGTTAAATTCTCGTCTCCTATTCTTTTGATTCTCCATATTTGCCGTGCATTTTATAACATATACTATCTAACACGTACGTAAACCTGAAAGAAATAATTTCGCGGTTTCTTCGTCATGCATGATACTAGTAGCAGTTGGTTGGTATGCGATCGTTGGAGTAAACTAATTAATCATTGGCACGGTTGCTTGGAAGTGCCATTTGCATTAGTATTATTATTAAGCAGTAACGAAAAAAATAGTGCGATTGCCAGGTACTAGTTCGTCTGGTAGTCCGTGTCATCTCTTTAATATAAAGCAGATCTATCATGATCTCATTAGGGCATCTGTAGTGTATGAAATAGAGGGTCTTAAGCCACCTTAAGATCAACTTTATACATTACAGAGGTGACCTTAAGTAGGCTATAAGCAAAGCTTAAGACTGGTCCTCAAGCTAAAGACCTGGCCATAAGCATTAAAATACAATTTTTCTTTATCTGTCAAGTGGGACCATCTTAAGCCTCTTTGGGCGCTATACACTATAGAGTCAGCCTTAAGGTTTAGATGAGACCCACCTTAAGACCCCTTGGGTCATATACACTACAGATGCCCTTAGTTCGCCTGAAGTTTTAGTGCTGTTTACATTGATGGTGGCAGTGTGGGACTCACTAGCAATCCAGTCAGAGATCATGGTGGCAAACGAAAGGCCTGGTTCATGGAATTAAGCACCGGACGCACGAGCTTTAGGCACTAGAATTGGCGTACTCTTTTAGGTCGTTGTTTTTAATTTATAATATTTTTGGATAAATAAATAGAACAGATTCTTCATCGCTATTTCAAATCGACTTATCGAGAATAGCCTTTTTGAAACGACTTACTGACATTCAGTTCGTTCGCATAAACACTTACGTTGTGATAAAAAAACATGAGCCGCAGCAAAAAAGAACGCACCTCAGACTTGAGAGTGGGGGTTAGTCAGAAGTCCAAAGCTCCCAAGCAAAAAAGTCAAAGATTTTGTGGAAATTGGGCTCTATTTCACAAAAGGAGCTGTTAACCAACAATATACCGTTGGAACCACTTCCAACGGTATAGGGTGGTTGGAGGAAGAGAAAGAGTACCTCGTCGTCAGCCGCCGTCGCTGCACCGCCTCAGGCAATTTCGGGCGCCTCCTCCACCACCCCGCCCCCTCCACCACCACCCATGGCTGACGGCGTCGTTGCCATCTCGTTGCATAACCCCCCGACCCCTCCCAGCCGTTTTGCCCCACCCAACCTAACTGTCACAGCTGCCGTTGTCAGCGCTCTTTGACTCTGTCCACCACCCTCCTACCCCGCCAATCGCCATCACCGTCGGGCTGCTGCCTCCTATTGACCTCCTTCTATGCCCGGGGGAAGAACGAACATGTAGCAGGGGAGCCAAGCCATGCTAGATCCGGCGGCGGCGGCCCTCCAGGCCGTCGGACCAGACGACAGTGCCCCTCCAGGCCGTTGGATCTGACGACGGAAGAGAGTGAGGGAGGACGATGGTGAGGAGGGAGGGAGAACGAGAGTGAGGGGATGCTATCAATTTAGGATTTTAGTTGAGAGAGAGAGAGAGAGAGAGAGAGAGGAGTGCAAGGGAGAGAAGCTTGCTATGCCGTTCATTTAGTTTCCTACGGTACAGCGCACGTTAGTTTTTCTCTTTCGCAAAACGGTGGATTATGATAATCATATTTGATGAAATCGTTTTCACAGTAGCACAACGATTGCAAACTGACCCTTTTGTTATCATGGCATAATAAGCTCATAGGATAAGCCACTAAAAGACGTCAAAATTTGAGTCAGTGAAAGCTAGGAAAACTGATGTGAATCACCACTTACATGAAGGAACGCAGGACGCAGTCACAGGTCGATCTTTAAACTCTAAAGTGCACTTTGTGAGCTTTCTAGTGGATCCCAAAACAACGTGCATGGTTGTGATCTGTCGACGCCTCTCACCACGCAGGCGCTGCAGGGTGATCCGCAGAAGTTGCTTTTTGAAGCTGGAGATGGCTCCGGACCAATAATCTGGATTCTGACGTTGATAGGGTCCAGGGCTCCATCCAACCTTGGCCATCACTCGTCAATCATCAACCATGCTGGCTGGGCTCCTCCATTCTCTGTGTGTGTGTGTGTGTGTGAGAGAGAGAGAGAGAGAGATAGAGAGAGAGAGATAGAGATGTGTGAGCGAGTGAGAGAGATAGAGAGATGTGTGAGCGAGTGAGAGAGATCATGCTGGTCTTGTGTCAAGCAGACAGTGGAGCAAATTCGACGTTGGCCAATCACAGAACCACATGGTACGGCCGAGTCTAGAAATTCGTAATGGGAAGGAAAAATCATGGAGTCGTCGCGTAAGGTCTGTCTATGCAGATGGGCCTGCCTGGGCAGCCCAGCTATGGGCAGGACAGTTTTGCTCACCGGGCTTTGAACTGGCCCTTGCATCCAGGCCCTCAAGCGGAGAAATGATGCAGCAATCCAGGCCGTCGATCGATCCAGCACGTTGCTTGTTTTGGGCTTTGTGGGTGCAACTGCAACGCAATCACGATAGCCCAAGGTGACAGACAGACAGACAGCCTCCAACTCCAGCTCCGATTAATTCACGGATCATATGAGTAAAAGAGGCTGCAGATCATTAGAAATGGACTGGAAACGGAGAATGGGTGTGTTTTTCTCGGATACGGTTTATAATTTTTCATCTTAGTGCCAACGCTCATACGAACGAACCAAAAGCCGATAAGCAGCTTCTAAAAAACTGTCCCAATAAACCACTTTTTGATTTTAGTATAAGCGTTCGTGCGAACGAACCGAAAACCGATAAGCCACTTCTAAATGTCTATCCCGATAAACCACTTCGAAATGACGACGAAGAAATCATCATATTTATTTGTTCGAAAGAAATCATAAGCTAAAAGTAGTAGGGCCAATATTCAGCGAAAATAGCTTATGAAGTGCAGTTCTGAAGTGCCGTTGTAAATTACAAGCCTGACATGTTTTGGAAAGCATCAATTGAGAGCAAATGTAAATTTTTCACATGGTTTGTTTCTGTAGAAAAGAATTCTAACTGCTGATGCTGAGAGGATGTTAAGAGTTGATGCTGAGAGGATGGCCACGCTCCCCCGTCTGTAGCCTTTTATGTTCAATGTGATGAAACAGCATCGCACCTCATTTTCGAGTGTGTTTTCGCCAGGTAGGTGTTGTTTCAGATAGCTTACATGGATCAATCTACCGGCTCTGGCAGTAAGTTCAGCAGGTCACTATAGTAATATGGCGGCCCTATGGCAAGAATTAAGGAAAAGATTCCTTAAAAATGAGTGCAAGATTTTTGACGGTATCGTAATGAACACCATTTGGAATATTTGCAAGGAACGGAAGAATTTTTCAGTGAAAATATCGATACTTTCAACAGGCTGTTGCGAAAATTAAACAAGACGCAGAACAAAGATCAAGGGCTTTCCAGATTGTCTTTGTAACAGGGTGTAGATCGTCTTGGCTAATTGAACGGAACGGAAGAATTTTTCATTGAAAATATCGATACTTTCAACAGGTTGTTGCGCATATTAAAGAAGACGCGGAACAAAGATCAAGGGTTTTCCAGATTGTCTCGTACAGGGACAGGTTAGACTTCAGCCCGAGATGTGAAAGTTTGGTTAAATTTAGTCCAGTCTAGATAACATTTTTATGATTCAGCACAGATAGCCTAGATCATTCCATCATTGAGTCCGAGTCGTAACCAAATTCTGGCTCCGCCACGGGTCTCGTAACAGGGTGTAGATCGTTTTGGCTAATTGTTGATCTTTGTTTTTGTTCTGTTTTCTGTTTATTGGGCTAGATTTCTTTATTCGGCCTCGTTGTTTATTGCTAAGCTCCTCTCTTTGATGAAATGAAAGGCAGAGCTGAGGTCCCGATTCTTCTAAAGAAGAGGCTGCAGATCATCCGAGTGGCACCAAGACTCAGCCAAGTCCACGACCCGATCTTGGCTCCTACCATGCTGGGTTCACTCTCACGCTCTCTATAACTGACACAGCATGCATCCTCGAACTTGCACACCATCGTAAGCAGCTTGCACGACGTCGCGTGCTGCAAGGAATGGCCGAGGTGCTGGTGGGCTCGGAGCGCCGCGTCGTCCTCAGCGGCTACAGCCTCCCCGCACCGCCGCCGCCGGACAGCTTGCTGGGCAGGCTCGACCAGATCGACCTACGGGTATGATCGTCACTGTACCCAATTGTCGTGCGACTATATTGCTCGGCTTTGAACCGTTTCTGTTTCTGCATGCGTGCAGTTGCGGCAGCTGGAGGAGCAGCGGCGGTCCGCGGCGCAGCAGGTCGACGACGGCTACTTCGTCGCCGACGCCCGCCGTGCTCCGGCGCAGCACCACCACACCAAGTCCCTGCCATCGGCGCTCCAGCACGTCCACCTCAAGGGCACCCTCATGGACCGCCTCAACCTGCTCGAGTCACGCATCAGGCAGCTCAGCTGCGAGCTGGACGGCGGCAAGGCCGTCGCCAGCTCGTCCGCGGCGCCGCCGCGGCCGGCCGAGGACCGCGCGTGGTCCGAGTCGGCGCTGCTGGAGCCGTGCAAGGACCCGGCGGCGATGTGCGCGGTCGACAAGCCGGACGCGGCCGCCGCGAGCTGGAGCGCCGTGCAGATCCTGCAGAGGGACGCGCGCGAGCTTCATCGCAACAAGCCCAACCAATCGAAGGTGAATTCCACCGTTACAAAGACCCCATGCATCATGCGCTGCTCTTGAGTACAACTAGCATTTCGCTTCGTATATTTGACCCATTGGATCGATCTAAAACTAGACGCGTCTCAAAGATAATCCAAAAAATATGAATGCTCTAAATCTAGTATATTGGACAAAGATCCAATTCTAAAAAACCTAAATGCTCCTAATTTAAAAAAATACTCGAGTGTTCTCTCGACACTTTCAACAAAAAATCAGACAAATTGCAAATAGCAAACCATCAATTGGACATTCACTCACTGTGTGTGATCTGATTCCGTGAACATTATTTCGTAGGTGAAGAACCTGAAGGAAGCGAAATGTGCCTGTCAGAACGAGAAGAGGAAGGCGGAGCGTAATAGGGCAGGCTGGAGGTGGTTCCCGGTCGGATGCTAAGCAAGAAGATGCGTGGATGAACTGATCCTCCTCGATCCTTAGAAGCTTATTATATATGTTACGTGTTTCGTTTTGTATTTTGGTTTATGTTTTTTCGGTTCTTTTATACAATTATATATGTACCGATTTTATAAATATGTATTAGGTTGGTTTTTTAGGCTACGACTTATGTCTTTTGATTATATATTATTAATGTAATAAATAATAATTATTAAGATAAATTAAAATTAAAAACAGCTAAAAACAATAAAAGAACATGCCATTAGCACTATGTAGCTGCCATGTTTTCCTTTTGATAATCTATAGGCGGACAGTTCTTTCCCTTCAATTTTCTATTCAATTGCTCGGTATAGTCACATCCGAACTGACTCGACCGTAATCATTCGGGCTGAGACGGAGTTCTTATTGATTTTTACCGATAATTTTTAATAATTAAAAGAAATAATTTTTTTGAAAAATATGAGCGATAGGAAAAATAAAAAAGAGATATATGTGTGTAACGAAAGCGAGAGAGGTGATGTATGTGATGCACCTGTGACCTTCTATTTTATCTCCGAAGTGAGACGATAGCGTTTTAAGAAACCGAATATTTGTATTAGCTTTTGATTTTTTAAATAGAAACTAGAAGTAAAAAATTAATACGAACATACCTTATTTGGATCAAACAGCTGCAGACTTGCACAGTTGCACCGTTTCATCACATCAATGAGTTTGTCATTGCAAATCTGCTGTGCATCCGTTGATACCGAACATGACAAAATTTCACCCATGAAACTACGCCTGAATAAATGCAGTGGGCAAGTAAAACACCACATTAAGAATGCAATTGCAGAGGCTAGAACATGGCAGAATATGTAAAACAAAATGCAGAAGCAAATCGGATGCATCTGACTGCTTATTTCTTTTTTTTCTTTTTTGAAAAGCTGACTGCTTATTTCAGTCCAATCAAGCGGCACCCAAGACATATAGTCCCTCCTACGCGTGTTTTATTTTTGTTAGTAAGCTTCTCAAGCCCTTGCGTCATCCAGCCCCGTTAGGTGTTCGATGTCACGTTGTCCCATGGTGCACCATGTAACATGTATGTCGCGATGCGACCTGATGACTCTCTGCTTCGTCATTTGCGTAGTCGTCGATGGGCTAACATATTTTTTATATTTTTTTAAAATTTAATTATGTTAAATAAGCCTCTGTCAGCTACAGTGTTTTTTCAGCCAACTACGGTGCTTTTCAGTCATAAGCCATCAAAAAAGCCCAAATGATCACCACATATAAGGTAGTGTTATTGACACCCCTTAAAACATGGTATGAGAAGGACTTTGGTTAAACACACGCGTACGTCTTCTCATATTTTCACATAAACAATCACGTGACTTGTGACATAGCGCGTCATTTAGCAAACTAAGCCAACATTACCTTTTGAGAACCATGCATTTCTCTCTCATTTTTGAACCGTCTAGGAGCTAATACATATTACATAAATATTATTATATAATTTGATGAGGCAGTTAACAATGTTTTAATTCTGTTTAATCATAACAGTTACTAGTGAGTGATTGCAATGTCTTTAAAAGGACTTAGAAATGTTCAGGAAAATAGATAGAATTCTTCCCTGTTCTTCCACCTAATTAAGTTGGTTGTGACTTATGATTTATCAACCATAAAAAGGGTCTATCTAATTAAGATATAGATGCTTTTCTTTTTTTATGAGAATTCTAACAATTATTCTTGTTTAGTGTCGGTTATCCACGTGAGCAGGTGCCCTGTCAATTCGTCACATCCGATCGAGCGAACGGTTGCTGTCAGCGAGAGAATCTTGACAATAATTATTCTTAAGTTATTGTCAGTGGGAGAGAAGCATGGGGCAACCACAAGGTGGTTGTCGTCAAAGGTGTAGGGCCAAATCACCACGTGGTTAGGAGGAGGATAAAACATACATTTTTATTCACTGCACATGAGGAGTTGCTTGGAGATGGGCCTATGTATGAGTTTATGAAAATATCTTAGTAGTAGCTGGTCGGGTGAATATACAGTGACCCTTCGACTAGAGGCACTCGGATAATGTAGCCTTTGGAAGTTTAAGGCCGTATTGATCTAAAAGACCTTAGTTGAATATTTTAAAGCCGTGTCTAATGGATTTAGGAGCACCGCAAATATTATCCATACATGTCAGCGTGCTCAGCTTAACCACCAAACACATGCATGTTCAAACTTCAAAGTAGGTTAATTTACATAGTTTCCTTAGCCTTAGACAAAACAGAGAAACGTTTGAAAACTAACTAGACAGTTTGGATGGGCGGATGAACCCTAATCACGCGCACTATACACATGCATGCATGTTTTATTTTGGGCGTCCTAAGCACGAACGAAAGCAGAAGCAACGGCAAGCCGCGGCTCACCATCTTCGGCGTCGTTTGGACCATCAGTTCCACGGCAACGCAGAGCCTCCCTCCAATCCAATAATAGCGAGCCTCCCGCCATTTCTCCCTTCCCTTCCCGCCTCTCTTGGCACGCCACGCCCCCTCCCTCTCCTCCTCCGATTGGCCTACCAACCAGAGAGAGGGCGAGAGGGTAGAGACTAGACGGCCGGTGTTTGTCCGAGCGTTTCGGCGTCCGGCGCTGCACGTCGAGGTGCTAGCTGCGGTGTCGTGCTGTAGAGGCGGAAGAAAAGGCACGGCCATGATGCGCCGCGGGACGATCCCGCTGGCGCTGCTGGCCGCGCTGGCTGCGCTGACGGCCGTGTCGGGGCAGGGGAGGCCGGTCACTGACAGCGGCGCCGAGACGCCGCCCACGCCGTCCACGTTCACCCCCAAGGACAGCTTCCTCATCGACTGCGGTGGGATGGCACCCGTCAACACCACCGACGGCAAGGTTTACAAGACCGACGCGCAGTCCAACCACCTCCTCTCTGCCAAGGACGCCGTCCGGGTCTCCGTCGACAAGGCCGACGTGCCCTCGCCGGTCTACCTCTCCGCGCGGATCTTCCACGACGAGGCCATCTACAGCTTCCCGCTCTCCGTGCCGGGGTGGCACTTCGTCCGGCTCTACCTCTACCCGCTCAACAACACCGACTTCAACCTCGCGTCCGCCACCTTCACCGTGTCCACGGACACCAACGTTCTGCTCCACAGCTTCACCGCCGAGCCCAAGCCGGTCATGAAGGAGTTCCTCGTCAACGCCACCGAGAACCGCCTCGCCGTCAAGTTCTTGCCGCTCAAGAACTCGGCGGCCTTCATCAACGCCATCGAGGTGATCAACGCCCCCGACGAGCTCATCACCGACACCGCCATGGGGCTCGCGCCCGTGGCCGAGACCGGCGGCCTCTCGCAGGCGGCGTACCAGGTCGTGTACCGGCTCAACGTCGGCGGCCCGGCCATCGGCCCGGCGAACGACACGCTCGGCCGGCAGTGGGACGTCGACGAGCCGTACGTGCAGAACAAGGAGGCGGTCAAGGACGTGTCGGTGCCGCCGAGCACCATCAAGTACCCCGACGGGACGTCCAAGCTCGTCGCGCCGACGCTGGTCTACGCGAGCGCCGCCAAGATGGCCGACGCGCAGGTCGGGAGCCCCAACTTCAACGTCTCGTGGAAGCTCGACGTCGTCCCGTCGTTCGGCTACTTCGTCCGCCTCTTCTTCGCCGACATCGTCAGCAAGTCCATGAACGACCTCTACTTCAACGTCTTCATCAACGGCCGCAAGGCAATCTCCGGCCTCGACCTCTCCACTATCACCGGCGAGCTCGCGGCGCCCTACTACAAGGACTTCGTGGTCAACTCGTCCATCGCCACCGACCGCCTCAGCATCCAGATCGGGCCGATGGGCGAGGACACGGGCCGCGTCGACGCGCTGCTCAACGGCATCGAGGTGCTCAAGATGAGCAACTCCGTGGGTAGCCTCGACGGCGAGTTCGGCGTGGACGGCAAGAAGGCGGACGACGGCAGCGGCAACCGCAAGGCAGTGGCTGCCGTGGGTTTTGCCATGATGTTCGGCGCGTTCGCGGGGCTCGGCGCGATGGCGGTGAAGTGGTACAAGCGGCCGCAGGACTGGGAGCGGCGCAACAGCTTCTCGTCGTGGCTGCTGCCGATCCACACCGGGCAGTCCTTCACCACCAGTAAGGGCTCCGGCTACGGGTCCCACAAGAGCGGGAACACCTTCTCGTCGACGCTGGGGCTGGGGCGGTTCTTCTCGTTCGCCGAGATCCAGACGGCGACCAAGAACTTCGACGAGAACGCCATCATCGGCGTGGGCGGGTTCGGGAACGTGTACATCGGCGAGATCGACGACGGCACGAAGGTGGCGGTGAAGCGCGGGAACCCGCAGTCGGAGCAGGGCATCAACGAGTTCAACACGGAGATCCAGATGCTGTCGAAGCTGCGGCACCGGCACCTGGTGTCCCTGATCGGCTACTGCGACGAGAACTCGGAGATGATCCTGGTGTACGAATACATGCACAACGGGCCGTTCCGCGACCACATCTACGGCAAGGACCTGCCGGCGCTGTCGTGGAAGCAGCGGCTGGAGATCTGCATCGGCGCGGCGCGCGGGCTGCACTACCTGCACACCGGCACGGCGCAGGGCATCATCCACCGCGACGTGAAGACGACCAACATCCTGCTCGACGACAACTTCGTGGCCAAGGTGTCCGACTTCGGGCTGTCCAAGGACGGGCCCGGCATGAACCAGCTGCACGTGAGCACGGCGGTGAAGGGCAGCTTCGGGTACCTGGACCCGGAGTACTTCCGGTGCCAGCAGCTGACGGACAAGTCGGACGTCTACTCCTTCGGCGTCGTGCTGCTGGAGACGCTGTGCGCGCGGCCGCCCATCGATCCGCAGCTGCCGCGCGAGCAGGTCAGCCTCGCCGAGTGGGGCATGCAGTGGAAGCGCAAGGGCCTCATCGAGAAGATCATGGACCCCAAGCTCGCCGGCACCGTCAACCAGGAGTCGCTCAACAAGTTCGCCGAGGCCGCCGAGAAGTGCCTCGCCGAGTTCGGCAGCGACCGCATCTCCATGGGCGACGTGCTCTGGAACCTCGAGTACGCGCTCCAGCTGCAGGAAGCCAACCCGCCGGAGGGCGCCGACGACGCCAACAAGGTCGACCAGGACTCCGACGACGGCGCGTCCTCCGTCACCGCCTCCACCGCCACGGCCAGCAGCGGCGTCACCACCGTGCCCGACGCGTCCACCACCGCCGCAGGCGAGCTCTTCGCGCAGCTCGCAAACATGAAGGGGAGGTGATCATCACGGAGCAGCGAGCACCGTAGTTCGCGCGCCTTCTGCATTCATCGTGGAAGAACAAAAAGAAAATCAAAAAACAAAAGAGATTGAAGAGTATATATATACATGTATGCGTTAATTGTGTGTTACTGTCGCATTGGTCGCAGGCAACTCGTACTGATCGATTCTTCTATCCCAACAACTAATATATCGCCTCAATGTACTACTGTACGTATTCATGGTGTTACCTGTTGCATTTTGTTAGCTAGGAGACGTGTCGCTCCGAATCCCTTTTTGTCAGAGTTATTTGTACATCAGAAGTCATACATCATCATACCCATATTACACCCCGCGCGGTTCCCGGCCGGAGACCGCAGCCACGTCACCCCCAATGCTCCCTCGGCCGGCGCGTGGCGGCAAAATTCGCGTACGGTCAGGGGAGCAATTTTGCGAAAAAGTCCCTGTGTTTTTTTGAAATTACGTAAAAGTCATTTTTCCTTGTGAAATGTTTTTTAGCCCCTCCACTTTGCAGGATAGCCCTTCGCGGTTTTCTAAATTACGTACGGGTCCTCGTTTACTTACGTACAGGTCCTCCCTTTTTACGAAAAAGATCTTCGACTTTTTCGAAAATACACCTGTGCCCTCGGTTTTTTCGAAAAAGACCTTTACTTTTCCGAAAATACGCATGCGCCCTCGGTTTTTTTAAAAAAATCCTCACAAATTATCGTCTCTTTTACTTCGGTACACACGGTGGTTGGCACGCTGTGCCTATGAGGTTAGTAATACCAATCGACGGCTCGTGTCCTCAAATTTATTGTATTCCCTTTCGTACTAAGAAAAGCTTTTTTTGTTTTGTTTTGAGAAAATCATCAAGCGCAAGAGAAGAACTACGTGCCATTGCATTAAGAGAAATCGAACAGTTTCAAGCAGTACAACTAATGGAAAGAAGGAAAAACAACAAAAAAAAGAAGGAAAAACATAAACCAGACTGTCATGTGAAGCGTATTCTAAGCTGTAATTCAATTCAATTTAAGTCTCATATCTGAAATCCTGTTATTATTTCTTAAGAATTTGGTCGTGTACTCGTGTTAGTTTAGTTGGGGGCAGAAGTGTCACCGTAGATCACGATAAGAATCTCATGTGCATCTGGAAGGACGATACCGACTAGTGACGAGCATCCTCGTCCCGTATGCTTCCTCGCGAAGGATGTATCTTTACTTGGTCAAATGACACAAAATATACACGTAGCTGGTTAACCGGAGGTGCTTTGGTTGGATTTGTTCCACATAGACCACGTTGCTTTCCAAAGCCAAAAGTTATTTAAAATATATTAGCTTTTTAATATAACTATTTTTTATTAATTTTTCTCTTATTTTATTTTTCTTTTGTATTATCTGTGAAGATATAATAGTATTTTTTTATTTTTTTCTTTAGTTAAATATCTCGTAAAAATCTAATCATCACTTCATGTCATTTTAATCAAAAGTTAAAAGATAAAAGTCATTAAAAAAAGCCGAATTGGGCCGGGTTTAACAATGGCTACTTGAATGTACCCGGATCGCAAATACTAGTGGCCAGTTGCCCAGTTCATTCTTCTTTGACCGAACAATCGGTCAAAATGTCCAAAACTAATCCTTGCACCTCCGGTTACTGGGTGTGTTCTTTTCCAGCTTTTGATTTTAGTTTTTGGTTTTTTTTATAGTAACTAGTTTTTAATCATAATATCTTTTTAAAGTGGGGTCTACTAATTAATTATAGTACATACTGTGCCGACTTTATTTATATCGGTAAAAATTGCATGTGAGTTGCAGTTACTCTATAATCTCTCACACGAACAACCTAAAAGCTACAAGCTTCAGTCAAAAAGAACATGTCCATTAACATGTGTTACTATTTGGCAGGGAGTACCATGTACAATACCCCACAAACATTGAATAGCGTGTGTCACCTTACAATCTATATGCAGCAGTATCGACTGTACGCTAATCCATTGGCTAACAATAAAGCGGTAAATATGAATATGTTTCAGACATGTATATCCAATTTCCTATGTTTTCACAGATCACGATTGGTGTATTCAATCGATGTACACACATTTCAGCAAAAAAGTTACAATACTTTGGTTGCAATTAACAAAAACACATGTTCAATAATCATCAACTTGCTATTGACTGCGAATATCCTTTCTTGTTTTGGTCACTTTTTCATATAAAAAAATATTTAGTAACTCTACAATTTATATTTTTACTATGTAAACTTACAACAATAAGCTAGAAGAAGCCATACAAAATAGTCCAGCCTAGCAGAAAAACGGCTTAGTTCTTTTCGACTTTAGCTTATTCCGAACAAATAAACAGAACGATTTTCTCACCATCTTTTTAAAATAATTTATCATAACAGTTCTTTTAAAATAATTTATCATTTTATTATTATTTAATTTATTCATATAAATACTTACGTTAGAAGTAAAATCATAGGTAGCAGTGAAAAAGAATACGTCCGTGCAACTGGTCGAACTCAAACAGTCTGCAGGCCCCACTCCTTGTACAGGAACAAAAGCAAGCTCCAAAAAGTGGAGAAAACTAGGCTTGCTGTTCGTGTGCGCGGAGCAAATCGTCCCCTAGGCAAACAGTGGTGCAGCAGGTCCCAGAAAAAAAAAGGGCAGAAACTTCGCCAATTCTAACAACACCGATCGTCATACGCACGCACAGGTTACCTATGACAGACATGTGGGCCGAAAGGTGCATGCCCCACCAGCCAGTGATAGTTCCTCAAGAACAGCAGCCTTGCTTCCCCTGGAAAAGACCCATCCTATTTCTTCACGCACCAACGCGCCCACCCGGCAAGCGAAACACCTCACTGTCATCCCGGGCCCACAACACGTCGGAGTGCCCCTACCCGCGTGCACGCAGCCGCGTCAGATCCTCAAAGCTTCCCCTCCAAGCACCCGGCCCACCTCACTGACCCCCTGGCCCATCGCGCCGCCCGTGTACCCACGCCGCGTGCGCGTAGCCGGGAGCCCGGCGCCCCACTCCCGGTTACCCCGTCCCCACCGGGAACCAATGATACGCGTCCGCGTGTGAATATCCACCTCGCGATGCGATTCCGTCCCGATCGGACGGCTGAGGGCGCCCCCGCGGGCCCCACGGCGACCGGTCAAGGCAGTCAAAGCGGGCCCAGCGACGGGCTGCGTCCGGTCACCCCCGTTACGGGCGCCGCGAATCTATTTAACCGGCCGCTCGTCAGCGACACAACGAACTAGAAGCGGAGAGAAGAGAAGAGAGATTGAAAAAAAATAGTAGTAGTACGAGGAGGAGGGCTATCAAGGGGGAAGCGAGCGATTGATTGCTCGCGAGGTAAGATTTTCGCACGCGATTGATTGCTGGATTGATTGGTTGCTCGGACGCTGAAGTAATCTACCTTTTTTTTTGGGTGGGGGGATTTATGGTTGGGTTTGCTTTGGGCTATTCGGGGATTTTTGGGAGTAGATGGGTGCCGATTCCTCCAATGCAGCGCCCGAATTATGGGGTTTGAGGCGGAAATTCTATTCTTGCTCGTTCTCTTGACTCTTTTGATCGGTTTTTCGATTTGGTTCGCGGTGAGTTTGGCTAGGGTTCTATCCGCTTGCGGAGAGCAAAGATTTAGGGATTTTTATCTTGTGGTCTGCTCCGCCTCACCCAATCTTTTTGTCTTCCACCTTCCCCAAACTCTACTAGACACCACCTCATCCACCCAAATCTTCTTTACTCAGTCTTTGCACTCGATTTTCCCCTGGTAGTGAAGCAAACAATCGCATGCTGCCTCCACCACCACCGTTTTGTTAGTTCCGTAGTATCCATCTCGATTGTTTTCTTCTCCTATGCCATTGCTGAGCATGGATGTAGACGGGAACGGGAAAAATTGGTGTTCATTCATCATCTGTAGCTTCTATTGTGGTAGGAGATTCTTATTCAAGGATTTTAATTGTTGTAGTAGTATTCGGAGGATCTGTCTCATATATGCTTTAAATTTCGGCTTCTCGTTCTTGCTTCTTTTTTGTGTGTGTTTTTATTAGTTTTCATGTGCATTGTACCACAGGATGTTGCAAAGTTCGTCGTAATAACTTGTGAGTGCAATGATTTCTGTTTCCTAAGTTCGATGCAAAAGATTAGAGGCTTGATATTCACCTACCTGCTCTGATTAAGGAGGGAGGCTTGATCAAAGCTAAGATAGACATAAAGTATTCTATCTTGTGTTGGAAATTTAGTCTTGGAGGAGTCCACCGGCTGTGGAAGCTAAAAAGTAGGAACCTTTTTACTTCCAAGTTCAGTGGATCTTCGATGAGAGATGCGCTGCGTCTTGTGGTAGAGAGTAGCTTTGGTCAGCTAAATATCTGGATTTTTTTGGCCTAAATGCTATTATAAGGTTTTATGATATGCAGCCCTTCTTTTTCTTGGTTGCTTGTTTTGGGCGTAATTTGGGTTTGCCTGGAGCTTGTGCTGTGAAGTTAGCTTAAGGTTCTTTTTGTGCAAAAAGTAAATAGTTTTTATTTCCTGTTTATTCGTAGTTTGATCTGTTTGGGAAGATATTTGGGTCTATGGCTCTTTCTTGTTGAATTCTGTTTAGACGAGAGGAGCCAAGTCTACATCTTTTGCTTCTATCAAAATGCTATTACTCAGCTAATTTTAACAAAAAAAAGAGAGGAGTTTTGAATCGTGAACTACATAACTGGGTTTAATCAGTGCGCACGTCGCACCTCATGAGTACAGCCTGCATGCTGAATTTCTGCCGGAGAAGGAAAATAAACACATGAAACAAAGCCACTAGCAGAAGTTAATGTTCGATGTAAAAATGGAGATTGGTGAACATTTTGCTTGATGGATCGTTGCTTGTTTTCAAACACGATGATTCTTTTTTGCTGGGCTATGATCTATCGGCTTAGACTATATTACAATAATTGCTAAATCTAATTCATGTAATGTTGTCAATCACTAATTGCGCCACATCTAATGTTACAAACTTCATTGTAGATGTTGATCACCATAAATTTTTTTTCCTGTCGTCTCTATTTAAAGACAAGTTATATATCCTTTTTGGACTTTATATGATTCCTTGGTGTGGTGAGGCAATTATTCATTAGATTGACCTTTTCTCCTGATTGCTTGGGTTAACTGGTTTATCTACCATGTTTTGTTTTTGTTATTTATTATGGTTTCTTGTTATTGTTGTAGTGCTGTACAGCTTGTATTGAGTAGTCCACAGAACATTTGTGTTCTTGTGATATTCCATTTGAATTTGGTGGGTTTTTGTTCTTGTGATTTTCTTCTTTTACTTTTTTGTTTACTATTCTGGAAACTTGATTCGTGAGCTCTTGCAAGCTTGGGGAAGATGAGCCGTTGCAGAACTTGCTGTGGTGCAGTTTATTGTTGTTGCACAACCAGCTCTCATTTGTTGAGCTCACTTTTTGTTAAGATGAATAGAAAGCAGAACTCATTTTTCTGTTGTGAGCTTGATTGTGCGGCTGGGTTGATGCTATTGACTAATGCAAAACTATTTTCATTCTTTTCTTTTGTTTATTGCTGGGTCTCATTGTATCTCTGTGCTGGTTTGTTACTCAAATTAAATTGTTTGCCATTGGCATCTTCCCCCGCCTCATCTTCTGTCTTTCCCTCCCTCTCTTTTTTGGGAATGGTTTGCCATAGGCTGGATAATTGGAAATGCGGTTTTTATTTTGAAAGTTCAAGTTCATGTATTTCACCAGTTACAGATCGGATCCACACCTGCATTTTGGTGTCTGTTATCTTGATCTTCTAATGTGCTGAAAAAACAAGGTTGCACCTACTGTTGAGGCTTAGAATTAGGACATTGTTGGGCTGTTGGTTTATCAGCCGATTGCTTTGAGATATTGTATGATGACAAATTTACGTCGTCCCTTGCATATTTGGCTCGCATGGCTTCCAGTCTTTACCGATAATTACTCACTATTTACAGTTTCCACCTAAAATATTTGAAAATCATCATCAGTAATTCCCAGTAATGTTCTTTTCCTTTATGCAGGATTCTTCTAAGGAGATGATTGGAACTCAACCCTAGTAACCTCCATGTCTGGGGCCCCACGCTCCAACCTTGGACTTGTTGCCAGGGACATGAATGGTAGTATTCCAATTAGCACTACGAATTCCTCTGGTCCGAGCATTGGTGTTAGCTCTTTGGTGACGGATGCTAACTCATCACTCTCCGGAGGCGCCCAGCTGCAGCCAAGTACGAGCATGAATGCTGATTCCTTCATACGCCTTCCTGCCTCCCCGATGTCATTTTCATCCAATAACATCTCTGGCTCTTCAGTCATTGATGGCTCCATCGTGCAGCAAAGTCCACCCCAAGAGCAGGTGCAGAAGCGGAGGTCATCTAGTGTAACATCACAACCTGTCATTGAGGCTGGTGGTGCATTGCATGCTCAGAAGAAGTCAAGGATTGATATTAGGCAAGATGATATCCTGCAACACCAGTTGATTCAGCAGCTGCTCCAAGGTCAGAGCTCTCATTATCTCCAGGGCCAACAGAACCCACAGCTTCAAGCCTTGATAAGGCAGCATAAACTGGCACAGATTCAACAGCAGCAGCAGCATCAGTTGTCGCAACCATTTCCTCAGATCCAACAATCTCAAGTTGGCATACCTCGGCACCCACAGTTGAGGTCACCACTAGCACAGCCTGGAATGCAGCTAGCTGGACCTGTTAGGACTCCTGTAGAGAGTGGGCTCTGTTCTCGAAGGTTAATGCAGTATTTGTATCACAAGCGTCATCGGCCAGAGGTGAGTTTCAGCATTGTATACATTGATTGTTACAAGATACGTGTTTTGGTAGTGCAATTTACTCAAATAATGTCTTGTAGAATAATCCAATAACATACTGGAGGAAGCTGATTGATGAATATTTTGCACCACGAGCAAGAGAAAGATGGTGTGTGTCATCATATGAGAGAAGAGGGAATTCTTCAGGTGCCATTCCACAGACAGCTCTGGTCAGTTCATAGTTCACACTTGCATTTAAGCATTTTACCTGTGTTTGTACATTGGATATTCTTCAGCTTCCTGGTCTAACATCACTTTCAGCCTGACGTTCAAAACAATATTGATTAGCATCCTCTTAAAGTGCTGCTAGGTTTGTTGAACACTATATTTGATTATCAAGTATCTTTTGATGGTACTGAGAAACAAAATTTATAGGTGTAGCTTTTGTAGGAAAGATATTCTATGGTAGCCTACAATAGCTAATATTGTTTATATCTTTTGTTTCATGCGATGAATTTATTGATAATTGAGAAAGTTTGTTTTCTGTGCATGTATGGTCAAAATATGAAGGGAAGTTATTCCTTGATGTTATATAAGGTCTATAAAATCATACTCACACTTTAACACAATCTTATTTTCCCCATGTTACAGGATACATGGCGTTGTGACATTTGTAATACGCATGCAGGGAAAGGATATGGTTAGTTGATTTCCGACAACCTGGCAATCTATGTTCCTGATGCTTCTTTCATTTGTTGATACTTTAAATGCTTATAGTTTGCTCAGTTCCTCTTCATCACTGCTTATGGAACTGGAAGATGAATTGCTTACTTTCTTTTATGCCTACTCATATATTAGCCAAACTCAATATTCTTGGTACACGTCTTGTGCTTTACAGAATGCCTTATCATTTCAGGCCAGAACGAAAATGCAAGTATATAATAATATTGTAACATAAAAAATCGCAATAAAACTTTGTGCGTAAGCAACTAAGCATTAAAAGTGCAAATAAACATATCTTATGAAAGTTATGTTACCCAAATAAACTTCTACTCTCTGGACCAGTACAGAACACCTTATCATCAGGTGTAATCGTTTAGACAGTCCCAAATGAAGAATATTTTCTTAAAACAACTTGGTGGTATCCTAGTGATGCATGGTTTGGGCATTGCATTTCCTCCGCATTATGTTATCCACTGTGCACTTTGGAAGTGCTATTACTCTAAAATTGATGAATTCCTTAACATCTCCATTTTGGGAAACTATCTGATTTGCTCCTTGCCTCCTTGTAATATAAGTGTGTTATTTTCATAAATCACGATTTTTTTCTTTTCTGTAATTTAATTTCAATGTATGTCTTTGAGCTCACCCAGTTATTTCCATCTGACAGAGGCTACCTATGAAATACTTCCTAGACTCTGTCAAATTAGATTTGACCATGGTGTTATAGATGAATACCTATTCCTTGACATGCCCAATGAATTCCGGTTGCTTAATGGGCTACTGCTGCTGGAGCATACGAAAGTTGTTCAAAAGAGCATTTATGAACATCTACATGTTACACACGAGGGGCAATTGAGAATCATATTCACACCAGAACTAAAGGTGTGTTGCTTAGTTTTAGTAGCTTGCACATGCCATAGCAATTTTTGGGTGTCTCTACTTTTGGAGCATTTGTTAGGTCATTGAGAATCATTCTTATCTGCTGATTGACTGTGAAATTATGCAGATCATGTCGTGGGAGTTTTGTTCAAGGCGACATGACGAGTATATCACCCGCAGGTTTCTAACACCGCAGGTAGAGCTCTTAGACCAGCATGCTGTTCCTATTTTATCTTATATAAACGTTGGTTAAAAGACTTTGAATAGTGGATTAGCTGTTGCACACATAGATATAATATACTTGGCACCATTTAGTTGATAGTTGTCTATATGTTATAAATATAATTATTATAAGGGATAACTTACTTGGATGGACATTGCTGTTTGCTGATCCTGGGTAACTGCTGTGCAAAAGGCCTCTAGTTTTCACCATCTGACTCCTCTCAGAGCCAAGGTTATTAAGGCGGTGCGGTGAGGCGCGGCGACTCATCACCTTCACACAACAATATCGTTTATGGCGTGTGGCGTGGCGATGCCATACACACATTTTAATCTAGTTTGATAGCAAATTAAATCGACAATGTAGTGGAAGTGTAGAATATGCATACCTTAATTTTGTCTATTCTTGAGCTCATGTAGCACCATCATTTACCAATATATCCTTCTCCCATATAGCACCCACCCCCCTGTAACTTGCAAGTTACAACATGTAGCTTGTTACAATACATTACAATAATACATATACGATACTACATTTAATTGAGTAAATATGGATTAGTACTACAAGTAGCTTGTTACAATACATTACAATAATGCAAAAATTAAACATTAACATCGAAGCATACAATATCTACAGTTCTACACCAGTGGTTTAGTATTACAACCTCAATGTATGTATACCAGTCAATCCATACACTCACTGCCATGCACTCAGCCACAGAGGAGCAGCACACTACATATACCGGTGGAGGAGAGACCGAGAGAGGCACTCACACACATACCGGCGGCCCGGATCTTGCGCGTGGACTGAAGGACCGAAGGAGGCTCAGCGAAGGACCGGATGCGCAGAGGAGGCTCAATGGAGGACCAAAGGCAGCACGGAAGAGGCGCGGCGGAGGAGAACCGGTGGAGGAGAATCGGTGGAGGAGGAGGCTCGGTGGAGGAGGATCAACAGAGGAGGCAGAGCCACAGGGGAGGAGCTCGGTGGAGCCGTAGAGGAGGAGGCTCGAGGCTAGATCCGCCGGATCCGCGCCGGAGGAGGCCTGATCTGGCCGGTGAAGGAGACGGAGCTGATGGCGGCGACCGCCCTCTGTTCTCCTCTCGGTATGGAGCCTTCGAGCTTTTTACTTTTTAAACCCCTGCCCTAACCCTATGCCGTCCACCGCACGCCGCCACAGTGTCGCACAGTGCCATGGCGTCACCATGGTGGACGGCATAGCAATTCGGCGGACACCATACGCTCGGTGAGCATGTCGTCCGCATGCCGAGCAGTGCCCAACCGCCACACCGATATAGCAACGCCATAACAACCATGCACAGAGCTATTTGGTTTCTTGTCCATTTACTGATCTATGTACTGCAGTTCCAGATAGCTGCACACAGAAAACACCAGAGAAGATCAAATTTTAAGCCATGATTCATGACAGTCCTTGTCTGGTTTGTATTTTTTAGGGTAGTCCTTGAGTTCATATTCCCTGTAACCCTGTTTTACCTTAATATATAAATCTGTGCCTTGATATCTTATGTTATATGCATGCTCCTGTTTTTTCAGGTTACTCATCTGCTGCAAGTTGCCCAGAAATATCAATCTGCTGCCACTGAAAGTGGGCCTGCTGGGGTATCAAACAATGATGTGCAAACCATTTGCAACATGTTAGTGAGCCTACTATGCCACCAGTACTGTAATAATTGTTTTCTTGTTTTTTTGGCATGATAAATCATAAAAAAATGTATTTGATTGTGTCTAGAGTTAACCTTTTTTTTCATTATTCTAATTAATGTGAGGACATATTTTTTTGTATTGTTAGGTTTGTGACAGCATCACGACAGCTAGCGAAAAATCTAGAGCACCATACCTTAAATGAACATGGGCTCTCTAAAAGATATGTTCGCTGCTTACAGGTAATTAAAGTTCCCCTTGTAGTATTTACTTTTTTTCTTCAATATAACCCAGTAACTTCTCCCGAGGTTTTCCTTAATTATTAATTTCTGCTCTGTATGCTTCCATATACTTGCGTATCCAGCATGTTGATTGATTTATGTGTCACTCTTCAGATATCAGAGGTGGTGAATCACATGAAGGACTTAATTGAGTTTAGCCACAAGAACAAGCTTGGTCCTATAGGTATGATAATGCACATTCACCAATCAGTATCTTCAGTGTTCACCTAGGTGCTCAATTATTTAGCTGCATGATTAAGTTTTTGTAAAACAGTTTCTTCGTGACCAATGTTTTGTCCATAGTTTGCATGAAAATGGTTGGATTAAGCATAACATTTTATGTTTTCTTTGAAAAAGGTTGAAGTCCTAGTGCAAGTTCTATTGTATAAGAAAAACCTATAGGACTAGAAACTACATTTGGACCATAACTGGGCCAAGCCCAGCCAGTATCATGCAAATTTAGTCGTGATATCACTTGGTGAACATGCTTGTTTTTGAACTAATGAGAGATGTGTATAGTGAACTATATAGATGGAAGAATATAACAAATTGGTATTGATGCGAACAAATAGGATGAAGCTAAACATTCTATATGAGATCTCTGTTGCTTTATTGTTTTTGCTGCTGATAACGGCAAAGCAATAGGGCAACATAGCAAGTTAGGAGGATATCATAGCAAAAAGGACGCTCCTTTTTCCTTTAATTTTTTGTTTGAAAAATCCATCAATGTTTTGATGATTATGGTGTGGTCCTTCCTGCTTTGCCCCATTGACCTGTAGTGTAGTTTAACATTTTGTCTGTTCATCTGCAGAGGGCCTGAAGAACTATCCCAAGCAAACTGTACCAAAGCTGCCAGTACAGAATATGCATGAGGCAAAGCAACTCATGGCAGCTGCTGGCCTTCCTAATGACCAGAGCAACCCCAAAGTCATTGCGGTCAAACCAGAATTGAGCACCCACGTGAACGAGGCTCCTGGTGTTGGAGCTATTGGTAACAATCAGCAGAATGCTGCAGCGCTAAACAATTACCAGAAAATACTTAGAGGCTCAAGTGCAAATCAGAGTTTGCTTCAGCAGGAGGCATCGAGTGTCTTTAAAGGTCCTACAGCGATGCACAATGGCATTCAGCTGGAAGCATCTAGATCTTTCCATGGACCTAACCCGGTGCAGTTTGCGCAATTTCAACATCCTGCGTCATTTCAGCAGCCTATGCCCCAGCAGAACAATCTCCAGGGCTTGGGTGTAAGCCCACAATACCAGCAGCATGTTATTCATCAGCTGCTGCAAGAAGTCAAGAATACTAACAACCGCGCTTTGGCGCAGCAACAATCTCATGTCGCTCCCAATGTAAACAGTGGTCTTGCATCAGGAGCTGCTATCACCAGCAGCGCTGCTAGTGGAGAGCAGACACCGCATATCAATAACGGCGCAGCAAACGGTGCCGCTCCAATGGGTACAACAGGGCCTAGCAATGTGATCAACAGCGGGGCAGGCATCGTCCCCAGCAGAAGTACCAGTTTCAAGTCAGTGAGCAGCAATCCAGCAGCTGCTGCTGGTGGCAATGCCGTGACTCCGAAGGCGGAGTCTATGCATGAAATGGATGAGCTCGACCATCTCATTACCAATGAACTGGTTGAACGCGGGATGTTCATGGGGGAGCAGGGAGGTGGTGGATACTCGTGGAACATGTGACGAGTACATAATCTTTTCACTACTGAGTTCACTGTGTGCGTTAAGACAACCGCCTGTGCTTGGCTGTGTCAAGTGTGGGGACTGGCTGCTGTTAGTGGCGATGGGAAGTGGCCGTAGATTCTAGTTTCTTGTCTTTTTTCTTCTTTTTTCAGTTTTTGTTTTGCCTTTTGGAACAGTTTCTTATCATCATACACTGATGTAACTTAAGTTATGTGAGATTGTGAGTTGGCTTGGGAATCTAAGAGCAGTGCAACCCAATTATTAGCGTAGCAAGGCCACACTACTGAATGACATGCTGTGATTATTATAATGTCTCTTATGTCTTTCTCAATGCCATGATAGTGTCAATTGTATTTCTTATCCGCAGGGGTAAGGCTCATCATAGTCGATTCAAGTTTTAGTGTGATTCCACCTTCCTGATGTTCTTCTCAGTATTTATGGGGCATTCATAATAGCTTGTGCTGATAGTTATTGGTTTTAACTTATGAATAGTAATAGTTTGTAGAGGAGATTGTAGAAAGAGATAATCGTGTGTGATTTTAGCTGATATAAATGAAGTTACTATTGTGTATACTACAATCGATTTAGTAGACTTTGTTTTGAAAAAACATCTCGTTCGAAAATTAGGTATTATAGAAAAGTTATTTACTATAAAAAATAGTTTATAGAAGATAAAGTGAACATGATCTAATTTGAATGACTTAGCATTGTACTACACTACTACAACACCTGGTAAAAGGCATCACAAAAATAAAAAGAAAACCTCTAGTGTGTGTATACACCATGGCGTCAGAGTATTATGATTTTAAATATGTAGATTTAACTTAAATATGGATATATATTAAAAAAATCAATTTTAGAGTATATATCTATCTTATAATAATTCAAATAAAATGCATACTTTTGGAAAAATATACTTAAATTCAACAATTTTAAACGAATTTAGATAACATGCTTTGTTGATTTTATATAAAATCATCATATATCTACAATCACACCATTATAAAAAAGCCAACTGAAGTTTGAATTTTAGTTCAAACTTATTTGAACTAGTTAAACACGACATCAAAAAAATTACAATTTTTCGTATGTGATACATAAGAAAAATGTCTAGTTTAGATCATGGTGCTCTAACATCATAATAGCTCAGTTATATACACACACATATATACTATATGTATATGTATACATATATGTACTATGTGTATGTACGTACATATATTGTACACTTGTACATGCCAAAAAACTACAGGGAGAAACACCCCTCCGGAGCCATGACCAAGCATTTCCGTTTTATCCCCCCCCCCCCAACACACACACATAGTACTGATGAGTAGACGATGCAACCAGCGAGATGACGTCTCATCATTTGTCAGCTTCGATGGTCAACTGATCACATGGTAGGAACTAGGAAGGTCCAAACACTTCATATTTGCAAACTGGGCAGGTCTGTTTCATGAAACAAAAGATGTCAGATATTCCACTGCACAAGCCATAATTCCTTTTTAGTTCGGAAAAGCCGAAAGAGGCTAATAGCAAAGATCAGCTTGCTATATGAACTGGATAGTATATCAATTTTAATCTAAACTTCGATGAATGGTAAAGTTCGTAAACGTTTACCTTGTCGATCTTGAGCCATTTAGCAACACAACCTGCGTGGTAATTATGTTTGCAGGGCAACGTTATGAGTCTTTCTCGGTTTCTGAAAGTTGACAGACATATAGGACAACTGCATTCAGAAGGGAAAAAGGTTTCATTAGTGACATGATGGAGATTTCACAACTTCTATCAGTAGTATGCTGGGAATTATCATCTTTCACAACTTCGTATGTGATTGAAAAGGTAAGACTTACTCTTCATGGTTTTTCTTTCTTGAGAAAAAGCCTGATTTGTACTTCCATGGTACCAGATAGCATATAAGCTGATCAGATAAACCTCTGTCCTCAGTTCCTACTGATTCCACGAGTGCCTGCCTTTGCTAGATTACAGGAAAGGGTAAGGATCAGCAACCTTTTCAGACCATAAGGTTAAATTTGTCTAATTAGACACTATATAAGTCTAATTTGTTCACAAACTTCACATGTTACAGAAAAAAGTGAAATATTCATGCACCACAAACCTCATATGTCATGTTGTCTGGATCATCACCATCATCATCATCCTGCCTGGCAGCCTGCGAGCCAATTATCAGAATCTTTTTTTCATGTATGCAGAGAATTATTAATTCAGAAAGATTTAATCTGAATTAAGTCGTATAATCACCTCTTGTTCGTTATTGTCATCATCATCGGTGTCAGATGGAGAGGCTACACAGCTTATATCTGAATTAAGCCAACACCAATACAAATACCATTGTCAGATGTGAAAAGAACAAGATCTCAATGACTGCAACATTATGTACCTCGGCTGAATTGAATCATACGAAACGCATACCGTCTTGTTCATTCGGAGGTGTTTCAATAGTCAGATAATCCGTCTCCTGCAGCTGCCTAGCATATTCGAAGTCGGACTCAATCTGTTCATGGATATCTGAAGTTCTTGAAGTGGTTGCTGCAGTACTGCTGCTTTCCCCGTGATAGTAATAATGTGAATAGTCAGATGGTGCAGTTGTTCTTGCACCTCTGATATGGTTGTTGTCTGTGTCATCCAAGATAGATTGATACAGACTCCCCTAAAAATGTTTCACAAAAAAAGTTTTAGTTAACTAAACAAAATTGAACTGAAAGCCATATCAAAGGCATGATATCATGGCATACAGGTGTTCTACGCTAAAGCTCATGCCACAAGACTGAGAGAAACAGTATGTTTATAACGAAGGACCGGTAAGATCAAGCATATATATACCTGATCTTGAAGAACATCACCAATCACAAACTCGAGAAGATCGTTGCCTATACCATCAAGGTTTGCTTCTTCGGTGCCGCGGGCAGGTGGATTCGCGTAGTGCACGGTGATCCTTCGCATGGCATCAGGCTGCCCCACGGTGGCCATGACCACTTGAGCCAAGTCTGAGGCAAGAACCAGTTACCTACAGGTCATGGCACACCATCTCCCGCAATTAATTAGCATCAAGAAAGTTTCTAGTCAAGAACAAGATGCAACATTCCTTGATTTAAGCCTCTTCTACACCTAACAGTAAGAATTCTATTTGGGAGAAACTGAAGAAAAATTCCTTGTCATAATCCCTGTTAACTGTTAATCATGCAGAGTAGCTTTTCAAGAAAGAATTGCAGGAGGCACTCAAGAACAAACAATATAAAAAGAAACTTGCGAGAAGGAAAAACAGAAGATCGATGAAACAAAGGGCAAAATCGAATTGCAAAACAAGTAAACTTTGCAGGAGTTCTGATGAAGAAGTAAAGGGAGGAAGGGAAGAAGAAACAAGAACAGCCGGCAAGGGATGCTTACTCTAGCTTGGATTCTTTCTGTTCTCTTCTCTTCTCATCTCACCTTCTCAAGGTTGGATGGCTGCTTTGTTAATGAGAGGGTGGGTGGCTAGCTCCATAAGTATTTATATACGCAAGTCGCTCTCTGTGTGTGCGTGTCTTTTTACTATCTAGTTGTAGTGTGAAGTGAAGGGGAACTATAGACTAGACCCAACTATTACAGTTATTGACTTATTGTTACTGCCTTAACCTATTTAATTACTGTTTGGGTAAATTTTATTTTCCTTGATTTCTACGTGTCTTGCCCTTTTGCTTGTGAAATCCGATATTTGTCGCTAATTCGTTGTCATAGTGAGTGCATCTTCTCTCTTCATTTCTGTAGAATGCTTTGTACCATTGTACCAACTGAATCTTGGTCTCTCATCTATTCAGAGGTGTCATGAAAGAGTTTTACCAAACAAACTTACTGATGTAGAATGCTTAATTTGTTTACTTAGAATAACTCACACACCCACTTTCTCTCTATACTTTGCATTGTATCACATCTAGCCCTTTTGTTGCATGACTCCGTTGCATCCCAACTTTGAGAAAGGAGAGGAAGATAGAATAGAGACTGGAACACCTTGTGAGCCATTTCCTTTTAATTTGTTAAGTCAAGGTCTTCTTCGATGACGACATCTAATCAAGATGGATCATTAATACCTTCTTAGCTAGTATAACTCTTCTTAACTGTAACGCCACATTTCTGAAAGCGCTATTAATCTCCGCAACTACTCAAGACTGAACAGTTGTGGAGTACTGTACACGAGTGTGCACCATAATATCACATGCTTATAACAAAAAAACCAAACTTTTATTACAGGCATAAAGTTTATCAATCTCCTTTTTACACAGTGGGTGTGCAAGCCCAAACTATCGTACAATACAAGAAACTCCCAGACGTACTTAAGCGCAGCTAAGACCTAAAACCAATCGTTCTCGGAGAAGAAAGGTTCATCAGGAATTTCATCTTCGGCTTGGGTATCTTGGTTCCACTGGTATTCTGTTTGTAGTTTAGCAAGTAATAAGTACAATCGTACCCAGTAAGTCACAAGAGTAAACCCTAATTTAATTACTTGCAAGGATATTCAAAGAGAAAGAATATACTAGTTCTATTAAATTGAGTGGATGCAGTTTTGTTTGCAAACAGGTAAAACAAAAACAGATCTCCTTAAGATTAAAGGGGTTTTCTTTTAACAATTACATCCTCATCTTACTCAAAGTAAAACACATAAAATCTACTTATACTTTGTTGCTGGAATCACCCATTAACACATCTTCATTTACCGGAAGCACAACGTATTCGAATACCATTGATTTCACTCTGCAGAATTGTCCAGCTTTACTCACAAGATTCCTTAACCCTGATGACTGAATTAAGAAAATTAGGTTGCTTCACTGCTCATCTCTTTATATAGGCTCTACCCGATAGAATCACTCAAACACGGTTCACACACTAACCCTAATCTCTTCTACCCGTTCTGAGTAACCTCTATCGTTGTTAGGTAAGGTTTTACTGTTCCGCATACCTAACTCCCCATCATCAACACTTCCACCCCTGTAGAGATTCAATCAAATTGAGCGGTTACTAAACCAAGGTTGACAATTCAACTCCTGTGGTTGAGCGAAAACTGTGTCTTTTACTCAGTATAAAGTTCTCGTCCTTACTTTTCACTTGAGGCACCAACCACGTTTCCAACAAGTGTGTTCGATGGCATTACCACCCTTCCATTCAAGCCTCCACCCTAGGGTAAGGTCGTGGATGAAGGTCACCTTGTGGCTTCCTACTGCACACCTTTACCCTAGTACCGATTTTACAAATTCTACTGGCCAAAAGCCAAGTCACTTAGTAGTACAAGATTTTGAGTGAGCTGATCTACAATTATTTGTACAATAATTTAAATATTACTAAGTTTGTCAACGTGAATATGACCTCAAATTAAACATAGTATTTTTCAGTGGTAGGACATAACTAATTAGCAGGTTATTCTAAACCTTTATTTTAATCAATTAACATTTCACAATTAGGAATAATGCAAATACAGTAATTAAATAATTTAAATTTTATGGGATTCAACATGATCAAAAACTTATAGTTTGCCTTGCTGCTCTGAAACTTCCACTAGCTCGTAAACTTCACTTCCTGGTTCCGGTCCTTGTACCGTCGCTTCTAAAAAGTCAGCAGCTAGCGCAAATATATAAAATAAAATAAGTCCATACTTGAATCTAACCAAGTTAGGAAAATAATGTAATTAAAAAAGAGCAAAATGTAATAAAATTCAAATAGAGGAGTTTAGATTTATTTGGAGTCTAATTCGATTGAATGAAGGTCAAAAATAGGTTCACGGCGTCGAGACGATCAAGACGGTGTATTTTTGGAATTTTTAGATTTTTCTGGATTTTCCTATGATTTTCTGGAATTTTCTTGGGTGAATAGTATCTGGTGGCCCACTGAAGATGATGCGGCGGCTACGGGTTTTCTCCGCTGGTGAATGGGTCGATCGGCCTTGGCCCACACCACCCGCGACCGAGAGACCCAGCGCGCGCGCACGCACGCACTCAATGGGTGAGCGCGGACAGCACGAACGACCCCGATGCATCGCATGCAAGCAGCCCGGATCAAATAGCAGCGATGCTTGAGTGGCCGAGATAGGGCCATGTCGCGCCTTCGGGTCGTCTTCAACCTCTAGCTTCGCTTCCCCGGCGGAAAACAGAGCATGGTGACGCCCCGCGATTCTACTCTAGTAGTGCTCGCTGGTGGAAAAGGGGAGACAATTGGATTCCTGGGAGCACGGAGAGTCCATTTTAGGGTTTTGGAAGGTGTGGAGATGGATGGTGGTGGTTGGCGGTAGGGGAGAAGACAAAGGTCCCAACGGCGGCTCAAGGCCTCTTCGATGGTCTTCTGGCAAAATGGGATGTGGTTTAACCATCTATGGGATATAGGCTTCACGGTGGTGGCGGTGGTTTGGGTCGGGAAAAGCTCAGTTAGGCTGTCCACGTGAGTGGCTTTTTAGCCGGCGGTGGCTTCAGCCGCAAGAGTTGTACAGAGCTGCTCGTGCCTGAGAGAGTTCACTACTGCATTTAGGGAGTAAGGAGGATCATAACACTAGAAGCAATTGAGTTTTAATCGAGTAATGAAGGATATTAGGTTTAGGGCTCATCGGCACAGGGGAGGTCGCTGGTGGCGATGCGGTGAGTTGAAACTCGAATTGGTGGTTCTGGAGGATACTAGGGAGTGGTGTGAGGCTCTTAGCAGTGGCAGGAGGGCTTTAAAAGCGGCGCAAGGCGGTGACGACAGCAAGGCAATTTGGACGCTCTCATGCGCGCGAGTGAGGAGAGAGAGCGTGGCTCTGCCGATGCGTAGGGAGTAGGGGAAGAGGTGGCACTGGCATTCTGCAAGAGTTGGCGAAGACTTGATGGCAACAGTACGGCGCAGGCGCACGCAACAAGGAAATGAGGCGGTGCGCCGCGATGAGAGATGCGAGCACACGAGCAGCGGCACGCGAAGCGAGGGGGAGCTGGGAACTGAGCGACTAAGTGGTGGGGCCACGGAGCGGGGTGAGTGTGAATGCACGGGAGAGGGCGGCCGCAACTGAGAGTGGCGAAGGCACGGCGCGTGGACGGCCAGCATAGTGAGGCGGTGGAGAAGGCAGCAGCGCAGGAAGGCACCAGTGGGAGGGGAAGGCGGGAAGACCAAAAAGGGAAAGCGTATTTTTAGGGAACTTGCCAAATTGGGAAGGTTTGGGATTTCAAGCAAAATTCAAAAGAGAATTTCAAAATATTGAATTTTTTTTGGAGCATTTCGTTAACCATATACTCGTTCCGATTGTGAACAGTTGAACGATCAAATGTTGTCACTTGTCACCGATAAGCTGACCTCACCTTAACGGCTCCGTAGTTGCATCATCAGAAACAACGTCGCTGTTTGCACCATCTGCGATGACTTGCAGTCTTCGGACGATAATGATCATCACATATTTCTTTGGCTTAATTATTTGTTTCATGACAGTTTGATCTTTTGAAGTAGTCAGTCATTACATGCCGGAGAATAGAAAATACAGTACACCCTACTATACTAATTGTACGATTCGTTCCAAGATATACCAGTGGTATATATGTAGGAATCTTGGCAGTTTCCAACCAGACACTGAATTATTTTTACACCATTAGGTAGCAATCCTTTTCATGGCCAATAGCACCTCATCTCTCTCTCCCCCACATCCAATTAGCAATCGTCTGGTGGCTTCTCATGTGGCTAACACACCGACCACGCTAATTGATCTCGTCATTGGTTGATCTCGACGTCAAACAAATCAATGTGTCCGTTCCATACAACGAAATTTCCCTGCAGGATCGTTTCAGTGTCGACAGAAGAAGATTGGGTGCCAAGAAAGGACAAAGACTTGGGTGGTCAATCATTAAGTAATAGAGGCCGTTGGCGTTGGAAAATTTATTCAGCTTCTTGTTGTTAATTTAAGTTGAGACAGACAATTTAGTGCTTTGTTTCTGTTAGTTATGGAGATAACTACAATGGTATTAATTAGAACTATTTTATGGACAGTCAGATACCGTGTCTCATAATATCAGGCCTTAAGGCTTCCCCTTTAACTTCCATCAGCTCTGCACATTTGGTTCTCCTTTTAACAGAACTGTTTCTTTCAACTCCTTTTCAATGCTAACTAAGTAACGAGATGTCATTATCCCAGTATAACTGTACAGGTATCGACTTCAGAACATAAGATAGTAGCTCTCAATTTAAACCCAGAACATCAGGAATCAGTAATCACCAAAACAGAATGTACTTAACTTTTCTGTTTGATCTACGGTTCAGGAATCAGGATTGCCATGTTCTTCCAATGTCTCCCTCCAGCTTGTTCAGTTTGGTTTCTGAAGATACTATCCACACAAAACAAAAGCACCCAATTGGCAGCACTTGATTGCAATATGATATCAATGGTCATAAAGCATTCGTTTCTTGCATCAACAGGTTCTTCAGATGCTAAGAAATAATCCTATCGAGAATTGCTCCAACAAAAGAAACGACAGAAAGTAAAGAAACTTCTGTATCGTCGCCACTTATCAGTGCTTGCAAGTCTGCCTGAGTGTCTTATGCTTCAATAATTATACTCCTGATTGTGGAGTTGACCTGAATGAAATTGTTTTTTCACTATCACAGGCCTATCTGAACGTTGACCGGTGTCCTTCTGGAGTGTCCTATCTAAGCACACCTTTCTGCTTGTTTGTGCTCGCATGTTCACACCTTAAGAAGTAGTCATTTTCAACATTTAGATTGGTGTACACAGCACATAAAAAGAGTTGCAAATTTATCTCAAGCACCATCCGATGTTACAACAAGGAGACCAAGTAGCCCAAATGAGGCTTCTCATGTATTGTTTGTTGTACTGGTCTGAGGATTGAGGGTAAGGTCCTCGCCCATGATTAGCCGGCCATACCGCCATCAAGGTTTTGAGGCCTGTTGAAGAAAAGAGGAAGACTAGAAAACTTTGTTTATTTCTTTACTTGATAATAACGATACAATGTTATTCCTTTTATAGGAATGGCTAGACTTAACAACTAAGAAATTTATCTCTATACTAAAAAAATTAATCCCAAATAATAGAAAACTTATCTCTAAGATTCGGAATAAATCCAAAAGGAAATAAGCTCAAATACTAAGGAGTAAGAAAGTTAATTATTATATTCCTAATCCGTAATATGTTACCCAACTATTCACAGGCTACAGTACCTCCACACGTGATACTATTCGTGGTTGCTACAGTACCTACGTGGGTACTGTTCATTTGCTGCTGCTGCACCCCACGGTACTGTTCGCGAACCTACTGCGTGCATCATCAGGATCCTAAGCTATAACATCATGTCTGCTATTTGTGCTGCTCTTAACCAAGATGAGGAAGATCTCCAGAGTACAGAGCGCGGCTGAAAAGTGGATGAAAAGGGTAACCAGGAGGACAATGGGCAAAATGATGACACTATGCATTCCTGCATGCCAGCATCATACATCCGAGCAATATCACGCAGAGTCCCATAGTCTGAAGGTTTTCAGTAGTCTCTTTCATATCATAGTGAGCCAGGGGCGTATCTAATGTATGTCATAGGTGTTCAGCTGAACGCTGAACATCCAAATTTTTTGACAAAAAACCTAGTATATATAAGATATAATAAATATACATATATTTAATTGTGCCAAAATAACTATTTTTAGCCTCCAGTCCATCACTATTCAACCAGCCGGCCGGCTCGACCGGAAACGCACCGCAGCCTGCGGCCCAGCCCACTAATTCGCGCGATAGAAATGGCGTCCCCGTCTCCCTGATGGCCCGATCCATCTGATCCCCATCCTGCCCAATCTCTAACCCTAGCCGAGCTGCCTGAGCAGGTGAGCAACAGCCTGCGACCCCGTATCGACCACGCGGTTCGCACCTCCGGCCTCCGCTCCGCCCTCTAGCCGCTCTGGCACTCCGCCGGCACCGCGAGTCCGCGACACCACCTGGAGGGTGGATCTGGGCTCTGATAGTCCGGCTCTACGCCGGCGCGCTGCACGACCGGCGACCGCGCCTTCGCCCTCCGGGCCTCTAGCCCTTCACTCCGCCGCCACCGCAAACCGCGTCATCCCCGGCTCCACGCCGTACGACCGGTGACCGTGCCTTCGGCCATCCGCTCCGCCGGCTCCGCGCTGCACGACTGGCCGACCGCCGACCGGACCGCGCGACCGCGCCTCCGCCCTCCGGTGTCTCCACTCCACCTGCGGCGCCGACCAGTCGTCCAGCAGGCAGCAGTCTAGCTCTGCCGCTCCGGGCCTCTGGCGACCGGTGAGTACTTTTGCTATTATAAACTATTGTATGTTAATTATTGCTACTGTATATCTTTATGTTTTGTACTGAAAATTTTTTATACAACTTCGAACACTTATTCTAAAATTCTTGTGTCCGCCACTGTAGTGAGCTGCCATGACAAATAACAACTTAGCAACGCATTTAGCTGAATGCAGAAAAGCAGGAAGCATAGATAATGCATTAATGCCACAAGAGTGAAGCACATACATATACCTTAATCGTACCCTTGGAATTTCTGTTCATTACCTTATCATTCAGTCTTGTTAGATATAAATTTAACCATGCAAAAAACCTTCTTGGCTGCAATTATATGTTATGCCTGCAATCTGCCTGGAAGTCTTGCTTGCACCTCTGAATAGCTAGCACAGCAGAAACAACAATTTTAATTTTTATAAAAATGTGATGATATCTGTTAAGGGTATTAGAGATAGAGTTTGTATTCTATTCTATATATGCCTTATCTCTATATGGCATATCCCCTTGTACTCTCCTATATATATGGCCCTTTGGGTCTCATATCAATACACACAATATTCATAACACCCTTATTTCTTTCATACACCAACCAGTTCACCCAAAAGCTTAAGCTCATGAAGAAAGATGGACAATTCACTTATACTTTAACACTCTTCCTCACGTGTAGGCTCTCTTAGGCCTAATACGTGGAATAGAAGTGGACTGCAATTAATATTTTTTAATTGCGTCAGCCAGATCTTGAACTCGAGATCTCCTGGCTCTAATACAATTTTATGAATATTGTGTATTGATATAAAACCCAAAGGGCCATATATATAGGAGAGTACAAGGGGATATGCTATGTAGAGATAAGGCATATATGGAATAGAATACAAACTCTATCTCTAAAACCCTTATCTCTAATACCCTTAACAATATCCAGGTGGTGCAATGCATTCACTTGATTCGTCACCTCTTTAGTTACTGCCTTGATGCATCCCTTTGCTGGTCAATTTGTTATGGAAGATCAGAGCAAGCAGTTCATGAGCAATCTCAGACAACTTTATCACAGTTCCTTCACATCTCTAGGTGGTTTACATGCTACAGCGGTTTACACGCTACAGCAGGTGGTGAGAAAAAAAAGCTCTACAGATCTTCCAGATTTTCCAAGTCAACAAGCTTCATGGTCATTGTGACACTATCAAGGGCTTTGTATACCTCCTCAAATCTTATGTGACTTATCCTCAACTAGGAACTAATGCATCCTGCCGTCTAACTCAATGAAGCTGTACCCAGCTGATTTATTGTGGTCTTTTTCCTTCAGTAACTTCCAGACCTGGGAAACACCGTCCCATCTGCCAGATGATGCGTATATGTTTGAAAGGATCACTAGGTTTGCCGTGTTTTGTGGCTCGAGATAGATAAGTTCGTTCACCGCTATTTCCGCCAGTTCTACATTACCATGGGAGCTGCAAGCACCAAGCAAAGTTCCCCAAATGACAGCATCAGGCTCCACTGGCATGCTCACTATCAGACTGTAAGCTTCTTTCAAGAGACCAGCACGCCCAAGCAGATCAACTATGCAACCGTAGTGCTCAATTCTTGGGTTATGACCAAACTCTGCTTCCATCAGTTGAAGAGCAGCGTGATCCATGAGTGCAAGCCAATATGACTCCAACGAACGTAATACCATCTGGTTTGACCCCTGTCATCTAAACATAGTAAAATCAGCTTCAAGTTTCACAACAACTGTGTAATGCATCTTGAAATGTCATAGTTGGCAATATGGTTTTAAGGTTACTGATCACTTGTTGTCTTATTCTATACCACCAACATGTTCTGCGTTCCTCTGCCATGTGCTATATTTGCAACCAATTGCATGCAAATGGTAGGAGTTAGTGAGCAAACATAAGAGTACAACACTATTCAATCAAGAAATCCTCACCCTCAACTTATGAAACAAGCCAAGGGCCTCCCTCCACAGGCCATGAACGGCAAATGCCATGATCATTGAATCCCAAGTACAGAGATCATGCCGCCAACTGATCTCCTGAAACACCTGCCAAGCTTGCCGAATGCTGCTGCACTTGGCATACATCCCCACCAATGCATTCGCCACGTACACATTCTCCAGGTGACCTTGCCCCCTTGCATACACCTCCACCTTCCTCCCCAGCTCCATCGCCCCAACAACCGCGCATGCAGGCATCACACTGCTCACTGTCAGCTCATTCGGTTGCACCCCTGCCTTTTTCCACATCTCCAAGAACGTCTCCACCGCCTCCTCATGCCGCCCATTCTGCGTGTACCCGGACACCATCGCAGTCCCAGAAACCACATTCCTCTCAGGCATTTCCTCGAATAGCTTCTCCGCCGAGTCGACAAGGCCGCCCCTCGGGTAGGCCGAGAGCAGCGCATTGTACACGGCTGTGTCTCTGCGCGGCATTTCGTCGAATACCCGCCTGGCTTCAGCCAGGAGGCGGTTCTTGGCGTAGAAGGAGACGAGGGCAGAAGGGGTCGCCGGATGCGAAGTGGCCGGACTTGATCAGTAGTGCGTGGGAGCAGAGCACGAATGGAATGGACGAGGAGGAAGCTGCGGAGGATGAGGAGAAGAGGAGGGTGAAGGATAGCGGAGTGAGGAGGCGGAGGCGGGAGAAGAAAGGGAGGATGAGGGGGTGGGGGCGGCGAGCGCGTGGAGGAGGTGGTTGTGGAGCGGCGCGGAGGGAGGCGTCGGGTAGGATCCGAGGAGGAGAGCGGCGTAGCGGTGTTCACCGGCGGCGAGGACACGGGGAGCAGCGGCTGCAGGCGGCGCACGCCGCGGCGAATGGCGCGCGCGTGCAGCTGGCAGCTGCTTCGCTTCCGCCATGGGAAAAGAGCACGTGCGGATCGCACTTATCCGGAGCGATCCAGTTTCCCAGCTATCTATACCGTTCATTCGTAGATGGACGGGTGGGATCTACTTGGATGGTTTACGAGTTTGCCCAGGTGCCCCGCATTAGATTGCAGATTTTCTGCGCGATCCAGTTTCGAGGCGATCTTGACCGTCCGTTTAGGCACTCGATCTCTTTGCAAATACATTACTTTCGCAGGTACCATTCTGCAAATTTACCGGCCTCGTCGCCTCGAACGGTGTTTTTTTTGTTGAGTATTGCTATACAACATTCGACTGTTTTTGAGGACAAAAACAGTCAGATTGATCTGGGGCGTTAGATCTCCATCCAACGGATCCATCCATACAAGCCCCCCTCCAACAAAACTGACCCCCTCCAAAAAAATGATCTAGGGCGTTTGATCTCTATCTAACGGCTCAAAATCTAACTGTTTTTGTCATCAAAAACAGTCGAATGTTGTATAGACACTCCCTTTTTGTTTGGTTTTTATTCATCCCTTACGACTTTTAGTTTTTAAATTGTTTATAAGAGAAAGTATGAAGTTACAGACACTCATATACAGTTTTGGTCGATATAAATAAAATCGCTACAGTATATACTGCAATCAACTTATAAACTTGCCTTGCAGAGACACTATTTACAAGCTTGTTACCATAGAAAAATCAAAAAAACAACTTTTAAAATATAAAAAAGAGGCCCGTCGTCGTGTCCTCCGCCACCGCCTCGCCGCCGCCAACCCTTTCCTATTCTCCGGCCACGGCCTCGGTGACTTCCGAACCGTTGATTGATTTTATAAAATAACATAAGCCCGTGCTTGAGTCAAATCAAGCTAGGAAAATAAATTAAAATAAAAGAAATAAAATACAATAAAAATCAAATGGAGGGGGTTTAGATTTTATTTGGTGCTCAATTTGGTGGAATGGAGGTTAAAAATGGATTCATGGGGTCGAAACGATCGAAACAGGGTATTTTTAAATTCTAGGGTTTTCAAATGAGCAGTGTTTTGCACAGTAATGAATAGTGTTAGGCCGGTCCGGAGTGAACAATGTGGACCGTAATGGTTTAAAACTGGCCCAGCTAAATGGGCCGGCCGATTCGACCCAAGCTACACGCGCCCCAACACGCGCGCTCACATGCCCGATGGGTGACACGCGGACGGCCACGATGTAGCCACGTTGCTCATCATCTACATCCAGCCTCCTCCTTCTAGTGCAAAACAGAGGCAGGGCTGCCTCCACAATATAGCACCGGCCAGGCCTTCCAGAGATGTTCACTGCTACGAACGACTTTTTTGAGGTTAGATGGTTCCATTTTGGGGCTTTGGTAGGTGGGAGCATGGGTGGCGACGGCTGGCAGCAGCAGAGAAGGCAGCGGGCTTTTATGTGGGGTGGAGCTGCTTTGGTGAGTTTTCAGTAGGGTGAGGGTAGTTTGGCCATCTGTGGGGTACAAGATTTACCATGGTAGTGGCGGTTTGGGCTGAAGACTCTCTAAGAGGGCTGCCCACGGAGAGGATTCTATGGTCGGCGATGGTCTTTGTCGATTGGGCTCTATAGAAATGCTCATGCATGAGCGAGTTCACTAGCGTGTTCAAGAGGTAAAGAAGGTTTTGATAGCAAATGTGCAAATGCAATTGAGTTTTAACTGAGAGATGAAAAAGATTGGATTTAGGGCTCACCGGGCTCAAGGAAGATCGCCGACGGTGCTACAGTGAGTAAGAGTTTAATTGGGTGGCTGAGATGTGGATATGGGAGTGGTATGGGCTCTCTACGACGACAATTGAGCTTTAAAAGCGAGGTGAGGCAGTGAGAATAGGGAGGCAGTTCGATGCAGCTCTAGCGCGTGGAGGGGAGAGGCGGCGAGAGCTCTGCTGAGGGAGTGAAGGCGCATACGAGGTGGCATTGGTGTCTTTTCAGAAGTTGACGAGGCATGACGTAGGAGGTACGACTCAAGCACGCGCACCGGGCGAGAGAATGGTGAGCTACGGTGGAAGAGGGCGCTCGGTCAAACGGTGCACCTAGCAAGGGAGAGAGGGATAAACTGGCAGGAGGGAGAGAGAGATTGACTGGTGGGGCCTTGGTGTCAGGTAATGGCAGGCGGGTGTGAACGGGAGGGGAAGGTGCGGCCGTAATTTCAAGCGGCAACGGCCAGGCGTGTGGAGTGGGGAACAGGGAGGCGGTAGCGAAGATGGGTTCTTGAATGGCGCAACCAAAAGAGGAAGGTGGAAGACGAAAGAGGTAATGCTCAAACTCAAGGAGAATTGCCAATTTAGGAAGGGAACAAGAATTCAAGCAAAAACTCAAAAGGAAATCCAAATGCTTTTGAATTTTTGAGGTTGCTTCACTTACCACGAAGCCTGTGTTGTTGTGTTGTTGTGCTCTCTTATGTGGATCTTGTCAATTCTGGCAGGGACCATTTGGGGATGTAGATTGGTAATCAAGTTGCTTTTCTTGATTCAATTCTGCTCTGCTCCTTTGTGATTGGCTATGCTGTTTGAGATTCCCTTTCGCCCTGCTGGCAAGGGGGAACCGTCCAAAACGGCATATTCATTTTATTCTTGCTCACCCTTTGTATTGAGAGCTCCTTTCGTTTTCCTCTCTTTTCTGATCTAAAATATGTGATGTTTCTGCTTGGCTAAAGATTGGAAGAGTGCAGAAATGTGGAATCTGTAGGACAAATAAACTGTATTTGACTTTGCATGAATTATATGCCTATAAGCGTAGGTAATGTCTGAACTCTGAAGTGCAGCTCACAAAGTAAATTTGGGAACTCTGAAGGCCGGGTGTCGTCGTGATGATTTATATGGAGACATAACTTAAAGAATAGAAGAATCACCTCTCTCCCCCTTCTCTTAAACTATATACTAGTGTAAACTGATCAATCAACAAATATCAGGAACATGCACCTCAAATATCAGAAAACATGTTTTGATTTTCTAAATCCTTAATTATCAATTTTTCGCTGTAAAGGACTCTCTCAGGAGAGGAGAGTGACTATTTCGCAACATATTAATTAGGAGATTTTGCGCGAGATAACCTTTGATTTTTAAGATTACCATTTCGTGAAAGTAAAGTGCTAGGAGAGAAGAACAAGACGTTAGTTATTGTTAGTTCTTATGAGACGGTGCGTGTCATATCCTCATCGCCTGGTGGGTCGTTTGGGAAAAAGACAACAACAAGAAATGCACCTAGATTGGTATACCTCCGGCCGTTCCTGATATTTTGGAGGCTCTAGAGCGAGACAAAAGTGAAGGCCTTATGATGTTCTTGATATTTCAAAACTCTCATTTCTATTCAAGCCAATCAGACACTTTCATAATCAAAACTTAATGTATACCAATAACAAGAACAAATAATTCTAGATAACCAATATTCTACTATATGAGCAAGGTTATACAGGCTAAAATTTTCTTGCAAGTTGCAAGAGACATATAACTTAAAGGTCTCATTTGAATTTTGAGAAATTTATGATGTTTCTTGTGAAATTCATATATTCCAAATATGGCCTTCAAAAAATGAAACCACATAAAAACTATTTTTATGAGATTTTCAGTTAGCCAGGACATATAACTACGTAGTCATCAACCACACTAAAAAAGGGAAAAGCACCAACCTTTTAATAAAATCTTTAATCCTTCAACTGAAATGGAACTTTCTGTTAGTCGCCAAACACAACCATATGCACTGAAAATCTAGAATTCTTTACTACCAATCTTGAACTAAAAATTCTCTTTGTATACTTAAACTAAAGAATTCAATTGTCTAAGAAACCATCGGTTGTTAAATTCTCGGTTTAATTAGCAAGTAAATAAGATGCAAGCTAATTGAGCTGAGCTAGTCATCGATTTTATGAGCGAGCATTCATTCGTTTAGTCACCTGTGACATGCTAAATGAGGTATTTCCAAATTGAGTTTGACACTTGGGCTGCCTACACAAGTTATCAGTATGGTTGCTAGTTGTCTTCTTTATATTGTTGCTGTGGCTATCTGGAAGTTAACGATATAAATCTGTACCCTTATATACTTCGATTGGTCTTTCTAACTATAAGTCTGAATAAGTTATATATACATATACATATGTGTACATATACATATATCTGATGCTGAAACAGGGCACCAGAGTGTTTGGGCACCAAACCTATCTGCTTTTGGATTGCTTTTAGATGCGTATAAATGCAGTGATATATAATATATCTGAATAGAAAGTCTCAATCATAGAGTCTGAACACCATAATACCTCTATTATTTATACTATATATATATATGTACATACACACACATATTAGGGCCTTTAACTTTCATGGACCTTATACGGTCGCCCGTGTCGTCTATGCCTATCACCGGCCCCGTATGCATCTCGATTCAGGCTATGTAACAACAAGGAATGCACCTGGACTAGTATCCATCTCGATTCAGGCTATGTAACAAGAAGAAATGTACCTGGACTGGTATACATCTCGATTCAGGCTATGTATTTACGCCCCAGGATCGCAAATGAAATAAATCACCTGATTCCCTTGCTAATAAAATCAGGCAATATATATCAATTTTCACATCATTTCGACTTCAAAATAGGAAATCACATAATCTCTCGGATCCCATGAGACGTGAAACACGTTGCATACCTGTAAAGAAGAGAGGCAGGGAAGATGCCATGAAATAAAAAGAGAGACAGAGACACAGTGAAGAAGGACATGAAAACATCTCTTAGTGAAGTGGTGGAGTTATGAATGCGCTACTCTATCTACCATATCTATCATTACATATACGTAGGTGTGCTTCGGTATGAATTTTACGAGGTTACGGATTTATCCCTAACCCGTCTTTTTAGTCATGTGTTAGGGAGCATACTATGTGTGGTGTGCGTGCATAGTGCTGTGTGTACCTTCCATGCAATTGAAAAGGAGGAGGACAAGATATAAGCAGATTTATAATTAAGCGTGTCTACATACATAATACCCGGTGGTGTTGCTTGACAATCTGCAAATTCAGAGATCCGGATGTGAAGCGCTCACCTACACCTTCCTTGAGCTGTTGAGCGTTGACTATTCAGAAACTAGCGTGCATGTATAGCGTGGTAGATCTCGTCATTCCAAAAGTCCAAACACCCAACCGATAGTTCGATAAGCTGTGATCAATGCTGACGAAGATATTTGCACAAACGTCCCTTTCCCTATGAAAATTCAGAGTCAACAACAGATACAGCTGAACTAGAGGGACCAAAAAGGCCAGGCAGGCACACATGACGCATCCCCCAGCCATGGCATCCTCTCAACACCAAGAGCGAGGCCAAGAACATGGCCAGGAGGAGGAAGAGGAGCACCGCCATGGCGACCAGATCATCTCCCCACTCTGTAAGCTCAGCAAGATCGATCCCATGCATCTCAAGACATGTTTTCACTCCCATGCATGCACCGGCCGGACGTTGCTGATTGACGTCCTCCTCCTCATGCAGTGCGGCCATCGACGTCGCGCAGCTCGCCGGAGTATGGAGGAGGAGAGGAGATGGAGAACTCGCCGATCGAGCAGGTGGCGCTGACGGTGCCATTGGGGGACGACCCGGAGACGCCGGTGCTGACGTTCCGGATGTGGGTGCTGGGCACGGCGTCGTGCGCCGTGCTGTCCTTCCTCAACCAGTTCTTCTGGTATCGCAAGGAGCCGCTCACCATCACGGCCATCTCGGCGCAGATCGCGGTGGTGCCGCTCGGCCGCCTCATGGCCGCGGCGCTGCCGGAGCGCGCCTTCTTCCGCGGCCGGCCGTGGGAGTTCACCCTCAACCCCGGGCCCTTCAACGTCAAGGAGCACGTGCTCATCACCATCTTCGCAAACTCCGGCGCCGGCACCGTCTACGCCATCCACGTCATCACCGCCGTCCGCGTCTTCTACGGCAAGCACATCTCCTTCTTCGTCTCCCTCCTCGTCGTCCTCACCACCCAGGTACACAGTTAGTTGCCTACACGCACACGCGCACGTCGTCACGCTAGCTAGCGTTTGTTTCCGTGATTAAATCGATGTGCTCGATCGTGCACTTATCAGGTGTTGGGGTTCGGGTGGGCGGGCATATTCCGGCGGTATCTGGTGGAGCCGGCGGCGATGTGGTGGCCGTCCAACCTCGTGCAGGTCTCCCTGTTCAGGTTTGAGCCACTCTCAACAAAAAAATATATTGCTCAATTAGCTCATCTTTGATTGATTAGAGATGGCTTAGCTTATCCTTAATCAGCTAGAGCATCTAAGCTTGATGCATGTAAACAATGCAAATATGTGAAGTGTATGCTTGCACGCAAGTGTTTTGATTTTTATGTATGAGTATGACTAGCGTTATGATATCTTATTGGCCCTGCTTACATCCAAGCATATGAATAAGACCACTTTGGGGCCTACAAGAAAATGAAATGACGAAAACAAAAGAAAGACAAACAAAATGTAATGCTATATAAATAGATTGCACGTACCATCGCTGGTCAACTTTGAACATCCTTACCATCTGTGGGCGGTCAGCAACTTAGACATCAACTGGGGCATCATGTACTACTGTCGTGGGTCAATCTCATGGGAAGACAGTGAGTTAACAGGCACAACAAGAGTTTTTTTTAGGAAACGTACAAAAGATTTACGTGTCATTGCATTAAGAGGGGAGAGAGAGTACAAGCACTAGATAGGTTAGTGTTTAGGATTACAGGCTGTGATCGTTTTGGCTTCAGTTTTTAGTTTTCGGGTTATTTTTTACTATTCATAAATTTCGTCTTTTTCTGAACTTTTGGCTTTTTGTTGAGTTTTTTGCCGGTTCTTTTTTCCCGTATTTGTTTGTATTATACGTAATGGGCTAACATATTTTTTTAATTTTTTTAAATTTAATTATGCTAAATAAGCCTCTGTCAGCTACAATATTTTTTCAGCCAGCTACAATACTTTTCAACCATAAGACACAAAAAAATTCAAATAATCACCACTTACCCCGCTAGGGGAAGTCAGAAATGGAGACCGACAAGTAAAAGAAAGAAAATTCAAACGCTAGACAGCAGGAAGGTACAGATGAAGCAGCACCGCAAGAAGGGGGGTTTTTTAAGAGCTAGCTCTCATGGTATTAGGTAGTGTGTCCGCTCCTGCCCATCTCCACCAATTGAGTTCTGTCATAAGTTGTTCAAAAGCACTTTAATACCCCTCTTTGTTTTGTTGAAGACCCGATTATTGCGTTCGTCTTTGTTTTGTTGAAGACCCGATTATTGCGTTCGCACTAAATGATCCAAAGGAAGAGAATGACAATGGAATCGAAGTTTTTTCTCTGAGTCTTGAATACCTTATTGCACAATGAGATCCACCAATCGATCAACCGAGTGTGTGTCGTTGCCGATGGGTAAAGAAAGCCGAGGGGGTGAATGAATTGTGTCTAGACTTGTTGAACCCAAGGGCAAAGCACGAGGAAGTGATCAACTATTTTAGGATTTTGTTCGCAGAAGGGACAGAGTGTGTGTGCCATGATGTCACGCCGCACTAAGCGATTGGTAGTCCAGTAGCGGTCAAGGATGGCTAGCCAAACGAAGAACTTGCATTTTAAGGGTGCTTTGCATTTCCATATTAACTTATGAGCTGTGAAGCGGATCTCTCTGAGAAAGAATGAATTGTAGGCGGATTTGGTAGAATACACCTATGAGGAGTTTAGTTTCCAGATAACCTGGTCTTCAGTTTGAGGTTGTAGAAAGACGAAACTGATTTTATACTAAAGAAGTAAGAATTCAGAGATTGCTTGAACCGACATGGCTCCTTGAATTCCTTGAACCCAGGAGTTCGACAACAGGCCTTGTGTGACCGTGGTGGTTCTCTTAGCTTTTGGATGGACCAATTTGTGAATGTTTGGAGCAATGTTTTCCACAGATTGTCCCTCAATCCAGTTGTCCAACTAAATTAATGTTCGATTGCCGCCGCCAAGTTGGGTTTCTGTCACTGCCCTAAACATTGCTTGTTTGGTCGATTCATGTGAAGCTTGAAGGGATGTCCAGGCCCATGCATAGTCTATTTTCTGTCTCCATAGCCAACGCAATCATAAAGTATAGCCTATTATCTTGAGGTCAAGAATCCCAAGACCGCCCAGGGCCAATGGCCTACATACGGATTTCCATGACACTAGATAGTGTCCCTTATGACGGCCTCTGAGCCCTTCTAAAGGAACGTGCGACGCCTTTTGTCAATCACTTTGATAGCCCAAGATGGAAGGTCAAGTGACAAAAGGTGGTAAATAGGAGTCATGGTATTAGAGTTATTGTATAGCCATATTGTTGTACCACACTACTTGTACTACACATTGTACTACTCACTTGTACTACACGTTGTACTATTCACCGGTACATGGCTATATATATTCATGACACCCCCCCTCAATGGGTGTGTGGTGATTTCCCCAAAACTCATTCCGCTTTCTACATGGTATCAGAGCGAGTCCGGGCCTAGGTCCCCTCGCCTCCACCCACCAAACCCTAGCCGCCGCCTCCTCTGCGGCGACGTTTCCTCCTCCCTCTGCTACCCCCCGGCCACGCCGAGCCCCTCCACTGCGCCGCCCCCGGCTGCGCATGTCGACGGCCTCCACGGCATCGAGCGGCACTATGGCCTCCGCCGGCACGGGCACCCTGCCTCCGTCCGGATCCGACGCCGCGCCGCTTATCTTCGTTGCTCCCTACGCGACGATCGCCGTCAAGTCGCACGTCCCCGTGACCCTTGAGTTGAAGCGTCCCAACTTCAACCGCTGGTCCCCGTTCTTCCTCTCCCTGTGCGGCAAGTTTGGGCTTCGCCGACGCCGATGGCACCGCCGCGCGCGCCGCATGATCCCGCTGGCGATCGCGACTCCTGCGCCCACACCGGTCGCTCGACTCGTGGCGGACGACGCCCTTGGCCTCGCCCCGCACCGACGGGCGCCGCCCGCCACGGGTCACCATCGAAGCCCTCTTTCAGGTGAACAAGGCTTCCCGCGCCGTCTTCCTCGGTCACGAGTTCCACTCCATGACCCAGGGTGATCTCTCCATTGATGAGTACTGCCAGAAGATGAAGGCCACCGTCGATGCGCTGCGTGATGTTGGCCACGCCGTTCTTGACTCGCAGCTCGTTCTCAACCTGCTGCGCGGCCTCAACCCTCGCTTCTCCAGCACCGTCGACAACATCGCCGACTCCGATCCGCTACCCAACTTCGCCACCGCCCGCGAGAAGCTGGTCCTGAAGGAACTCCGTCTCTCTAACGAAGGCAAGGTCGTTACCGAGACTGCGTTCTACGCCGGCTCCTCTCCTTGCGGGGCGGCGTGCCACACCGCCGGTTATGGCTAGGGCGCCGGTGGCGGTAACGCCGCTGGCAATGGCGGCGGCTCTAGTAGTGGCGGCTAGGGCGGCCCCCAAGGCGGCGGCGGTAACGGCCAGGGTGGCCGCAACCGGAAGAAAGGCGGCGGCCGCGACGGGAACTATCAGGGCGGCGGCGGCAACCGTGGCCCCACCCCACCGGCCGGCCCCTGGGTGTGCTTCACTCCGTGGGGCGCGCAGCAGCAGTGGCGACCCCCGCAGGGCGCGCCGCAGCAGCCGTGGCGTCCTCAGCAGCCCGGCATCCTGGGCGTGTACCCGCAGGCACACACCGCCTTCGCACCCACCCAGTTCTCCGACGCGACGGCCTCGCTGCCTGCCGCACCGCAGCAGGGCGCTAGCGACTGGGATCAGGCCGGCCTCATCGCTGCCCTGAACCAGATGGCACTTTAGGGCGCCAACCCCTGGGTCCTCGACACCGGCGCCACCACTCACATGTCATCATCGGATGGTATACTACTCTCCCGCCTACCTCACTCCAACTCTTTCATTACTGTAGGCAACGACAACACTATTCCCATCTCCTGTCGTGGCACATCCACCCTGCCGGTAGCTGACACTACCTTTAACCTCAGCAATGTCCTCATTGCTCCCGCCCTCGTGCGCAATTTGCTTTCTGTTCGCCAGTTCACTCGTGACAATAATTGTTCTATCGAGTTTGACGCTTTGGGTTTTTCTGTTAAGGACCAGCGGACGAGGCGCGTGATTCTTCGCTGCAATAGTAGCGGGGAACTCTACACCATTCCTTCGTCCCCACCCTACAGTTGCAACCTCGCCACTTCGTCTACCTTGTGGCATCACCGCCTCGGTCACCCCGGTCCTTCCGCCCTCACTACACTCCAGAACAAGTCGGTCATATCTTGTAATAAGAGCCCGAGGTCTTTGTGTCATGCCTGTCAGCTTGGCAAGCACACGCGGCTCCTTTTTAGCAGTTCCACTTCTGTCACCACTGCTCCTTTTGATTTACTTCACGGTGATGTTTGGACATATCCGGTTCTTAGCACTTCAGGCTATAAATTTTATCTTGTGTTGCTTGATGATTATTCTCATTTTTGCTGGTCGTTTCCGTTACGCCACAAATCGGATGTGCAGCGCCATATTGTCAATTTTGTAGCCTTTGCTCACACACAGTTCGGCGTTCTGCCAAAGTGCTTTCAGGCTGACAATGGCACCGAATTTGTCAACAATGCCACCACTTCCTTCCTAACTAGTCGCGGCATTGCTTTGCGTCTCTCGTGTCCGTATACCTCGCCACAAAACGGCAAGGCTGAGCGCATGCTTCGTACCATCAACAACACTATTCACACCCTGTTGATACACGCGCCCATGCCTCCGCCTTATTGGGTGAAGCCACGCCGCCGCCACATACGTGCTTAACCGCGCCTCCTCATCCGTGCATCAAAGATCCCCTACCGGCTCCCGCATCGAAGCTCCGGATTATTCCTCCTCCGTGTGTTCGCCGCCTCGTTATCCGAACCTTAGTGCCACGACACCTCACAAACTCTCTCCTCGTTCGACTCCATGCGTGTTCCTCGGTTACCCTCCTCCCACAAGGGTATCGTTGTCCGACATGTCCAACCGCCGCATCATTGTTTCACGCCATGTTGTCTTCGATGAGTGCGTGTTTCCGTTCGCCTCGGCACCCTCGGCGGCCTCGTGCCGCCTTCACCGGATTTTCGATGCAGGTCTCTTCACCAACGGCAGCTCCGCCTTGGCGTTGAGTGACCGCATGTCGCCGGTTGCTCCCTCTCTGGCGAGGTTGAGCGGTGGACCTCCCGACCAGCGGTCATATACGCGGTCCCTCGCTCCCGACCGCCGGTGGCGGTGCCCGCCAGCGCTGCTGGCGCCCGTCGTAGCGCCGCGCGGCGCTTCCGAGCATGGTCGCCGCTCGCTGCGCGGCGGCACCGCCACCACTCGCTGCGGCGGGCGTCTGTTGTCTACCGGCGGCGACTCACCGCCGCCCCAGCGCCCCTGCTACCCCCGGCAGCCGTGGCTGCTCCGGCGCCGCCACCGCCTTCGCGCCCCACGACGCGATCTCAGACTGGCAGCCTGCGTCCCGTTAACCGCCTCAACCTCTCTGCCATGACGCCTCGCCGATCCCGGCGAACTACCGCAGCGCGCTCGCCGACCCCAATTGGCGCGCTGCGATGGCGGAGGAGTACAAGGCTCTCATCGACAACGACACCTGGCGCCTCGTGCCTCGACCGTCTGGTGCTAACATTGTCACGGGCAAGTGGCTATACAAGCATAAGTTCCACTCCGACGGCTCCCTGGCCCGGCACAAGGCTCGCTGGGTCGTACGAGGCTTCTCCCAGCAGGCCGGCGTCGACTACGATGAGACTTTCAGCCCGGTTGTCAAACCGGCGACGATCCGCATCGTCCTCAGCATCGCCGCCTCGCGTGCCTGGCCTATTCACCAGCTCGATGTGAAGAACGCCTTCCTCCACGGTCACCTGGAGGAAACCGTTTACTGCCAACAGCCGTCAGGCTTCATCGACCCCGCCGTTCCTGACTATGTATGTCTCCTGCAGAAGTCCTTGTACGGGCTCAAGCAGGCTCCCCGGGCTTGGAACCGGCGCCGCCTCGACATCCGTCGATCGGCTTCACCGCGTCCAAGTCCGATCGCGCTCTCTTTGTTTACAAAGATGGAGATAGTGTCGCCTACCGCCTCCTCAGACGTCGACGACATCATCCTCACGGCATCGTCACCGGCACTGCTCCAGCACATCACCGCGCGCCTCCACTCGGAGTTCGCCATGACGGATCTCGGCGACCTGCACCACTTCCTCGGGATCTCCGTGACGCGCGCGCTGACGGGCCGTTCTGTCGCGGCTGCCGTATGCTGTCGACCTCCTCCAGCGTGTTGGCATGTCTGAGTGTCACTCGACTGCGACGCCGGTGGACACCCGGACGAAGCTGTCGGCCACCGACGGCGCCCCTGTCGCCGACCCCTCCGAGTACCAGAGCCTCGCTGGAGCACTCTAGTACCTCACCCTGACGCGGCCTGTCTAGCCTATGCCGTCCAGCAGGTCTGCTTGTTCATGCATGATCCCCGCGAGCCGCATCTCGCACTGATCAAGTGTATCCTACGGTACGTCAAGGGTTCACTCTCCGCTGGTCTTCTTCTCAGAGTCGGTGCCGTCGACCAGATCATTGCCTACTTCGATGCCGACTGGGCGGGCTGCCCCGACACGCGCCGCTCCACCTCCGGCTTCTGCGTCTTCCTCGGCGACAATCTGGTGTCCTGGTCATCCAAACGCCAGACCACGGTCTCCCGCTCCAGCGCGGAAGCGGAATACCGTGCTGTTGCTCATGTCGTGGCCGAGTGTTGTTGGCTACGGCAGCTCCTTCAGGAGCTCCACATCTCGGTTACTTTGGAGACGGTCGTCTACTGCGACAACGTGAGTGCTGTCTACATGACAGCCAACCCTGTCCATCATCGTCGCACGAAGCACATCGAGATCGACATCCACTTCGTCCGCGAGAAGGTTGCATTGGGACAGGTTCGTGTACTGCATGTTCCCTCGGCGCACCAATTCGCAGACATCATGACCAAGGGTCTCCTTGTCCAGTTGTTTACTGACTTCCGGGCCAGTCTGTGCGTCCGTGATCCTACCGCTACGACTGCGGGCGGGTATTAGAGTTATTGTATAGCCATATTGTTGTACCACACTACTTGTACTACTTGTACTACACATTGTACTACTCACTTGTACTACACGTTGTACTATTCACCGGTACATGGCTATATATATTCATGACACCCCCCCCCCCTCAATGGGTGTGTGGTGATTCCCCTAAAACTCATTCCGCTTTCTACATATGGAGAGGACTTGCTTGACCACTACAGACGACCACCTGAGAAAAACAAGCTTCCTTTCCACGTTAGGAATTTTCGGATGAACCAGTCGACTAGCGGTTGAACTTGGTACTTAGTGAGTCTGGACAAAAACATTGACAATCCCAGGCAGTTTGAAGGGAAGGAAGCAAATTGGCAAGGGAGTTCTTACAAAGCCATCTGTATTTGATCTTGTGAGCACCAAATGGAAGCTGCGAAGCTTTTATGGAAGTTGGTGCATAAGCCTGACGCTTCACTAAAGTTAACGAGAATCTCCTTGAGAACCTGAAGGTCCTATTGTCTTGGAGCAACGAAGCAAATTACATCATCAGTATACAGGGATATACGCTCCTGTAACCCATGGACGATGAGGTCAGAGAGGCATAAGAGTGAACTTTCGTGAGTATACAAAGATTTGTGTGAGTATACGAAGAAATCAAATATTCAAACAATGCACCATGGAGAACTTTCGCTTTTACCAGATCTTCCTCAGGGTGGCAGTAAAATAAACTTTCATAAGAAAACGAACCTGCACATTTGCTCTTCATAAAAAGAACTTACACGTTTGCAATACATTTGCTCATTAATTAGGGCACTTCATGAGAAGGAAGGACGGAGCAAAGGTAGCTTGACCCGCAACCAGTTCTTCATGGTGGCGTTCGTCTGCAGCTTCGCATACTACATCTTCCCAGGCTACCTATTCCAGATGCTCACCTCCCTCTCCTGGATCTGCTGGGTCTTCCCCCACTCTGTGCTTGCCCAACAGCTCGGCTCAGGTCTCAGAGGCCTTGGCATTGGCGCGATCGGTCTCGACTGGTCAACTGTCTCCTCCTACCTCGGAAGCCCTCTTGCTAGCCCCTGGTTTGCCACTGCAAATATTGCTGCCGGCTTCTTCATCATCATGTACATAATCACACCCATTGCTTACTGGTATAATTTCTACAAGGCACAGAACTTCCCCATCTTCTCTGATGGTCTCTTCACCTCAACTGGGCAAAAGTACAACATCTCAAGCATCGTGGACTCCCATTTCCACTTCGACACAGAGGCCTACGAGAAGAATGGTCCACTATACCTCAGCACTTTCTTTTCTGTCACATACGGTGTTAGTTTTGCATCCCTTACCGCAACAATCGTTCATGTTCTCCTCTTTCATGGAAGGTAATTTCTTCTGAAATTTGGCGGTCTGTTGTGCAAAATTAAATTATGCAGCTAAGAATCATGGTGCTTGTGTCCAGTGAAATTTGGCAGTTAAGTAAATCAGCTTTTCAAGGAAAAAGGATGGACATACATACAAAACTTATGCGGCGATACAAGCAGGTCCCTGAGTGGTGGTTCATCGTCATCCTTATTGCTAACATTGCCATCACCATATTTGCTTGTGAATACTACATTGAGCAACTCCAGTTGCCCTGGTGGGGTGTTTTGCTTGCATGTGCCCTTGCCTTTTTCTTCACCCTCCCAATCGGGATAATCACAGCAACAACGAACCAGGTATCGATTTTTAACACCTCGTGCATATTATGCCATATACATCTCTAGAGCACCAGGTCAGCACTTCATCTTCTTCCATTGTATGCAGACCCCGGGTTTGAACGTCATCACAGAGTACATCATGGGTTACTTGTACCCCGGACGACCAGTTGCAAATATGTGCTTCAAGGTATATGGCTACATCAGCATGAAGCAAGCTCTGATGTTTCTGCAAGATTTTAAGTTGGGTCACTACATGAAGATTCCCCCAAGGACCATGTTCATGGCTCAGGTAAGCTCTACTAGCCATATAATCACACATGGTCCTGTTGTATTGTGCCACTAAGCAACTTCTTGGAACATGGCAGGTGGTGGGAACTTCAATCGCAGCATCTGTGTACATCGGAACAGCGTGGTGGCTGATGGAGACAGTCCCCAACATCTGCAACACTGAGCTCCTCCCAGCAGACAGCCCTTGGACCTGCCCAGGTGACCATGTGTTCTATGATGCATCGGTCATATGGGGTCTTATTAGTCCACGCAGAATATTTGGGGACTTAGGAACTTACTCAGCGGTGAACTGGTTCTTCTTGGGTGGAGCTATTGCCCCCCTTCTTGTCTGGTTTGCACACAAGGCATTCCCAGGCCAGAACTGGATCTTGCTCATCAACATGCCAGTGCTGATTGGTGCCACCTCCCACATGCCGCCTGCAACTGCAGTTAACTACATCACATGGATACTTGTTGGGTTTCTGTCAGGTTATGTTGTCTACAAATATCGACGCGACTGGTGGGAGCGACACAATTATCTGCTTTCAGGTGCACTGGATGCTGGTTTGGCATTCATGGCAGTCTTGATTTACTTCTGCCTAGGCTTGGAGAACATCAGTTTGAACTGGTGGGGCAATGGCTTAGATGGATGTCCTCTGGCTTCTTGCCCCACTGCTAAAGGTATAGTTGTCGAGGGATGCCCAGTGTATACTTGAGGATCTCCTCATGCATGGTAGATTGGTAGCCCTGGGGGGGAATTGAACAGTCTTAAGAAGAACGCAGGGGTCAATGTAAATAATAAATGTTTGTTTCCAAACCATGTAAAGATGAGAAATTGGTGTTATCTTATTGTATTCTTCAAATGTTCAGAAAGATCCATAAAGGCAATTCTAAAAGTAATTTTTTTGGGTTGCCCAAACCAACTGCTATTCCAGTCTGCAAAGAAGTTGCATGGTGCTTCGCAATATAGTAAAAACAGGTACTGCATGACTTGCAACTTTATGACAGCAATTTCTTACTTGCCATACAGAAATTAAGACAAAGTTAAGGTGAAACTTCCCACAATTGTAATGTAACCTTGCCGTATTATGACAGCAATTTCTTACTTGCCATACAGAAATTACGATAAAGTTAAGGTGAAACTTCCCACAATTGTAATGTAACCTTGCCGTATTACATTAATCATGATCTAAGAAGCACCGATACGCCTAGGAGTCACGGATACGCGATACATATCCGATATAGGCCCTGTTTGTTTCCACTTAAAATTATTATAATCCAGCTTATAGGTGGGGGATTATATAAGCTAGATTATAATAAGCTGGTGGGAAATAAGCTGTCAGGTGTTTGGCAGCCTGGATTATCAGAGTTATGGATTGTTGTTTGTTTTTGTTTAAAGACTACAATGCCCCTGACCTTTTTTGGTGACTTATTTATTCTTTTATGACATGTTTTTTTGTTAGTTTGGACTTGCAAAACATTAGTAACATAAGAATTTGAATACATAAGTGGTAGAAAAGCTGAATTATTCAAATATCCATGATCATATGTTCGTACAAATATGCTCTTACAAATAAATTACTCTCTTGTAGCAAATAAAGCATTAGCAATATTATCACGGAAGGCATTCATGCCCCCTCTTCATCTCCCAATTGACTTGAACCCACATGAGAGGAAGGCATCAGCATATAGTTTTCATCTCGATCACACTGGTCAAACTCTTCATCACTCAAAGCACTATCCCGAATGAAGTTATGGAGTGTCATGCATGCATGTATTATTTTGGTTTGTTTGAGCATTGGATAACTTGGTAAGTCCAACAAAATTCTCCACTTCATCTTTAACACACCAAAAGATCGCTCAATCACATTACGAAGTGATGAATGCAAGTGGTTGAATACCTCCTTCTTGCCACTAGGGCGTGGTCCATTTCGAAACTCTGGTAAATGGTACTTGGTCCCTTTGTATGGAGCTAGAAAACCCGGTCGATTTGGATAGCCTGAGTCGACAAGGTAAAATTTTTCTACAAAATGTAAACATACACAATGAGATACAACTACAGTATGCAACTTTTTGAGATAACTAGTTAAAATGTTACTATACCATTTGGAGGATGTGGGAACTGCGTTGCATATTTACGTAAAGCATCATTGAACACCCTCATGTCATGTACTGATCCAGGCCATCCCGCAACAACAAAGGTGAACCTCATGTCGAAGTCACATATCGCCAACACATTTTGAGTGGAATAACCATACCGACCAACATGTTGAACCACCTTTGCCGAAGGCACACCAACGGGTATGTGAGTGCCGTCTATTGCACCTATACAGTTATTAAAATGAGGATAAAACCGGGAACCTAGTAGTCTTGGGTGTATATTCGTGAAGTTTGGATCTCTAGGTTTGACAATATCTGCTGATAGGAGGTAAACACTGTCCAACACTTCATTGAATTTTCTACTAATTATTTCTTTTGACCTCGCAAATCTGTTTTTCACTTGAGTAAATGACTGAGGAGCCCCAATAGTCCATAGAAACATACCCAAAGCTTCAATAGAAGATATCTTGTTGCTTGACTTCAAACCATAAGACGTCACCAACAAGTCATGCAAAGCATCAAATAGTGGCCTACTCATCCTAAACATATCATAGCAATCTTTTGGAACTCTAAGAGTTTTCATAACCCAATCATGACCAGACTCATCTGGTTCAATTCTCTCAGATTTGTTCAAATAAGTGTCAGTATAGTACATACCAAATACACAAGTTACTGCTCCATATTGTTTCATCATGTCAAGTTGATTCCGTGCAACCACAAATGTTTCATCCTCATCACTCTCATACAAGTCAATCTACATACATTGGAACAAATATTGTCAAACAAAGGTCCAACCAAATAATTCATAACCAACTCAAAGTAGATAATTATATAGAAACCATATGTTGTCAAACAAAGGTTCAACCACATATTACATAACCAACTCAAAGTAGATAAGTTCATGCAATAAATAAATTAACACAAAGTGATCGCAAACATTTGGATTGACTACTACTTCAAGCCTTCCTTCACACACCACCTCTTCAACCAATCAAGCCTTCCTTCCTTGGTGGTAAATGTTTTGAACATATCACGGTGTTCTGCTTTCACAAATAGTTGGGTAGCCATAAAATGTTCTCTGATTCCCTCACGCCCGCACTCCACACCAAGGTCATCACTTCTTTAATGGAATTGTACCTCAATTCACCTTGCATCACCTTGTTTGCAATAGCACAATTGTTCTCCAAAGTGTTATGAATACCCTTCATTATCTTAACCATGTGGTTCTTTCCTATCTTTTGTGGGCTAGTTGCAGTACTACTTGAACCTCTCTTTAATGGATTGGTACCCTTTGATTTGCTCCCCAATGATCCATGTCCTACATGTGTTTCTCCAACCCCTTCTCCATGAGCCCCTCCACCTCCTCCAACAGCCCCTACACCTCCTCCTCCAATAAACTCACCAGGTATACAGGAAGATGAACCATCAACTGCAACCATGCCAAACATTTCCTTCAACAATTCTTCACACTCTGGTGGACCATGCTGCAGCTTCTTCCACTCTGAATGTCCCTGAAAAGATGGTAAGAAATATTTGTAAGCACACTTCTTTATTTCAATTGTACATAAAACGTTTATAGTCAGCTAATTGTTACCTTGGTGACTTTTTTCCAGTAATCATCAGTAGCATCCACTGTACCTTTAGTATCATCCCAACCAAGCCCTGTATCCTTGAGAAGGCTTAGCCAAAAGCTGTACAAGCCTTTAAGCAAATCCCATCGGTTCTTAAACTGTGTTCTAGAGTGACGTAAGCCTGTCCTTTGCATGTACTTAACAACAATATTCTTGTAGCCTCTATTATTCATAACCCCATTAGGCCTATTACCAGCACGTATTTCTTCGATGCAAATTTCACAAAAAGTCCTAATGTTCGATGCACACCAATCTGCTTTGTCAAACTCCTCCTTCTATTCGATACAACACATACATATATAAATTTCAATTTTATGTGTAGATTCATGGATATACACAAAGATGGCTATGACCAAGTAAAAGCTAAGTAATTTTACCATCTCGGCATCCTCTCCTTCAGCAGATCCCCGTCTTCGACGCTGCACCAAAGGTGGGGAGCTACCGTCATCCACACCGTAGGCTCTGAGGTCCTCATCCCCAAGGCCGGTGCTGGCAGCCGCTCCTGAGGAAAATAATAGGCAATACCATCATCTGTTGCATTCCTTTGGACAGTTTTGAACAAAAGAACATCCATAGAAATATTCACCCAAAATTTGTTTACGAGCTCTGACAGACTTCAGCCCAAAAACAACATACAACATACATGTTCTGTATACCGAGGCCAACCATGTTCTGATTTGCTCCAACATGTGTAAGAAAGATGCAGAACAAAAATTGATGTCATGAACAACAAGTTGAGTATTTGTTGACTTGGTGGATGCTAGTTTGGTGCTATATGATTTGGTGTAGAGAAATATTGTAGGGGCAATACCTACTGAGCACTGAGTTTTTCTGATTCGGGTTAGGACTTTTCAATGCATAAAGCAGTTGGATTCCATTTTAGAGTGAAATATTCATCCATGTTCTGTATACCGAGGCCAACCATGTTCTGATTTGCTCCAACATACAGACTAACCATACAGACTATCCATGTTCTGATTTGCTCCAACATACAAATCAGCCAACCATCAGTATACCGAACATACAAATGAGCCAACATACAAATCAGCCAACATACAAATTTTATCCATGTTCTTACGAACATACACATGCAAAAATGCTCAGAATTATCTAATACCAATACCATCAGATCGAGCAAGTAGATTAACAGCTTCGTCTTCACATCTCAGCAAGTTGATCGAGCAAGTTTATTGGTCATCACATCTCAGCATGATTAACAGTTTCATCCAAGCTTTAGAGTACAATCAAGAAAAAGCATCTGCACATACCAAATCCCAGCACGCCACCCCTGAGGCCGGCGCCCCCGATGCCCAGCCCGCCGCCCCCGATGCCCACACCGAGGCCGCCGCCGACGCCTAGGTCGTCGCCCCCGAGGTTGCCGCCCATGCCCAGGCCGCCGCCACGAGGTTTCGACGCCGCCGCGACTCGCGGGCTCTCCCGCCACCTCGAGGCCGGTGGCGGCGCGCGCCGTGCCCAGCCCGCCGCCCGAGGCCGATGCCCACACCGAGGCCGCCCGACGCCAGGTCGCCGCCCCGAGGTCGCCGCCCATGCCCAGCCGCCGCCCGAGGCCTTCCACGCCGGCGCCTAGGCCGCCGACCACCACGCTCGCCTCCGCGACTCCGCGGCCTCTCCTGGCACCACGTGCCCTCCCGACGCCGCCCCGGCCGGCGCCGCCTCGGCCAGCGCCGCCCCTCCCAGCGACTTCCTCGGCGACCCCGGGGCTTCGCGCAACGAAATCCCGGTAGGCAAGCGCACGGGCAAGTCTGGCCTCCGCATCATCAAAATCTTGGGGATCCATCTTGGGGAAGAGGAGAGGAAGGAGGCGCACAGGAGGGAGAGAGAGGCCCTGGGAGGGGAGGCGTAGAGAGGCACTGGGAGGGGAGGCGCGTCTGGGAGAGGCGGTGGGAGGGGAGGCGCTGCGAGGGGAGGCGCGTCGGCGCGCTGCGAGGGGAGGCTCTGGGAGGGGAGGCGCGTCGGCGCGCTGGGAGGGGAGGCGCGTCGGCGCTGGGAGATATGCGCTGGAGGGGAGGCGCTGCGAGGGGAGGGGCGTCGAGAGAGGCGCTGGGAGGGGAGATGCGTTCGGGAAATATCCCAATGGCAAAGGTGGGTAATTGTTGTCAAGTTTTATGGTCATTAAGATCAAAGGTGAGAAATAAGCTGAAATAAGCTCCTTTTTTTGAGCTTATTGGATTACAATAATCTGGGCTATTAGATTATAATAAGTTACCTTATAATTTAGGCTATTTGTTTCCACTTATGATTATAAGCTGGATTATAATAATCTTAAGTGGAAACAAACATGGCCATAGCACGATACGGTATCGGAAAGTATCGGCATAATTTAATTTTTAAAATAATAAAATTAATCGCGATACTCCATTGATACTTTCCAATATTTGTTGGCCCAAAACCATTCAAAGAAATGTCCATTACTAGCCCGGCTCATTTAAGACACTAGCGCCAGCCTAACCCAATTCACTCCCTCGCCAACCGCACTCACTCGCCAGCCGCCTCTCCCCATCGCCACTGGCCAGCGCCCCATCCCTGGCTCTCCCTCGCCAGCCGCCCTCTCCTTGGTCCCTCGCCGGCTGCGCCGCTCGCCCTCTACATCTTCCTCCTCATCCTACCCTCTGCACTATTATCACCAGAAGCATCCGGTCAATCTGCTGCTTCTCGGCCTCTTCACCGTCGCCATCAGCTTCACCGTCAGCATGACATACGCCTTCACCAGCGGTAATAATACCTCTGTTCCCTTGTTCCTTATTCTAAATCGTGGTTAGTTTGGCTGGAATTGGAACTTTAGTGGATTGCATTAACAGTATTTGGGAAGAAGGATCTAATGTTTGGTTCCTTCATCTAATTCATTCTATAGATCTCAGAAGAAATTCCTGGAGCTTCCCTGGTCATTTGATGTCCCCTGTTGGGAACATTGGTAAGCGTGGACATCCGTTTCGCTATGTGAATCATTCTCATACGTTTATCTACCACCACGATCTCATGTTTGGTTTCAACTATGTATCTGCTGTGAAAATGTATTTGGCGTTTCTTGCTTCTTACCAGCAAATCCATCAAGGGAGTTCTCCAGTAGCCTTGGCAATGTTGCGTGGAAAGAGAGGGTTGATGGCTGGAAAATTAAGCAAGAAAAGGGTGCAATTCCCATGACAATTGGGATAAGCATTGGTCCTTCTGAAGGCCGTGGAATTGGTGATCTCAATGCATCTACTGACCAAGGGCCTGTTTGGGAGAGCTTTACCAGCTCCAGATCCACGAAAAACAGCTCCACTCCACAAAATTTTACCCAAACGCTCTAGCTCCGCGAAATCTGGATCTACCAAAATTCTGGATCTGAGGGCCAGATCCATGGATTTCATGGAGCTCCTCAAGGGGTGCTCCACCGTGGAGTTGGGTGGTAATTACCTACCAATGCCACTGGTTACACACCCCATCCCACCAAAAGTGGCCATTCCCACCAAAACCTCAATTTCGTGGATCTGGAGCTGCTGTACAAGCCAAACACTCCATGGTGGAATCCCAGATCCACGGTGGAGCTGCTGCTCCAGATCCACGTTTTCAGTGGTGGAGCTCTCCCAAACAGGCCCTAATAACCCAGGTGAGTCATACAACCGGTTTACCAGTTTTTAAGAAGCAATTATTTAGGGATTCTGCTCAAGTATAGTGCTTCCTGAATTGCTAGTTCTATGCTACTTTTGCAGTACCACCAATAACTACTAGTAGCCCCTCTCTCTCTCTCTTGAAAGATCCTTATTACTCCCGGGTGTAGTTACACCTAGGTCATCCACCGTTGATGTTGTTGGGAGATTCGTGTTGTAGTCATAGACTAATGGAGTTGAACGCATACGGGTTTGAGGAATTGATCCACATCCAAGCGCTTATTCAATACTCCGTTCCCCAATCCAGGAATATCCCGGAGAATGCGCAATCTACCAAAACAGCACGGCGATTTTTCCTCCCTGGCGATACCAGATGTTGTTTGCTTGCCGGCGCGTCGTCTTGCCGAGTAGTGAGGAGAAGAATATACAAAAAGGCTTGGTGCGTCGTCTTGCCGAGTTGTGGGGAGAAGTCTTCACAGCATTTGCTTGGTATGTCATCCTTTGTTCTAATGCTGATTTCTGATGTTCTGAACTCCTTAGGTTTTGTAGATAAGTGTCGATTTGCTGGTTTTTTCGATAATGGGTCGTTCTTTCGTTCTTGGTCAATTGTGAGGAGATTAATCCCCTGCACATACTACTCATTACACTTTACCGCGACAAAGTCCTTTATTTCCTCTTTCTTCCGCGGTTAACCCAGTAGGCAGGTACACGGTTCGTGCCTCGGCAATTGGCTCTTGGATTCTGCGGCTAACCAGTAATACCAATACTGCCCGTAAGCTGTTTGAGTCAATGTCAAGACGAGTCATGTTGATAGCATTCCCGTTGTACCAATACTGCCCGTAAGCTGTTTGAGTCAATGTCTAGACGAGTCATGTTGATAGCATTCCCGTTGTGTTGTGCCTGCAAGGTGCTCGACAGAATGTCCAGGGAACGAGCAACCGTGCATCAAAGACGTCTGGCTGCCCAGAGACCGGCAGGCAATTGTAGGTCAATTTGGCTGGACATTTACGCGGTGTGCTCATTCTCCTATGCACGGTTGGCAAAGGAAGTTTGGGCGGCCGTGCCCCATGCATGCACCATGGAGCAAACACCTCGTGTGCTTGCAATCCGCTCATGTGCTTGTTCAACATTTGTTCCTATGTTCAATTCTGTGTGAACATTTCTAGTAGCTGTTGTTTGAGCCTCATTTTGGTCTTTGGTACCGTATGCTGGGTTGTGTCGCTTGTGCCGGTTAGGCAGTGTAGACTGCTCCGCAAGCTGGTATCAGGGAGGTCTGACCGCCGGTATCAGACTGGTCATACCTCCATTCAGATTCAGACCTTTTTTGTTTTAGACTAGTTGTTCCACTATTTTTGCCTAACTGACAATACTTCATGGTAGTTGCTCAATTCATTTACTTGCTTCCTCCTAAGACAATTCTATCTGTTTTTGGATACATAGTATTGGATTATGCTTCCTCCTAAGACCTTTTTTTTTAAAAAAAATATCTACTTAATACTCTCCTATCAACTACTGTCAATGTGGTGATCGGCATTCAGAACTTTCAGCTGGTTCTGAATATCAGATGCACTGCACATATAACAATGGTTGGTTGCTGTAAGTGGAAAGACTTTCTTCATTGTTGCTCACTTGTTTGATAAAAGGATAGATGATTTACCTCACTGCTCCTGTTATCTTGACATTAGCATTCCCATTATTTAAATCACTTTACAAGCTTCCATTGCATATAATACTCCAATGATTAATGGTGTACATAACTCCATTCAGTTTAAGGTCATTTTGTTTCAGCGAAATTTTTCGAATAATCTAAATGCCACCTCTCCAGGGGTATGAGATCTCCCTCCATTTCATTATGATGGGCACTTCCTTCTCCTAATACCGGCGCCTCCACACAACTAATCGACATTTCTCTCGAAAGACGTTCCTGATGGTAGATCTATTCAATTGAAGTAACATACACACAAGCTCACGATGTGTATCTCAACTGCCGGAACCATTTTACCCGAACAGAGCAACCAGTGAATCATGAGACGTTAATCAATGCCTATTACCACGGCAAAGGATACTCAACAAATCCATTCAATAACTTACCAGTGAGTCACGCCACATACTATCAAATCCATTCAATAACTTACCATTTTGTAGCCTTGGGAAAAAAATGTTACGAAACACCGAGTAGTTACCGAGTAGAAACTTAATTAGTCATTCCGTCTGTCGAGGTCTGGCCTCAAGAAATTAGTTGAGTAAACAATATCTCCTAATCCTCCGTTCAATAATTACCTTTCGCGCGGAAGAAAGTATCTGCGCAGAAGAAAGTATGTTCAAACGTCAAACAACGAAAGAAAGTATCTGCGCGCTGTTTCACAAAATAATACATACCAACCGTTGTGCAATCCCCGGCGCATACCACAAAACCGTTCACACGCAGAATCAGTAGTAAATGCTCCAGCGTCTGTACAAGTAAACGGATATATTGCCATGTACACGGGTCCATCCGAGAAGAATGCCTTAAAATCCAACCCAATAACCCAAAATATGGAGTGGTATCTTGATGAAGATGGATGGTAGATATGATAGGTGTAACCCAAAATAGGTTTCATATATATATATATATATATATATATATATATATATATATATATATATATATATATATTTCAAACCTTTTGCCTTGGTCGAACGTCTTCCGACCACGTTTGCCGTGGTCGTAATGCCTTCCGACCACGTTCAAACTTTCTTTGCCGTGGTCGAACGCCTCTTCCGACCACGTCTGCGAGATCACATAATGAAGTCGATACTCAAGGTTTTTCTTTTCTCTTCTTTACTTCTCGCATTAAACTGATTCCACCCTTTTTATACCCGGCTTCTACGACTTTTGCTCGGGTTTCGACTACGATTACAACTCGATTCCGACTCCGACTGTAGTTCGACTTTCGACTACGATTACAATTCGACTTCGATCACGACCAAAACTTGCACACGACTTCTAAACAAGATTATTTCCAGCACTTTAGAAACACTACTCGGAATTAAGAAGCAACGTACTGCTGAAACCTCTGAAATTCGTTCGAATCTAGTAGAGGTTTGCACTTTGAACTCCGAATTACCCTTTCAACACCATTCAGATATGGAAAACACAGGCCTCCGTTGGTACGTGTTGCCTCGTCTTCTTCAGACGGACCCCAATTAACCATCTTCCGAGATGCGAAAAATATTCACAGATGAACCCGGACGCTTCGTACATGTATGTGTCGATGATCAGTAGTTCAGAACAGTACAGTACCGTGCCGGCTACACCTACGTACGTTCAAACGGCCGGCTGCACCATGCGTCGACTGAACTTGCACCAGCAAGCAAGCTAAGCTAGCCAGACACGGTGGGTGCGCGGGTGGTGAGGTCGGCGACGGTCGGCCGCCGGGCCATCACCGGCGGGCGCGCGGCCGCAGCCTTGTTCACGGCACAAGCGGCCGCCGCCGGCGAGGACTTGCGCAGCGTGCGGTGGCGGCGCGCCACGGCCTTCAGCGCCGCGTCCATGTCCATCTGGTCCTGCCTGCAGTCGTCGCTGCAGAACGCCGCGTCCCCCCTGCGTATATGCGCACGTAACACCGGATTAATACCGGTCAAGACGCGAAAGTTAACCAAAGCTCTGATGCAGCAGGCAGAGGAGCCATGGCTCGTACTTGTACATGAAGATTTGGCGGTTGAGGGTGATGTCCCGCTTGCACAGGAAGCAGGCGTCGAGGAAGTGGTAGTCAAGGCAGCCGCCGTCGCCGCCGCCGCCGCAGGGGTTCTCCACGAGGAAGAACCGGGAGTCCACCTTCACGTACCTCGACTCCATAACTGCCAGCTCGTGTGTAGTATCTTTCTCTACCTGCTTCGATCCTGTTACGTAGAGTTTCTTCTTAAGTGAGGATCGGAGTGGGCTACAGCCAGTTCTTCAGTTTACCATTTCCACTCCATATCTTGAATCCTTCACCACTACTTGTGCTAGCTACCTTGCTGATGGCAGGCAAGGGCCTAGCCAGCTTGGTTTATATATTTATAGCACTTGGGTCAAACAACGGGTGGGAGAAGGGAGCATGCAGGAGCCGTGCAGTGCTTGCGTACGTAAGGGCATCTGCAGCGAATAAAAATAGAGGATAATAAGTCATCTTAAGGTCGATCTTATATATTACATGAGTAACCTTAAATAGATCATAAGCAAAAAAGGTTTAAGACTAGTCCTCAAGCTAAAGATATAGCCACAAACATTAAAATACAATTTTCTTTACATCTATTGTTCTCTCTCCCCAACTACCAACTGCTACATCCCTTTCTTTACAGCCGAGTGGACCCTTCTTTACAGCCGACAATGGCCTCAAACGTTGCAACATCGGTCTTAAAAATGATACCAAACCCACCTTAAAAACCAACAAACTATATACACTATAGATGTCTAAGTCTAACCAACCCGTTGGCCGCTTGCCCAACTTGCCCGTTTCCGGCGGGCGCGGCGGCCGGCCGTGCTTTTGCGAAACCGACGGCCGGACGGACACGTCTCCCACCGGTTTGTTGCGCCGGCGGCGACGCTGCTGTACGCTTGCCACGTCGCGTTTGCCGATCGGCTCGCACACAGACACGTACGGTCGCTGGAAAACGACGGGCCGCGCGTGCGCGCATTCTATCTTGTCGGGTTCCGCGAGCCCAGCAAAATATCTTCACAGATCACAGCGTTTTTTTTGGGATCAAATCACGAATCACAGTTTATCGATCCCATGTAATTGACAGCACCCATATAATAACATGCAATATCGACTTTCTTTGCAGCTGTAGCACATACCACTAGTCCACCCTGCAGATTATTTACTGTGAATAAGTAGGAGAGACACTCGTCTCTGACACGATAGGTTTACTTGGAAGATCCAGATGCAACTGAACCGCGTCAGCAAATTGGAGCACTAGGCAACGGGATGGTTCTTATGCACTATCAGTTATGACTTAAATTTTTTAATTCTAATTATTCGTAGGATATGTAAAGAAAAATAATTATATATAATTTTAACCGGTATAACTAAATTTAATATACTTTTTACTATAACTTTTCTGTTAATCTCACCTTCAAAAATCACATGTTTCAAAACTAATTATTATAGCATAAGTTATAAGTGCAAAAGGAAGCGCCTAACATCATCTCAAGGAAAAACACTGGACCTGATGTACATGTCCCGCCAAATGCATCAACCTTTATTCAGAGTATCAAAACAAGCCAAATGCATCAACCTTTATTCAGAGTATCAAACCAAGTTGCATATCCTCATGTCGCACAAGTGGATTGAAAAACTAGCCAGACGCTTTGGCAATCCACGGGCTGGTAAAGGCTAAAGCGATATCGTCAATCATTCATACAAGCCTCTTTGCAGGCATGGGCATCGCAGTTTATTATGGAGGCAGTTGGTTCCGGAAAGCGAAAGCCATTGGAGGGATCAATCGCTTTCTCGGAGAAAACTTGTTCTAGTAGAGAAATAAATCCCTTGGTCTAATTAACAAGTTGTGCCGTCGAAGTTGAGTTAGGCTTTTCACTGCTTGCCCACTGCGGCTCTGTCCTGCTGCCTCAGCTTCTCACCTTCACCGCAAAGATAGACCTGGAATTTCTCCTGCCAACATGCAAGAAAGGAGGATGGTTACAACGCCGATCAAAATGCAACAACTCGGAAGTTTTGGACAACTGTTACCATGCAAACTAAACAAATAAAGGGTTGTGAGGAGACGCACAAATAAGTAATCTGAATAGCACAGCATACATGAATTGTCCAATCATCAGAAAGATGCACTTGATAATCATCAGAAAAATACATGAAAATTTGCAATGGTATATACCATGAAAAGACTCACTCGAGGCAGTGTCTCAAAATAAGATTTTAGTTACTTAAGAAGAAACGTGCATAACACACTGCTGGGTGCTACAAGGTATCCCAAGAAAAGGTGACTGCATCAGCATTAGCAAGTTGGTTGCCAAGGGAAGCTGACTAAGCTATATTGAAGGCTCAGGATATAAACAAGAAGATTAAGAACGCAATATAGAGCTTCAAAGTAAGGGACAAGTGGAGGAGTTAGTATCCACCAGCTCTTCAAATATTGGATGACATGACAAATCAACAGATCTACAACTTGTTTTTTTTAAAAAAAACAAAACTTCCACAAATCGGATAGTAACTCAATTTCGTGACCAACTTACTAACTCAATTTCGTGACCAACTTACTATCAATTGAAAACCCTCACAAATAATTATAAATGTCAAAAGTAAGAGCTGGAAAACGATATAATTTATATGGGCATCAACAAAAAGAATCAATTCATGACACAAAACCATGTCAAAATAGAAATAACCAAGATACATGTTCCATCCTACCTGACAACCTCTACAATGTAGAGTTAAGATGCCTATTCTAATATGCAACGCATAAGTCCTCGATACTTCAATCAAAATAGGCAACAACTCAGCTCCAAAACATACATTTATTAACAATGGGATTATTACATATGAGGAAAGTGATCCATTCTGCTTGAAAGGGAGATATAACAGAAATTCTGCAATCTAAACAGCTAAAATAGAGGGGGAATCTAATCTGCCAAACTACCAATACCAATAGCAACTTTGTCATGATGAGGCATGTTTAGGCCGATCACCTATGTTAATACGGGCAATCTTCCACTCCTGACCTACTCGATCACTCCAACACTATTCAAATCTATATACATCCCGTTAATGTTGAGCTCAGTCGCCTGGTAACTTATCTGCTGAATACCAATGCCATCAGATGCCTTGAGGAAATCACTATGAGGCACAAGAAGTTCCGGCCTAATCTGCACATTTCGTGATAACAAACCTAGTACGATCTCAAGGCGTTATTACAAGTATCACTTCGATTGACCACTTCCCTAACAAAAAGTTTCGCAGTAATTCCTACCCAAGAAATCCCAACCCCTCAACGCAGCGGTTTCAAGAAAAGTGCAGACAATCTCCTCATGTTTTGTTTCAGAGAGATTATCAGCCAAAACATGGCACATGCTTGGGGTGCACTTCTTGCTTATCTCTGCAAAGATAGTGACCAATTTGCAGAATCCCTTAATCAAGGCCTCGTATGTTATGACATTTGGCTCAAATCCCTGGCCAACCATGTCATCCCACACCAGCCTGGTCTCTTGAACCCCTCCAAAGCTCATCAAACAGCTTCTTTATCTGCCAAACCAACCCTTTTTGCACAACGAAAAGATCATGCTTGAGACCACATTGTTTGGTACCATGTAGTGCATTATAGTGTCTATTCTAATATGCAATAATGCAATTCATGATTTTTACATTCCAAGCAAATACGTGACTACCGAACTCAGCAGCCGCCGCCGCCACCTCATCTGCTTCACGGCCGGCGCCACCGCTCCCTCCTCCTCCACCTTCTCCACCTCCACTTCCCTTCCTCCCCGCCTAGCTCCCGCCCAGATCCGCCGCGACTAGCTGCGCCGACACGCCGCCGAACGAGTTCCGATTTTTTTTAGGGCGATTGGGGTTTGGGAGGGAGAAGAGTATGTGGTACCTTGCCGCCGAAGAGGAAGATCCCGGCGAGACCAGCAGTGGCGAAGCTGCCCCAGATGACCACCGTCGACGAGAGCAGGGACCAGTTGCGGTAGAACATCTTCGCTCCTTCCTCCTGGGTTGGCTTGCCCCCTTGCTCCGATGGATGGAGGTCGGAGAAGAACGAGAGAAAGGTTGGGCCGGATGGCCCAATGCAATTAGCACACAACCACGCGATGAATTGCGACGCCCATAAGCTCCCAGCCCAAGGCGGAACACCGGTGATGATATAGCCGGCGTGGCGTGGCGCGGCAGGCACACCCGGCCGCCCTCGTCTCGTCGGCCTCCTCAAGTCCGTGCCTCTAGGCCGCTCGCCGGGGTCGGAGAGACACGGAGGGCGCCAGAGCAGCGTACGTCGTAGCACCGGTGCCGCCGCACGCACGTACGGCCGGCGCGCGGATGGAGCAGGGGTGGACCGTCCCCTCGAGCGGAGCGAGCTGAGCGGCCGCTCGAGCTCCCACGGTGGTCAAACCCCCCTCCCAGGCGTCTCCTGGACCCAACACCAACCAGCCAGCCGCGAGCAGAGGTATAGGTGGCCAAATGGGCCGGGCCGTGGCGGGCCGCACCGCGGCCCGTCACTGTAGACCCGGCCGGCCCGCACGGCGGGCGGGCGGGCCATGCTGGCCGAGGCGCGCGCGACGGTGGGCGCGCACGCACGGCCGTTAAGAAATCGGGTTGTGCCGGCGACGGCGCGGCGCCGCCCAACGCACTAACGGGCGTGCTTGCCGCACGGCGATCGGCCGTTAATTTGAAAAAATAGCCGTTTTGTGACCGTTGGGGTAAAAATTCGGAAAAATAGCAAAAATTCGAAAAAATCTGAAATTTTTCCTATAAATAGAGGGCATCAGGCCTCAATCTTCCACACCCTCAAATCTCATTCTTCTCTCGGTTTAGTTGTGAAAAATCTGAAAGTGTTAGTGCAAATTTGGTCAAAATTCGAGCAAAATTCGAAAATTCAAAAATCTTCAAATTTTTTGTGAGAGCTACAAAGGAGGTAATAATGTCTGTCTTATTTTAATTTTTGGTATTATTTGTTGGTTTAATTTTTGTTATTATTTGTATGTTTAATAGTAAGTTAATCGTTTTGCTATTTCAATTTGCAGTTGATTACTTGATTTAATGGAGAACTACGATTTTCAACTCTCCGAATACGGCCTCTCGGCGGAGGATATGCAATCGTTTCAACAAGCATATCCATCCGCGGAAAGTCCACATGTACAAACTGGAGATGCCGAAGAACCGACGGCCCCGGTGGCGCAGGGTCCAATCGATCCATCTTCTGCTGACTCAACAAGTGCATCCACGACCCAAAGCACGGGTGCAAAAAGAACAAGAGCTAGTACATCAACAGTTTGGAATGATTTCGACAAGAAGATCAAGACCAACAATGATGGAACTGAAGTGAGGTATGCTGTTTGTAAAATTTGTGGTAATGAATTGAGTGCAAAATCTTCAGGTGGGACGGGTCATCTACAACGACATCTTGCAAAGCGCAAGAAAAGGCAAGGAATACAAATGCGCGCACACGGTGCAATATAACCTTGACGGCTCGATGCGTGCGTGGGAGTACAACCAGGTAGCTCGGGAATCTCTTTGTAGATTAATTGCTTCTCAAGATTTACCTTTAAATTTTGGTGAATCGATGCTTTCCAAAATATATTACATTGCTCATAACCTCGATTTAGTACTGTATCTAGGCAAACAACAACTAGAGATTTAATTAAATATTATAACAATTGTCGTGATAAATTGAAAGAAATGTTTCATACATGTACATTCTCTATTGCTTTGACATCCGACATATGGAGTGGTAGGGCTAGAGAGGATTATATTAGTGTTGTTGCTCATTATGTTAATGATGACTGGATAATGGAAAAAAGAATTATAGGATTTAAATTAATTAATGTTTCACATAATGCTGAAAATATTGCAGAAAGCATTATTAAAGTTGTAGAAGATTTTGGTCTCACGGATAAGATTTTTTCCATAACTTTAGACAATGCAGCTGCAAACACTAAAACTATGGAAATTCTTACTCCTTTGTTTAATAATTATGCATGTCTTTCTTATTGCATCAACGTTGCGCTTGTCATATTATTAATCTTATTGTTAAATCCGGTTTAAAAAGATTAGATGCTTGTATTAATTCTTTTAGAGATGCAATTTCATTTATTAATTGTTCTAACCAACGAATAGCCGCATATAAGAGTTTTTGCGTAGCAATGAATGTTCGTCCTAGAAAATTTGGTTTAGACATGCACGTTAGATGGAACTCTACTTATCTTATACTTAAACATATATTGCCACATAAGAGCATCAGATCTGTTTTCCTTCACACCCAAAGTCATCAATCTCGTAGCTCCTCAAGTAGAACCCAAGTTAGAGACCCCGAACTTACGAGGACGATTGAGATGTTGGTGAAAAATATTTTCCTTTCTAGAAATTTTTCATAAAGCTACAGTTTGTCTTTCTGGAGTATACTACCCTACATCTCCCATGACTGTTCATAATATTGTTGAAATTGCCACTCACCTAAAGGCTTTTGAAAATGATCCTATACTACAGGATGCTGTAGGTGCCATGAAATCTAAGTTTTTAAAATATTGGAGCGAAATTCCTATTTTATATGCATTTGCTTTTATTTTGGATCCTAGGGCCAAACTCCAAGGATTTATAAATGTTTTACAAGTTTTAAGTGAGGCTACTAGGTTTAGACTATTGTTCATACTATACACAAGTTAAGGATAAATTATATGAGGTATATAATAAATATGAAAATAAATTTGGATCATGCGTTTAGAAAGACCCCCGGTAGTCCCTAGCACCTCTAGGGGGGCTATGCAATGGGGCAAGATTTTTGGTTCTTCGTCTAGTTCTCGTGCGGTGCGGTACACAGCAGATTAGGAGGAGGAAGGCGACAAAACACTGGAGACCTATCAAGCTATCTCAACGATGATAGCGTCGACTTCAGCAGAGTTGAACATCCTCTCATGGTGGCAAACCTGAAGGTATCATATCCATGCTATCCATATTAGCGCGGGATGTGTTGACTATTCCTATCTCTGATCTCCTGAGTCGACATTCGGTCTTTCGGAAGAATAATCGAGGAGCGACGAACAAGTCTCTCCAACGAGATGGTCGAAGTACTTATGACCGTCAAAGACTGGGAACAGTGAATCAAAGGCGCAACATACTGCAGATAATAAATATTTAGAAGAATCTTTTGAGAATTTGTATTTAGATAGCAATGAATAGGATTTTCAATATTTTTCTTTCACATGTGGTCAATAATGAGCTTTATAGGCTGTACTCTTTTTTCTTTACCAAGGTTTTCTCAAATTGAGTTTTTACTTGGTAAAGTTTTTAATGAGGCAGCCATCCCATGTAATTTAATAAATTAATAAAGCTCATTATATCATTGCAAATATTTATTTTTATGATTAACAATGTCTACAATTTTCTATATTTTTTCTAAATTTTCTACAATTTTTTTTACAATTTTTCTTAATTTTCTACAATTTTTCTTATTTTTTTATTAATGGGCTGGCCAGGGCGGCAGACGCCCGCTTAGCCTTAACCGCGTTCGGCAAGCGCGCAAGACGGCCTCGGGCCGTGCTGGCTCCCGCGGCTCATGGCGGCGCCGCCCGTTTAATACATCGGCCTTAACGGGCCGCGGCCGAAGCCGCTCCGTGCGTGCCGTGCCAAGACGACGCCATCGCCACCTCTGAGCAGAGGCGAAACTAAAATAAAAATAATAGAAATTTATATAACAACACACATAATTTGAAAGTAATATTATGATATATAGTAATGTGCCTAATAGTTTTTAGCATCAATATTTTAATATAACTGATGACAGTGTATAATGATAAAGAAGTGATCAAAATTCTTACCAAAATGAAAAACCCAATAATAATATTGGTTAGTTACGGCAAACCAAAGTAACCAAGAGTGAAATTATAGACAAAAGTTGATTGGTATACATAAAATACATCATCTGACCTCAAGGATCTATAAAAAGAGAACAAAATTACTTAAAATTTTCAAATAAAAAATAACAAAATGATCAAATATAAATAAATACATTGCTTTTTAGTACTTACATTCTTTCAAGTTCATAAAGTAACGAACCAAAACATCATTGATAATTTTCTTCAATTTTTGTTTCTCTGTATAGCAAATAAGCATATCATTCATGAAATCATCACCAATTAATTCAAAAAATCAATTAGATATTTGTATGTTTGGTATTCACAAACAATATAAAATAGAAAATACGTCCAATAGCTCACAAACAATATAAAATAGAAAATGCGTCCAATAGCTTACTTACTTGATATTATAATCAAATACTACAATTTTACATCTGATTTGCAATGAGCTAGGCCGGTGTTCCAAAAACCTAAATTAAAACCCTAAGTCTTAACCCTACAATTCGACAAAATCAATCAATAACCATCACATTAAAACCTTAACTCACAAATTTTAGCCCATGTTCTTGAAATAAATTAGAAGAATTGAGATAAATTTAGAGCAAACTACATATGATCAGGTTGACCTGAGCTTCCTTCACCGGTGAGTGTGCGAGGGAACAGGGACCAGGTGGTACTGCAGTGAGATCGTAGGCGAGGGCGGTCAGTGACGCTGATTTCTACCATTCTCTGACAACCAGTCGCTGCTTGGTTAGGTGCAGGCGTGTGGTGGGCATGGTACGCTTCTCTTAGTCGATCATGCGAGACGAACAGGCGTCGAGAGATGTTGTGAGGTGATATGCTTATGTGTCGATCAAATAGATGTCGTGGCCTGTTGCGGTTCTCTCTCTTGGGCTAGCTCAAGGGCTGGCTCGGTTTGCTGCAGTTGCCTTATGGGCTGAGGGACAGTAGAGACTTATCGTGAACTACTGCTAGCTATTGGGAATTTGGACTGCTAGTACTCCCTTTATTAGGCTTCAAGGAATGGATCAGATGTACCGAGTTTAGGTTGTAGAGTTCACATATGGGATAGAGGTGCTTATTTCTGGTAAAAGTTTTTCAAACCTGGTGTCTTGTGACACCGGATAGGCCAACTTGGTCTGTTCCTACCGGCGAAGAGATTGCTGAGCCGAGCTAGAAGATGAACAGGATGCCCGACACCAACTTTATCTTCATTCACGAGCCTATGACCTATCCCTTTGTTGAGCTGGGCCTAGCCTGGCCAGTAGAAGGCCAATAGACAAGGGCCTAGAGGCAGCCACCCCACTGAGACCGAGCGAGTCAAGTGAGTAAAGACCATTCCCCTCTTGCCACACGGCTCCTCCTCCACCTCCAAACCCTAGAGAGAGCAACAATGGGCCGACGACGGCGATCGTTAGGCGACGACCGGAGTAGCAAACCAACAGTGAGGCATAGGTGCATGGTGGCCAGGGCATGGGCGTGTAGCTGCTGGGGCATGGGTGCGGGAGCAGAGACTGGCCAAGTGAGTGGCGGTTGGGTACTTAGGACAGCTGTTGGCATTGGCGTAAGTTGCCAAATCACGCATGCTGTAGAGTAGGGCCCCCTGCGTGGGCGGTGCTAGGGCTCAAGGTAGTACCGGTGGCGGTTGGCACCTGGTCAAATAGAGGCCAAACTACGTGATCATGTGAAGGAGGAGTTGAGCATAGGGTAGAGTAGAGTCGCGCAGAGGGCAGAGTAGATGGGATGTAGGTGGATGCTGGAAATGTCAATCTTCTGATAATTTGGGTATGGTTCTTCTCTCCTTTTGTTTTGCATATTCATGTGGATAGGAATTGGTAAGATGTTCCAATTTGGTAATCGTGTGCTTTAATAATGATACATTGCCGATACTTGATGATAAAGTAGTAAAGCCATGTAGCTTATGTGACATATTGATATTAGATATTTATATCTCTTTTGGGTATTGTGACAAGCATTTTTAGGATGTTTGCACTATTGTGTTGGGTGACTTTGACTACCATAACGCATGTTGTATACTACTTAGTGGCTGCGTAAGAAATCACGCATTGCTTAGTGATTAATTGGACATTGGTGACTCTGTCCTGGCTAAAATTTAGTTCTGGGTTGGGACGAAGGATGGTAGGCACATACTCTGCATGTACGCACATTGGAATATATACCAAAGCAAATGATTTGTTTGAGATGTTCAATAAGCCCATTTTTGTTAATTAAGACCCCGTAGAGGAAAAACGGGAGACATCAAAAGATTACACGGTTCATCATTCTCCCGTGGAACTATATATGCCAACTCTAGACATGCAAGTTAGTTAATCAAGGAGCCATTTCACATGGATACCATACGATCAGCTCTCCTTCTCCTCCTCGGCGATCTTCACCTCCACGGTCTTCTCGACCACCTCGGTAGCGGTCTTCTCCTCAATAGGGGCTAAAGGCTTCTCCTCCTTGACAATCTTGTCTTTGACTTCCTCCTCCTTGTTGTTCGCCTCACGATTAGTCACCTCAGCCTTCTGGTCGGCGACGTCGGTGTGCAGCTCTGCCGCTGCCGGCTCCTCCTTGCCCTTCTCCACCACTTTCTCAGGTGTCTGATCAGCCGCAACCTATATATGCACCACATTTAGTTCAGATCAAGAAAAAATTCATACGCATGTATGAAGTAGCAGTAGGCAGCTAGCAATGTTGATTTATATATGAATGCGTCATCACCTGATCAGTCGAGATGGTGGTCTCAGTTGCAACCTTGGATGTCTCCACGGGGGCCTCCTCAGGGACGTTCCCCTCGAGCGTCTTGGGCTTGGTTGCGCAGGCACCCATGGTTGCCCCGGCTGCTGTGGCGGTTGCGGCAGCGGCAGCGGCCGGTTTATTGGTTGGCGAAGGAGGAGGCGGTCGGAGGAGGAGAAGAGGTCTTGAATGTGGAGGTGGTTTGGCAATGGAAGAAATGCTCTGTATTTATAAACAGGTTTTGCGGTTCTGTGTAGCTTGGCTAAATTTAGAGGGGATTCTGTTCATGGTTAGGAGGTGGTGTAGGAGCCATGCATTGATGGAGCGCAGCTTGATTCCCAAAATAGTCCATGCAGGCAGGACACTTGTGGTTCTGAGCTTAATGCATGCTCTCTTTTTTTTGCTTTTATTTTTGTTCTAAAGAAATTTGATACATGCATACATTGCATTACAAACCCATGATTTACGTCAGTCAACTTGTAGCTGGAAACACACAAGAATTAAGGAACCAGTATACACATTCAACAAGCTTTCTTCCCACAGGGAAGGACGAGAGTCGAGGAAATTAAATCAAGCAAACTCCATGAAGCACACACACATGCAAACATTATTATGCCACGTAGGCCATTATTATGTGAGGATGACCTCTGTGACACAATCTCTTTTATGTACCCACGAGAGCTGATAAAAAAAATGGATGTTCCTCACCAATATGGATCTTCCAGTGGCAAGAGAGTAAAAGATCATGTGCTAGGTATAATATATGTTTATCGTGAATAGTTGGAACTTTGGTTAAATTGAATTTGAATCTTACAAAATTTTCAGAAGATTCATATTTTAGTTTATTCTGTCAGAGTTCAGCCAATTTGACCGCCATAGGGTTGACGGTCTCACAGGCAGATGGCTGGCGGTCTTACCACCATAGGGCGAGCGGTCAGACCGGCCATTGGACATTTAGAAAATTAGATACCAAACTATTATGTAGGTTTGTTTGGGGATGAGCGCAATTGGATATTTCAAAAATTGGATACTAAACTATTGTTTAGATTTGTTTGGGGATGAGTTTGCACTTGATGCCACTGAAATTGAAAACTGGGTGTGAAACTAGATAGAGTTTAACCAAAATTTTAGAGATAATGTTTTCTGTGGAGTTAGGTGGTCTGGTTGGTATGATCTGACCGGCTGGTGTAGGCAGTCAGATTGGCCATGTCAGTCAAAATGGCCCCAGTGGTTTGACTGGCTGGGTAATGGCGGTCAGACCAGTTGTGGTCGAATTATTTTTGTCAAGTTGGTGAAGTTGGAGTCAAGGGAAGGTGCTTGGCAGCTTTATCAAGGGTATTTGAGTAGTTGGCCAAATACCTGGTTGGTGCGATGCTCAAGTTAGAATTTAGAATGTTTTCTCTACTTCAGTATATTATAATTTCACCCGGTTAGTACAATGCTAACCGCTATGTCAGAGAGGCATATGCAACACCCAACACATACTAGAGAAGCATATCCATTACTCAGCATACACTGTGGTCCATCTAGTCACCATAGGGTATTGCCAGTCTTGGCATTACCCAATCCCTAGTATAGTATGTACCATGTGGAGTGTATAATTATTTGATAGAGTAATATATTTTGTCTGCTGTAAACAGGACCATGGCCAATATGGTAAATACGACTTGTTACACTAGTGAAAGCTGGTTAGTCCTTGTATTGTAACCATATGTAAAGGGTCCCCACCTACCTCTATCTTCCCATCTAGGGACACCCTCTACCCACCTAATATTTAATATGCAAATTAACCGACCCATTAGTTAAGCCTACAAATTCACATTTCGTCAACATTCATATCATTCACATGATTTATTTCGGAATTCATTTTTATGCAAACAATGGTATTAGTCTAGTAGGAAAATAGTTTTTTATGTGAATTTACTCCATTCAAAATGGTCAAAGGCATGCTTGTCTAGATTTTAGTAGTGGTACTCAGTCTCAATTATGTTCTGATGATGTTCCTTTTATTGACTTAGTTCACTTCCTGCAATCAGTACGCATGCTATAATTCAATTTACAAAAATTCAAAATACGCTACATCGATGTATTCCAAATGACAAGTCTTTGGTCAATTAAACCGTTCGTGGTATTTATAATTGTGTTTTATCTTGTACCTATCTTTTATTGTTATCTTACTGATGTTAGAGTATGGTATGTTGGCATATCAGTTTAGTGTATTTGATATTTTCCTGTTGTTGGCCAAATACTGCCTATGCATGAATATATGTATATATTTACCTATATACCCTCACATATGTGTATGTGTGTGTATCACAACCAAACCATTAACTTTGGCTCATTTCCTTCCCTTCATCCCTCTCTCTCTTGCGCGGCAGTGCTTTCTCACTCACTTAACCAATTCTACCCTGCAGCCAAACATCACTGTAAGTTCAAAATTCAATTAGATTGGTTTTGGTGATTAATGACAAATATAAATATGAGACTAACTCAATTAATGACAAATCGAAATATGAGCCTAACTCATTAATGACAAGTTTAAATATGAGACTAACTCTTATGTTGAATATGTTATTGCTTAGTCTCATTTGGACAAAAACGTAAAAAATCATGTAGGTATACACTTAACGTCATATTTTTATATCCTTGCATTCTAAGATCCAAAATATAGGTTGAACTTCACAAAATGTCTAACTTGAATATGTGCATATGCTTTTATTACACATTCTTGTATGCACATATTTAGGGAGAGTTCACTCTATATTTTGTGATTTCATTTGTATTGATTGACATGCGTCATATTTGCATATATTTACATGCCATTTTACCCTCTTATTTTTCGCATTTTGGGATCATTTATCATCATTTACACGTTTTTATATATTTAATTGCTCGAAATGGACTGCTTTACACTTTTTGTGCTTTTCCACAGGCCGGCGCGATCGAGGCGCATAAACGATAAATCTGAACTTTCGGGACTGCATCGTATAGATGTACGCATCGTCACGGATGCAATGGATCAAACCGCGCTGAAAACGGAGCTCCGAAGGGCTAGAGCGGAAGAAATGAAATGGGAGAAGGACCTACTTGTAAACTCTAGATCCTTTGAGGACTAATTTGCAAAATGCCGAATTCCCCAATCCGCCAAAACCCTTGCGCCGCCGGCTGTGGAAGACTTGAGCTCGGCATTCCATCTTCCCTAGCCTCCCGTTGCTTCCTCCCCCACATTCTCCAGCCACGGTGCCGGCGAGGCCGGGCCATCTCGCCGGCGGCCGCCTCAAGCACGCCTCCCTTCTCCGCCCCCCTTGCCTTCTCACCGGCCGCCCCCCTCCATTCCGCCTCCTTTCGGGACACCACCATCTCCTCTTCCCTCGGTGCCGCCCAGATCCTCCCTGCTCACCGCGCCACTTCCCATCTCGCCGGCGGCCGCCTCGTTGCCCTTCTCCATCCGCCGCTCCTCCACAGCACTGCCCTGCTGCCGCTCCTATCCTGCCTCCTCCTCTACATCCACAGCCAACTCCCGTGCGCCGCCACACCTCTCTCCACCGCCAAATCACCGCCTTGGCGCCGCCGCTCCCACCAAGCAGCACCGCCCCTCCTTCTCCGGCTCGCCACCGCGTCTCTCGTCTCGGCCGCCTCCCTTCATCGGCCGCCCTTGTGCCCCTCTACTCCACCCGAGGCCGAGCCTCTCCCTCCTCGGCGCCGCTTTCCACTTCAACGCCGGCGACCATCTCAACGCCCTCGACAATCACCGGCGACGCGCCCACCGTCCTCCTCCACGACACCGACTGCGACATCTGCTTCCCTGCTGCATCCACTTCACCGAGCCTCAATTCCTCCACTGCTTCCTCTACGGCGCTGCCTCCAATCTCTCCTCTGCTACTTCTACCCCATTAGGTTGAATCCTTCCCAAATCTTCTATTCTGATTACTGTTGATGTTGATTATCCTATTCATTACAGACTTTGTGAATTGTGAATGTTAATCTGGTATTGTGAATTTGGTTGATATCTCTGAGTGATGGTGAATTATGCACTGATGAATGCTTGTGCTCACTGAGATGTTATTTGAGATCAGTGAATATTCTGTTATTGGATATTGGTTCAGCTCATGTTATTTTGTTTAGCTTTGTTAATATGATGTTAGGTTAGTGTCCGCGTGTCTGTGTTCAGTTCCTGTGTAGGGTTTGCCCTGTGTTAGTGTAGTTGTTATTGTTAATTTGTATTAGTGTTAGTTGTGCTGCGCGATTTAGCAATTCGGCGACCGTCTTCCTACCCTTGCCATCTCGACCTCCCCTTGCTTCTAGACTCTCTCTCTTTTCTTCTCTCTACGGTCTGTCAATAGTTAAGACGTGCGTTTGTTTGTCATAGTCATGTGTTTGTCGTGTGCCGTCGTCGTCTAGTTAGCTGTCGATCGTTTTCTCCCTCGTTCTCTCTTGACTCTCTCCGTGCTTCTAAACTCCCCCAGTGCTTCTCGACTTCCTCTTTCTGTCTAGCGATCGGTGGTTATTTAGGTCGTCGGTCGGTAGTTGCTTTCGTCGTGTAGTCGTCGTTGTAGTTCGTGTGTGTGTTCGTTCGTTTAGTCTCTTGTCGTGTAGTTCGTTCGGTCGTACGACGTCCATTCGCACGGTCGTTCGTTTCGTCGTTATTGGATAGATCGTCTGGTCGTTTTAGTCGTTTAGTTTAGTTCCCCCCCCGGTTTCGTTTGACCTAGCTTTAGCTGAGCATCGGTAGCCTCAGTCTAGTCCCTGTGGAGAACACGACACACGCCGCTATTTCAGTGGCAACCCGTGCACTTGCGGGTGTGCTATTTTTGCACGATCAAGCATTGATCCATGTTTCTTTTTCCACATATATTGGGATCTCTACTTTGAAACATATCCTTTGAGTATATAAAACTGGTGTAGTCCATATATACTTACATTGACTCATATTGCTTTATACTCAATTATTTGTGTATAGGACTAATATGATTATCAAGTGTTTGAAAGACTTAGTCTCGGATTTTGCTTGATGACTTGGAAATGCATGCCAAGGTTGACAAGAAGATCGACATGGCTTGAGAAAAAGGTCATGTATGCATTTGAATTTAAATTCTAAAACCAACTATGCATCGTGAGGATAATCGATAATACCGGTGTGTAATTAGTAGTACTACCGTAGTGCGGTATGACCAGGCGGTATGTGCGGTAGTATCGTAACCCGGAAATATCGTCATTTAGTTGGTGGTACCTTTTTCCAGAGAGTTTCTTTGAAGCTCTTCTGTTTCTCTAGAAAACGGAGGTACCGGTGTTTGAACGACGAAACTACCACAACGTGATATGGCTGCAACTCCTGAGTGGTATTACTGAACCTCAGAAGTTTCAGATTTATGGGGTGGTACATTTTTTTCTAGAGAACGCCAAGATTTGTCCCTCGAGACAAATGGAAGTACCATGTTAGAAATCGGAACTACCGAAAAGCGGAATTACTGGACGTGATCATGCTGGTGGACTCGCTCGGTCGTGAGTGTTTCTTGAGAGCTCGGGCAGTGGAAGCTACCATCGGTCGAGAAGCTTCTTCCATTGAACGCTCAGTCGAGCATTCCCTGACCCAAACCACGGTCACTACCTTGAATCCTATGTCCCGTAGATGGTCAAACCGCTCCCCACTTCGCCAAAGGATCACCAGAAAAGCCTTGAGCCGCCATAGGAGTCGCTGCCTTCTCCCCAACCGTCAGCCACCACCACTTATTCTCCCGCCTCCCAGAACCCCAAAATGGACTCCCAAGGAACCCAACCGTGTTCCCCTTTTTTTGCCGGTGAGCTTCACTGGAGCTGAATCGCGGAAGGCTACCGCCCTCTGTTTTTTACCAGGGGACTAGGCCGAAGGAAGAAGACAACCTCTGGCACGATGTAGCTGCTTCATGGTTGTCCGCACATCGTCCATCGGAAGCGTGAGCATGCGCACGCTGGGCCGCTCAGCAGCGCACGGCTTGGGCTGAATCGGTCGGGCCATCCGGGCGAGCTGATTTGTTTTCTTACAGGCTGTGCACTGTTCACTCCAGGCTGGCCCGACATTGTTCAAAATCACTGTTCACCCAAAAACTCAATAATTCTAAAAACACCCCATTTCAATCGTTTCGATGCCATGAATCCATTTTTGACCTCCATTCCACCAAGTTGAGCTCCAAATAAATCCAAACCCCTCTATTTGAATTTTATTATATTTTATTTCTTTTTATTTTAATTAATTTTTCTAACTTGGTTAGACTCAAGCACGGGCTTATGATATTTTATGTGTTTATACTAGCTCCTGACCTTTTCGAAGCGACGGTACAAGGACCAAACCGGGCAACAAAGTATACGAGCTAGTAGAGTTTACAGAACAGCAAGGCAAGTTACAAGTTTTTTATCATACTGAAGCCCATGAAATTTAAATTATTTAATTACTATAATTGCATTAGTGTTACTTGTGAAATGCTATTTAATTAAAATAAATGTTTAGAATGACTTATTAATTAGTTATGTCCTGCCCTTGAAAAATGCCCTATTTAATTTGAGACCATATTTACCTTGACAATCTTAGTAATATTTAATTACTGTATAAATAATTGTAGACTAGCTCATCCAAAATTTTGTGCTACTAAGTGACTTTGCTTTTGGCCGATAGAATTGTTAAAATGGTTCTAGAGTAAGGAGGAATCGTGGAAAGCCACGAGATGGTTGGAGTTCACGGCCTTACCTTAGGGTGGAGGCTTGAGCAGATGGGTGGTAGTGCCATCGAGCATAGATGTTTGGGGGTGTGATTGGTGGCCTCAAGTAAAAAGTAAGGACAATAACCTTATGTTAAGTAAATGACACAGTGATCGTTCAATCACAGGTGTTGACTTGTCAACCCTGATTTAGTAGCTGCTCAACTTGATTGAATCTCTACAGTAGGCATGAGTGTGGATGATGGGGAGTTGGTATGCGGAACGGTAAAATCATACCTAACAACGGTAAGGGCCACTCATAACTAGCCAGTTAAACCGTGTCTGAATGGATCTACCGGATAGAGCCTATATAAAGAATTGAGCAGTGAAAAACCTTGTTTTCTCAACTCAGTCTCACACTAGCCGAAGCGTGTCTATCGCGTAACATTGAGAGTCTGAGAAATCTTATGGGTAAAGCTGAGCAACTCTTTTGTTGTAAGCATGTGTTGCTGTTGCGCACACACTCGTGAACAGTACTCCATAACTGAATACTCTTGAGCAGTTACGGGGATTACTAGCGTCTCCAGAAATGGGGGCGTTACAATGTATTTAAAGGAAATGATTCTCTTATAATTGATTCAATTAGTTGTTTAATTGATTATATTTAGTGATAATTTGTCGATTAAAACAATTAGAAACTGTGGGTCGCTTCAGACATGATAGGGAGGAAGACGGACAGTGCCGAGGAGAGAATGAAGCGGACTTTGGGGTCGAGGATGGCGCTGATGTCGGAGAGGCCGCTGAAGAGGTTGAGGTTGAAGAAGAGCCCGGCGAGCACGAACATGATGACGCTGGCGGACACCATGGTCGGCTCATTGCTCTCGTCGGTGTAGGAGGATGCATGTGAGGTCGGCGATGTAGTTGTCAAAGCTTGGGACTAGGCAGTTGTATGCGGAGGCCATCGTTTAGCTAGCTATATATGAGAAGTAAACTATATATCACTTTTAAGTTTGTATGGATGCTAGTTGAGTACAAGCTACTTAGCTAGTATGACTGGTTTGGTTGGCGCATCGCGCCATGCAATGCATATAAGCTCGAAGAAACTGCCATGGGGGCATATAAGCGTCGCGTGCATGCATGGCAAGGTTTTCTCTGGTACTGAAAGCTTGAGTACTGCTGAGAGATGTAAATCAGAAGACGCCGCGAGTGCTGTGTGCATGGCATGAGTGGTTGCTCTTGATGACGTGAAAGCTAGCTTTCGTGTCTCGGTCTTTGGTATTTGTTCCTTTTCTTTTCATCTTTACCGTAGTTTCACATCTCTGCGAATCTCCTCTGAAACTAAGTTGCTTTAATGTTAGCACCAAAGAAAAAGCACTAAGGACGAGAACCCTGCATCCAATTCGTTCTGCAAGCATATATAACTTTTGTCACATGTAAGATAGTTCCAAACGAGAGGAATCCCCCTTAGCAAGTTCATATGGACATGTTCTTTTTTGTTTTACCTTATAGCTGCGACTTATGACTTTTCGGATGTTCGTAAAAGAGATTATAGAGTAATAGAAACTTACGTACAATTTTGGCCAATAAAAATAAAGTCGCTACAGTTTGTATTACAATCAGCATGCGGTTTTAAAACTAGTTACTATAAAAAAAGCCGAAAAGCAACTTTTAGAAACTAAAAAAAGGCCAAGCTGGACCAGATAGTCCCAGCTGAGAGAAATCATATGGGTGGGGTCACTACTACAAAAAAAAAGATTATCACAGACGGTCCATAACCATCATCAGAGACGGTTATGAACCGTCTGATTTATTACATCCGTGATAATAGGTGGTTATCACAGACGGCTCCCAAATGGCTACCTGTGATATCTAACATATCGCATACGACTAATAAAAAAGTTTGTGATGGTCTACGTATCACAGACGGTTTTGTGTTGATAGTTCTTTCTATAGCTAAAAAATATTCTGTTTTTGGTTAGCCTCAGGAAATGTTAGCCATGCCGTCTGAAAACAAGCAAGTAGAATACAAATAAATGACAGATAAATGAATTACAACTCAAAGTGAATTATAGGCTGTGCAAGACTATGCTAGTGTTACCATAAAATATATGGCCATCCTAGAATGGCTTATCTTTTGATACTAAGGTAATAAACTAGACAATATAAAGTCATAACTCATAACTTGTTCTTGATTTAAATGAATGATGCTCACATATTTAAATGAGGTAGAGACAAAATCAGATCCCATATCACACATGACAACTAAAATTATGTCAGTCAGAGTAGTAGTTATTTTAAAAACACTCTTTTAATAAGATCTTATATCAATAATATATGCTAAGATGAGAAAAGGAGAACCAATTATCCATAAATTCTTCTGTAATAGTCAGACTGCTCATGTTGGTGTTTCTCAACAACTAAAAGAGGAACATTAAAGCATTGCACACTTGGTCTTCAAAGGACATAAAGTAAATCACACTACAGTTTGTCAGGTTCTATAAAGTAGGTCACGACTTGTTGTCTCTTGCTCCTCATCCTGCTTCGTGTTGGGCAAGGCAGCGAAGTGTGTTGCGAAGAAGACGACAAAGTATGTCTAAGACAACAATCAAATCTAACATGCAGCATAATAAAAAAGAAGAGACAACAATTATGACCTATTTCATAGAACCTGACACATTGAAAGTTGTAAATAGTGTAAAAACATACGCCCATCCCTCCCCCGACAGAAGTTTGTGTTGTGCCTTCTTGATTTTCATGCCAAACTCTTATCTCATAAAGATACAGCTTGGCTCTCATCTGTTCTTTAATTCTCTTCGAGTGCATAGCGTAATCAGCTGATCACGTGAGTTCTCCTGGCGTTGTCTTGGAATTTGTTCTCTCGGTTCTAGCACCTTGTTTAGTCAAAAAAAATAAAATGAAAAGATCAAATAAGGACACGACAGTTGCAGGTTAGGCTTGAATCGATTCTGCAGGGATAATAGTCATCTGTAAGCTAGTTGTGCCAGGAATTTCCAGGAGAGGAGGTCCACCGGCAAGGCACGTACGGTCATTGACGACGACCTTTGAAAGCTTAATGGCCGCTCTTGGTTCATTATAACGAGAACTTCTAGTTTTTCTTTATTATTTTTTCTTTCTCATGTATATACGAAATAATAGTTCTCCTAGTTTAATCAAAAAAATAAAATGAAAAGATCAAATAAGGACACGACAGTTGCAGGTTAGGCTTGAATCGATTGTGCAGGGATAATAGTCATCTGTAAGCTAGTTGCGCCAGGAATTTCCAGGAGAGGAGGTCCACCGGCAAGGCACGTACGGTCATTGACGACGACCTTTGAAAGCCTAATGGCCGCTCTTGATTCATTATAACGAGAACTTTAGTTTTTCTTTATTGTTTTTTCTTTCTCATGTATATACGAAATAATAGTTCTCCTAGTTTAATCAAAAAAATAAAATGAAAAGATCAAATAAGGACACGACAGTTGCAGGTTAGGCTTGAATCGATTGTGCAGGGATAATAGTCATCTGTAAGCTAGTTGCGCCAGGAATTTCCAGGAGAGGAGGTCCACCGGCAAGGCACGTACGGTCATTGACGACGACCTTTGAAAGCCTAATGGCCGCTCTTGATTCATTATAACGAGAACTTTAGTTTTTCTTTATTGTTTTTTCTTTCTCATGTATATACGAAATAATAGTTCTCCTAGTTTAATCAAAAAAATAAAATGAAAAGATTAAATAAGGACACGACAGTTGCAGGTTAGGCTTGAATTGATTCTGCAGGGATAGTAGTCATCTGTAAGCTAGTTGTGCCAGGAATTTCCAGGAGAGGAGGTCCACCGGCAAGGCATGTACGGTCATTGATGACGACCTTTGAAAGCCTAATGGCCGCTCTTGATCCATTATAACGAGAACTTTTGATTTTTCTTTATTGTTTTATTATTTTTATGTATATACGAAATAGCCAATAGTACTTTCTATTTATAGATTAGTGATGAGGTATTTACTATGGATCAAAGCTTCAAACTTATGCCCAAATTTTTCAACACAAATCACAGGACGAATCGAACAGTGAGAAATTCGAATACTCCGACTATTCACAAAGTGCAATATACACCGAACTCATATTACAAGCTAGCTAGCTTGCTAGTGCTCGCGTGGAAGACACATAGATACGCAACATGCACTGCACAGGCAGGGCTGATGACACACGTGCATTCATCCACTCCTCTTAAACACGGTGCATAAAACAACAGAAGGATGCGTTCTAGGTCGTAGAACCACAAAAAAAATCGATACATATATATGCATGGATGTTGCATGACAGACGCTACATCGATCACTCAAATGCAAATGATCCTCTTAGCAGAAGGGTTCTTGTCAGTGAAGTTGACAGAGGGGCACGACACCTTGACGTCGTACGGCCGGGAGGAGGCCACCCCGACCTTGAACTGCACCTGGGCTATCACCACCACGTTCACCGGAGGAGCGCTGCCGTGGGAGGCGCCGAAGTTCTTGCGCCAGAAGTCCTTCGACAATGACCCCGACGCGCGCATGCTCGTCGAGTTCATCGGCGGCTGGTAGAACGGGACGGTCGTGTTGACGACCTTCGCCGAGATCGACTCCGTCCTATTGTCGGCGGTGTACAGCATCAGGTCGACGATGACGTCGCGGTACTGCACCCCGGCGCGGCTGCTGGGGTTGTCGGCGGCGAGGGTGAAGTTGAGGGCAACGTGCATGCCGCTGCGGGAAGGGCCGCTCGTGGCGTTGGTGACGGAGAAATGGATCTGCACCGGGCTGAGGATGACGAAGGCGACGATGATGACGGTGCTGGCGACGAGGGTTCCGGCCATGGCCGCCAAGATGTACTGCCTGGGGCTCCAGCCGCTTGGAATTAGGACAGTACTATTTGTCATGGCAATCAGTTAAGTTCCTCGTATAGCTTAGCTAGTCGAAACTGTACGTATAGATCGGAGCTATAATATATACGTAGTTCTCCGTCCTCGGTCCCTGCAGCACCTGATCCCGTAGATTAAAAATAGACTAAAATATTTTTAAAAACTATAATATAATTTTATTTAATTAATTATTTAAGTATATATTTTTAAAATATATATTCAAATACAATCTTTCATATAAAAACTATAATTTACTATAAAAAATATTTTTTATTATTATCACGTTCCTGTGATCCGTTCCCGATCAACTAGCGCAGCGGCCCTCCCCCGATGGGAAAAAAAATTCTAAAATGCAACGGTGATTCAACCGAGTTGGTGTAACAAGCCAATAGGACTGTGACACATGGAAATATGCACTGTAGCAGCCATTGAAAACAAATAAAAATACTGTTTTCCGTACTACTACAGTTAATTTTTGCCCACGCGACAGCCTCAGATTAGCATGTGACATAAAACCACTGTAACGGTGACACAGCAGAATTTCTCCCCGATGGGGGCCCTAAGTCCCTAAGCACTTGCACGAGCATACGAATAATTAAAGTAAGCAAAGCAATCGATAATCTTGGTCTTTGTCAAAATCCATCTTTAGCTGCTCGAATCCCGGCCCATACACGTACCGAAAGGCCGCTTTCTCTTCGGCTGCTTCTCACTCACTCAAGTTAGGCCGGTCACGTCTTAATTATACGCGTATCTTTGTTACTGTCACATGACTGTGCAGCACGTAAGTACACGTACATATATACATATATCGATCGGTAGATCTCAGTGCAAAATGTGTGTTATAAACAGATAATAACTACATATGAGCTGACCATGCACTGTGTTGAGATTAAGCAGGAGGCATAGGTAGCTGGCTAGTACTCCTGTACTACTACTAGTCTACTACCACTTACATATGGCAACCGACGGCGGCGGCAAGGCCTCGAGGCTCCGGTGGCTATACGTGGCAAGATGCGCGGTGGCCTTCGTGGTGACGGTGATCGCCGTCGTAGTCCTGGTCAGGGCCGTCGTCGTGATGCTCCGGCCCGAGCATCTCCAACTCACGGTCGTCAAAGGCTCCGTGTCCATGGACAGGATCCCGTCGATGCCGCCGCCGCCGAAGGTCACTTTCACCTTCACCCTCACGGCCAACAACCCCAGCGGCCGTGCCTTCATCGATTTCACCGGCATCCACATCAAGCTCATCGACAACAACGCGTCGACGCCGGCGGCAGCCCAGATCTTCGAGTTCGATTTCCCAAAAAACATATCCGTGCCGCAGCAGATAGCGCAGGAACAACTAGTGACGGTGAAGCTGACGCCGCGGGAGGACGTGCCTATGAGCTGTATCCAGACGCTGTTCGCGGGGGGCAGCATCAGCGCGGAGATGGAGGTGGATGGCCTGCTTACCGACCATACGAATGGGATCCGCACGTACTCCCAGCCCATCACGTACTATTGCTTGCCGGTGACCATCGCCGTCGGAGGCTCCTCTTCGTCGTCGTTGACAAGTGTCAGCGGCGACACGACATGCCTCGACAAGTCCGAGGCGCCAGCTTACTAGTGATCATTCAGGAGTACTAGTATATGATCGGTTGGTGTTCGTTTTTTTCTTCACTTTTTGGCCTTAGTGATTGTTGCATCTTGCATTCATGGGTGATGTGACTTCAATGCGTCTAGCACTTCTGCATAATTTCCTTATCGTGTTTCAAGTGTGGAGTGGAGCTTTCAGAATTTCACTATGGATTGATACTCCTGGAGTCTGGTGTTCTTTATGAGTGCTGTTCTCTCTCTCTCTCTCTCTCTCTCTCTCTCTCTCTCTCTCTCTCTCTCTCTCTCTCTCTCCAATCCGCATCAGGTACTGTAAGGCCACAACACAGTTGCATCTCTCTAGGCTCCTTAGGAGTCCCCGCGTTAATCCTAGGAGGCGGAAAGGCTACGAATTACTATGTAAATTCGGGGAAAAATAGCTAAATTTCCCACGTTAATCATAGAAGAGAAAAAGAAAAGGCTTGTGCGTCTATTTATAGCTTAGAAATTCCTACGACATCTTCTCTATCCAAATCAGAGACTATGACGGACATTGAAAACTATTAGGCCTGTTGCTAATACTTGCATCACGTAATGCTACAGGAGTTACCTATTCATTACATGACATGCACCTAATGCAATAGGACCGGTAATTTTGTTGGCTGTAGAAGCCAGAAGTCTGCAACCTAATGAATAGGTAACTAAACCCTAACCATAAACCCTGGCCGGTAAAAGTCGGAAGCTTACATTGGTGGAGGGAAGCTGAGGTCTTCAGTTCCTGTGTAGGGTTTGCCCTGTGTTAGTGTAGTTGTTATTGTTAATTTATATTAGTGTTAGTTGTGTTGCGCGATTTAGCGATTCGGCGACCGTCTTCCTACCCTTGCCATCTCGACCTCCCCTTGCTTCTAGACTCTCTCTCTCTTTTCTTCTCTCTACGGTCTGTCAATAGTTAAGACGTGCGTTTGTTTGTCATAGTCATGTGTTTGTCGTGTGCCGTCGTCGTCTAGTTAGCTGTCGATCGTTTTCTCCCTCGTTCTCTCTCGACTCTCTCCGTGCTTCTAAACTCCCCCAGTGCTTCTCGACTTCCTCTTTCTGTCTAGCGATCGGTGGTTATTTAGGTCGTCGGTCGGTAGTTGCTTTCGTCGTGTAGTCGTCGTTGTAGTTCGTGTGTGTGTTCGTTCGTTTAGTCTCTTGTCGTGTAGTTCGTTCGGTCGTACGACGTCCATTCGTACGGTCGTTCGTTTCGTCGTTATTGGATAGATCGTCTGGTCGTTTTAGTCGTTTAGTTTAGTTCCCCCCCGTTTCGTTTGACCTAGCTTTATCTGAGCATCGGTAACCTCAGTCTAGTCCCAGTAAACATATCCGTGTCGCAGCAGATAGCGCAGGACTCGCAAGTGATGGTGAAGCTGACGCCGCGGGAGGACGTGCCTATGAGGTATGTCCAGACGCTGTTCGCGGGGGGCAGCATTAGCGCGGAGATGGAGGTGGATGGCCTGCTCACCGACCATACGAATGGGATCCGCACGTACTCCCAGCCCATCACGTACTATTGCTTGCCGGTGACCATCGCCGTCGGAGGCTCCTCTTCGTCGACGTCGTTGGCAAGTGTCAGCAGCGACACGACATGCCTCGACAAGTCCGAGGCGCCAGCTTACTAGTGATGCTCGAGATAGGTGATTGAATGTTTGACGCCGCCAAAATCATTCAGGAGTACTAGTATATGATCGTTGGTGTTCTTTCTTTCCTTCACTTTTTTGTTGGCCTTAGCGATGTTGCATCTTGCATTCATGGGTGATGTGACTTCAATGCGTTCTAGCACTGCTGCATAATTTCCTTATCGTGTTTCAAGTGTGGAGTGGAGCTTTCAGAATTTCACTATGGATTGATACTCCTACAGTGGTGTTCTTTATGAGTATTGTTCCCCCCCCCCTCTCTCTCCAATCCACATCAGGTACTGTAAGAGCATGTCCAATGCAGGTGTTTAGAGAGATGTTTAACAATGAAAAACTGATTTTTCTTACCACATAGGATAGATAAGGTGCTTATTTTGAAGCATCGATGCTTAAATAAGTATCGATGCTTAGTAGGTATTTATGTGTATAACTATATCTAATTAATAGATAATATAGCATCTAAGTATCCACGGAAGAGATACTTGCATTAAAGGAAATAACTTTTGCATGAGTGCTTGATGATGTGGCTATATTCTCTCTCTTTAAGCATTCATATATAAACATCTTGTATTGTACATACTCTAAGGTCACAACACAGTTGCATCTCGCTAGGCTCCTTAGGAGTCCCCGCGTTAATCCTAGGAGGCGGAAAGGCTACGAATTACTATGTAAATTCGGGAAAACTAGCTAAATTTCCCACGTTAATCATAGAAGAAAGAAAGAAAAGGCTTGTGCATCTATTTAAGCCCTGTTTGTTTCCACTTAAGATTATTATAATCTAGCTTATAGGTGGGGATTATATAAGCTAGCTTATAATAAGCTCGTGGGAAATAAGCTGTCAGGTGTTTGGCAGCCTGGATTATCAGAGTTATGGATTGTTGTATTCGAATGTTTAAAGACTACAATGCCCTGGGAGAGAGAGGCACGGGATTTGGGGTTGGATGAATGGCAAAGGTGGGTAATATTCCTAAAGTTTTGTGGTCATTAAGATAAAAGGTGGGAAATAAGCTGAAATAAACGCCTTTTTTGAGCTTATTAGATTACAATAATCTGGGCTATTAGATTATAATAAGTTACCTTATAATCTGGGCTGTTTGTTTCCACTTATGATTTTAAGTTAGATTATAATAATCTTAAGTGGAAACAAACAGGGCCTTAATTATAGCTTAGAAATTCCTACGACATCTTCTCTATCCAAATCAGAGACTGACGGACATTGAAAACTATTAGGCCTGTTGCTAATACTCGCATCACGTAATGCTACAGGAGTTACCTATTCATTACATCACATGCACCTAATGCAATAGGACCGGTAATTTTGTTGGTTGTAGAAGCCAGAAGTCTGCAACCTAAACCAAGTCGATCGGAAGCTTAATACAATGGTCGAGGGAAGCTGAGGTCCAAATTCGTACCAGCTTAATTGGAGGCCAAGTAGGCTAACGGGAGATCACCTCCGTCCCTCGTCCCTGCAGAGACCCTACACTCTATAGTATCGTATAGTAAATTAAAAATAGATTAAAATATTTGTAAAATAATAATAATATAACTTATTTATTAATTTATAATTATTTAAGTATATTTTTTAAAATTTTATTTTAAAATATATATTCTAACATGTAGGTTCAAATTTTTGTCTATATATAAAATATATAATCTTCTACATTAAAAAACTATAACATACTTAAAAAATATTTTTTTATTTTTATCAGATGCCCGCGAAGGGAGGATGACCCGTCCCCACCCCGCTATATCTAAACTAATAAAGCACCAGTTCAAATTATTTTACACCCACCCAACAATTACCTGCTTCACAGTCATGACCTTAACTACGTCCACACCACAATATGCACCCATAATTACACCATCATAAAAACGTCCGCACCAGATTAACTCTCCTCTATTCTCTCTCCTTACCCAACCATATCCGACAATCATCCTTCAATGGATCTGCAGTACCCCTCCCCACCCTCCCTCCTCCCGAACCGCCCTCCCCACCCTTCTCCTTACGCGATCCGCACCTCCCCCGATTTCGCCGCCGCCTGCCTCCCCCACCGCTGCCTCCTCCCCTCCGCCTTCTCCCCCGTCGCCTCCTCCGCCGCCCCCTCCCCCGTCGCCTCCTCCTCCCCCACCCCTCCTCCGCCTCCTCCCCTCCCTCCTCCTCCGCCGCCACCGGCCTCCCCCACCGAACCCGTGCGCACCACCATGTTGCTCCGCCGCCTATTCCACTCCTCCCGCCACCTCCGCCACGGTCTCCAAACCCTAACTACGACAACCACCGCCACCGCCGCCTCCTCCTCTCCTCTCTCCGCCCCCCCTTCTATTTCGTCGCCTCCCCACCGCCCTCACCGCCCGCCTCCTCTCGCCGCGGCTCCTCTCCACCGCCGGCCGCGACGACGACACCAACAAGCCATGGGCCTTCACGACGGAGTCGGGCGATCCGGACCCCTTCGCCAATGAAGACACCGACGCCGCCGCCACCACTGGTGAGGTGCCACTAGGATCGAGCGCCGCCGTCGAGGACCCGTGGGCGAAGGGCTTCCGTGCGGAGGATGGCGACTCCCAGCAGCGCCGCCTCCCCGTCATCCACCCGCCGCCACCACTCCAACTGCCCGCTTCCCTCTCCCCACCTCATCTGCTGCCGCCTTCCCCTCTCCATCCTCTCAACTCCCAGCAACGCCGCCGCCACCCCACTGCATCCGCCGGCCACCTCCTCTCCCATCTACCCACTTCATGGCTCGCGGGCTCAGCTCACTCCCAGCCCTCACCACTATCGTCTTCTTCCTCCTCGCCGCCACCGCAGCGGCCGCTAAATCCCCTGATCGACCCACCCCCGCGCGGCCGCCGCTTTTGCTCCCACTCATGCTCTCCTACCCCATCACTAGCCCCTCCGAGCCCAGCACCATGCCCCCTGTCGCCAAGGCGTCATCCTTCTATCTTTCCCACTCCTCACCATCGGCCTCCTCCCACGCTGGGCTCCAGCCCTGTCCATCTCCGGCCGCTGTGGATCCCGCAGCCCCATGGCAGAGGTCAACGCGCTCTAGAGGTCCAAGACTCTGAGCAATTTCTCCAAGGTGATGTCTTTTTCTTCCCCAAACATGTCCGTGAAGTCACGTTGTTAGATGTGGAATGGTTGTAAGATGGAGTCTGCCCGTTGGGGATTCTTGATTGACGTTAGATGCACAATCTCAACCATCGTCACCTCCACTGCTACTGTGATGAGTTTGCACACCACCTGTTTGATACAATGTCTCATTGTACTTGATGTGTTCATCCTATCGGTGTTACACTTCGAGAAGATGTTTTTATTCTTCAATTAGATACTACCATTCTTGCATTTTTGAACTTTAGTATGGCACTGCATCCCATTTAATTCGTAAAATTCTGGAAAGTCATTGCTTATTTGTTTCTAATGGGGAATCCATTTTGATGAAGATATGCCCACTGTTTCCTTATGTTTATTGCTTTGAAGTGCACCTTAAATATCAGTCACCATTGATGCGTTCTCCAGTATTACTCTCTTCAGATAGTCTGATGACAGTTCTCTTTTGTCATACTTTTTTCACGGGTGCTGGTTAAAGAACAAAACATTTCTGGTAATAATTTAGGGTTACTAGAAGCACGCCAGGTTGATACCACTGAGCATCCCCCTTCTTGAATTCTGATTCTGAAAAAGGAGCAATAGATTTACCTGAATCATCTCCAAATATTTCCGATGAAGTATGCCCTGATGCGCCAATGGAAATTAAGCCTGAAATAAATATGTCAAGAAGGAGTAAAAGAAAATCCAAAATACAATGCAGAACAAAGTATGTGTCTTGCAATGAAGGTACAGATAATTTACAGGTACAGTGACAATTAATTAATACTGCAGATTAAGATACGATACATAGTATGCTTTTCTCCTAACTCTGACTATTTTCAGGCATGAAAAATGCTGCATTGCTTATCATCTGAATCACTTCGTAGATGGTGTACGTATGAGTGGTTTTACAGCACAATAATATAAGCATCATTAAAACAACAAATGCCAATATTACTACTTGGATTCAGCTCCAACATATGAGCTCTTCTCTCCTCTTCTCTCTTCAGATGAATTCGGCCCATCTTTGTCAAGCTCAGCTCACCCAGCTTGGATGTCCGCTAGCAGGCATGAGAATAATTTATGGAAGAATTGTCTTTTCTTGACAGACTTGTACGGCATGGTATTTAGGTTAGTCACGGTGTCTCGATATGTTAGAATAGTATTATTCTGTTTTATCCATGATGATTTCATTGTTGTTTTAACAATTCACATTTCCATTTGTTCGTTCAGTTTGTGTAGATGGCCACATGGAGGTTTGCCATCGAGATGACCGCTTCTACCCCACCTCCAAAAAAATGTCCCTAACACTTGCAAATTTTTATTGTTTGGGATGCATCTTACTCTTAAGGGATAGTTTGTCAAGGCTGAATATCTGTGAAATTTCTTTACATATTCTAGATGCCAGTGCGTCCTTTTTTTAATTTGGGCCGCTATATATATGTGTGTGTGTAGGTTTCTTGTAATATGATGTGTTCCTTTTTGTTGATCAGTGAAATGTTGGTAGGAATAGGATGCGATGTTTTTGTTTGGGAGGGTTGTGGGGTGTCAAGGCAAATGTGTCCTTTGAGCTCGGTCTGATCGATGAATGGTAGGGTGAGAAAATTTTTTACAGGAAAATAGTACAAGCTAGGGTTGAGATCCTAACTAAATTGATGAGGGTGTCTCTGACCTACATGCAATGTTGAAGTAGCATATATTCTTGTCATGCAATTTAATGAGTTGAAAGAACAAAATAGACTGATCGTACATATAGATATTAGATAGACAATCTGCATGTATCAAATGCTGTATTTTGGATCATTTTGTTCAAACAGCAAGCAGTAACCCTAATTAAGGGCAATCGATTACCCATATGTATATTAAAAGTAAAAGTATTTCTTGTCGGAGTATAGAAAATGCTTCCATCTCTATATATTATCAGCATATGATCTGACAAGAAATTAGAATCTCTTGCACTTTACTTTCCAAAGTTAACCTGAACCTAGATGATTACTCCGTACGCTAGCCAAACATAATCTCCAAAGTCTCCCATGCATTCCTTAGCATGCAGAAACGATATAGTTTCCTTGGCTTCTAAATTGTTGTAAGAATCACCATCTGCAGTTCCCAATATATCGCACTTATTTTTCAGACTTTTCTTTTTCCTTGACACTTTTTTTGCTACTATGTTTTCTTCTATACTCTTATCTCATTGTGGTGCAATAGATTGGTGCGACTCTTTTCTCATCGAAGCTATTTCTTTATATTCATCATACTTTTTATGAAGTAATTGACCTTTCTATGAGGAATATTCAGGTTAGCCCCTCAGCATTCAAGGCTCACGCTGGTGAGGGAACAAGGCGCAAACCGTAAGTCTATATGGTATCCTGTTTTATCTTATGCCACCCCACATTTATGACTGTTGCGCTTATTGTATTACATTGGTATCAGGTACAACAATATCTTCACATCAAATGGAGTATCATTGCACGAGCTATCAATGAAAATATCAAAGGATATGGAATTGTCGGAGCACGAAACAGATGAGTTGTGTGGAGAATGCGGTCAAGGGGGAGATATTTTCCCTTGCAAAATCTGTCCAAGGTCATTTCACCCAGGTAGAATCTCCAATCTTCCTGAAATTAACTGCAAATAGTGCTTTAAGAATGGCGTTGTTGAGTTGTTTACTTGGAATATATATACACACATATACATACACACACACACGCCCGCCCGCACACCCGCGCGCGTGGACCCACACCCCCACCCACACGCGCGCGTGTGTGTGTAAGGAACAATTATTCTAACTATTGACCTGCTTGTTTTAAAATTTGCAGCTTGTGTTGGGCTGTCTGAAGTCCCCTCTGAGTGGTATTGTGATAATTGCAGCAACCTTGTTCAAAAAGAAAAGGCTTTAGCGGAAAATAAAAATGCTAAGGCTGCTGGGAGGCAAGCTGGAGTTGATTCCATTGAACAGATAATGAAAAGAGCTATAAGAATTGTCCCAATCTCTGATGACCTTGGAGGGTGTGCTCTATGCAAGTGAGTACTGTGTGTCTTAGTTTTTTCCTTTTTAATGTATTTGCTCTATTCATTATTATCCTAATAATCTACGCTTGAACCAGATTGGCTAATTGTGGCTAGGAAATGTTATAGACTTATAGTTGTAGTACCCAAGGTCCATCTTTGTTGGTACCTGCTCAATTGACAGCCTATGAGTGGTCGAACGGCTACCTGAGTGGTCGTACGGCAACAGAAGTGGTCGGAACCAGTCGTAATTGATTGGAACCGGTCGTAAAAAAGTCCTGGGAGGTCATAAGGCCTTTACAACACGCTCGTCGTCGTCAAATATTATATATTGCAGATCAACAAATTTTATTTTGTTTTGTATTTTACCGTAGCGTTAGCACGGGCTCACTACTAGTTTTTATAAAAATTTTTATTTTTATCAGATGTCCCGTCCTCATTCCTCGGCAGAAAAGATCGCCGATGGAGAAATTCCATGCGGCCCCTAGCCCTAGGGGGGAATTTCCACCCCTAGGCACTTGCACGAGAATATATACGAATGATTAAAGTAAGCAAAGCAATCGATAATCTTACTTATTTTCAAAATCCATCTTTAGCTGCTCCAATCCCAGCCCATACACGTACGCTTTTCTCTTCGGCTGCTTCTCGCTCACTCAAATTAATTAGGCCGGTCACGTCTTAATTATACGCCTATCTTTGTTAGTGTCACATGATCGTGCAACACGTAAGTACACGTACATATATCGATCGGTAGATCTCATGGCAAAATGTGTGTTATAAATAGATATTAACTACATCTGAACTGACCATGCACGGTTGATGCCATCGAGATTAAGCAGGTGGCATAAATATAATAGCTAAGCTAGCTGCGGTAATACTACAACCTACTACAGATGGCAGCCGACGGCGGCGGCAAGGCCTCGAGGCTCCGGTGGCTATACGTGGCACGATGCGCGGTGGCCTTCGTGGTGACGGTGATCGCCGTCGCGGTCCTGGTCAGGGCCGTCGTCGTGATGCTTCGGCGCGAGAAGCTCGAACTCAAGGTGGCCCGCGGCTCCGTGTCCATGAACAGGATCCCGTCGATGCCGCCGCGGAAGGTCACTTTCAGGTTCACCCTCACGGCCTACAACCCCAGCGGCCGTGCCTTCGTCGTTTTCAGCGGCGTCAACATCCGGCTCATCGACAAGGACGCGGCAGCCAAGATCACCGAGTTCCCATTCCCACCAAGCATATCCTTGTCGCAGCAGCTAGCGCAGGACTCGCTAGTGACGGCGACCCTGGAGCCGCCGGAGGACGTGCCTCTGAGCTATATCCAGACGCTGTTCTCGGGGGGCAGCATTAGCGCGGAGATGGAGGTGGATGGCCTGCTCACCGACCGTATTAATGGGATCAGCACGAACTCCGACCGCATCACGTTCTATTGCTGGCCGGTGACCATCGCCGTCGGAGGCTTCTCTTCGTCGTCGTTGTCAAGTGTCAGCGGTGACACGCCATGCCTCGACAAGTCCGAGGCGCCAGCTTACTAATGATACTCTAGAGCTGTAATTGAATGTTTGGCGCCGCCAAAATCATTCAGGAGTACTAGTATATGAATATATGATCGTTGGTGTTCTTTTTTTTTCTTCACTTTTTGGCCTCAGTGATGATCGTTGGTGTTCTTTTTTGCCTTCACTTTTTGGCCTTAGTGATGTTGCATCTTGCATTCATGGGTGATGTGACTTCAATGCGTTCTAGCACTTCTACATAATTTCGTTATCGTGTTTCAAGCGTGGAGTCGGAGAATTTTACTATGTCACGGTTACACAGTGTTATTTATATATCGATCCAATTAATCAGTGACACGTTTAAAACGAAAGGCCCACCATTCCTGGAGAGTGTCACAAGCGAATCGAAAAATAGCATGTGGTACCGTAACACTTTAGTAGTACTATAGATTGTACAAAAATTAATTTTTAATATATACCACAGCTCTCAATTGCACGAAGATATATTTTTTTAATAGCTGTTTCCTGTCGCAAATTGTGGTCGTAAGTCGGTATACGACCATAGCTTACGACTTCGATTACGCTCACGACCACGACATCTCTCTCTATATGTAGTATATAGACACTAATGGGAGGAGTCTCCACGTTAATCTTAAGAGGCAGAAAGGTCGGGAATTGTCATGTTAATCGAGAAAAATAAAAACAGCTAAAATTCCCATGTTAATAATAGGAAAAAAGAAAAAGACTTGTGCATCTATTTATAGCTTAGAAATTCCTACGACGTCTGCTTATCCAAATCGCGGGCATTGAAAACTATTGGGCCTGTTGCTAATATTTACATCACGTAATGCTACAGGAGTTACCTATTCATTACATCACACCTAATGCAATAGGACTGGTAATTTTGTTGGTTGTAGAAGTCAGAAGTCTGCAACCGAAACAAAGTCGGAAGCTTACTTAAAAACTTACAATGGTGGAGGGAAGCTGAGGACCAAATCCGAAACTGACAAAGCGATAAAATTCTGGAGAGAAACGGCCAATGCTATGGGCCTTTCAGAAGTACATGAACGTAACGTAAGGTCCACATGCAGCTCAAGTTTGAAGTATAATTTTTTGAATTGAAGATGAATAGGTCAGAATTTTGAAATTAAATTCAAATAATATAAGCTGAAATTCAAAGGACATGGGCTTGAAGATTCAGCGGTCAGAATCTGATTTGGTGAGTTCCTTCTCTAATGCAGACTGGGCGGGAAGCTCGGATGACCGTCGGTCTACAGGGTGTTTTCTTGCCTTCTTTTGCTCAAATCTTGTCCCGTGGAGTTCTCGGAAGTAAGCAACGGTCTTCCGGTCTAGTACCGAATCGGAATATAAGGATTTAGCAAATGCTACTGCAAAAATCATATGATTGCAGTCACTTCTTGGGGAACTCAGAGTTTTTCAGTCCCGGCCTCTTTACTTTGGTGTGATAATCTTGTCGTGACGTACCTCTCGACCAATCCAGTGTTTCATGCTGGCACAAAGCATATTAAAGTTGGTTTTAATTTTGCTCGTAAGAGGGTAGCTCGCAAGACACTAGGGGCCTATTTGGGAGAGCTCCACCACTGAAAACGTGGATCTGGAGCAGCAGCTCCACCATGGAGCAGCTCCACCGTGGATCTAGGATCCCATCATGGAGTGTTTGGCTTGTACAGCAGCTCCAGATCCACGAAATTGAGGTTTTGGTAGGAATGGCCACTTTTGGTGGGATGGGGTGTGTAACCAGTGGCATTTGTGGGTAATTACCACCCAACTCCACGGTGGAGCACCCCTTGAGGAGCTCCATGAAATCCATGGATCTGGCCCTCAGATCCAGATTTCGCGGAGCTGGAACGTTTGGGTAAAATTTTGTGAAGTGGAGCTGTTTTTCGTAGATCTGGAGCTGGTGAAGCTCTCCTAAACAGGCCCTAGATATCATATCTATTGCTTCCAAAGATCAGCTAGCTGCTATTTTGTCCCTACGGCTTGGTATCTGTCTGTCCGTCCTGTCTCTTTTGTGTGTTTCTGCAGAGTTACGTCAGTCAAATCTCGACCAACGTTTTCGATCCAAGTTAGCCCAAAGGCAGTAGCTCTCCTCACGCTCGGAAATTCTTCCGACTTGCAAATGCCAAGAGAACAAAGCTGCTCCAGTTTGGATGAGCTAGCACAGCTTGCAGGAATTCGAATAAAGCAAATTAAACCACTCCATCACTTAGTTGTTAGCGCATAATCGGCCGGCCGGGACCAGGTGGCTAGCTAGCTAGCTCACGAATTCGAACAAAGTGGCCAAGTTAATCCATCCATCCCCTTTAATTAAGCAGCTTACGTGTGAATGCGTGTCACCACTCGACGACACCTACGGAATTGCGATCCTACATGCACTTATAGCTACTAGCTACCCCTACTCAGGGGAAAAAAAAGTTCGTTTTGCAAAAAAAAAAATCGAAGGGTAACCAAAGGGTGAAATTTCGTTCTTTCGGATGTCATTTGATTTTTTTTTTTTGACAAAATTCAAATAAGGAACCTTGCCATTTGATTTCTTTCGAATGGTGACGAAAGGAACGTAATAAACGAAATTTCGCCGAAATCGTGAACCTTGCCCCTACTATCTCAGCCGTTTAACATGCTTCGCGATTCGTGCAGCTTGAAGGGGAGGGTTGGGGGTGGGGGAGGCGCACGCAGCTTGCTCACGGTGCAGTGCCAGTCAGCGATGGCCGGTGGAGAACGGAGAGGCAACGTGGCCGCAAGAGGACATGTAGCTACTAGCTGCCCCTACTCAGGGGGAAAATCAGAGGGTAATGAAAGGAATGGAATTTTGTCCTTTCAGTAAAAATTCGGTCAAAATGTTCAAATGTCATTTATTTTTTGGGCGAAATTTAATCAAAATTTAGATAAAATTTGGATAAAATTCAAATAAGGACAAATTCAGCTAGAATTTAACAAAATCATTTTCCTTTCGGATGGTAAAAAGAAAGTAATAAACAAAATTTGGCCGAAATCGTCAACCCCGCCCCTACTATCTCAGCCGATCAACGTGCTTCGAGATTCGTGTGGCTTCAAGGGAGGAGAGAAGCGCGCCTGGGAGGAGAGGCGCAGCCTGGCTCACGGCACAGTGCCAGTCGGCGATGGACATCGGCCGGTGGGGGCGACGTGGCCGCAGGAGGCGAGATACATTCGGCACGAATCTCGATGAGGCCAGGTCTCAACGACTGAGATAGTGCTCGTAGCTACATGCATGCATGTGCTAGCAGGAGAAGCGCATTCGCAACAGCTAGCCAGGTAGGACCAGACGCTAGTAGTATATGTAGCTAGCTAGCGATCCAAAGAAGTTGGAATGAAGCTGCAAGAACTTGCACTCCTCCTATTTATCAGCTTGCTATTTGCATCTCGATCGAGATAGGTAGCTAGATCAATGGCCTACTTCAACTCGAGCGACGTGCACTGCGGCGGCGGCGTCATGACGTCGTACGTGTACAACCTCACCTCCTCCTACACCGACCAGCACAACGAGGTCACCATCGTCGCAACCTCCCTCGCCATGTTCCTCCTCGCCGCGCTCCTGTTCGACCTCAACCTCCTCGCCGGCGCCGCCACCACGCTCCACCCCACCGCCCGCCTCGTCCTCTCCGTATCCCTCACCCTCTTCCTCCCCGTCACCTCCTACCTCTTCTCCGAGGCCAAGAACGCCGGCCCCTCCGGGGACAACGGCGACGCCACCGAGCTCCCGCTGCGGGCGCGCCTCATCCTCGCGTGGATGCTCCTCGTCGAGTTCCTCCGCAAGAAGGTCGATGGAAGGCAGGGCCCCGCCGACCGCGCCGGCCGCGTCGCCTTCCTAGGCTACCTCGTCTTCTTCAACGTCCAAAGCTCCGGCCGGAGGGCGGTGTTCGGCGTCCTCTGGGTCGTCGCCGCCGCCAAGCTGGTGCAGAGGATCGCCATCGCCGAGTTCATGAAGCGATCCTTCGCCTTCGGCAAGAACCCGCAGCTTCTCACTGCCTACATTGCGCAGACGCTGGAGCAGGAGCAGGAGCGGCACGTGAGGCGAGACGAGGAGCATGATCCGAGCAGAGCACGCCATGGACACGAGCTCTTGAGGAGCTGCAAGTACGCCGTCATGGGGGAAGAGAACCTCGACAAGGAGGCCGGCCCGCACGGCTACCGCGTCGACCTGCCGAAACAACTCGCCGACGACGACCACGCAGTCGTCACCGTCGGCAGAGTCTGGGCGCTCGCCGAGAGTGACCAGCTCCTGGCGTCCGACCCGAAGCTCAAGAGGCTCTGCCTCTCCTTCGCGCTCTTCAAGCTGCTGCGCCGGGAGTTCGAGGAGATGCCGATGACCGACGCGGAGACCCGTGACTGCCGGGACCTCATCTTCAAAGGCCTGTGCAACGACGGCGCCGCCGACCGGGAGGCCACGGCTGCGGCGACGGCGATGACACTGTTCCAGGTGATCCACGACGAGCTCAACTTCCTCACCGAGTACTACCACTCCGTCCTCCCCGTCGTGCTCGCGAGCCCCTTCTTCCTCCTCGTCAACTACCTGCTATTCCCAGTCGTGGTGCTCGGCCTCTGCCTCATGACCGTCGTGCTCTGCGGCAACGGCGACATCGCCTTCGTCTTCCGCAGCATCGGGAGAGACAACTACGCCGTGTCGTTCGGTGTGCTCAGCATGACGAGGTGCCTCCTGAGCAAAGTCCTCACGTCGCCGTCGGCGTTCTTCTCCACCCTCGACCTCTCCATCACCTTCCTCCTCTTCCTCACCTTCTTCTACGAGGAGGCGTGGGAGCTCGTCGTCTTCCTCCTCTCCAACTGGCTCACGGTGAACATGGTCTGCGACTACACCGCCAAGCCGCGCTGCCGCGCGAGCCCCCTCCTCCGCGGCGCCATCCGCCGCATCCAGTGGGTCGGAGACAGGATGAGCCGCCGCAACATCCGGGTCAAGCAATTCTCCGTGCTCTGGTTCTGCAGGTTTCCCCTCACACTGCCGGCCGCCGCCGTGCCGGAGGAAGCGAAGCACTCAATCATGGAGTACTTAACAGCTTACGTCCGCGACGACGGCGCCACCCCTCTCAGCAACGGAAAGTCTGCACTGGCGAGGCACCCGCAGCACCACTCCCGGCTCTCGTGGGCGTGCGAGAGCGAGAGCGTCGCCGAGGTCATCCTGACCTGGCACATCGCCACCAGCCTCTTGGAGGTGAGGTGCCCGCCGCAGGAGGAGGGGCAAACCTTGAGCTTGAGCAAGGCGGCGACGCGGCTATCCCGGTACTGCGCCTACTTGGTGGTGTTCCGCCCTGAGCTGCTCCCCGACGACGTGGACGGGACGGGGCGCGTGTACAGGGCCATGAGCAGGGAGCTGAAGCTGGAGCTGGGGCTGAAGAGCTACTACTTCTCCTCGGACGCCACGAGATATGGGAAGATGATGTCTATTGCCGACCGGGACGACACGGAGGCGGCGACGACGGTGGTGCGCAAGGGGGTAAGGCTGGGGAGGACGCTGATGGAAGAGGCCGTCGGCGACGAGGCGGTGGTGTGGAAGCTGTTGGCCGACGTGTGGACGGAGATCGTCGTCTACGTGGCGCCGTCGAAGGACGCGGAGCAGGTGAGGGTGCACGGCCAGGCGCTGGCACAGGGCGGCGAGTTCCTCACCGTGATCTGGGCGTTGGTCACGCACACCGGCATTGACCGCCCTGCGATCGCATCATCGGTTGGTGGTTACGGACATTGAGCATGCAGTACTTGACTGTAGCTTGGTTTGCATGCATGGATTGACTAATTGGATTGCTTGTTCCATCATTTGCATCTCCATGATTGACACAATGCATGTGTGTAACATCTATATGTGTATTAGTGCATGGCACTACATCAAGTGTGTTTTCTCACAATGATTTTACGTGTTGCATGCAAGCGCAACACTATTTCGATCTTCTTTTTTATTACTGTTTAGGATATCGGTGCAGTCTTGTGTTTGACCATTGCCTTTTCTAATTATAAGTTATAAAAAAACTAAAATTACAATTATATCAAAGTACTTTTGATGATAAATTTATTAATAACGCTTTCATATAATAAATCTAAATACTTTAATGTATAACAGTAATCAAAGTTTTAAAATGTTGACTGCGGGTATTCTAAGACAACAAAAAAAAGTGAGTACTGATTACAGGTTGCTGCAAAGCTTGAAATAAATCTCATGTCACAAAATCCACGATATTAGGGCATTCGATAATCCAAATTGTCTTCATAATTGTTTTTTGGTGATATCGTGAATTCGTGATCCATTTCTAACAAAACCATATAGCACTGCCATCTCTATAGAGATTTATTTTGATCTTGATTTTTTTGGGGTTTTATTAAACATTATCCGGATGTTTTTTTTCTAGTTATCATCTAAATTTGTGACCTTTGGATTAAAGATCTAATGATTATGAGTTCTCCCCCTACCCTTTGAATTTTATCCCCTCCCCCTTGAAAAAAATCTCACCCCTTAAAAAACAAGAGCCCCTTGATCTCTAATTCAAGAGTCACAAATTTAAATGATAGTTAGGAAAAAACATCCGGATGATGCCTAGACACTCCCTTTTTCTTCACAACTATATAACACGTTCTCCCTTTTTTTTAGCTTTTTTTTTTTGAAAACTTCCACATGTTGGTTTTAACGGATTTTCAATACTTCGTCAGTTTTCACTAAATACACCACTTCCATCTTAAATGTAAATATACTCATATTTACCATACCATATTGACTAGCTTCAATTCGTAGGAATTTCAGATAGTTTATGCACCTTTGAAGTTCCAAGAAGGTCCGGAGAAATGAATGAAAATACAAACACAGAACCGTAAACAATGCGTAAATAGCATAAACTTTACATTGTATTATTGGACACATGTAGCAAACAATCGAAGTTCAATCCCACAACTAGAGATGGCAATGGGTACCCGATACCCGAATACCTGACGGGTTTTACCCGATAAAGAGACGGGTATGGAAAATTTTATGTATTCATGGGTACGTTATTAGGCGAAATCCTCTACCCGCCGGGTAGGCGGATGCGGGTGTGGGTATATACTACCCATACCCGCCTACCCGCGGGTAATGAATACCCGCATTAGACAACTAGACATCCCACTCAAATATTAATTTTATTATCTACTTGTTGTTGATTGTTTATTTGTTTGTCATATATTGATATGGTCATGTCAGGTATGTTTATGTGATGTACTAATTTTGATCATTAGACGCTTTTGTGCTTGGCATGTATGATTAATGAATGTCTAAATTGATGATATTCTTAAGTGTTGAACCGGGTATGCTTGCAGGTACGGGTTACCCGTCGGGTAGTAATACCCGCGCGGGTACGGGTATGGGTAAATTTTCCTACCCGTGTGCGGATACGGGTAACCCGACGGGTAAATTTACACCTAGCGGGTACGGGTATGGAATGGCAATACCCGATGGGTATTTACCCGTTGCCATCTCTACCCACAACGAAAGGAAAAACAGTCGAAATATACATCACAGATGACACACATCATGCGTACACACACACCGGCCGGCAGCGACACACATGCACTTCAACCATGGCACTCGACGGGCGTGAACGTCTGGTTCTTAGCAAAGAAGTCGACGGACGTGCAGGACACCCTGACGTTGTACGGCATAGTGTACACCAGCACCTGCGCCGCCGCCAGCACGTTGAACGGAGTGCTGCTCCTGGAGCCACCTCTCGTCGAACGTCAGCGCCGTCACCTCGACAGCCGTCGCGCTGCGTGGCGGCTGGAGCAGGAGCCGGCGACGCTGGTGTTGGGCAGGATGTAGTACTCCGTGGTGCCATACCATAGCACGACGTCCAGCGTCTCGTGCTCTGCGGCGGCGCGCCCGCTTGGGTTGGCCGCCAGCAGGGTGACGTTCAGGTGCACGCCTCTGTTGGAGGTGGCGCCGCTCCGGGCGCCGGTGACGGAGAAGAGAGGTGCGTGGGGCGGAGCAGCAAGGAGATGGCCGTGACGATGGCCGTGGCGGCGAGGCTCGCGCGAGCGCAGAGGGGAGCCGCAGGGCTCCATCGATGAACGGGCTTCCTGTCCCGCGCCCTGTTCCCTCAGTGTCCCCTCAATCCGACGCTGCTTGATTGATCCAACGGCCCACATCATATTTTTCACAATTTGCTCATTTTGCCCATTTTTCACCCGAAATTTAAAAACAAAAATAGGTTAATCCATCATAAATAATTTTTTAAAAAAAATACCGGAAAAAATAAATTTATTTTTTCATGTATTTTTTTAAATTATTTATGATAGATTAACATATTTTTGTTTTTAAATTTCGGGTGAAAATGAGTAAATTGTGAAAATATAATGTGGGCCGTTGGATCAAAATGCGAGCATCTAGATTGAGGGGACAGGGAAGCCCCGTTCCCATCTGATGGGACGACGGCTAGTGAGTGTACGTCTTCTTAGCCATGGTGATATGCCTGAGCTAGTTTGTAAGCGTGCGTGTGCTCGATCGATCGTGTGTGGATGCGTCGTGGCAAAGGCACTATCTTATTATTATATTGGACCTGCAGCACGCACGCACGAATTCCATGGATCGAATAAAGTAATCACTCGCTCGACGATTGGCACATAAAGTTTGGACCAGCTCGATCGATCGCATAAAGCAAGCCTAACCAAGTACCATGCATGCAAATAACGTCATCCACATGTAAGCAGAAGTGCAAGTTCCTGCAGCAAATAACGTCATCCATCTTACGAGACACTTATTAAGGTGGTGATCGGTTCGGCTGAAAAGCTCATAGCTTATGGCTGAAAACATTGTAGCTAGTTAAAAAAAGCATTGTAACTGACAGAGCCTTATTTAGCATAATTAAATTTTAAAAAATTTTAAAATATAAAAATATGTTAGCCCATTACGTATAATACAAACAAATACGGGAAACAAACCGCCAAAAAAGCTCAATAAAAAGCCAAAAGTTCAGAAAAAGATGAAACTTATGAATAGTGAAAAATAAACCAGAAGCCAGAAGTCGAAGCCGAGTTGATCAAAGAGCACGGTTGGTACAGTACGTGTTTGCACTAGTTACTACTCATCAAGTCTCGACCTATCGATTAGCTGAGAGGTCGAGACACCTGAGCGGAATAAGTTCCTGCTAGCTAGCTAGCTAGAATTAAGAACGTAAGGTGTCCATCGCTCCATCTGTAAAGTGATTTTCTTACGTTAAGTAAGATTTTTGAACCATTGGCGGATCTAATTAATATATTGAGTAGTGGAGGTGTAAAACTGGGAATTTAAAAATTCAAAATATGCACATAGTATAAGATCGAGCTCAAATATAACGTTACAACTTTGTAAAATACGATCAAAATACAAAATACTTAAGCAAAAAATTACACCTTCACACGATGCTCCTTCATTGACTGAATGCGGTTGATTACATCATTGTTACTAACTTGTAGGAAAAAGTCACGCTCAATATATGTAACTAAGTAATTATTCAAGTATTGATCACCCGTGCTATTTCTTAGTTTGTTCTTCACATAATTCCTTACCGAAAAGGCGAAAAGACTTGCTCAACATTTGCAGTTGTTACGAGAAAAGATTAGCACTAACTTGAGAAGCAAATAGACAAGTTTATAATTATTGCATTTCTTTGTTTCAACAAGCATCACAGAACAAATCTAGCATAATTCTTCACCTTTTTAAATCTTGCATCTCTACACACATCGATAATGAACAAATCAAATTAGAAAGGAAGATGAACCAAATTAGTGGCCTGGGGCTGGTGGCTAAGCCGCTAGGGCACTAAGCGTTGAGATTGCCCCCAACTTGCTGACTGGTCTATGAATGATGGCTAAGGTTTTTTTCAATAGACTGGCTAGTGGCAATAGGTCAACTGGCGCCAATGGAGCATAGACTGATCCACAAGAAATGAGCTTTTGGGCTAAAATCAGAGAAAAAGTACAAACAAAACCTTTTATATATATATATATATCACTTTAGTATACTCATATACTAATTATAAGATACTCTAATGTGAACCACACGAAAAAATTGCAAAGAAGTCCATAGTTTTTAGCGTATTTATAAATACCTTTATATACGTACATAAAAAGGAGTATGTCAAAAAAATATGCATACCACCTCTGAAAAATTGTTCATACCACCTATATAGTCTTAAATACTCGTATACTACACGTACATACCCTCCGTTACGCGAGATACTACCTATGTTGTGAGATATGACATAGGGTGTAATTACACCCAGGAGTAGAAGTTTCCTATATATATATTCTTTCTAAAAAGTTTGGGAATACAGCTGCACTGCATTGGATCAATATCACGAAATTTTCGTAAAGTAGAAATCAGGCAGCTTTAACATTGCACGAGCTAGACCCTTGGTTGCCTTTCTTTCACCCCGTTCACATACGTGTCAGTATTTTATGTACCTAGCTCAGCTCAGTCAGCTCAGCTCAGCTCGCGTCGCGTGCCATGCCATCATTGCCATGGCCGATGATGCATATAAACGCTAGGTATAGGCGCATGGCAGGCTTAATTTAAGTGCCATCAGACCAGACCACCTGTTGGCTAGAGCACAACATGGGGGGCGCCGGCGGCGACCGCAAGCGCACCAAGTTCCCCTGGCTGGGCGCCGCGGTGCGGTACGCGGTGGCCGCGCTGCTCGCCGCGGTCGTCGCTGCGACCGTCGTCACGGCCATCGTCATGGTGCTCCGGCCCGCGGAGCTCGACCTCTCCGTGACCAACGGCGCGGTGTCCGTGGAGCGCCCCGAGTCGCTGGACTCCGTGTTGAAGTACAAGATCACCTTCCGCGCCTACAACCCGAGCGGCCGCGCCGTGATCCACTTCGGCGGGGACAACCTCATCCGCCTCTTCGACGGCGCGTCGCTGGAGCTCGCCGCCTTCACCCTGCTCCCCTTCGTCGTGCCGCAGCAGGCGGCGCACTACGTGACGTGGATCGGGTTCCTGAACGCCTCCGCGGTGTCGGCGCTGGCGGGCCGGCTGTACGACGGGGAGAGCGACGAGGTGCTGGTGCAGGCGGTGGCCTCCCTTAGCTTCACCATCGGAGGGCCCAAGGGGGTGAGCAGCAACAAGCGCGGCCTCAACTTCACCTTCGAGTGCTGGCCGGTCTCCATCGGCAGCTACTACGAGGAGTCCAACGCCGACGTGTCCTGCAGCCTAGGACGCAACGCCGCGGCGATCGCCAGCCTGAAACAACCCAGCTGCGTCGGCGGCTGCCCGCCGCCGTATAAACCTAATCACTGCCCCGCCCCAGCCAAGGGGTGATGAACCCTAAGGAGGACGTACATATATACGCGCACGGACGCACTTGATTTGGAGATGCATTGTACTCAAGAAAAATCTCAATGAAAATTGATCATTTCCAATGAAAAAAACTTTACGTTTGATCTAAGTTTTGAGCAAATCTTAGACCCTGATTGGAATATAGGAATTTACATTTGGAAAAATTCTCCACGGCACCGTACCCTAGCAAGTTAATGCATGCATACGGCGACTGGGCCAGGATTTGGGCTCCAAATAGGAATGGACTCCAGGCCCAATAGGCTGTAGGGCCCGTCCGCGGCCCGAGAAGAAGGCCGCCTGCGAAGCAGCGCATTCCAGAACGTTCCTTGCCCTCCCCGCAAGAGCGCGAGGCGACGGCGAGGCAGGGCGGATCTACAGTAATTCATGGGTATTCAGCTGAATACCCAAAAATGTTTGCTAAAAATCTGCTATATATTAGGTTATATATATATATATATATAAATAATTAGGTTTAAATGAAAGAATTTAAAGTAAAAAAGAGCTTAGGCCTGCCTCCCACACCCTAACGGCCCAGCCAATTGCCGCTGCTAGGTCACGCCTGTGCCGTCTTCGTTCTTCAATCCTCCTCATCTCTCCTGCTCTCCTCCCTTTCACGGCCCCTCGGCGGCTCGGCCTCCCCCCGTCTCCAGCACCACCGAATCAATCCGTGGCGGCACGCCAACCAAAGAGGCAGAGGAGCGCGTGACTGCCGGATGCTCGGCGTCGTTCGCGTCGCGGCGGTGGGGGGGGCGCCGCGGGTTCTGTCGGCGCGATGTCGGTCAAGAGGGGCAGGGGGTTTGTGAGGGGCCGGTGGGGCTGCTCACGGGCGGGGAGGAGAAGGGCGGAGGGGAGGAGGCGGAGGGGCTGGTTGTGGGGAGGAGGGCAGCCGAGGAGGAGGTGATGGCGGAGGCGGAGGGGAAGCTAGTGGAGGAGGAGGATTAACAAGGTATGTAACTGTCATTAATCTCTATAATTTGATATTTAATTCATATCATTATGCTAGCCTTATGTCACCCATTTTATCGTAAGAAATCATTAATTTCTATATTCTTTGTATTTTTATTGTATCTATATACACGTATCGTTGTATCGGTGTTTTGAGGAAACGGTGAGTCACGGTAGCGACATATTCGAACAACCTAGCTTTGAAGTCCGAATACTCAACCTAAAAATCCTGAATCCGCCTCGCCGCACGACCTCGCCTCACCGCGCCACCATGCGGCTCCCCGGCGGCGCCCGCCTCGCGCTCCTCCTCGCTCGCCGCTCCCTCTCCTCCTCCGCATCAGCGTCGTCCTTCCACCCCTCGCGCGCCCACAGAGGTGAGACTCCCGGCTACTGGGTCTCCCGATTTCTTGGGGTATTTCTGGCTGCTTCGTCATTCCGGTGATTGATCCTTGGTTGCATGCGTGCAGCGATATGGAACGACGTCGGTCGCGTGGCTCCCTCCTGGCGGTCGCCGTTTTCCTCTGCGAATAGCAGCAGGTTCTTCCACGGTGAGGAGAAGTGGGGGAGGGGAAGGGTTGTTCGTTTCTGATTTGGTGGGCTTGGTTGAGTCCTGTGGTTCTGTTGGATGCGTGGTTGCGCAGGGACCAGACCGGTGGCGGCGAGAGATTACTACGATGTGCTCGGCGTGAGCAAGGACGCGAGCCAAGGGGAGATCAAGAAAGCGTATTACGCGGTATGGTTGGCTCGAATTGGACCTGGCAGTTTTAGGGAACTGGCTGTTGTTCTTGCTGAACACAGCTGTTGTCATGCTTAGGGTGTAAATTAAGTACTACATCAAAGTTGTACATCGTAATTCTAATTTACGACTTTGGAACTTACATTTTAGGATTGAACAAAATGGTTTACCTTTAGTTTGTAAGTTTAGTCGATAATTGTTTGAAGTTCCATATTTACAAGCATTATGTGCTAAATGTCTGATGCTTAGAAATCACATCACCATTCACCCATTCTTAGTAGTAATGTTGTCTCTAAGTTGTTCATATTTACCCATTTCTGTATGTTGGCCAATGCCAAAATGTTTCTGAAAAATGTTACATGGAGTCTTAAACAATGTATATGTTAGTATAAGTAAAGGGCCTTCAGATGTTTTGATATACTGTTGTGGAGTAACTGAAGTCACCTCCTCGATGTTTAACTACACACTAATTCTGAGTTATATAAATCATTCCTGTAGCATTGGTATTACCAGGGCAGCACGTGCTGATATTTCCTTTTCTCTCTACATTTATAAGACAATTCTCCTTTTCCACAGCATGCAATTTACCTTACCATCCTATCTTTTTCCCTTTTGTTTTGTCCTAAAAGCTTGCGAAGCAGCTTCATCCAGATACAAATAAAGGTGATGCTGATGCAGAAAGGAAGTTTCAAGAGGTTCAGCGAGCTTATGAGGTACTTATTTTCTTTCAGCATGGAATCCTTACTTAAAGTTATATAGTATAGCTTCTAGGAGGACTGATTAATACCCCCCCCCCCTGTAGACTTTGAAGGATGAGCCAAAAAGATCGTTGTATGACCAGGTAACAATTCAACCTCTTTAATTATTCATATCTTTACATTTTTTTACTGTCAATGCCTGTTACTTATATTCTCATGAGTTGCAAACAACTGAAAATTTGAAACTTTATGTTATTAGTTCCCCTTACCCCAAGATAAATAGTGTCGGTAATAATTCGGTTTGGTTAATTGTTTGATTGTTGCTTGTCCATGATATACACCAGGGTCATCAACATGTCTTAGAAACTTAAAACACCAAGTCACCAAGCTTTTAGAGTAAGCTTGCCCAGAATCTCAGACCATCATGGAATTAGCATTGATTTCTCCTTGGTCTGATTTTTACAGGTTGGCCCTGATCAATATGAGAGAGCTTCTGCTGGAGGAGGTGGATCTGGCGGTCCATTCGAGGGCGGTTTTGGCAATCCTTTTGAGGATATTTTCGGTGGCGGCGGCGGCGGAATGAATGATGTATGCCATCTTTTTTTGAATTATTTGTACTGGTCTATTGTCTTCAGATTTTAACTTGGTGATTTTGCTTCTTTTCAAACTTTTAGCATAGTGTCATATCATTGACCACACAGAAAAAGGTGTTGTTGTCTTTGGAAAATCATTTCATCTCAGCAGTTTTCTATTTATGGAACTGTTTTGAGCTAAGCACAAACTTGTGTTTGTTGATCATCAGGCGATACATACCCCTATTTTTGTCTTATCTTATATGCTTGTTTTTTTTATGATGACCAATTTGACATGGATACTAGATTATTTCTGTTAATTATATATGATATATTTAGATGCTCTCCCATAGCACCATGCATAGCCTCTTAATTCACAAATGTTTTTTCTTTGTTTCATTGCATTATTTTGTAGCTTTCTAAACAGATAATATTCCTTGGTTTTTATATTTCTGCATTATTGTTTTCATTGATACTGAACAGTTAAAGTTTTTGTTGATTCATATATTTCAGTCTTCTTATGAATCTAACAGAACTAATTTGACTTTTGTTGTCTCTGTTTGTTATGAAGTTCTTTAGAAACATCTTCAGAGACAGAGAATTTACTAGTGGACACGATGTTAAGGTTATTTCTACACTCGTTTTCTTTGCCCATTGTAGTTTCACTCTGAATCGGAATTTCATGTATTCCATTTTGCAGGTTGCGCTTGAATTATCATTTATGGAAGCAGTTCAAGGATGCACCAAAACAATCAATTTTCAGACTTTTGTAACATGTGAAACGTGCAGTATGTAGATGCACTTATATTTACTGACTACATTTTTGAAGCAATGGTGTCTTTGAATAGTTTTTTTTAAAAAAAAAATCTGATGAGAGGATGTTCTTTCAGATGGAGCTGGTGTACCTCCTGGAACCAAACCCGAAACTTGTCTAGCTTGCAGGGGTTCAGGATTTGTTAGTTCTGCCTCCAGCACATTGCTATCAATTTAATGGGATATATCCATTCATATATTATTAATGCGCTTATTTGTCTTCATTTTTTCTCTAATGTTGATAGATCTTCATGCAAACTGGTCCCTTCAGGGTGCAATCAACATGCACACAGTGTGGTGGTTTTGGAAAGACTGTAAAGGTAGGATATCTCTTTGTAATAGCAACTTACAGTTCGGATAAAAGTACTGGTTTAGTGTAGCACTGTAATTGTATCAAGCCTTCAATAAGTCATCATGAAGGCTAACTGTTTAAAGTTTATATCCATGGAAATTTTAATTAAAGTTTCTTGATTTGAACAAATACTTAATCACTTCCATCCAGGTAACCAGAACTGCTGTCTGATGTAGGGTTGTGTACATCCAAATTTGACTATCATACATTGCTAGTACATGACATGAAGGCTGATGGTTATGAACCCTTTTGAATCTTGCCATTTGTGACTTGTGATCTAGGTAGTTACTGGTTGCATCTAAGGCCAGTTGTCTGATACTAGATGTGAATCAAATCAGCCAAAATTCTAAGGGGTACATTTTTTGAGCTCTGTTGTTCTATATGAAATAGGATTTGTATTTGAGCGTTGCAGTTATGCTTGTCCACTATATGCTTTCTGTACAGTGTCGTTGCAGTTATGCTTGTCCACTATATGCTTTCTGTACAGTGTCTAGCTTCTGATTAATTGCTGTGAGCTGGTGATTATAATGTCACTATGTTGTTAGGAATTGTGCAAATCTTGCAAAGGAAAGAAAATTGTGCCAGGAACGAAAACAGTCCGGCTCGATATAGTGCCTGGTAGGTTTCAAGTTGTTGATAGTAACTTTACTTGTACCCACATGATCTTGTTCTGTTTTACTAAATGTCCTTGAACATTATTTTGTTCGTGCAGGCGCGGATGACAATGATATTATAAAAGTGGCTAGATCAGGTGGAGCAGATCCAGAGGGTAATCGTCCTGGTGATCTGTATATAACCCTCACGGTTAGTCTTCTCCCCATTTAGTAGTTCTAGTAATGACCAATGAATGAAGATAAATAGTCGGCCTTCATAACGCTATTCTTTTTCCAGGTACATGAGGATCCTGTATTCCGAAGAGAGAGAGGTGATATTCATGTAGATGCTGTGTTGAATGTGACTCAGGTAATTTGAAGCCTGTTCCTATCTCTGTGCTCTATGACTTATTCATTTGCCATGACACAATTAAATGAGTGTACAAGGTGAACATCCTTCTCCGTGCTAACATGCGAACTCCGTTCTAAGCCATCCTATCACTATGAGAACAGATTGTGTTCACTGAATTTGTTCTTGGGGCACTATTGCTATGACGGAGTTTGCATGTTAAAAATAGTTGTGTGCCAAACTGCCAATATCTCTTTTGATGGTGGTGAGTCTGATGAGTGGTGACACTATCTCTAGTGACACTGTAGTGACACTTAAAATGAGAGGTTGTCTAGTAGTCATCTCCTGCAGTCCTGCGCCATTGTTCTCATCAGATTTTTACCGGTATTCAGATTTGGATTAATTTCATGCATGTTTTATAGGCAATTTTGGGAGGGACTGTTCAAGTTCCAACTCTGACGGGAGATGTTGTTCTAAAGGTAAGTCCAAAATCATTTTCCCTTCACTGTGCAAAGTTTTACTTGATCAAGTGGGAAATTCTCGATTGGTCTCATTTACCTCCTTGTCACAGGTGAAGCCTGGTACTCAACCTGGTCAAAAGGTTGTTCTGAGAGGAAAAGGTAATTTATACCACAGACTGTTTATCTTTTTCTCATGGTTCATGTTTTCTCTTTAATGTGCGCATGCTGAAGCATTTAGTACTTAAATGCTTACATGTTGTGATATGTTTTTCTTATGTTTGCTAGAAACCTTTTCAGAACAATTGGAAGCCCCAGTAGGCATCCACAAAATGAAATATTTAGGTTCAAGTGAAACAACAAATGTATGAATAAGCAATAAAGGGGCAAGGGAACATAATGTGCTACCAATATTTCTTCTCTTGTGGTGAAGCAACTGAAAATTTTGACAATCGCCTATCACTATTTGCCATTCTATTTTAGTTCACGTAGTAAGAAATTAAGAATAAGCTGTGGAATCAAATGCTGTGATATCACTTTAACTGGCATTTATGTGAATTCTCAACTTCAACTGCTACAAAAATGATGTGTGTAGGAAACCATTTTTCAGCTAATATTAAAAATTAGTTCCGGCATGGCTCTTAGGGACTCGAGACAACTGGTTCATTTCCTTTTTACATATAGTCCTAAACGTTACCGTATCCTGCAGGAATCAAGACAAGAAACTCATCATTCTATGGAGATCAATATGTCCATTTCAATGTCAACATCCCTGTGTAAGTTCCCTTCAAAATTTACTACACTACCCTGTGCTGTTACTGGTAAATCTTACATATGATTTCTTGCAGGAATTTGACACAGAGACAGCGCATGCTGATTGAGGAATTTGCAAAGGAAGAGCAAGGTGAAGATGAGAAGGAAGCGAAGGCAGCTGGGGCATCAGGATAGCCGATTTTAGGAGCTACCCACATTTCATTAGCACTTCTTTAGTTTGTCATATATCGAGAGATAGAGTAGGATGCTGCCTGAGATTTCGCAGGGGCAAGATATAGTTGGTTGCATGGAATTTGCATGGCAACATATAGATCTTGGTTTCAAATTTTGTAGCTGGAATGGAGTAATACTACACCACGCCGCCTGATATGTAATCTCCAAAGGGCGATCTCTCAGCAAGACAGGCGGCGGGACCTTGTATAATTTTGCTGTGTTAGGGACACAATGAACACATGGTACAAATGTCTATTCATGTCACCCCTTGGGATTTCGGCGTTGTATAATTCATTTAGTGTGTGGTATTGAATTATCTGTTGAAAAAAATAATTTTAGGAATTTTCGACATGTTGAATTTTGAGCCATCTTGGTTGGCAGTCCATATGAGCCAGCATTTCTCCTGAGCTCCAAGTATGGCCAGCTGAACAATTGTGCACAGACTCTAAACAAGGAAGGGTATTTTCTTTTGTGCTGCGGCTTTTAGTAATGATTTATTAGTTTAATAAATAATGATCGCTGAGAGAAGCTAAAACCCGCTGAAGCCTTTTGTCTCTTCCTTTGCCTGGAACATGGTTCCATTGTGTTGCTGAAAGAATGGAAGCTTGCTCTCTTGTTTTCTCCCCACCTAAAGCTGCCTTTTGTGACTGCAATCTACGGTTGCCTGCAAGCATCCGTTCGTTCTGTCCACAAGCTCTTCTCGTACCCAACAAATGTCGTTAGGGATCATCTCCATGCAGGATGAGCCATGAGAGGAGAGCCCTAGTGCTAGGATGATTGTGTGACAGAAAACACGAGGATGATTCTGAGGCCAATGCTTGGATTTTTTTTATAAAAAAAATCTATTTTTTTATTTTGGATTACAATAATATATCTGTGTTTTTTATTTTACATTAATAACCTTACGTCGCTCCACCGTTAAGTGACTTAGGCTAGTCGCTTAACGATTAGACGATAAATGTCTAAGTCGCTCAACGATTAGTGGCTAGCCATTGAGTGACTTGGACACTTGACGATTTGCATGCATTTCCTTCAAATATTCGAATAGTAGCGTGCCGTGTCCGGCACGGTAAGAGCCACCTTTGAGGCCATCGACTTCGTCTCGCACGACGGCACGCACTGCGCCTCGGGGAGGGGAGGGCGCTGGCCTCCAGTAGGAGGCAGCTCGGCTACTTCAAACCCAACTCTTCAGGTGATCAATGGAGGGAAGCGCTGGGCGCAGAGACATTGCCCATCGCCCCCCGACGCCGGCCCCGAGAGGCTGTCGACCTCCAAGGGCATGCTGGTCGTCGGAGCAACCGCACGGGCGGATCCAGGAAAAAAGATCACCAGCTTCATTATGAACTCACAACACTAACTTGGAGCTTATAATACTAAGGGGTTATATGAACTAAGCTGAAGGGCGTCGGTGTCGCTTGAAGCCGTCAAATACATGTAGATCCGCCCATGAGCAACTGGCTGGGTCGACAACTACAACGCGCCCGTGTGCACCTCCCGACGTGCAACTGGCTGGATCGCTCACCAAGCCAGCAAGCGCGGCGGCGGGCTCAGCTCCGTGCAGGCCATGGGGCTCGCATACGGCGAGGGTGTCGCCGCGGCTGGCTCAGAAGCACAATGGATATCCTGGGGGTTAAAAGCACAAGTAACAAATTCCTTAATAGTTCTTAAGTCTATTTAAGATGCAGTTCAATCATCAAACCAGATTTACAAGTGCACATGGCTGCAGAGTTACCGGCAACAGTGCATTTCCAAGCCAGGTACTTTCAGGCTCTCTAGTAACCTACAGAAGGGCGATCACCAACATGAAAATAGCAACACCAGAAACAAAAAACACTTTACACTGCATAGTGTTGGTATACAGTGAGCATGCAACTGGTAGATTGTTCCATTCAGTAAGATGATAGTATCCTTTAGTTTGGGAGCTGAAACCACCTCGGCTTGTTATTTGGTCTCTGATTGAGCACCTCGCCTCACCGTTGGTTCTCCCTCCTCCGTGCATAGCGAGTCCTGTCGTTGTACCTAGGCCTATCTGCTGCTCTCTGTGGTACAGGCTCCACCCTCCTCTGCCTCTCCGGAGGCCTCTGAACAATCTCTCCATTAACAAAAAGCTCGGCTGCAAAATAAAATAGATTAAAGGGCATGAAAATATTTTTTGTGAGTGTAATATCGCACCAAATTCTAAAGTCTAAACAGCAAAAGAAAATGTCTGTGGATGCACGGTTAATGTTTCATCGCCACTGATCCACAACTTCATTGCGCTGAAGAGCAGAACCGATAAAGAGATTTGCTTTTAGTCCATTAGCATTCAAAACAAGACATTGCCTAAATGACACTCTTGCTTTGCCAAGATGGACTAAATAACAGCATGGCACAAATCCATATGAAGTACACAAATAATTGTAATCCCTTGGGCCAGAAACCACCACAACAGTCAAGCAGTGATGTATGTGAATCACATCACACTGTAGTAATAGCTAGATGTGACACCTGACACCTTCAATTCAGTTAAATTTGGATTCAAACTTCTTATAGTGAGATCATTCAACTTCACTGTGTTGAATGACAAACTTGCTAATAATGTTTCATCCCTACTGATCTGTGCCCCACTTCATTGAGGTGCAGAACCGTTAGAGAGACACTTGCTATTAGTCCATTAGCATTCAAAGCAAGACATTGCCGATTAAGCTTCACCGCTTTGCCAAGATGGACTAGAAGACCAGTTTGGTAAAGAATGGCCGCTGGTTGAACTGAAAGCAGATCAAGAGGTAAATGTGCTATTAATGTCTCATCTCCACTGATCTGAACCCCATTTTGCTGAGGTGCTGAACCGTTAAGAGAGACATTTGTTCTTAGTCCATTAGCATTCAAAGCAAGACATTGCCGACTAGGCTTCACTGCTTTGCCAAGATGGACTAGAAGACAAGTTTGGTCAAGAATAGTCACTGGTCGAACCCCATATTAGATTAACACGTTGAAATAAACAAAGCCCCGAGAGGCAGTAAATGTGTTAACAATGTTTCATCTCCACTGATCTGAACCCCATTTTGCTGAGGTGCTGAACCGTTAGAGAGACAGTTTTTATTAGTCCATTAGCATTCAAAGCAGGACATTGCCTGTAAGACGCCACAGCTTTGCCAAGATGGACTAGAACATCTAGGGCCAAGGCTGAAGACACATCATTCTAATGAATTGATGTGTCAGCCCCAGTGATCTACATTCCACACAATGTTCCATTCCACAGAGGTACAGCACTGCTACTAGAGAATCTAGATGCTAGCCCCAAGCAATGGAAGCAAAGCGTTGCCTGTAGGGGTTTCATCACGTTGCCACGGTGGGACATAGTATTTGGTATTTGCAATGCTAAAAAATATTCTATAAGCTAGACTAATGGTACAAACTACAAAGCACCCATAAATGTCAGTCCTAGATATGAGAAGAGGAACCCACTGATTCTCTCAAGGAAAACTATAGCAATGGGGCAAGAAAGCTACCTCCATAGTCCTTGTACTCAGGATCAACATACGAATCCGGGAGCACAAAGAGAACACCAGGAAGCCCTGTAATATAACAAACAGTGCATTAGATACATTTCCTCTCTCTCTCTTTTTTAACAAAAGGGTAAGAACAAACCTTCCAGCTTGTTGGATGTCTCCTCATCGATCTCGCAGCCGAAACCGAAGTATCGCTCGCACGAGACATTGTAAATCTTCTTCTTCGCCTCCTCCTCACTGCAACACAGACAAACCGGCACAACAACTTAGCTCCCGAACTAAACTACTCTGTTTCACAACAAGCACCCGTGCGTGGATGTTGACACGAAATGAGGGGACGGATCAGCGGATAGAGCCGCACCTTCCGACGACCTTGGCGAGGGTCTGGATGTAACAGTCGATCATCTGCTGCTTCGTGGCGCCCTCCCCGCCGGGCTTGTCCATGACGATGAGCCAGTGCTCGTAGTCGCACCCCGGGAACAGCGGCGCCATCTCCGTGGGCGCGCGGTCCCCTCCTCCGCCGGACCGCATCGAGGCGTATGCGTCGCCGCCCGGCCGCCGCGCCATCCCGCGGAGGAAGCCGAGGCGGGAGGCGGCGGCTGCGAGAACTGCCGGGCGCAGCAGCGGCTCGCGGGACGCAGGCCCGCGGCCGAGGAGAGCGGAAGCGGAGAAGGAGGAGGCCCGGCGGGAGAGGAGCCTCCGGGCGGCGGCGGCAGCCATCACGGTAAAACCCTAGCGGCTACAGTGGAAGGAGTGGTGTGCTGGGCCGGGGAGGGAGAAGGATGCGACAAGTGTCGGTGTGGGACGCAAATTTAAAGCTGCGTGGTACGTTAAGATGGGCTTCGATGTGGCCTCTTTCCTTTGACACGTGCCTTCTGGATTTTAGCTACGATTTATAGTTTTTATTAGCCATCATACGTTGCAACGAAATTTATTGGATATATAGAGAATTATACTACGAAAGATGGCTACTGTAATTAGTTGAAAAGTGAAGAGTGGTAAGAAGTTGAGAATGGAGCGGTTGGAGGAGAAGAGACCTACAACCACCAACTCATTCTTTTATAATAGTAATGATTTATGTTTTTTAAGATAGCAACGAACAGTGGAGACGTCGAGTAAATAGCGTGTATGATTTAGGTTTGGAAAGCCATTTGAAGAATCCGCTTCTAAAAAATCATCCCGTTTGTTTCAGTTTTCGGAGAAGCCAAATGTCCTGTTCTCGTTCTTTTGGGTTTTTGCCTTGTTCTTTGCTTGTCATTTTGCTTCTTTCAAGTCGAAGTAAACGGTGTGACTTCTTTAAGTGAAATTTTCAAACGGCTTCCCAAGTCTAAAACCGTATGTGTCATCTACATCAACACCTCTGTAGTCTGTTACCATATCAAAAAATACAGATAAAAACCATCAACTGCAACCTAAAAGAACATAATTTGGCTTTTGGCTTCTTCAAAAATCAAAACAAACGGAATAGTTTCTTAAAGCAGATTTTACATTGTTTTCCTCGCCTAAAACCATATGCATCGTTCGTGTTGGCATCTCCACTGTCTGATGCTGTCGTAAAAAACACATACAAAAATTATTGGCTATAGTTAAAAATAATAGACGATAGCCCATAAAAATCAAAATAACAGGGTCCAAAAGAAGGGGCCGAAGTGCGGTTAGATGAAACATATATATTTATTAATAATTCAACAATACCGACCAAAGATCAACGGATTAAAGACGCTTTTGAAGTACAACAATGTGCACGCCCTACACGTGCACACAAATGACCGCATCCACTTAGCACAGTCTAGAATTACCAAGACCGAAGATCTTGGCTTGAACTTCTAATTTCTAGTTTATTTTTTATTATTCATAAATTTCATCTTTTTTGAACTTTTGGCTTTTTTAGCTTTTTTGTTGGTTCTTTTTTTTCTCGTATTCGTTTGCGTTGTTCGTGATATGCTAACATATTTTGTCTATTTTTATTTTTTTAATTTAATTACGTCAAATAAACCACATTTAGCTACAGTGTAATTTCAACTAATTATAGTACAATTTTAACTATAAGCCATTATTTTTCAGTCCAACCGATTGGGGAAATATATCTTAGTTGAATTCACGATGAGATTTGCAAAAACATCAGCTTGTTTGTCGTAGATGGCAAATACTCTCAAAGGAAACCAGTCGGTGCGAATATCAAAGCTTAGCGAATAAGCTCAAAGGCCAAGCAAGCAATGAATTAAATCTAGCTAAATGTAGCAGGCAGCGTATTGATACATAGTTACATAAATATGAAAGAGGAAACGCCAAACTGAGGTATCGGTCAACGATAGACTACAAGACTACTGTATCTTCACTGGCTCTCCCTGACAAGGGGGAAGACAGCTAAGCACGTCGGCTATAGTAATAGGGCTGCACCATGTACATGAATTTCACCATTGGGTATATTCACTGATATATTATCTACTATCTAACAGTAACTAACTGATGTGAAAAAGATACACAAAACTGTAGGAAAGCGGGGTACAGGCGCTTGTGGATATTCCTTTTACTGTCTGAACTTCACTGATGATGCTAGCACACTGCAAATTGCTGCAGCGACTGAACAAATGAAGAAAGTTTTGAGGAAAGAATCGAAGAATCTGCACCACTTGATTCATTCCCCTGAGGAAATCTTATCAAGTTCAGGAACTACTGCTGTGGAGGGCTCGATATGAGAGAGCCGAGCAGCGCCTAGAAGTTGCTCCGGGAGCTCATCATATGTGTTTGCCTGCAGGTGTAACCATAGGGGAAAATGTCCGATTGAGAACTGTTGGAACCTTAAAAGAGCAACGATTTGGGGTCAACACTTACCTGTACAAGAAAAGCCATATCAACCACTAAAGTGGTAACAACACCAAACACCAAGCCCAGAACCCCGTTGGCTACCGCTGAGGATCCAATATCCACATCTACCTGCAGAACAATATCTATATTAGAGTGTATGCATTGTGTCTAGTGTTCTGCTTCAATCGTAATCTCTACTATTCCATGTTCATACATAATCAATAGAATGTACTTTGCCGTTTATCAACAAAAAGAAATAGAGATGTATTGTAACTATATTTAGTGCCTTACTTCCAAGTACCCTGGACCACGCATATAGCTGCAATCAACAGCCTTTCCCAATAAGCAAGGGGTACTTCCAACGCTTTGCCGCACTATCCAAGAGCCCTGAAGAAGTTAAGATGCTAAAGTGAGAACGGCTACACCAATGGACTCAATATGACAGTGCACTAGAGCAAACCTTTGGAACAGATGGGATAAGCTTCAATCTGCTGTTTCGGAAATCATCGTCACCATCAGCAAAACGCTGCAACAGTGAACCTTTTTTCAAGGATTTTGCGACAAAGTAGAGGACCACACTGTAATGACTTGATCCAGGAATCTGCAAATGCATACTGACTTAATCAGCATGAACCAATTAACCAAAGTACAGAAGAGAAGCACCAACAGAATGAAAACAGGTACATGGTGGGAAAAGCCGTAAGGATTATGTTTTTTTTTCCCTGAGGGCACACAACAATTATCTTATTTAATTATGAAAATATTAAATATCAACAGATAGAAGTTACGACCATGCAAAGAATTCTGCTCACACGTGTGCAATACTACTGAGAAGCTACAATCATATGACAAATTGCACAGCAGTATTCTGCATCTGCTCCCATTCGTAATGTTTTTATGAGGCAATCCCAAATAGGCTTGCTAAAAGAACAGATACAGATTGCTGAGCTAGCGTTTTGTCAAAGTCAAAACCAGGAGTTTAAAAAAATAGTGCAACTATGCAAGGGAGTGATATTTTTCTGTATTGCGTATGGTTGCCTTTCTGTAAGAAAAGGAACGAGCAGGGCAGAAAGAAACGAACCATGAAGAAGGGTGTAAAAATACGAGCTTACTTGTATGTTTACAACAAATGTGAACATCCCCTTCTCAGCAGCAACCTACATTAGTAAAAGTTAGTAAAAATCATCACCTAAGAGTAGCACTGGCTTAGTTAGGACATTGCTTCAGTTCATGCATACAGGCAAGAAATCTTCAGTGGTATCCACATGCAGGGATTCTCATAATAACCAGAATAGTTTGGTACTGCGCTTTCACCAATATTACACAAACTGGATACAGTTCCATATTAACATGACAACAATTTTTCAAAGCAAAAAAATTTCAACCATATTTACAGCATTATAAGATATTCTCTGGTCGCACCCTCTCTCTTCTCTCTGACATTCCTAATCCTAGGTAAATGGCAAAGTGCCATGAACTTTCACTTTCAAACTATGCCAGCTGAACATTCAACCAATTAAAAGTCTAAAATGATATCCAATTTAAATACAGACCAGATAATTGTGTCAAACTGTGTCAACGATTCATATGTTTACTCGTATGTAGGTCCGACTGCAGGTTTATCTCTTCACATGATAGAGACAAGTACACATTTAAAGTGCTCACTACTAGTACGCAGAGTACAACTACAAGCTTCTAAAAGTTAATATGAAAGAAAAAAATTGCTAGCACAAGGTTGACGAAAACAGAGAACAGGTATATGTATGTATTTAACGGTAAAATTTTGGTTGAACCAACAGTTCTGCAAGACAGAAGCAATAGTATTATATTAGTTAAAGTGCTGCTTTGCAGGTTAGACACTGGTATTTCATGCGTTGACATAATCATGTTACAGTGAATTACAGAAACAAGTCCACTGAGATATGAATAGACCGTGAATCAACCATAAACAACTTCCTACCTGAGCCGCACATCCTTTCCGCCTGGCGACATGATCCATACGCTCGGTGTCCTTAAACCAGTCAATTGCTACAAGCTCCATAAGGTACTTCCCTGCAGGTACCTGTAATTCAAACAACATATTAAGCTCTTGATAACCTTCTATGCTTCAAAAACAAGAAAATCAATTGTGCCACTTGAAGGTTTAGACCTTTGATTTGTCATGTGGAAAGGTCTTGCTACGAACTTTAAAGATCTTGCTATCAGGTACTGCCCAACAGTTACGACTTTTCTCATTTGCATCCTGACGAATAATGCCCGAAAAGCAAGACAGATCTATTGGATCTGGATCACCCAATATAATGGCAAAGGCATCAGGTCAAAAAAACTAGCTAATCATATAGGTAAATTATACAGATATCAGAATACAAGATGGATTTAGACAAGACACTAACCTGAGCACTTAGTATCACTGTCAGATTTGGTAGTGTCTTCCTGTACATGAATTACAATGAGACTTTAGTGTGAAGTGAACTAACAGTAAAACTTTTTGCAAACTACAAAAGTAGTATGAATATCTTAAGGCATGGCTGTAGTCTAGGCCTGTCACCTCCAAGTTAGCTTCAGGAACTTGATAATCATCATCTTCTTCTGACTCTTCATCCATCATATCCGAACTTTTGTTATCAGCTTGTGCTGAATTCGCTTGTTTGGTCTTTGAGTCAGCATCTTGAAGTTTCTGATCCTTTTTCACTGAGGCCACATTAGCCATAGTATGCATCACCGGAATCCTCGGAACCGTATGAATGTCATCATTTTGGGAAAAGAATTCACGCAATCCTGGAAAAAATGTAAATGTCAAACCATCATGGCCACAAACTATCAAGGAAAAGGAACATTGAGAGGTTAATTTAACAAAATTTATTTGTTTGTTTTGTTACTTAATCAAGATATCATGCCATAACAAGTTAAAAGAGTTGTTTGTACTTTGTACCAGCCACACAGTTCAGCATCTGCAACAAAGAGTTGTACTGGAATGATGGAAAGTAGTTCATGCCCCATCCCTTCAGATCAATTTGCATAAGGTGTTGAACTTGAGTGCGGGGTCTCCCATTCAAGCATTTGAGAGGAGAAATCTTAAAACCTCCACCTGAAATAGTAGGAAATTCAGGAGAGAGAAAAAAGGTGACAAAACTTTATTTATATGTCTAAGAGAAAAATAGGATTCCTGACAAGCAGAAGGCAAATTACTTTCAATAAAAGCCCTCACAAATCCTGGTTGGGGACCACAGTTCTGATGTTCAGTAGATCGAAACAGCACAACTGCAAATTAAAGCACAAAGCATCAAACAAGGCGCTTTAGATAGATGAGGAAACCAGAAAGGAAATCATTCAAAAATTTACCATAACTTCCATCATCGTTGCGCCGCCAATATCGTACGTAACAAAGATCTCGGGGCCAGACCAACCTATTTGTTCAGTTGTTCACATAAGATGGAAGTATGTAATTCCAAATGTGAGGTAATGCAGTGTAATCTATCTATATAAATTTTGGAATCCACAGCCTTATGGTTCTGCCACATAGAAGTAGCAGGTTTTCATCCTGCCCCTAAGTTTAGAAGAATAATCTAAAAGTTTTTGTGCACCCCCCTCATTTTTGAATGATTTTGAATTGGTCCAAATATATCATCAACAAAGAGCTTTGTTAATGTGTATCAAAGATAAGCAAATGAGTCTCCCTTCAGTTGCTGTCATGTGGTATGTTTACCCCTGCCCTATTGCATACGGAGCAACAATAGAAAGTTGGTTTTGCTTTGATATCATGGATTTAAACTTTTGGGATTTATGCAACAGGCTTGAGCCAGGACAAACAGTCCAACTATAGATGCTTCACCAGATATACCAGATGCTGTAAAATATACTGCATTGCTGCTTACTGCCAGGTACCGGCGCATCCAGCCATCCAGGCAGTACAAAGAATACTGGATTTGACACTGAGTGCAGGCAATGCCAATTTGTAAAAGTAAAATACTATAGTATATGCCCAATTTCAAAATTCTGAACTCAAGTCTAAATGTATCAAAGTTCATGCTCAGATAATTCATTGAGCTACCAGGGTTATTCTTCCCTTGTTATTTCAATAAGACTTGCAATGCAATCATCATGCAAGTTGTAGCAGCACCACGTAATAAGTTCTTGTCAATACAAGAAAAAAGTCATTACATTGAACACCAGTTCAGCTGTAGTCGATGATATAGTATTGCAGTGTGACCATCAACCTCTTCAACTAAACTCCCATACTGGAAGCTACAATCCCACCTACAGTGGAGCATAAAGAATACTGAGGTCAACATCTATTAAGGGACAGGCAGAAAGTAAAACAATACACACTTACTCATATCGTGTTACATCCATACTCATTATCAGCCCAAAAATGGCTTCGCATGTGGTTTCCACCACACCGACGGCCCTCATTGCTCGGCTACAGCTTCTTGCCTGCACATGACATAAAAAGGAACAAGTGTGGTCACTCATTAACATTACCAGGGGTTTCAGCGCCTCTTCAACAGTATATACTATATAGGTAAGAGAGTACATACAAGGTATTCAACCTCCACAAGTTCTTCAAAGATGCGCAATCCTGCCAATGATAAAAACAGGATACTCTTAAGTATAACTCCATTTGAACAATTCCTTAGCTTAAATTCAAGGTATCCTCTTATACAAATGGTCAATAATGTATGTAAAGGAACTGTAAACTTGCCATTCTGGCATCTAAGTAGCCGCCAGTTCTTTCTAGAGTAAGCTTGATTGGTGTCGTTCTGATTTGACAGCCCAATATCAGGCTCTTTGGTCCAGTCATGTACTGAATCAGGGGGGCCTAGCAGAAGTAATGACATATTTCAGTTCTGTGTATAGCCATAAATCAATACAAAATAATATATAAAGTTTTATACAAAAAAAAAGGTATGTAATAGAACTTCCTACCATTCCCTATAGTTGTCCTGCGAAGCAAAGTGGGCCGGGGCTCTTCTTCATCTTCAGGTCTACAATAAAATAAAATTTCCAGCTAATTAACCAGAAGGACTAGTATGTAACTAGCCAACTATATAAAATATGACACTTCACTTGCCCACTGTCATGGTCAGAGAACGAAAACGGGCCTCCAAGATCCATGTCAAAGTCCAGTGAAGCAAAAGCTTTACGGTTTTTGGCTGTCATAGTGTCCTGTTGCTGCAAAATGAACATCACTGATGTTTATCATAATGGCATGTAACATTTATTACAAATTATTTTGCAGTTATACACAATTTGGCATGGAGTTCATCTAGACTTCTCGCCAATTATCCACTAGGTGCCTTAAATCCTTAATACACATTCATTGGTGTATTGCCAAATACTGATAAATGTGTTTCAATACAGGCTAGTCAAATAATCATATTCACTTCGACACCATGACCAAACAAGAAAATAATGAAAAAGATGCTAGTAATATCTAATCCTTATTCATGTTTAGAACAACTGCCATATGCTGTTACAGTTTGTTGGACCTACTACACCTGATCAATGAGCAGCTCTATCTTCTTTTTCCAGGCTAGGGCCTCCTCGATATCATGGGCACCCATCTGTTTGAAGAATGATAGAAGCAATGAAGCATTTACATGGTGTTCTCATGAATGATGGGCAATAACAGAAAAAAGTTTACCATATAGATACTCATGAAAAAGAAATACTTGACTGAGAAGACTAAACGAAAGAATGCCAAGAAAGGGACCCACCAGCATTTCTCTCCCACATCCACATGGAAAGTGCTAGTGTTAGTTAAACTTGAGTAGATAAAATTGCATAACATATTCAACTATTGAACAGAGCTAAGAGTAAGTCACTAAGTCCTATTTTGAAAATCTACACTCATTGTTGTCAAAAGCAGCAAGAGCTAACCTTGTTTAATATAAAACCAGGCCTACATAGAAAGGATATTATTGCCTTTTTAATGTTAACAGAAAATATTTTATCCGCAAATAAACTATCCATAAAGGGAGACAACAAAATAGTATTAACAGTCAGTCTACATATTTGCATTTGCAGCATGTTGCAGTGGTAAAAACAATATCTAGCAAAGAAAATTTCTGCCAAGTGTAAGTAAAAGCACATGATCAAATATGGCATATAGTCAGATGGTTCTGAATTCTCATAGCATTGAAGGGCTCGCATTGTAACAAACCGTGATTTGATTCTCCTTTTCTTTCTTGTTGTAAATGCACAGAACATAAACCATCTGCAAAGTTTAACAAGAGTAATGAGGACAAGAAAATAAGGAAATTACCTCAGATTTCAAGTAAATGGCAGTGCAAAATCAGAATGCACATCACATTCATGCATTAGCTACAAAAAACATGGAGACTAATCTTTATAATACAGCCTTTGCAGATGATTTGTCTAAGTTGATCAACTGTGCCCCCAATAGGCAAAATATATTAGCCTTTTAAAAGACATTTCTGTAAAATGCCACACTTTGATGAAGTGTTCTTCCTCAACTTTGTATATTTTCCCAGTTGACAGAAGAGCTTACATGGGTGGCCAACATCGTGAGGAGTGTGCCTAGGTGAAGTACATGTCATATTGTGTAATGAAGATAGCAAAAATTCAAAATACCCAATGCAGCTCAACAGTACAATCCTCAAACGTAAGGATTTTTCTTAAACTAAAAGGTTAGGATTTTATTCAAGGACAAAGCTATCAACAAGTGAATTACAGATGTAAGGAATAAATACACCCAGTGCCCTCTACTAACAATGCAACATGCACTGCCAAACTCATAGTTTGTGCTCTGCTGCATTAATGCAAGATGAACTAAACAAACGGAAGAGCAAACTAGCATGTTCTTTTTGGCTTCAACTTATGGTTTTTGACTGCAGTTTATAGCTTTTGGGTTGGTTGTGAGAGAAAGTACGGAGTAACAGAAACTCGCATGCGGTTTTAGTCGATATAAATGAAGTCACTACAGTGTGTACTACAATCAACTTATAGACCCCGTCTTGAAAATGCACTCTGTTTGAAATCTAGTTACTATAAAAAAAGCCGAAAAACAGTTTTTAGAAACTGAAAGAAGAGGCCCTTACTTGCCCATGATGTGTTTTAAGCCCTCTATCCTCCACTCGGCAATTTCCATCTATTAGAAGCGCTTTGAGTGGCACCTGCACATACACAAATTTCCACCAAAAAGTCAAATACAACAGCCACCATGCTCTTGTTGCAGAATATTCCAAATGAACCGTGTACTGGTATGAAATTGTGGTATTTTTTATTAGGTTGAGATCCTCTCGCGAAGGCTCAAAATCAAGAAGAGTGCAGCTAAAAGAAACTTTTCAAAAAACAAACAAAGAATTTGGAATCATTCTTATTTCTTACTCCCAGCTATATGCTTTCCATCTATGCAAGCAGCAACTTTACAACAAAACACTACTATGAATGATTGGAATGCTATGAAAAATCCAGGTAGACCAAACAAGTTGCTTACATGATTGACAGGAAGAAAGAAAAATCCACTAATTATAAGTGTCATTAATTAGCACCAATTAAAACCATCTAATGATTTCCCAATGGTCAACAGTACCAGCATCAATAAAGCACTTCCAATTTATAATAATAAAAATCCCTCAACTTCACAATTCACAATTGGCATCAGTTCTAGCATTTAAAAAAAACAATCCAATAGCTCCAGGCCCAGTTCCAAGCATCTCAATCTGGTGAAACCACTCAAAAATAATAAAAAATAGCGAGAGAGAAAATCCTGAAGTCGATGCATCACATCAGGGCTCGGACAAACAAAATCTCTCGGCAATCTGACATTCACAGTTAGTTAAGGTAACTAGAACTGCAACCAAATGAATAATCCGATCGTCTTCTCCGCTCCACCCAATTGGTCAAAACGTGCCACAAATGAGGAAAATCCCGCTAAAAACTCATCAACTCTTGTAGCAGAGCAACACAACTTTCTGCGGGAGATGGATCGCAACTCTAACCACTCCAACGACAAAATTAAGAGCATATACTGCGCGATAATTACCATGTTGTCATTGGGCTTCTTCTTGTAGTAGGCGAGCAGCTTGTTTTCGAGGACGAAGTAGCGCGTGTGGAAGAAGGACCTCCCGATCTTCCTCCGCCCGTACTTCACCATCCACCCCTCGTGGCGCACCGCCGCCGCGGCCATCGCCCGGCCCGCGGCGCCCTTCGGCAGCTCCCCGCTCCGCCCCATCGCCGCCGCGGCCGGCCTCGGGGCCTCGCCGCCGGTGCGCCCCAGCTCGCAGCTCCTCGCCACCTCCCTCCTCAAAGCCGACGAGCTCATCATCCTCGGTGCCACTTCCGAGTCCCAACTCATCCGCGCCCCTCGCCTCGTCAGGGAGCCATAGCCTGGGTGAGGCGAGGTGCGGTGAGGTTGCGGATGGCGGAAACGGTAAACCCTAGGTGACGTGGGGCCCGCAATTCGCGGGTTCCGCACGGCGGCCGGCGAGGAGGGGAGGGCTTCGAGGCGGGGGCAGAGACGAGGCGACGAGGCGTGCGAGGGTTAGCATTCAGAGGCTCGCTAAATCATTAATTAATTAATTAGTACTTGTTTGCGCATCTCCTTTTCTTTTTCTCGTTTAGACCTCGTGTTTAAATGAACTTTTTCTCGTTTAGACCTCGTGTTTAAATGAACTTACTTCGTAACTTGGAGTCGTGGAGTTCATTGAAATTGGCCTCTTTTTATTTCTCCAGCGGCATCTGTCTGTAGTATTTTTCTTAATAAGTACTATTTATTATACTAATAAATTATAATAAATCTTAATCTAAAAAAACATGTCTAATATATGAGTGTTTGGTAAGCATACGAGGATGCTATTTTGAACTTAGAAGGCAGGTATGTTATGTCTATATGTGGTCCTTTGTTAGGAGAACATGTTTATCGTAAGTTTATAGTATAGAATAAGTGTGAACATTGAATAAATAAATTGATTCAAAAAAACAATGGATAAACTTAAGCCTAAATAAATAAATTGTGTCTGGTTACAATAGACTAGTACTATATAGGTAAAACCTAATTGCTGAACAAACTTAAGCAGCAAGTAAATTAAATTGGGTTTTAGCTATCTCCGCTAAAAGTCGAGGCATCTCAATCTTAAGCCGAGTTGTACGTCTCTGGTTTAATACTTGCACTTAATAAAAAGGGAATAAGATTTAGAAGTGTGACTTTAGTTTTTCTCATGATTAAAGGTTTACCAAAGAAAAATATGATGCAATAAAAAGAGCCAATTTGCAGGAAACACATGCTAACCAGTAATGACTAATGAGACATGGCCCGCCCCACATGGCTTAGTGTTTTTCTTATATTGTGCTTCAACTTATAGGTGGTTAATATCTTGTTCAAAAGTGTTATAACTTTTATTTTTGGCTAATATGCCACTATAGCAGTTTTAAGCTTTTTCTGATGTATTCAATTAAAGAAAAATAAATAAATAAACATCGTTATATCTTCATAAATAATACAAAGAAAAAGAAAATAAAAGATAAAACTATGTTAAAAATCCAATATATTTTTAATGACTTTTAGCTTCTAAAATCAGGAGCTATTTGGGACAGGACCGAAGATACATACACATACTCTTCTATCTCGGTTGTTTAATCGGTGGAGGAAGACTGTGTACTAGAGATTTAGAGGGCCATTTGTTTAATTAGCTTGTTTGAAAGGGACGCGCCATAAATTTCGTGAGCGAGTGGCGGGAAGAGCGAGGCGCCCGCCCGCCCACGGCACGCTCCATCGAAAGCCGTTTGAAAGCTACGGTACGGGTTTGCTCCGTGCGGACGGCCGCATAGGGAGGTCACTGCGGCCGTGCCATAACCGCCGTCCGCGCCGCGCCGTCCTGACACCTGGACGGCCACGATGGGGTTGTGTTCGTGGTGGGGGCGGCTCGTACGGACGGAGGGGCGTTGCTCCTGCCTGGGACGGGGTGATTAGGGGATTAGGGCATCTCCAATGGTTATAGCTAGGGCATGTACAATAGGTCTCTTCAAGCTGTCTCCATCTCAATACTTTTTACAAAATACCCCTTGCATGGTCAAGAGACGGCCTCCGCGTCTCTTCACGAAGAGACGGTGAGCAGCTCGTCTCTACGCTGAAGTCGAGGCTTAAAGCCAGACAAAGAAGACGTTGTATGAGTTGGAGACTCCAAGTTCATCTTAACCACATGCAAAATATTAAATTACTTAAAGACACTAAAATAAATACTCCATTGTATGAACCGTCTTTTCACTGTCTCTATATCATATTTCAGCATCTTATAGACGGACTCCTGTCTCTCTATTGTACATGCCCTAAGACTTCCACATCATTTAGGGCGTCTCCAACAGCTGGCTATTTAGTTAGCTAGATCTGATGTGGCAAGGAAAAAGTAGGGGAGAGAGTAGTCACTAGCGACGAGCAAATAGCTGATCTATTTTACGTAGTCCAAGAACATGAGAGAGGAGCATGTGGGTCCAATAGTATAAAATAGTCTTTGCTTTTGTCTCTCACCTCCACATCAGCTGACTATATAGCTAGTACTAACTATTACCATTGCGGACGCCCTTATATAGTACACACTAAAGCTAGCATTCTAAAGAACTATCTATAAGGATAGCTATTTGATGCTTACATGCACACACAGAATTTATAGAGGCTGTCTCGTTTGGCGTTATAGACTAGTGCTTAATAAGGAAGAGCTGGCTCGATTTTTTTTTGCATACTCTCTTTCCTCCACATAGGATATATGCTGATGTGTATATGCATATAGCTAGCTAACTCAGACCATTGGAGATGCCCTTAGTTGCGTGGCCAAATGCCATTTAATGATGTCTTCTTCGTCCAATTGTTGGGTTTTTTGGACCGTATTTTATGATCTATTGCTTAAAGTTTTTAATTCTGGCGGTTTACAAAAAAATAGTATGTAGAAAAAATAATTCTATATAATTTTAGCCGATACAGATAAATTCAGTATACTTTTTACTATAATTTTTATATTGACCTTGTCCTAAAAACACACCGTTTAAAAGCTAGTTACTGTAATATAAAACATATGCTACAAATTATAATTGAAAAATAACTTAGCCATTATCACTGTTATTACTTAATTAATTTCTGTGTGTTTTGGTCGACGTTGGTGTCGTCGGTAGGAAGGATTAACCCTTCAACCTGCTCACTCGCCAAATGGTGGACACGGGCAGTGAGTTGTTCAGACTTGATATCATTTGATCCAAATTTTCAGCAAAAATCAGAATGTATTTAGGATTGTCTTCACTTCGACTGTCTATAGGCTGGGTTATTTTTGGTTTTGCCTTTGGTTTATTACTACCTGCTACAGTAACTAGCTTTTAAACAGTGCGTCTTTTTAAGATGTAATCTACAAATAGATTGTAGTAGATACTTTACTGAGTTAAACTATACTGGCTAAAACAACATATGACTGTTTCCTTCTACGTATTATCTCTTTCGAAAAGCCAGAATTCAAAAATCATAAACTAAAAACCAAAGCTACAGTCCAAAAAAACCCAATACGGATCTCATGAAGATTTTGTGGAACAAAAACTAAGTAAATTCTTATCATCTGAAATCCCACGCTCGTAAATATGTCGATGGGTGCGATGATTACTTGGACATTCCTTGCTCTGGCCATGATTGACCTAGCGACCTCCCCTCCTCAACTGACAACACTACTGCCCTTCCCCCATCCAACCGAGTGTGCCATCCAGTCGGTGATTGCGCACGGGTGTAGGATCAAGGGTAACCGACTAGAGGGGGGTGAATAGGAGGTTCTAAAAATTTTTACCTTTTAAAACTAATTACCACAATTTATAGCTAAGTAAGATCTCAGAGTAATGTAAACCTACATAATTCTAGTAAATATAAGGCACCATAATCATAAATCTTGACAAGTATATCTCTAGCACAAATAGATATGATAAAACACAAATATCACAATATGCTAAAAATACAAGTGCAAAAACGAGAGGCAAAGAAGTAACCAAATGACACATGATATTTTACCATGGTGTTCGAAAACTTGCCGGTTCTCCCCTGATCCACATTGAGGAAAGACCAACCAAGCTGGACTGGCTCAACGAATTAAGTCTCAACTCCTCAATCCTCTAGTGGCTGCTTTTTCTCCGCTCTGGAGATGGTGAGCACCGAACTACTCACAAGTTGGTGTCAGGCCTCTTCACAATCTTTTTAAAGAGGTCACCTCGCAATCTCCCGCCAAGCCGTCTATATACCGGCAAGTACCAAGAGTGACAAACCACGCTTCGCTTAATGGTGATCAAGTGCCACAGGATCAATTTAAGACAAACACACTTGATCTTGACTCAACTACCTCAAGTGAATGGAATAAAAGCAAATGAGGTGTGGAGTGAATGGTATATGCTCAAGAATATTTCAATGTAGTATCTAACATGTCCTTGAGCTGGTGGGGGAGTATTTATACCCCCACCAACCAAATCTAATAGTTACAAGGCAATTCCTGAAAGAATCAGGATGAGCGGAAGTATCGTCGTTCATCGGACAGTACTTTTGCACCAATTCTGACGCAAAAGTAACCACTATATCAGAGCGTCAGAACTAGCCATTAAAATTTGGTGCGATACTACCGCAGTTGTAAACGTGGTAGTTCTGATCTTCAGAAGTTTCGAGATTTCAGCGCAGTACTTCCATTTACTTCAAGGCCAAAAATTGGTGCTCTCTGGGAAAAACGTACCGCTTGGAATTTTGAAGTTTCTGATCTCCGTAAGTACCGCTCAAGGGTTGTGGTACTACCGCTATGCGGTAGTTCTGTCGTTGAATTTCCGGTACTTTAGTTTTTTCAAAGAGACAAAGTGATTCCAAATGTGTTCTCTGGAAAAAACGTACCGCTAGTTTTAACCGGAACTTCCGAGATGCATAAGTACTGTCGTTTATACTTCGGTATTTTCGATCATCCTGACAGTGCATAGTTTGACTATCAATTTTCGTTTTAAGTGAATGCATGATTCTAAATTGATCCAAATGGCATAAGAATATGCTATCAAGCTACTAGTCATGATTCGTCTTAATAGTATGGCATTTGTTTTATAATCCGGTCTTTCACCCTTACTTTTAAGATCGGTAAAATAAAAAGGATTATAGACTACTTATACCTTTGTCTTAAACCACATTGATCTTCATAATGACCCTTAGCATGCACCTCACATTTGTCATCAGGAGTAAACATTTTAAACACTCAGTAAACATGTTAGATATATTCGCATAATGTCATTAAGTACCAAAAACCATTTTTAGAGGATCATATCGTTGACGCTACCCTTGGAAGTGGCAAGGGACTTTGACGGTGTATTGCGTGGCGGCAGGGTACATCGTTGGCTGACGTGGGTGTGTCTGGTGTACAAGAGCTCACCCTGAGTGTAGAGGGAGGAAGAGCACGGGCCCACCCTATCTACCATAGCTGGAGCAAAGAAGAAGAGAATAGAAGAAGGGGAAGATATGGGTAAATTTGTTCAAAAGAACGAATAATTAATTGGCTCACTAATTCTAGAAATATAAGATATGTTATAATAGATAACATGACAAGTCCTTGAAAGCAGTGTAACTATCGGGCGAGCAATCAAATCTCTGTTTTTTCAATTGGGTCGGGTATGTAACGTGAGGTGGGCTTTTTGATTGTGCGATCCTGAGGGAATCTCTCGTGTTTGGTCTATAGCCTCCAACACGTCGTGCTGCATGTTGGGCGACGAATCGATGCCCCAAGAAAGAAGCAACGTGCATGCGACATTCTCAACATGCACGCACGCAGGTGCACGCAGGACCATTCTCAGAACAAAGTTCATACGTGCTAGGCGTTTTCTTCCCCTTTATTCCCTGCACGGCACGATGCAAAGTTAATCACCTGTATTCAGTGAGATGGAGAAATCCAAAAAAATTGGGACATGATTCGAAAATAGGCCCATGAATGCACGAATTCATGCTCGTATGCTTCAATGGGAACATTTGGGGCCCAACAGTTGATCTGCAGCCCAGTTGGGCCCATCCAACCCAGAACGCACGGATCACGAGGCAGCGCATGGACGGAGACGATTGGATCCGCGCGGCCATATTCGTCGCGCCGTCCGTCCCAGCAGCCGCCATGGAGAGGCTTATCTCTTCGCCATGAAAGAGAATAGAAGAAGGGGAAGATATGGAATAATTTGTTCAAAAGATTCGTTTCCCTTTTCCTCGCGTGCTCGACCCCGAACCCTAGCCGCCGCCTACGCCTCCGCCGTCGAAGAAGGGCAGCTGTTTATCAGGCGGAGCAAGACGACGACGAGCGCCACAGCCAAAGCCAAACGAATCCTGCGAGGCGGAGGAGTCGGAGATGCTTCTGGAAGAGCTGCTCCGTTGCCAGATCCAAGAGTGGTACCCGGAGTTCCGCCGCCACACCATCCCCACAGCCATCATCCCCCTCCCCGCCGCCTTCATCCGCTACCTCGCCGGCCAGCCTGCATGCCCCGACCCCGACGCCGATGAAGACTCTGAGCCGCTCCCCTTCCTCCTCCCGCTCCTCACCTCCGGCCGCCACCCCTTCCCCCCACTCCACGCCCACCTCCCCGACCCCGTCTCCCTCCTCGACCGCGACAACCCCGACCTCTTCTTCGACTCCGCCGACGACGACTGCGAGGCCGACAACCCGCTCAGGCCAGCCTTCCCGGAGCTGGAGGCCGCAATCGACGCCGCCATTGCCGAGCTTGGCGGCGCCGCGCTCCCCAAGCTCAACTGGAGCGCCCCCAAGGACGCCACATTCATGTCCGCCGACGCCACCATCCGCTGCACCTGCTTCGCCGAGGTCGCCATGCTGCTCCGCTCCTCCGACTGCGTCGCCCACGACCTCGTGTCCGCGCGCCCCTCCTGCGAGGACTTTGTGCGTGCAAAGGGTGTTCCATGGAATACCACAAAGGGAAGTGGTGCCGAGGAAGGTGCTCGACCAAATGCCCACAAGAGTGGTTCCCAACCAAATGGCGAGGGCAGCGGTGAAGGTAAAAGTGACCGACAGAACGCTCAAGGGAGCGGTGATACAGGTGCTCGACCAAATGGCGGAGGGAGCAGCAATGGTGCTGGTTCTCTGAGTGTTTCCAGGGAGACTTGTGACGAGGGAGGCAGGCAAAGTGCTGCAGATGATGCACCGGAAGAGGATGTTGGACAAAAAAGTAATGAGATGACTTGGGTTGATGATGGGTTCCAGTACTACCTCGCGCTCCGCAAGTGGTACCCGGGGCTTCGCCCTGAGTCAGAGTTCCGTTGCTTTGTGCGGGGGCGAAGGCTGGTTGCTGTGTCCCAGAGAGATCCATCAGCATACTACCCATCGTTGCCGGGGTGGAGTGCTGAGGTGCAACCGAAGATCGAGGATTTCTTTGAAGAAGTAATTGAGCCACAGTTTGCTTCGGAGAATTATACATTTGATGTGTATGTGAGAGCTGATGGGAAGGTGAAGTTGATTGATTTCAATCCATGGGGTGGGTATACCTTGCCGCTGTTGTTTACATGGGAGGAGCTTGAGGAGGAGGGGAGAGGGGAGGAGGTGAACTTTAGAGTGGTGATGCAACAGGGTGCAGTGAGGCCAGGATTAATGACAGCAATACCGTATGATATGCTTGATTGGGGTGAGGGGAGCGGCTGGGATGTGTTCCTGAAGAAGGCTGACGAGGAGCTCAACAGACAGATGACCTCACTAGGTGGGGATTCGTAATTGCAGTCTAGAACAAGGCGTTTGAAGACTATAGTAGGTGAACAACTTGAAGTGGTGACTATTGGTAAATTTTCATCTATCACATACTAGCAGTTACCAGCTTCCTTCAGATTGTTATGCAATCTCATGTTACTACGCCGTTGTTTTTTTTCAGGAACTTCTATAGTGCTAGGTTGTTAGTTTGGGAGTACCTCTTATTGCTTCATGTACCGGTTGTAACTTCTGAGATATGAGCACATATGGTTTAGTGTGGCCTGATTGTTAGTGCTTGTTTAGCAACTTACAGTTTATATAAAAGTACTTGTTTAGTGTAGCACTGTAATTGTATCAAGCCTTCAATAAATCATCATGAAGGCTAACTGTTTAAAGTTTATATCCTTGGAAAAATTAATTAAAGTTTCTTGATTTGAACAAATATCTACATCACTTCCATCCAGGTAACCAGAATTGCTGTCTGATGTAGGGTTGTGTATATCCAAATTTGACTATCATACATTGCTAGTACATGACATGAAGGCTGATGGTTATGAACCCTTTTGAATCTTGCCATTTGTGACTTGGGATCTAGGTAGTTACTGGTTGCATCTAAGGCCAGTTGTCTGATACTAGATATGTGAATCAAATCAGCCAAAATTCTAAGGGGTACATTTTTTGAGCTCTGTTGTTCTATATGAAATAGGATTTGTATTTGAGCGTTGCAGTTATGCTTGTCCACTATATGCTTTCTGTACAGTGTCTAGCTTCTGATTAATTGCTGTGAGCTGGTGATTACAATGTCACTATGTTGTTAGGAATTGTGCAAGTCTTGCAAAGGAAAGAAAATTGTGCCAGGAACGAAAACAGTCCGGCTCGATATAGTGCCTGGTAGGTTTCAAGTTGTTGACATTAACTTTACTTGTGCCCACATGATCTTGTTCTGTGTTACTAAATGTCCTTGAACATTATTTTGTTCGTGCAGGTGCGGATGACAATGATGTTATAAAAGTGGCTAGATCAGGTGGAGCAGATCCAGAGGGTAATCGTCCTGGTGATCTGTATATAACCCTCACGGTTAGTCTTCTCCCCATTTAGTAGTTCTAGTAATGACCAATGAATGAAGATAAACAGTCGGCCTTCATAATGCTATTCTTTTTCCAGGTACACGAGGATCCTGTATTTCGAAGAGAGAGAGGTGATATTCATGTAGATGCTGTGTTGAATGTGACTCAGGTAATTTGAAGCCTGTTCCTATCTCTGTGCCCTATGACTTATTCATTTGTCATGACACAGTTAAATGAGTGTACAAGGTGAACATCCTTCTCCGTGCTAACATGCGAACTCCGTTCTAAGCCATCCTATCACTATGAGAACAGATTGTGTTCGCTGAATTTGTTCTTGGGGCACTATTGCTATGACGGAGTTTGCATGTTAAAAATAGTTGTGTGCCAATATCTCTTTTGATGGTGGTGAGTCTGGTGAGTGGTGAACTGGTGACACTATCTCTAGTGACACTTAAAATGAGAGGTTGTCTAGTAGTCATCTCCTGCAGTCCTGCGCCATTGTTCTCATCAGATTTTTACCAGTATTCAGATTTGGATTAATTTCATGCATGTTTTATAGGCAATTTTGGGAGGGACTGTTCAAGTTCCAACTCTGACGGGAGATGTTGTTCTAAAGGTAAGTCCAAAATCATTTTCCCTTCACTGTGCAAAGTTTTAGTTAATCAAGTGGGAAATTCTTGATTGGTCTCATTTACCTCCTTGTCACAGGTGAAGCCTGGTACTCAACCTGGTCAAAAGGTTGTTCTGAGAGGAAAAGGTAATTTATACCACAGACTGTTTATCTTTTTCTCATGGTTCATGTTTCCTCTTTAATGTGCGCATGCTGACGCATTTAGTACTTAATGCTTACATGTTGTGATATGTTTTTCTTATGTTTGCTAGAAACCTTTTCAGAACAATTGGAAGCCCCAGTAGGCATCCACAAAATGAAATATTTAGGTTCAAGTGAAACAACAAATGTATGAATAAGCAATAAAGGGACAAGGGAACATAATGTGCTACCAGTATTTCTTCTCTTGTGGTGAAGCAACTGAAAATTTTGACAATTGCCTATCACTATTTGCCATTCTATTTTAGTTCACGTAGTAAGAATAAGCTGTGGAATCAAATACTGTGATATCACTTTAACTGGCATTTATGTGAATTTTCAACTTTAACTGCTACAAAAATGATGTGTGTAGGAAACCATTTTTCAGCTAATATTAAAAATTAGTTCCGGCATGGCTCTTAGGAACTCGAGACAACTGGTTCATTTCCTTTTACATATAGTCCTAAACGTTACCGTATCCTGCAGGAATCAAGACAAGAAACTCATCATTCTATGGAGATCAATATGTCCATGTCAATGTCAACATCCCTGTGTAAGTTCCCTTCAAAATTTACTACACTACCCTGTGCTGTTACAGGTAAATCTTACATATGATTTCTTGCAGGAATTTGACACAGAGACAGCTCATGCTGATTGAGGAATTTGCAAAGGAAGAGCAAGGTGAAGATGAGAAGGAAGCGAAGGCAGCTGGGGCATCAGGATAGCCGATTTTAGGAGCTACCCACATTTCATTAGCACTTCTTTAGTTTGTCATATATCGAGAGATAGAGTAGGATGCTGCCTGAGATTTCGCAGGGGCAAGATATATAGTTGGTTGCATGGAATTTGCATGGCAACATATAGATCTTGGTTTCAAATTTTGTAGCTGGAATGGAGTAATACTACACCACGCCGCCTGATATGTAATCTCCAAAGGGCAATCTCTCAGCAAGACAGGCGGCGGGACCTTGTATAATTTTGCTGTGTTAGGGACACAATGAACGCGTGGTACAAATGTCTATTCATGTCACCCGTTGAGATTTCGGCGTTGTATAATTCATGTAGTGTGTATTATTGAATTATCTGTTGACAAAAATAATTTTAGGACTTCTCGACATGTTGAATTTTGAGCCATCTTGGTTGGCAGTCCATATGAGCCAGCATTTCTCCTGAGCTCCAAGGATGGCCAGCTGAATAATTGTGCACACACACTAAACAAGGGTATTTTCTTTTGTGCTGCGGCTTTTGAATATAATTTGTTAGTCTAATAAATAATGATTGCTGAGAGAAGATAAAACCCGCTGAAGCCTTTTGTCTCTACCTTTGCCTGGAACATGGTTCCATTGTGTGTCTGAAAGAATGGAAGCTTGCTCTCTTGTTTTCTCCCCACATAAAGCTGCCTTTTGTGACTGCAATCTACGGTTGCCTGCAAGCATCCATCCATTCTGTCCACAAGCTCTTCTTGTACCCAACAAATGTCGTTAGGGATCATCTCCATGCAGGATGAGCCATGAGAGGAGAGCCCTAGTGCTAGGAGGATTGTGTGACAGAAAACACGAGGATGATTCTGAGGCCAATGCTTGGATTTTTTAGAAAATAATCTATTTTTTATTCTAGATTATAATAATATATCTATTTTTTATTTTACATTAATAACCCTATATCTTTTCACCATTAAATGCCTTGAGCTAGTCGCTCAACGATTGGACGACAAGTGTCAAGTTACTCAACGGTTAGCGACTAGTACTATTCGCTCAATCAGTGAGGGACTTGGACATTTGATACATTTGTATGTATTTTCTTAGAATATTTGAATAGTAGCGCGTCGTGTTTGGCATAGTCAGCGCCACCTTCGACGCCATCGACTTCGCCTCACACGACGGCACGCACCTGTGCCTCGGGGAGGGGAGGACGCTGACCTCCATTAGGAGGCAGCTGGGCTACTTCAAACCCAAACTCTTCAGGTGAGCAATGGAGGGAAGCGCTGGACGCAGAGACATTGCACATCGCCCCTGACGCCGGCCCCGAGAGGCTGTCGACCTCCAAGGGCATGCTGGTCGTCGGAGCAACCGCATGGGCAGATCCAGGAAAAAAGATCACCAGGTTCATTATAAACTCACAACACTAACATGTAGCTCCACGATTATAATACTGAAGGGTTACATGAACTAAGCTGAGCTCAGCTCCGTGCAGGCCATGGGGCTCGCATACGGCGAGGGTGTCGCCGAGGTTGCCTGCAATCTGCTTGATTCCGGGGAGGGCTGGGGCCGAGCAGGTGCAGGACAGGGTGCAGCGGCAATTCTCTTCTTACACGGTGTCACTGTGGCATGACAACAGGTGATGACAGTATCATGAATTCATGATTCATACAATCATACTGCATAACTAATTTCAGATGCACAATGGATATTCTGGAGGAAACACTTAAAAAGCACAAGTAACAAATTCCTTAATAGTTCTTAAGTCTATTTAAGATGCAGTTCAATCATCAAACCAGATTTACAAGTGCACATGGCTGCAGAGTTACCGGCAACAGTGCATTTCCAAGCCAGGTGCTTTCTAGTAACCTACAGAAGGGCGATCACCAACATGAAAATAGCAACACCAGAGACAAAAACACTTTACACTGCATACTGTTGGTATACAGTGAGCATGCAACTGGTAGATTGTTCCATTCGGTTAGATGATAGTATCCTTTAGTTTGGGAGCTGAAACCACCTCGGCTTGTTATTTGGTCTCTGATTGAGCACCTCGCCTCACCGTTGGTTCTCCCTCCTCCGTGCATAGCGAGTCCTGTCGTTGTACCTAGGCCTATCTGCTGCTCTCTGTGGTACAGGCTCCACCCTCCTCTGCCTCTCCGGAGGCCTCTGAACAATCTCTCCATTAACAAAAAGCTCGGCTGCAAAATAAAATAGATTAAAGGGCATGAAAATATTTTTTGTGAGTGTAATATCGCACCAAATTCTAAAGTCTAAACAGCAAAAGAAAATGTCTGTGGATGCATGGTTAATGTTTCATCACCACTAATCCACAACTTCATTGCGCTGAAGAGCAGAACCGATAAAGAGATTTGCTTTTAGTCCATTAGCATTCAAAACAAGACATTGCCTAAATGACACTCTTGCTTTGCCAAGATGGACTAAATAACAGCATGGCACAAATCCATATGAAGTACACAAATAATTGTAATCCCTTGGGCTAGAAACCACCACAACAGTCAAGCAGTGATATATGTGAATCACATCACACTGTAGTAATAGCTAGATGTGACACCTTCAATTCAGTTAAGTTTGGATCCAAACTTCTTATAGTGAGATCATTCAACTTCACTGTGTTGAATGACAAACTTGCTAATAATGTTTCATCCCTACTGATCTGTGCCCCACTTCATTGAGGTGCAGAACCGTTAGAGAGACACTTGCTATTAGTCCATTAGCATTCAAAGCAAGACATTGCCGATTAAGCTTCACCACTTTGCCAAGATGGACTAGAAGACCAGTTTGGTAAAGAATGGCCGCTGGTTGAACTGAAAACAGATCAAGAGGTAAATGTGCTATTAATGTCTCATCTCCACTGATCTGAACCCCATTTTGCTGAGGTGCTGAACCATTAAGAGAGACATTTGTTCTTAGTCCATTTGCATTCAAAGCAAGACATTGCCGACTAGGCTTCACCGCTTTGCCAAGATGGACTAGAAGACAAGTTTGGTCAAGAATAGTCACTGGTCGAACCCCAAATTAGATTAACACGTTGAAATAAACAAAGCCCCAAGAGGCAGTAAATGTGTTAACAATGTTTCATCTCCACTGATCTGAACCCCATTTTGCTGAGGTGCTGAACCGTTAGAGAGACAGTTTTTATTAGTCCATTAGCATTCAAAGCAGGACATTGCCTGTAAGACGCCACAGCTTTGCCAAGATGGACTAGAACATCTTGGGCCAAGGCTGAAGACACATCATTCTAATGAATTGATGTGTCAGCCCCAGTGATCTACATTCCACACAATGTTCCATTCCACAGAGGTACAGCACTGCTAATAGAGAATCTAGATTCTAGCCCCAAGCAATGGAAGCAAAGCATTGCCTGTAGGGGTTCCATCACGTTGCCACGGTGGGACATAGTATTTGGTATTTGCAATGCTAAAAAATATTCTATAAGCTAGACTAATGGTACAATCTACAAAGCACCCATAAATGTCAGTCCTAGATATGAGAAGAGGAACCCACTGATTCCCTCAAGGAAATCTATAGCAATGGGGCAAGAAAGCTACATCCAGAGTCCTTGTACTCAGGATCAACATACGAATCCGGGAGCACAAAGAGAACACCAGACCAACCTATTTGTTCAGTTGTTCACATAAGATGGAAGTATGTAATTCCAAATCTGAGGTAATGCAGTGTAATCTATCTATATAAATTTTGGAATCCACAGCCTTATGGTTCTGCCACATAGAAGTAGCAGGTTTTCATCCTGCCCCTAAGTTTAGAAGAAGAATCTAAAAGTTTTTGTGCACCCCTCATTTTTGAATGATTTTGAATTGGTCCAAATATATCATCAACAAAGAGCTTTGTTAATGTGTATCAAAGATAAGCAAATGAGTCTCCCTTCAGTTGCTGTCATGTGGTATGTTTACCCCTGCCCTATTGCATACGGAGCAACAATAGAAAGTTGGTTTTGCTTGGATATCATGGATTTAAACTTTTGGGATTTATGCAACAGGCTTGAGCCAGGACAAACAGACCAACTATAGATGCTTCACCAGATATACCAGATGCTGTAAAATATACTGCATTGCTGCTTACTGCCAGGTACCGGCGCATCCAGCCATCCAGGCAGTACAAAGAATACTGGATTTGACATTGAGTGCAGGCAATGCCAATCTGTAAAAGTAAAATACTATAGTATATGCCCAATTTAAAAATTCTGAACTCAAGTCTAAATGTATCAAAGTTCATGCTCAGATAATTCATTGAGCTACCAGGGTTATTCTTCCCTTGTTATTTCAATAAGACTTGCAATGCAATCATCATGCAAGTTGTAGCAGCACCAGGTAATAAGTTCTTGTCAATACAAGAAAAAAGTCATTACATTGAACACCAGTTCAGCTGTAGTCGATGATATAGTATTGCAGTGTGACCATCAACCTCTTCAACTAAACTCCCATACTGGAAGCTACAATCCCACCTACAGTGGAGCATAAAGAATACTGAGGTCAACATCTATTAAGGGACAGGCAGAAAGTAAAACAATACACGCTTACTCATATCGTGTTACATCCATACTCATTATCAGCCCAAAAATGGCTTCGCATGTGGTTTCCACCACACCGACGGCCCTCATTGCTCGGCTACAGCTTCTTGCCTGCACATGACATAAAAAGGAACAAGTGTGGTCACTCATTAACATTACCAGGGGTTTCAGCGCCTCTTCAACAGTATATACTATATAGGTAAGAGAGTACATACAAGGTATTCAACCTCCACAAGTTCTTCAAAGATGCGCAATCCTGCCAATGATAAAAACAGGATACTCTTAAGTATAACTCCATTTGAACAATTCCTTAGCTTCAATTCAAAGTATCCTCTTATACAAATGGTCAATAATGTATGCAAAGGAACTGTAAACTTGCCATTCTGGCATCTAAGTAGCTGCCAGTTCTTTCTAGAGTAAGCTTGATTGGTGTCGTTCTGATTTGACAGCCCAATATCAGGCTCTTTGGTCCAGTCATGTACTGAATCAGGGGGGCCTAGCAGAAGTAATGACATATTTCAGTTCTGTGTATAGCCATAAATCATTACAAAATAATATACAAAGTTTTATACAAAAAAAAAAGGTATGTAATAGAACTTCCTACCATTCCCTATAGTTGTCCTGCGAAGCAAAGTGGGCCGGGGCTCTTCTTCATCTTCAGGTCTACAATAAAATAAAATTTCCAGCTAATTAACCAGAAGGACTAGTATGTAACTAGCCAACTATATAAAATATGACACTTCACTTGCCCACTGTCATGGTCAGAGAACGAAAACGGGCCTCCAAGATCCATGTCAAAGTCCAGTGAAGCAAAAGCTTTACGGTTTTTGGCTGTCATAGTGTCCTGTTGCTGCAAAATGAACATCACTGATGTTTATCATAATGGCATGTAACATTTATTACAAATTATTTTGCAGTTATACACAATTTGGCATGGAGTTCATCTAGACTTCTCGCCAATTATCCACTAGGTGCCTTAAATCCTTAATACACATTCATTGGTGTATTGCCAAATACTGATAAATGTGTTTCAATACAGGCTAGTCAAATAATCATATTCACTTCGACACCATGACCAAACAAGAAAATAATGAAAAAGATGCTAGTAATATCTAATCCTTATTCATGTTTAGAACAACTGCCATATGCTGTTACAGTTTGTTGGACCTACTACACCTGATCAATGAGCAGCTCTATCTTCTTTTTCCAGGCTAGGGCCTCCTCGATATCATGGGCACCCATCTGTTTGAAGAATGATAGAAGCAATGAAGCATTTACATGGTGTTCTCATGAATGATGGGCAATAACAGAAAAAAGTTTACCATATAGATACTCATGAAAAAGAAATACTTGACTGAGAAGACTAAACGAAAGAATGCCAAGAAAGGGACCCACCAGCATTTCTCTCCCACATCCACATGGAAAGTGCTAGTGTTAGTTAAACTTGAGTAGATAAAATTGCATAACATATTCAACTATTGAACAGAGCTAAGAGTAAGTCACTAAGTCCTATTTTGAAAATCTACACTCATTGTTGTCAAAAGCAGCAAGAGCTAACCTTGTTTAATATAAAACCAGGCCTACATAGAAAGGATATTATTGCCTTTTTAATGTTAACAGAAAATATTTTATCCGCAAATAAACTATCCATAAAGGGAGACAACAAAATAGTATTAACAGTCAGTCTACATATTTGCATTTGCAGCATGTTGCAGTGGTAAAAACAATATCTAGCAAAGAAAATTTCTGCCAAGTGTAAGTAAAAGCACATGATCAAATATGGCATATAGTCAGATGGTTCTGAATTCTCATAGCATTGAAGGGCTCGCATTGTAACAAACCGTGATTTGATTCTCCTTTTCTTTCTTGTTGTAAATGCACAGAACATAAACCATCTGCAAAGTTTAACAAGAGTAATGAGGACAAGAAAATAAGGAAATTAGCTCAGATTTCAAGTAAATGGCAGTGCAAAATCAGAATGCACATCACATTCATGCATAAGCTACAAAAAACATGGAGACTAATCTTTATAATACAGCCTTTGCAGATGATTTGTCTAAGTTGATCAACTGTGCCCCCAATAGGCAAAATAGATTAGCCTTTTAAAAGACATTTCTGTAAAATGCCACACTTTGATGAAGTGTTCTTCCTCAACTTTGTATATTTTACCAGTTGACAGACGAGCTTACATGGGTGGCCAACATCATGAGGAGTATGCCTAGGTGAAGTACATGTCATATTGTGTAATGAAGATAGCAAAAATTCAAAATACCCAATGCAGCTCAACAGTACAATCCTCAAACGTAGGGATTTTTCTTAAACTAAAAGGTTAGGAATTTATTCAAGGACAAAGCTATCAACAAGTGAATTACTGATGTAAGGAATAAATACACCCAGTGCCCTCTACTAACAATGCAACATGCACTGCCAAACTCATAGTTTGTGCTCTGCCGCATTAATGCAAGATGAACTAAACAAACGGAAGAGCAAACTAGCCTGTTCTTTTTGGCTTCAACTTATGACTTTTGACTGCAGTCTATAGCTTTTGGGTTGGTTGTGAGAGAGAGTACGGAGTAACAGAGACTCGCATGCAGTTTTAGTTGATATAAATGAAGTCACTGCAGTGTGTACTACAATCAACTTATAGACCCCGTCTTGAAAATGCACTCTGTTTGAAAACTAGTTACTATAAAAAAAGCCGAAAAACAGTTTTTAGAAACTGAAAAGAAGAGGCCCTTACTTGCCCATGATGTGTTTTAAGCCCTCTATCCTCCACTCGGCAATTCCCATCTATTAGAAGCGCTTTGAGTGGCACCTGCACATACACAAATTTCCACCAAAAAGTCAAATACAACAGCCACCATGCTCTTGTTGCAGAATATTCCAAATGAACCGTGTACTGGTATGAAATTGTGATGTTTTTTATTAGGTTGAGATCCTCTCGCAAAGGCTCAAAATCAAGAAGAGTGCAGCTAAAAGAAACTTTTCAAAAAAAACAAAGAATTTGGAATCATTCTTATTTCTTACTCCCAGCTATATGCTTTCCATCTATGCAAGCAGCAACTTTACAACAAAACACTACTATGAATGATTGGAATGCTATGAAAAATCCAGGTAGACCAAACAAGTTGCTTACATGATTGACAGGAAGAAACAAAAATCGACTAATTATAAGTGTCATTAATTAGCACCAATTAAAACCATCTAATGATTTCCCAATGGTCAACAGTGTTAGAGATATATGTATAGTTTGTTATTCCCCATTGTTATAAGGGGTTCTTTGTATATTTCCCACCTGTACTTTGTGTATATATACCGGCCCATTGGCCTCATATGAATACAAGCGCTATTCATAATATGGTATCAGAGCGTACCTAGGGTTTCCCGTTGTTTCGGCGGTGCCGCCGACTCTAGGGTTTCCCGTTCCCGTCGCTTCGCCGCTGCCGCCGACTCCCTCGTCGCCTCTGTCCTTCCGCCGTCTCCTTCGGAGGCTTCCGCGTGCGAGGGTTAGCATTCAGAGGCTCGCTAAATCATTAATTAATTAAGTAATTAACTAGTACTTGTTTGCGCATCTCCTTTTCTTTTTCTCGTTTAGACCTCGTGTTTAAATGAACTTACTTCATAACTTGGGAGTCGTGGAGTTCATTGAAATTGGCCTCTTTTTAGAGCAAGTATAATAATCGGCTGTAAGCTGGCTAAATGCTGACGTGTAGGAGAGAAGGGAGGAGAGAGAGGATAAGCGGGCTGCAAGCTTACAGCCGGCTTGGACACAAGAACCAAGAAACTTTGTGAGAGAGACAGGTGGGCCATGTATTAATGATGAAGAGCTAACTACTATATGGGTGGGCTAGGAGAAGGCTGCAAGAAACCTTACAGCCCGCTTGCTGGCTATATTATTAGCCTTGCTCTTAGTTCTCCAGCGGCATCTGTCTTTAGTCTTTTCTTAATAAGTACTATTTATTATACTAATAAATCATAATAAATCGTCATCTAAAAAAACATATATAATATATGAGTGCCTGAAAAGCATACGAGGATGCTATTTTGAACTTACAAGGCAGGTATGTTCTGTCTGCTCATTTCAGTTTCTGACTTATTTTTCACTATTCATAAATTTCGTTTTTTTTTTGAATTTTTTGCTTTTTTGAGTTTTTTTGTCAGTTCTTTTTTACTGTATTCATTTGCGTTGTCCATGTTGAACTAGCATATTTTTCTATTTTTAATTTTTTTTAGATTTAATTACACTAAATAAGCTATATTCAGCTACAGTGAAATTTCCGCTACAGTACAATCTCAGCCATAAGTCACAGTTTTTTAGCCCAACCGAGCGGTATGTGGTCCTTTATTAGGAGAACATGTTTTATCGTATGTTTATAGTATAGAATAAGTGTGAACATTGAATAAATAAATTGATTCCAAAAAAAAAACAATGGATAAACTTAAGCCTAAATAAATAAATTGTGTCTGGTTACAATAGACTAGTACTATATAGGTTAAACCTAATTGCTGAACAAACTTAAGCAGCAAGTAAATTAAATTGGGTTTTAGCTATCTCCGCTAAAAGTCGAGGCATCTCAATCCTAAGCCGAGTTGTACGTCACTGGTTTAATACTTGCACTTAATAAAAGGGAATAAGATTTAGAAGTGTAACTTTAGTTTTTCTCACGATTAAAGGTTTACCAAAGAAAAATATGATGCAATAAAAGAGCCAATTTGCAGGAAACAAATGCTAACCAGTAATGACTAATGAGACATGGGCCGCCCCACATGGCTTAGTGTTTTGCTTAGATCGTGCTTCAACTTATAGGTGGTTAATATCTTGTTGAAAAATGTTATAGTTTTTATCTTTTAGCTAAAATAGCACCGTAGCGATTGCAAGCTTTTTTATGTATTCAATTAAAGAAAAATAAATAAATAATAGAAAATAACGTTATATCTTCTTGAATAACGCAAGAAAAAAGAGAAAAGACTATGTTAAAAAACCAATATATTTTAAATAATCTTTAGCTTCTAAAATCAGAAGCTGTTTGGGACAGGACCGAAGATACATATATATACTCTTGTATCTCGGTTGGTTAATCGGTGGTGGAGGACTGTGTACTAGAGATTTAGAGGGCTATTTGTTTAATTAGCTTGTTTGAAAGGGACGCGCCATAAATTTCGTGAGCGAGTGGCGGGAAGAGAGAGGCGCCCGCCCGCCCACGGCACGCGCGGCTCGGCTCCCCCATGGAAAGCCGTTGGAAAGCTACGGTACGGGTTTGCTCCGTGCGGACGGCCGCATAGGGAGGTCACTGCGGCCTTGCCATAGCCGCCGTCCACGCCGCGCCGTCCTGACACCTGGACGGCCACGATCGGGTTGTGTTCGTGGTGCGGGCGGCTCGTACGGACGGAGGAGCGTTGCTGCTGCTGCCTGGGACGGGGTGATTAGGGGATTAATTGCGTGGCCAAATGCCATTTAATGATGTCTTCTTCGTCCAATTGTTGGTGTTTTGACCGTACTTTATGGCATATCGCTTAAAGTTTTTAATCTGGCTGTTCATGAAAAACAATATGAAAAAAATAATTGTATATAATTTTAACTGATACAGCTGAATTCAAAATATTTTTTACTATAATCTTTTATATTAACCTTATCTTAAAAAACACACTATTTAAAAGTTAGTTACTATAGCATAAGTCATATGCTACAAATTATAATTGAAAAAGAACTCAGCCATTATCACTGTCAACCTGCTCACTCGCCAAACGGTGGACACAGGCGGTGACAGTTCAGACTTGAGATCATTTGATTCAAATTTTCAACAAAAATCTAAATGTATTTAGGATTGTCTTCACTTCAACTGTCTACAGGCTGGGTTATTTTTTTGGTTTTGCCTTTGGTTTATTACTATCTGTTACAGTAACTAACTTTTAAACAATGCACCTTTTTAAGATGTAGTCTACAGATAGATTGTAGTAGATACTTTACCGAGTTAAACTATACTAGCTAAAACCACATATGACTGTTTCCCTCTACGTATTGTCTCTTTTGAAAAGCTAGAATTCAAAAATCATAAACTAAAAACCAAAGCTACGGTCCAAAAAAACCCAATACAGATCTCGTGAAGATTTCGTGGAACAAAAACTATGCAAATTCTTATCATCCGAAATCACACATTCGTAAATATGTCGATGGGTGCGATGATTAGCTGAGCATTCCTTGCTCTGGCCATGATCGACCTGGCGACCTCCCCTCCCATTTCACCACCAAACTAACCAGCGTCCCCTCCTCAACTGACAACACCGCTGCCCTTCCCCCATCCAATCGAGTGTGCTATCCAGTCGGTGATTGCGCACGGGTGTAGAATCAAGGATAACCGACTAGAGAGGGATGAATAGGAGGTTCTAAAATTTTTTATCTTTTAAAACTAATTATCACAATTTATAGCTAAGTAAGATCTCAAAGTAATGTAAACCTACACAATTCTAGTAAATATAAAGCACCATAACCATAAGTCTTGACAAGTATATCTCTAGTACAAATAGATATGATAAACATAAAGATCATAATATGCTAAAAATACAAGTGCGGAAATGAGAGACAAAGAAGTAACCAAATGACACATGATATTTTACCATGGTGTTCGAAAAGTTGTCGGTTCTCCCCTAATCTACATTGAGGAAAGACCAAGCAAGTTGGACCGACTCCATGAATTAAGTCTCAACTCCTCAATTCTCTAATGGCTGCTTTTTCTCGGGTCCGGAAATGGTGAGCACCGAACTACTCACAAGTTGGTGCCATGCCTCTTCACAATCTTTTTGAAGAGGTCACCTCGCAATCTCCCATCAAGCTGTCTATATACCAGCAAGTACCAAGAGTGACAAACCACGCTTCGCTTAATAGCGATCAAGTGCCACAGGATCAATCTAAGACAAATACACTTGATCGTAACTCAACTACCTCAAGTGAATGGAATAAAAACAAACGAGGTGTGGAGTGAATGCTCTATGCTAAAAAAATGTTTCAATGTAGTGTCTAACTATGTCCTTGAGTTGGTGGGAGAGTATTTATACCCCCACCAACCAAATCTAGTCGTTACAAGGTAATTCCTGAAAGAATCAGGACGAGCGGAAGTATCGTCGTTCATCAGATAGTACTTTCGCACCAATTCTGACGCAACAATAACCACTATATCAGAGCGTTAGAACTAACCGTTAAAATTCGGCGCGATACTACGCAGTTGTAAATGCGGTAGTTCTGATCTTCAGAAGTTCCGAAATTTCAATGTAGTACTTCCATTTGCTTCGAGGCCAAAAGTTGGTGCTCTTTGAAAAAAAACGTACCGCTTGGATTTTCGGAGCTTCTGATCTCCGTAAGTACCGCTCAAAGGTTGTGGTACTACCGCTGCGCTGTTGTTCTATCGTTGAAACTCCGTACTTCAGTTTTTCAAAGAGAAAAAACGTACCGCTAGTTTTAACCGGAACTTCCGAGATGCGGAAGTATCGCCGTTTACACTCTGGTACTTCCGATTATCTTGACAGTGTATAGTTTGGCTATCAATTTTTAGTTTTAAGTGAATGCATGATCATAAAATTGATCCAAATGTCACAAGAATATGCTATCAAGTTACTAGCTATGATCCATCTTAATAGTATGGCATTTGTTCTATAATCTGTTCTTCCACTCTTTCTCTTGAGACCGATAAAAATAAAATAGTTGTTAGACTACTTATACATTTGCCTTAAGCCACATGGATCTTCATGATGACTCTTAACATGCATGTCATATTTATCATCGGTAGTAAACATTTCAAACACTCAGTAAACATGTTAGTCTTTTATTCGCATAATATCATTAATTATCAAAACCATTATTAAGGGATCATATTGTTGACGCCACTCTTGGAGGTGGCGGGGGACTTTGACGATGCATTGCGTGGCGACAGGGTGCTTCAGTGGTGGCATGGGTGCCACCCACATCGTCGGCTGACGTGGGTGTGTCTGGTGCACAAGAGCTCGCCCTGAGTGTAGAGGGAGGAAGAGCACGGGTTCACCCTATCTACCATAGCTGGAGCAAAGAAGAAGAGAACAGAAGAAGGAGAAGATATGGTTAAATTTGTTCAAAAGGATGAATAATTAATTGGCTCACTAATTCTAGAATATAAGATATGTTATAATAGATAGCATAACAAATCCTTGAAAGCAGTGTAACTATCGGGCGACCAATCAAATTTCTGTTTTTTTAGTTGGGTCGGGTATGTAACGTGAGATGGGATTTTGATTATGCGATCCCGAGGGAATCTCTCGTGTTTGGTCTATCGCCTCCGACACGTCGTGCTGCATGTTCGGCGACGAATCGATGCCCCAAGAAACAAGCAACGTGCATGCGATTGATGAAAACCAGCGGCATTGCACGCACGTGCCGACCGGGCCATTCTCAGAACAAAGTTCATACATGCTAGGCGTTTTCTTCCCCTTTATTCCCTGCACGGCACGATGCAAAGTTAATCACCTGTATATATTCGGTTTAATACTTGATGGACATGTATAATAATAATAATAATAATAATAATAATAATAATAATAATAATAATAATAATAATAATAATAAAAGCCACGTATGCGGACTACCTGTTCGTGAGCTTTGACTTACAAGTGATGCATGGTGAATCATAGTTGCATTTTTTGGGGTATGCTTCTTGTTGATTTTAGTTTTCGTTACAGTAACTAGTTTTTTAAAAATATATTTTTTAACATGGGGTTTAAAAGTTGATTGTAGTAGATATTATACTGATTTCAGTTATATCGACTAATACGACTGGCTCTCTCTTTATATTCTCTCTCATGAATAGATAGAATTTAAAAACTAAAAGCTAAAAACTACAGTTCAAAAGAACCCATTCATACTTGCCCCTAGCGAGTGACATAATTTTCTCGTGTTGGTAGACGTGGTAAACAACCTAGCTTGCTCACCTATTTCCTGGACTTGGTCAGTGGATACATACATACATACATACATGTAATAACTGAGAGAGCCGAGCAAGCAGGAGAAAAAGCAAATTGTACGTGGTGATAACACCGACACGACAAGAAAGCATTTTGAGAGGCGTATTCTCCGTCTACAGCTGAGCAGCTGCAGTGAGATGGAGAAATCCAAAAAATTGGGACATGATTTGAAAATAGGCCCATGAATGCACGAATTCATGCTCGTATGCTTCAATGGGCACATTTGGGCCCAACAGTTGATCGGAAGCCCAGTTGGGCCCATCCAACCCAGAACGCACGGATCACGAGGCAACGCATGGACGGAGGCGATTGGCTCCGCGCGGCCATATTCGTCGCTCCGTCCGTCCCACCACCACCAGCAGCAGCAGCAGCAGCCATGGAGAGGCTTATCTCTTCGCCGCTCCTCCCGCGCGCGCCCGTCTCCGCCTCCTCCAGGCCCCGCGGCCTCCTCCTCTCCGCGTCCAGGCCGCCGCCGCCGCCGTCCTTCGCGCCCTACCGAGGTGGTGGGCTCGGGCTTCCACCTGCCGCGTCGCTCCTCTCCAGGCACCACCCGCAACTGGCTCCGGTTCCCGCGGCCTCCGGCTCTCCCTCGGCGAATCCTGTGCTGCCGGAGGATGAGCCCGCTGTCGCCTCCACCGAGGAACATCCGGTGGACGGCTTCCGCCACCGCTTCTTTCAAAAGGTACGTGCCGTGCGTTCTTGGGGTTGGTTCCCGGGTAACAAGAAGGAATTCTACTACCTAGTAAGCACTAGCATTTCTCCATCGAATTAGCCAAGTAAGAGCAACGAGGAACAACCATGGAATGCCTCATGCGTTACGTTTCTGGTTCATCTTGTGGAAAAAAAGAAGTTATCTTTTCCCAGAGGTTGGAAAGTAGGCGAAGAGTGAAGAGCAATGCCATCAAACAAGAAAGAGAAAGTCAGATTAAAGAAGAACCGTCGGGGCAAACGATAAGATGATTTATGCCCCGCTTCAAGTGGCTTTGCGTTCGGGCTTCGAGAAACTAGAGGCCACTTCGAATGCATCACTTCCTTAATTTCAGTTTTTTTCTTTTTTTGGTTTTTTCTTTTTTTATTTATATTGTTTGTGGAGATATAACGATATTAATTTTTAATTAAAAGATTTAGAACTAACAGTTGTTATAGTATAATTGCAATCAATCACAGTCGAAAGCCGTAGCCAGCAGCCCCTTAATAATATTTAGCAGTTTTACAATACTCGACTGGTTTTCACTGGATATCCAAAGCCACCGCCTATTACTGTTACATATATTTTTAGCAGACCGGCTGAGTGCCCGTGCTTTACTACGAACAAAAAATATTATATTACCCCTACTATGTTGAATTGATATCATCATGATCAGTCTGTTGAGCCCACATCCTTAGCTCTGACTCTGTGCTCAGCTGCATCGCGCCTCCGCACCCTCGACTCCATTGCGTGTTCATTAGAGCTACACTTTTTTCCTTTGTTAGAGAATTTTTAAGGAGATAAGATTTGTTTATCGTTAGAATTTTTTTTTCTATTTTTATTAGAGATTTTTTAGAGAGATGGAAGGAGTTTAAAGATGAGAGGATGTACCACTACCACCACAAGATTCTTTTTAAGTAGTATAGTTCAATATCAAGTGTTGTTACAGATAAAAAATTGTCCCACAAGGTCAAAACAGATAAAAAATATATATTACTGCAGCATGTTGAGCCGTTGTGACAGAACTCGGCCACCCCTACATTCGTTGCTTGCATGAGCTCCAATCCCTCCACCGCCCCTCACCGGATGCGTGCTACCGTAGCGTGCATGGCCCTCACATATGCAGCCCTTGGCTGCTACATAGGTGGCCGACGTAGTCACAATGCTCGCTACAGAGCTGGTTGGCAAATGGCAATAGGAACAACCATATACACATGAGGGCATCGTGCGCACAAGCGAGTGTGTCGGTTGCAATATCTTCTTCAAGAGGTGGAGGTGGCCGACGAGCAGGTACCAAGCGTCCTTGTACACCGGGAGCATGATTTGTCTTTAATCCTCCCGTGGCAATTCCTTCAGAGTGTCTGCCTAGAAATGGTAAAGATTCGGAAAGATCACACTCGGTGGCGACAACGACCTTGGATCGTTGTGGTTTCCACAGCAAAGGTGAAATATCTAGGCCCCTAAAAATGGTTTTGGTAATTAATAACAGTAATGTTTAAGGGACTAACGTGACACCGGAAGCATGATTGTCTTTAATCCTCCCGTGGCAATTCCTTCAGAGCGTCTGCCTAGAAACGATAAAGATTCGAAAAGATCACACTCGGTGGCAACAACAACCTTGGATCGTCGTGATTCCACAGCATGGGTAAAGCATTTAGGCTTCTAAAAATGATTTTGGTAATTAATGATGATAACGTTTAAGGGACTAACATGTTTATTAAGATAATTGGAATGTTTAATCTCAGATTTTATTGATATCATGAAAAAGTATGCAAGGATGACTACATATTGATATGGCTCAAGACAAAGTATAAATTAGACTAAGTATCTCTTTTATAGTTTTTACTGATCTTGGCGCATGGTGGATTAAGACCGAATTGATAGTCTAGATTCTGCACTATTAAGATGAGTCATGGCTAGTAGTTTGAAGATAATCTTATACCACATTAATCGATTCCAATGTATGCATGTATTTGAAAATTCATTTGTTAATTCTCTCTAAATTTTCTTTGAAAATTGGTATGACTGACATTGTGATCGCGGTAATACCGTTGCATTGGTACTATCGCGTTTTTTTGCCGTGACGTTATTTCCAAAGAGATGTCCTTTTGGAATTCAACTGAATCGGTACTACTATTGTTTTTGACCGGTACTATCGTATTGCGGTATGACCACACTTTAGTTGGTTATAGCTAATCTCCGTAGGTATATTTTTGGAAAAAAACGTTTTCTCCTCTGGAAAATGGTACCACCACGGCTCAAGTGCGATACTACCGCAGTATCAGTATGACCGGACCCTGTGAGTGTGGTACTACCAATATTTGGATTAATGACTAGTTCTTGTTTATTTAATATTTCCTAAGTAGCCGTTGAACGGCGAGTGCGGTAGTACCAGCCACTCCATGGTGGTGCTCCACCTCATTTTTGGTGATTTTGTCCCCAACGATCATTCTGGTAAGTAGAGGCTATACATACCACCCCACCAGCAACAAGCAAGCTCTCTTGAATCTTATTGAATACTCTTGAGTTCTTGCATCTCTCTTATCAACTCTAGTGCATTACTTTCTTATTTTGAGATTGTTGAGAGCATTGAAGTGCATTGTATTATTTGGTTGATCATTGTGGCACTTAAAGAGCTTCAAGTAAGCATCATTGGTTTATTACTCTTGGTGATTGTCGACATCTAGACGGTTTGAAGGAGTTAGCACGGTAATCTCTTTAAGAAGGTTGTGAAGAGATCCGGCATAGTTGTGAAGGTTAGAGTTCATCTTTTGAAGCGGGACATAGTTATATTAGTGGATCGAGGAAAGGCTCAAGTTTGCGCAAGGAGTTGTTTAATTCATTCAAACTCTGTTAATGTGGATTAGGGAAGACTGACAAGTCTTTGAGACTGCGAAAAATTTCGTGTATCCATCGTGTGGTTTAACTCTCTTACCCTTTATTTTTCATATTTACATTTCTGGTAATTAATTGCTTGACTTGCTTAGCTAAAATTGTATTTTGCCTAGTCTTAGCTCTGTGGTGCCATAGCAAACTTTAGAGATTTTAAGCCTTGAATTGTGCAAACAATTTTAATTGTTTATACTTAAAAAATTGTGATTTAGCGGGAAAAAAAACCTTCTATCCATCCCTTCTGAACAGTTATTCTTGATCCTACATGTCAAGACATCGTGGTCAAGGGGAGGAAAATCCCACCAGCGGATGTGGCCTATATGTCAGCACACTATTTTGTGAGAGACATGTGGCAGTTAACCATCATCATCAACTTCTTTTTTTAAGTGGTAGAGATTAGGCTATTTATAGTGGGCTTAAATCTTGACACGTAGGATACGAGATAATATGAAGAGGAGAGAGGGAGAGTAGAGAATTGGGTTGTCTCATGCAACAGTCACACAAGAAATAAGACACATTGTGTTATAAAGGAGCGGTCTATAGAGATATGTAGAAAGACAATCTATTGTAGGAGCTGTCTTTAATGCTGTCTATGGATAACATGGACGATATCGATATTACATATAATTGTTGTCTATATTATTGTACATGCTCTTACTATTTGTACATCTTAGCATCTTGTCTACGCTCACATGTCTGCCTCCTGCACTCTTGATACACAGGTCACCTCTGCTGCGGTTGTCGCCCTGCTATCAGCACTCATTCTGACGCTAATCCAGCCAGCCATGGCACCGCCTGCCTTAGCATCGTTTCACCACCCCGCCGCCAAAGCAAGCACAAGCATCTTCAAGTCCGAGCTGCTCAGCAGCGCGTGGACGGGCTTCCTAGCCGGCTGCCTGCACACTCTCTCCGGCCCGGACCACCTCGCCGCTCTGGCTCCACTCTCCATCGGGAGGTCGAGGGTGGAGAGCGCCGCTGTCGGCGCGCTCTGGGGCTGCGGCCACGACGCCGGCCAGGTGATCTTCGGCCTGCTCTTCCTCAGCCTCAAGGACCGCCTCCACATCGAGGTCATCCGCACATGGGGCACCAGGGTCGTCGGCCTCACGCTGCTCGTCATCGGCGCGCTCGGGATCAGGGAGGCCACCGAGGTGCCGACGCCGTGCGTGGCGCTGGACAACGGCGAGTGCGACGTCGGCATGATCGATCGCCCCTCCCCCCTGGAGGCGCTGCCGAGCGGCGGAGGCAAGAAGAAGATCAGCTTCGCCACCTTCGCCACCGGGATCGTCCACGGCCTGCAGCCGGACGCGCTCATGATGGTCCTGCCGGCGCTTGCCCTCCCTTCGCGCGTGGCCGGCGCCGCGTTTCTTGGCATGTTCCTCGTCGGAACCGTGGTTGCAATGGGGAGCTACACCGTCCTCATCGGCTCGTGTACGGAGGCGCTCAAGGAGAGGGTTCCTAGGATAACGGAGAAGTTGACATGGGCTGCCTCGCTCGTGGCGATATCAATGGGGCTTGGCATTCTCATCAGCCAGTCTCTCGGGTTTAGCTTGTACTGATTCATCATTTGCCTTCACTACAGCTTGCAACTCCCTCTGCTTCGACCTCCCGGAGCTTCTTCAGCGCGACAGCAGGGATCCGCCATGAGAGTTTTGCTAAGCATATATGTTGCATCTGTTCATCTTCATCGCGTCTTCGTCTTGGGATCGAGCCGCAACTTTGAGTTTAGCTTACAGGTAAAAGAATGTCCTGTTGGAAATTGCTTATATTAGCTGCTGTGAGTTGGGTTGCATGTGTTATTGTTGCTGTTCCTAATGTCTTAGTTGTACTTAAACGATTGGTTCAAAGCAATTCAGTGTCCTTAGGAGGATCTTCCATGTCTGTGTTACGGCATAGTTGATAAAACTGACACTTAATTTGTACTGTACCGAAGCTTTCCCTGCAGCAGCCTGAGCACTTGATTTGTGACGTTCAAATTTTGTGGCAGCTCAATTTGCATGTACAAATAAATACCCTTTGCATGTACATTTGCCGGAATGTTCTTTCCTGACTGCAAAGCACATTTGCAGGTGAGAGAGAAGCATCACACTGCATGTGTTGGTACACAAATGTTAGGCAAAGCAAGTCAAGAAGTTCGATGCAGCACCAACGGTGTATGATGGCATGAGCAGATGTGAAGGGTCGTATTGTTTCAGTAGCCCGAAATCTTCGTTGTTAATTTGCAGTAACCGCACGGTATAGCACGCAGAATGCAACTAAAACAAAAAAAAGCCTGAAGGATATTCCTGTCAAGCAAATTCCCTAGGCTCTATTTGGAATTTCACGCCATATTCTTTTCAGCCGTGGTTTATAGCGCTCATAGAGTAAATATTTATACGAATAAATTAAGTACTGATAATCCACTCCAAATAAAACTATCCCATAAGTTGCGGACGATAGAGGCCTGTTCGGCAAGTCAAAAGCCGGCTGGCTTTTGGCTTTTGCTACAGTACCTAACTTTCAAACGGAGTATTTTCTCAAGACGGTGTCTACAAGTTAAATGATCTACATGTTAAAAATCCAACATCTGTACTAGCCAAAATCACAAATGAGTATCTCTCTCTCCGTAATCTGTACCGTAAACAGCTAAAATTCAAAAAATTCAGTCAAAAACCAAAAACCGCAGCAAAAAAAAAGAACAGACCCAGAATCTACGTTGGCCCTGCACAACTGAACGTTTGTGTTTTCCTTTTTCGGGCCGAATTGGGCCCGGCAAATAGAGCCCAAGGGCCCGTTTCGTCGCCTCCTCCTTCCTTGTTGGTGAAGTGTCGTCTCGTCTCGTACCAACTCCAACTCCTCCCCCTCTCTCCGTCGAGATCTCACGCGCTCGCTCGCCATGGCGACGCGGAACAGGACGCCGCTCTATCGCAAGTACCGCGACGCGCTGCGCCACGTCCGCGCGCCGTCGTCGTCCGGAGGAGGCGGGGGCGGCCCGGTCATCGAGATGGCCTCGCTGCTACGCTCCGACCGCCCCTACGCGCCCCTCAACACCGACGACCCCTCCTCCGCGTCCAGGTTCCCCCTCCGCCCCCCTCCTCGCGTCTCGTCTAATCTGCGCGCCCCTAGATTGGTTAGGTAGCTAATTGCGACGATCGAGTGCTATGATACAGAATAACCATGTTTGATAATCCGTTTGACCAGTGATTCAAAGGAAGTAGTTGAATTGCAGATCACTAGACCCTTCCATTAGCTAGTCTGATCTGATCTACCCTCGTATAGTTGTATATTAGCTAATTGTGAGGTTAGGAGCCGTCCAAGAGCGAGATGTGGGACTGGGAAATGGGAATTGGTATATTAGATCGAGCACTAGGGTAGAAAACGAACATGTTGATCAGTGACTTAACGCAGACAGTGGGGTGGAATAGCGGACCATAATCCATAAAACTTAACTACTTGTGTGTACAAATCACTGGTTCGACACCAGGGACGAGATGGATGATGGGCACTGACACGTGGTGTCTGCGGTGCAGTAGAGGCACAGTGACAGTCGGGCTGCCTCCAGCCTGGGTGGATGTTTCTGAAGATATATCTGCCAACATGCAGCGGGCGAGGACGAAAATGGCGGAGCTCGCTAAGGTGCATGCCAAGGCCTTGATGCCGTCCTTTGGTGATGGTAGAGAGGACCAGCAAGCAATTGAGGTTCTCACTCATGAGATAACAGACTTGCTGAAGAGGTCAGAGAAGAGGCTGCAGAAGCTGTCCATGAAAGATTCCTCAGAAGATTCGAATGTCCGAAAGAATGTCCAGGTGATGACAGGCTCATATTTATTTATTTATAAACAGTTACAAGAGTTATGTTTATTAGTGATTTTTGTTTTGATGGACAAAGTGCTCTTTGACTGTTATCTGCAGCGCTCACTTGCTACAGACCTGCAAAACCTGTCGATGGAGTTCCGGAAAAAACAGTCATCTTATTTAAAGCAGCTACGCCAACAGAAAGAGGTTCACCTTTTGTTCTGTTCAGAAGTTCAGATACTTATGCTACTTAGATCACTCTAATGAAGATGCTTGGTTAATGGATTGTGTTTGCAGGGGCAAGATGGTGTTGATTTGGAAATGAATATAAATGGGTCTAAGTCAACATTTGAACTTGAAGATGATGAATTTGAGGATGTGGTACGCGTTGTCTTTATATATGTCTTTACATCCTGCAGACTTGATTTTTTGCAATGCTGTTTGCTCCTGACAGCTTAGTTATATTAACTTCTAGTAACTTGTGTCCGTTCTGGTGAATTTTGCATCATTTTCTGTTTGTTGCTCACTCTTTCTCTGCGAGTAACTGCAACATTATATTCAGAATATCAATTTTTTTCTGACATGCTTCACTTCAGATCCATAAGCAATAAGAAAATTGAGAAGATAAAAGGCAAAAAGAATAATGATAGAGATTATGGGGCGTTTGTATTGGCTTTTGCTGATGATTTTTGGCTGTGACTTATGGCTTTTAGTTGAAAATGAATAGTAGTGGGTGAAAGAAGTGGCTTTTAGAAGGAGAGAGCGAGCGGTGCAAAAAATGAGGAAGAGATGCATTCATGTGATGGGAGCGAGAGTAGTGGAGTGGGTGATGCACCCGTGACCCCTGCCTAGTCCTTTGAGCGAGACGGTAGTGAGAGGAGTGAAGAAGCTGCTTCGAGAAGCTGGTTGTTCGTATTGGCTGTTCTAAGCAGAAGCCGATACGAACAAGGCGTGCAGTGATGGTTGTGTTTGGTTTGGGAGATTACTCGTACATGTTTGGAATTAGGTAATGTATCTTCTTCTTGAGCTAATATCCTAACCCACACCTGCAACTTGATTCAAACGAGCCAAGCACATCAGGCTAGATTCGTTTGAATCAAGTTGCAGGTGTGGCATTTGAGGATGTGGGCTGGTGGATTTTTATAGCAATTGGTGGAGGTGGAAAACGAGAACTTCTTTATCATCCCTTCCTTGAAACATATTACGGCGCTGAGGATGTTTAGATCCATGTCTAGAGAAGTCATGCTTTTGCTTTACAAACCTTTATGCTTTGAATAATCATAATGCAAAAGGTAGTGTGCAAATGGGGTGTGTAGTTTGGAGGCAAAGCTATATACTACGGCAATGCTGGGCAGTGGCCATGAGTTTCCCAAAATTCTTCCCATTCCATTTACTTGGGAGCTACTGAACTGATTAAGAGAGTCAGGGCTCATTCAGTTCCATTTTAAACCAAACAAAATTAAATGAGTCATTTTGACTACGAATCTACGATCCTTGATGCAGCAGGTTTTTGCCTAAAAAATAAGGCATTTCAAGTAAAAGCGTTTATTGCAGCAGGTTTTCTGCTCCGCCTGCATCCACTTACCTCCAAAGTTTTGCTACCCTATCAGACGGCAGGTGGAAAACATACCCTGCCCCACCATGTGCTTTACTGTAATATGGAATGTAATAACATATGTTTTGTTATGTGGATAAAATCAAAGGAGTTTAAGTTACTACTTTAAACTGTAACAACACACCGCATTAATCCAAACAAGAAAACAACATGCCCTGCATCCACGCGTCCATTGTAGAGTCGTGCATTTGCATAGGGTTTTAGACTGTTCATTCATGTAACCAAATAACCTTTTTAAATTTTTAAATCACTTTAGTGGGTAACAGGGTTAAAAGTGAGGTGCTTCAAAACAATTATTGACCAAATCTACCCTTCCTTGTGTGTATATACTTCCTTTTGTGTTCTTTTGGAATATTTAATCATTTATGTAATGTAGGATGGGTTAGATTTGTATTGAATTTATGGGAAATTCCAGGAGATGATAAGAAGTCCAGCAAACTCTTTAAATTAAGTTATCGATGATGTAATTCATTCTAGGATTTTATTTTCAGGGTTTCACTGAGGTTCAGATGTCAAAACTTAAGAAAAGCGAAGCATTCACTAGAGAAAGGGAGAGAGAAATCGAACAGGTAAGTTCTTTATTTGTTGAATGATATATTCTTATATATTCATGCTATATATATTCTTTTATTTAAAGAAAAAAGGTTACTCATGGGCTGAACTTTACTTTTATTATCTGCTTGTTGTTTGAAGGTTGTGGAATCAGTCAATGAGCTTGCACAGATTATGAAGGATCTTTCAGTTCTTGTGATTGATCAGGTATACGAATCCTAATTAATTGAGTTATTGATGAGTGGTGATGATAAGTAGTTCAGACTTCCAGACTATTGATTTCTTCATTTGAACAGGGAACAATCATTGATCGGATAGACTACAATATACAGAATGTTGCGGCTTCAGTTGAAGAGGGTTACAAACAATTGCAAAAGGTTTCATCGCCCACCCTATTCTTACGTCTCTCTAGTAATAGTGATTTTGTTTCATGGTGATTTCTGTAGAGTGATCCTGTATTAAAGGCGAACAGAACTTTATGCCACGCTCCACATGCTATGTTAACTTGTAGGCGGTAGATGATAGTATGGCACTTATTGGGTAGCACGTTGGTGTATAGAAACTGATGCTTATAAGCTACAAAAAAATGTCAATGTGGGAAGCATGTGGTAAATCTTTTTACCTTTGGCCAATAATGACTTATTGGCCATTTGAAAATGATATGAGTAGATTAGTTCTTTAAAAAATTCATAGTGATTTACTTTTATGACTTCAAAAAATATATTTTGATAAAAAACTGAGTTCAGAGTTGCATCTCCCAGGGCGTAAAAGGACAAAAAATATTGCATAAGAAGTAAACAATTCAGTTAAAAGGTAAAAAAAAACTTGAAGTTTTTGTGACTGGAGGTAGTAAATTTTTGAACAAAATCTTCACTTTACCGCAAGTACTATTGCGTGCCTTTATGACCCCCTCTGCATTCATATGTTATTGTCTGCTAGACATTATTTTTAAAATTTTCCACAGAAGTCCTCGGTGTTTCACTTGCAGCACCTAGTATTTATATCAAAGCGCTTCTGCAAAGGAAGAAAAATAGGAGCAACGTCAGCCCCTGAAATTTGCAGACTAAAATCTTCATCTGATCTCTGCTATGCAGGCTGAGAGGACGCAAAAGAAAGGGGGCATGGTGATGTGTGCCACTGTCCTCGTCATTCTTATCTTCATCATGATAGTTCTCCTGATTTTGAAGAACATCCTTTTCTGACATAGATCTCTCTTTATTACGGTTGATGAAGCTCTCTCTCTTTTACGGTTGATGGATGGCTTCCAAGTGAACACCACGCTCATCTACTCTTATGTGAGTGGCTATGCAGTGCCTGCGTATTGGAAAAACTGCAGTTCGTTTGCATCGTGCAATATGATTTACTGATCTTAAAAGATGGTTCTTCTGCCCATATTCATAATGGCTGGGTCAGCAAGTCTCCTCTTCAGTCTTCCACAATTTTTGCAGCACTGCAAGTGTAGAGATGTCATATTCATACGAGCCTGATTTTTTTTTTAATGAAGAGTTGTGTTGACACAATTCCCCTACCCGTTTGTCTTGGAGCAACCAGGTTTGGTTTTGTATGCTCTGTATAAAGCTGTACTATGATCCAATTCTTAAAAATAAAAAAGGTAGCTTCCCCCTCTGTGCATCACCATTTCCTACATAGTTTCTGCCTTCCATTCTGTGCTAGTTTTTGAAGTGGCATTTCAGTGTACCAGAGGATCCCAACATTTTTGCGACAACTTTTCCTTGGTTTTGCTCTCATCCTGTGTCATTATTTCATCTTATTACTTGCTAAGATGTACCTGCTAACTATGTTTCCCTTGCAATATGATATGAAGTGCACATTGTGGTGGATATGTGAAGGGCTGCAAGTTTGCCAACGATTCTCCTGTAGTGTGTTTCGTTGGAAATGCAATGTGGACTTTCTTTTTCAGGTGTCGGCATGGTGACGCTGTCAGTTTACCACTCAAGTTCGTCTGATGATTTTGGTCATTGACCTTGCAATTAGCCAGCGCTGCTGCTGCTAAGTTGGAACTTCAAGGATTTGTTTGGCTCCGGAGCGGGGAGCCATGGATCAAGGTGATGGATCGCTGTCGGCCATCATCTACTGCTCCAACCTCTTCTATTAATCAGGTCGGCAGCCGTGGTGTTTTCTTTCTTGCTCCCATTGCCTCACTCCATTTTGACCGGTTGGTCCCAAATCGTGCAGCATGTACTGTTAGTGGTGATGTAGGATTTCTGCGCCCCACATGTAATTGAATTCAGCTTTGTGTGTGTCCTTTTGTCCCCATTTATAGTGCTCTGGTTGCTTCAGCTGTTGCTGTAAATGGGACAGCAGCTATGTTTCTCCTACAATGCACCTATCTAGGCTTTCTTTTTTTATCTTTCTATGCTTCACTTCCCTGGTACTGCTAGGGACATGCCCTACAGAATGCCTATCTACCGACCTATGTACTTATCTATCTAGTATGATGATGTCCTATGACTATTTTTTACTATAGTCAGTTTATTTTTTCACTATAGTTGATAATACCTTATTTAGTATAATTAAATTTAAAAAAATTAAAAATAAAAAATATGTTAGACCATCATAGATAATGAGAAGAAATACGGAAAAAAGAGAAAAGATAAAAAAAGTCTAAATAAGCTAAAAATCAGATAATGATGAAATTAATAAATAGTGAATTAAAAAGTGAGAAACTATTACCGAAATGAGCGGAGAATAAGAGAGGGAGAGGAGAGAGAAGGATGAGGTAGACTTCGAAAGAGCAATTGCTTTGTTCTACTAGCAAGTAGAAGTAGAGTAGCAGCTTCAAATATTCAAATGTGGTAGGATGGTAGTAATAGTGGTACTGACCGTACTAGATTCTGCATCATGAATGCTCTGCTTCCCCTGTCCCTTGCTCTCTTCAGCTCTCATGTTCATCTTTTCCCCAGCTGGGGAGTGCAGTGGTGATAGATTAGTGATTCAGTAGCAATATTTGATATCTATATGAACATTTTTACCTTCCAGATTTGTACTGCAAGCTCGAAGCAAAACGCCAGAAGAGGGTACGGGTCAGGTCAAAGTTCGATGTTTTTAGAGTGTGTTCATAATGCAGATTGGTTTGTGTTGTGCACGTAGGTCCTGTAGAAATATCCTCTGTACTGCTGTATTGCACACAAATTATTGGTCCTGATGCTTGTGTTGATGGACGGAATGGATCGATTATCTACCAAGGTGGTATTTGACGGCTTCGGGTGATGGATGTTTGATGTGATGCGATGTCCAAAAGTATCACCGTCCTAGAGGATATGTCTTTCCCAAACCACATATGTCATTAGCTAGGTCGGTAGATCTCCAACCCATCTAGGTGGTGATCGGTTCGGCTGAAAAGCGTATGGCTTATGTCTAAAAACACTGTAGCTGGCTGAAAAAAATATTGTAGCTGACAGAGACTTATTTAGCATAATTAAATTTAAAAAAAATTAAAAATATAAAAATATATGTTAGCCCATTACGTATAATACAAACAAATACGAGAAAAAAAAACCGGCAAAAAAGCTTAACAAAAAAGCCAAAAGTTCAGAAAAAGGCGAAACTTATGAATAGTAAAAAAGAAGCCAGAAGCCGAATCCGAGTTGATCAGAGCCCTAGACAAGCTGCACACTTTGCAACCTACAATTGCTCCTGTTGCCTTAACTTGTAAGCGAGAAGCAGGCACTGAGGGAGGAGCCAAGCCCAAGCCAGCCAAAGGCGTATTGAGATCCACGGACCTTGCTTCGGAGCTACAGTAACCACGGTTTTGATCAAATCTCGATTATTAGATGCAAAATGAATATCCCATCCCTACCGTAATTTAAGTTTCACATATCTAGAAGGTACATTATTTAAGTAAATTAGATTATATTTATTTTTAATAAAAAGAGTAGTACTATGGCCTCATTTCTAGAAGCTAAAAATCGGAATGAACGCGTTGGCTGCTTAATTTCGTTTTTTTTTCTTCTCTTTCTTTTGTTTCTTTTTTCCTTTGCATTGTCTGTAGAGATATAACAATGTTTTTAATCTTATTTTTCTTTTTAATTTGAATTGCTCAGAAAAAGTAACAATTGTTATAGTACAAATTCAGTAAAAAATCAACAGCCAAAAACCGCTCGAAAAAGCCAGAATGAATGAGTAGCTATCATGTTTTCGATTATTTTTTTTAAAAATAATACGCTTCGCAAGTATTTGTGCTGGATTTGTATGGCGGGATGGAGGCATTAGCTTTAAGCTTTCTTTTCAGTTTCTAAAAGCTTCTTTTCGGTTTTTCTACAGTAACTAGTTTTTAAATATAGTATCTTTTCAAGATAGGGTTTAGTAGTTAATTGTAGTACATACTGTACTGACTTCATTTATATCGGCAAAACCACACATGAGTTTCTGCTACTCTGTAATCTTTTACATGAATAATCCAAAACCACAGATATAGTTAAAAGCCATAAACTTTAGCAAAAAAAAAAAACAGCCCTCATATTACTAGTACATGCTATGGAGGTCAAGCAGAAAGAAACGCTGCAGTGCAGGACGATGGCTACGGTAACTCCTTTTTAGCGTAGTAGTGCTGCAGTAGCAAAAACCGGATCTCAACTTGTGCTGCGTTTTAATCAGAATGCGGGTCCGATTTGCTCCGATTTCCCACCTCCTCCTCCTCCATTAATGGCCACCACCAAGAAGCCCCCAGCCCCCACTTGACCTCCACCATCCGCCTCCCCCGCCCGTCTCTCTCTCTCTCTCTCCACGTTCTTGTGCCGAGCAAGGAAGCAAGGAGCGCAGTCCCACTACTTGATGCTGAGCTCGTCGTCCTCCGCGGCGGCGATGGGGATGAGAGGCTACCCGCACCAGCAGCAGGCGGCGGTGTTCACGGCGGCGCAGTGGGCCGAGCTGGAGCAGCAGGCGCTCATCTACAAGTACCTCATGGCCGGCGCGCCTGTGCCGCCCGATCTCCTCCTCCCCATCCGCCCCCACTCCGCCGCCGCCACCTTCTCCTTCGCCAACCCCGCCGCCTCGCCCTTCTACCATCACCACCACCCCTCCCGTAAGCTCCCTCGACTTCCCCTTCTCTTCATAGCTTATCTCCTGCCAAGAACCTTGCATAAATGGGAAAATTGCTCATTTGCCCCTGTGATGTCTCACTGAGTGTCAGTGACACAACTGGGGCAAATGAGCAAAGTGCATATTGATGCATGGGGCAAATGAGCAAAACCTGCCTTCCTGTTGGGTATTCAAGAAGCATATTAAATAAGAAAATGTTTTCTTGGGATTCTGTTTCCGCTTTTTAGGAGAGGGACTTTTAGCTGCTTATTGATATGGATCGATCTGCTATTGCTGTGACGATTTATTCATGGATAAGCATATATGTAGTTTCATGGATCTTTGCTTATATGATTCGTTGTTCACACTTCTATCTCTTGAGTTGGTGAAATGTTAATGTGGCTCTGATCTCTTGATTGAATGGATGAATGGTGATGGTTGTGTGGATTAAACATGCTTATTGATGTATTGCAGTGAGTTACTACGCGTACTACGGGAAGAAGCTGGACCCAGAGCCGTGGCGGTGCCGCCGCACCGACGGCAAGAAGTGGCGGTGCTCCAAGGAGGCGCACCCCGACTCCAAGTACTGCGAGCGCCACATGCACCGCGGCCGCAACCGTTCAAGAAAGCCTGTGGAATCCAAGACAGCTGCTCCTGCGCCTCAACCGCAGCCCCAGTTGTCCACGGTGACAACTACATCCTGCGACACCGCGCCTCTCCCGTCCCTGGCAGTGGGGGCCAAAACCCATGGCCTCTCTCTCGGCGATGCTGGCTCGTCACAGTCGCAGATTCATGTCGATGCTTCATCGTACGGCAGCAAGTATGGTTATATTCATTACCCCCTTTTGACCCTCATTGTTACTAGTATTGAATGCTTATCTGAATTAAGCTTGTTAACCTTGATTGGTTTGGTTGCACGTTATGCTGGCATACAGCTGCTCTTGCATGATTGAAAAGATTGACTCAACTCTGATAGTATTTGAGCTCACGATGTTGATGATGCTTATTGCTCAAGTAGCAAACTTACCCTCATACTTGTGTGGTAAGGGCTGCAATTTGTGTTTTAGGTTAGAGCTGATCTCAGGGGCTAGGTCAAAATGATTGATATTGCCATGATCCTCCTTAGTTTCTTTTACACTGCCATTGCAAAAGTCAGCACCACACCGGCTAAGACTTTGTGCATGGATTTCTTCTAGTGAAAGCTTAGTTGTACCTTATCTTTTACTTTTGATGCTATAAATGGCACAAGGACTTACTCTGCCTTATGCTTGGCAGTCGTAGCTCTTGTTATACTATTACTTTTTGTAGTGTTATGGTAAGAATAGCTTTTTCCTGGCTTCCTATGCCCTGGCTGATTCTTCCTTTTAGGTGACTTGATAAAATATCTGAAGAAGTGTGGTTGGCGGTTACCATGTTCTCTGGGTGTTTTTGGTCCATACTCTCTGCTATGGAGATCTATCCTTTTTGTGCATCATCTCTTCACATATTGTTTCTCCCCTATGCAATCAATGAAGAAAAGTTGGACCATAGACCCTTATGCATGTGCTGCATGATATGTGTTCGAAACGATGATTTGCTCCTATTCTAGAGTTTACTACTTTTTTGGCTTATGCAGTTAACTAGATTAGTGACTCTTAGGACCTGTTCTTTGGCTTTTGCTACAGTACAGTAACTTTTAAATGGAGTATTTTCTCAAGACGGGGTCTATAAATTAATTGTAGTATACATTAAAAGCCCAACATCTGTACCAGCCAAAATCGCAAGCGGGTATCTCTCTCTCTATAATCTCTATCGCGAACAGCCTAAAATTTAAAAAATTCAGCCAAAAGTCGTAAGCTACAGGCATAAGTCAAAAAAAGAACAGACCCTTACTCCTTTTGTGCTCTGTTCAATGTAACTAGATAGTAGAGAAGTGTTCATAAACTCATTTTGTGATTGAAGGGTGCTTGGTGAGTTTGATGTTCTTCTGTTGAGTTGTGGTAGTCCAGGTTAACTAGTATGAACTTGGAACCTTGTTACGAACTTCTCACCACTCAAGGCTTGTTTCACTTCATACCATGCAAATCCACATATAGTTTGTTGTCTTAGGTTAAAAATGATTAGTCCTTGTGATACAGATGGCCTTCTAAGTTTTTGCTCAGTTTATAAATATTTTGTTTAGCAAGGTACAATTTTCTTGTATCCATGGTTATGCAGGTACTCTCTTGGTGCTAAAACTGATGTGGGTGAGCTGAGCTTCTTCTCTGGAGCATCAGGAAACACTAGGGGCTTCACCATTGATTCTCCAACAGATAGCTCATGGCACTCGCCGCCGTCCAGTGTACCCCCATATCCATTGTTGAAAACTAGAGATTCTGGCCTCTTACCAGGTGCCTACGCCTATTCCCACCTTGAGCCGTCACAGGAACTTGGCCAGGTGACCATCGCCTCGCTGTCCCAAGAGCAGGACCGCCACTCTTTCAGCGGTGGGGTGGGAGGGCTGCTGGGAAATGTGAAGCATGAGAACCAGCCATTGAGGCCTTTCTTCGACGAGTGGCCTGGGACACGGGATTCATGGTCGGAGATGGACGACGAGCGGTCCAACAGGACCTCCTTCTCGACAACTCAGCTCTCAATCTCCATCCCGATGCCCAGATGTGGGTCCCCTGCCGGTCCGCCCCTACCTCAAGCGTCTTAGAATGTATTTCTTTGCTTGTCCACACATATGTCGCATGCAGACTACTGACTAAATTTCCTTTGTTGATGCAGGCGATTGAGGAGTTTGCATTGCGCTGCTGTTAGTGAGTGATTCGGAGATTCTTAAGCGGCACGCATGCCCTGGTTCTTTCTTCCATTATATTGTACTGAGAACTCGTCTAAGAGCAAGATCACTGAGATCTCGTCTAAGAGCAAGATCCTTGTCTATTATTAGTGGGGACAGAGAACTCCGACCAGTTTTAAGATTCTGCCATGCTTTGTACCCGGACCTGTCGGACGCTGCCTTTTCAGTCTCTTGTTGCAGCGGATGTATCATGTACCTTACCTATTCGCTTCCCAATTTGTGGAATCTGATATCTAGCATCAAGTGCTTTCCAAATCGCACAAGGCATTTTGTTTGTTTTCTTCAAAAGTGATGCAATGCAAATCAGATATGTTGGCGGAAAGGTTCTCTTCAATCGGAAGAAGTTGCTTTTTGGACAGTCCAAATCCAACAAGAATGCGACATGGTTATGCGTATAAAATAAGCTCTTTTAAGAAGAGAAACTGCGCGTGAGGGTGATTTGCATCGAGCAAACTCAAAAAAGGAACTTTGCGTGGCGCTGAAGTTGCTCGGGAAGTATGAAGCAGCTTCTGAGCTGAAACCTGTGGACTGCGAAAGGCGAAAGGATTGCACGCAGCTGGCTCGCAAAGAAGGCTCGCTCAGGTCTTGCGCAGAGGCAGGCGTCGTTTCGGTCCGAAAAGCCCAGTATGGTCGAGCACGAGGCTCAGAGGCTGCAGCAGCCTGTGCAAACTGGTACTCGCAAAAACATCACGTCACGCAAGGCAGTTTGCATCGGTGACTGATCCCCACTCCGAGCTCGAATCTTTTTCACCACATACCAATATACTTTATAGGCTAGTACCATGTAACATTAACAGGCAATGCCGGAACATCTGAACAAGCAAAGCAGGCAGTAGCACAAGCAACTCAACAGGCAAAGTAACCACCACACAATAGCTGCATGTCACAGGCCATGCAGGAACGGCTGAACAAGCGTCACGTCACAACGCATAGCATACTACCATCCCGACTCGAAACACAACCACCATGGAGACGCGTCCGGCCATGCTTGCATGCCCCCCCCCCCCCCCCCCATCTTGGTAGCACCATCGAGGTGACGCTATGCGACGCACGAACCGGGACAAGACGCCCTTTTATTTATCACAAGCAAATAAAGGAGACTGCTGGCTTGTTTTTCAGGATAGTGTTTTGGTGAAAGGTCGCGACGATGCATGAAGCGCAGCGCCACCATGACACCTTGTTTCTTCATCTTCAGCTAACGAGCTTCCTCTGAAGGAGAGCCCTCTCGCCTGGCATCTCGTATGAGCGCCGAAATGGGTGGGCTCCCACGGGCAAGGGCCGCCTCACGGTATTCCCATGAGTTCTCGCCTTCAGATCCACAAACTTCTCAGAAGCCAAGCCTGACGCCCTGTTGGAGCCCATTGTCAGCTGAGACAGCTTCTCAGCAATGTCAGGTGCATGAGGGCTCTGGTCCTTAACGAGGTAATTTCCTACTAAAGGATCAAAAGAAGGTTAATTAGAGATGTAAGCATGAAAAATCCAGGGTGGCAACCAAGATCTTTTCAAGTATACCACTACAAAATGTTCGGAATAATACTCACCATTGCTCCTTACTGGTGGTGGTGGTCTGGACCAAGGCTGATTCATCGCGTTCACCTTTGTCAGTTTATGATTGCTCTCTGGAGCCTGCAACAGAGAATAAATATTCTTGAGTCACTGAAATACTACAAACTAACTGGATGTAAAGAAAAAGAGTTTATATTCACCTGATGATCCAACTCCAGTTTCCTTTGCACACCAGCTGCAACAATGACAAGGTAACTGTGAACTCCAGGTACAATAGCCACAAATCCTGCATATGAATTTAGTATGACAACGCCATCTCAAAAGGATTACCTGCTCTTGCTGGGGTGGTAGTGCTAAAGTATGAGTTTGAGTAATTAATTCCTGGTCTCCCATTGGAGAAAGTCCCCACAGAGTATCTCCTGGCAGTCTTCTGATCCACAGCTCCTTTAGCCCCGACTACACGATACATTATTCGAATTACTTCAACAATGATGCTCTATGAAAAAGAATATGAATTTGTGGATCTCAATAATATTGACAAACCTGACGGCGGTGTCGATGCATATCCAGTTGATCTGAACCGAAGTGAAGGGGGGATATAGAAGCATGGCTGTAACATAACAATTATGGTAAGGTCATGAATCGAATTAATTCATCATCTACTATAGTATGGAAAGCCGTCAGAAATATTACCTGAAAGAAGGAATGCTGCAAAACCTCCACTGCTGTTGGTCTTCTTCGTGGATCCCACGAGCAAAGCCACTGCAACAGTAATTTGTTATTAGTAATTTATTCCGGAGATGATCATCTTTTACACTACTTTGAGCAAAGATAGGAAATACTGATATGTACCGAAATAAGGTCGACTGCATCTTCACTTGCCAAAGGAACCACTTCCGAAAGATGTATGCTTTCAGACTGTAAGAATACGATAAAACAGTTATGTACCAATCACTCTTATTTCGACACTAGACTACTAGAGGGAGTAAGGCTACCAAATGATTCTACCTGAGGAAACTGAAAACTGATAGATGCTGCAAGCTGCAGTCCGTCAGCCCAAGTTCGCTGATTTGGAGTGCCAAGAATGCTACAGATTTTGTAAAGCTCATCTGCTTCACTGGAAGACAGATAACATAACGTTATAAAAGGCCAGTCTGTAAGGAATAATTTGGAAGAACATAAGGCCACACCACATCAATCACAAAATAAAAATTTCAAATTACAGGTGCTTTCTAGATTAGAAAATTTTCCTATTTGTTAAAATGGTCAATGAAGACTATTTGACCCAAAACAGCATGCTTTGCTTAACATTTAGCCCTCAGCCACTATTAAAACCGGATTTAGATCTCAATTAATTTGGTGCATTTCAACCAAAAGAACAGGAGAATTAAATTCAGTAGAAAAAGATCATGTATACCTTGAGCCAGGGAAAAGAGGTCGCAGTGAAAAAAGCTCCGCAATGATGGCACCCATTGCCCACATGTCTGCAAATGCAATGAGGAATAAGCACATTGTAAAATTGTAGCAATCTCCTTTCTGTCAAATGCATAAATATTCTCCACTCACCAACTGCTGAGTTATAAACAGAAGCTTGAAGCAGAACTTCAGGGGCACGATACCTATGTTGGTAGTAAAAATTAACATCTTTGTTTTACTGTATATAACTTAAGCAATTATAAGACTCGAAACATAGCCTACCAGCGAGTGGACACATATTCTGTGTACGGTGGTTCAGAAGAAATCTCTCGAGCAAGCCCAAAATCTGCTATCTTGATGAGCTCCTTTGTAACTAGCAAATTTTCTGAAATAACAAAATGCCACAAGACCGATGATGGTTGGTAGTTGCTAATAACAACAAACACGGCCAGACCCAAAAAGAACCCATTGCAGGTAAATTAACAAGGATTTATGCTCCAGTGTTTCTTCCTCCTTTTATTTCTTTATTTATTATTAGTTTTGCTCTTATGGACAGGCAAGCACTAATGCCCTATCAAAAGACTAATCATACTGTCATGCTTGCACTGTCTGGATCTGTGACTGTGATCTAAGTAATAAATTATCAATGCATAGATCACCCTATGCATACCTGGGACATGAGCAAGGAAAATAGAAGACAAAACATATAGTTTTTTACAAAACATAAGAGAGATGTTTTAATGTCATTCGCTCTTTTTCATATTGTCTAGGTCCTAACACAAGAGTTAAGATCACATAAACATAGCACAACTATTGCACAAAAAAACATAATAAGCAACTCCAGAATCCAGACGTTAACAAGCATGCCAGGTATGGAAGATTACAGCCATACCAGGCTTAAGGTCACGGTGAAAATATCCACGTTGATGCATGTGACTCAGAGCTTGAAATATTTGAAAGCACCAATTTCGGACTTCCGTCTCCGAAAAGGGCTTCCCCCTGTTCTTCATCAGCTGGTAGAGATTGCATTCCTAACATCACCACATAGAGCACATAAAACTTCAGTCACTTTACAGGTTACAAGCACCGAAACAAAAACACAAGGCGGCTATGAATGATCTATACCATGTATTCAAAAACAAAGAATAACATGTCATTCTCTCTTATGACTTCCTTGAGCTTCACGATGTTTTGATGGTTCATCCTTCGTAAGGACTGTCGAAACAAATAAATTAACTCAAAACAAAGTAATAGCCATGATAGACTTTGACTACATGTTACGTAACAGTAAATCACCTTCACTTCACGGAGATTGATGCACTCCTCCCAAGAATAATATTTTTTCTTCATTTTCTTGATTGCAACCTGTGAAGGCCAGGTATGTCAACAAGGTGGAAAAAAAAGAACATCCAGTTAAGGCAATGGAAACATCAAATTATTGGTTACTTCGAGAAAACAGATCGCAATGCCTAGCTCGCTACCCTCCAGCCTAGCTTGAATTTAATTTAGATAGGGAAACATCATACCAAAAATAGCAACCTAGCTCGCTACCCTCCAGCCTAACAAAATAAGCAGCTAAACTGTGTAACTACTGAAAAAATGGCATAAAAGAAGCAATTATTGGGGTAAGCAGAGTGGCATACCACTTCACCACTTTCTTTATTGATTGCACGCCAAACACTCCCAAATGTGCCATCACCAACTTCCTTAATAATCTTATACCTGGATTATACAAGAACAAAGTTAGCAGACATACAGAGTTCCAAGTTCATGATCATCTGACAAAAAGGGGGAGAGTTAATTTACCTCTCCATTTTATTAGCTGGAGTGCAAAGCTGGCCTTATTTTAGAACAGCCGTATAATCACAAACAAGACTCGTATGCATATTGCTGTAATGTCTTTGGAGGGTAGATCACCAAAGTCACTAGAGGCTTTTTGCAAAGCTCTGTAAGCAATACCCATACTCTGTGACCAAAAAAAACACCTTCACCCTGAAATCACAACAAAATGGATTAGAAGATTGGAGGAGATTAAAAGTTACCAAGAGACCAATGACAACTAATGTTTACATTTTCTGATTTTGCTTTATGGCTGAATCGTAAATAATCCAAGCTTAAATTAGAAATTTGAAGCATACCTAAGGTTACGCCATCAAAAGTGAAGCCTGACGAAGAACGGCGCACACAGCACACACCAAAGATTGGGCTAGTCAAACTGAAAACTCGCAGTGATAGGGGAGAAGAGAGCTAACAGAAGCAAAGAAAGCCAGAACCTGCCGAGGGCAAGAGATGCGTGAGATGATGAGAATAGGAACAGCTATACCATGAAAATATCGGGCTACCAGCTTCTCAAATAAAAGCATACCTAGAGCTTATTTCTGACAACAAAGATCTACACGTTAGATCCGCGTGTCCAAAGAAGTTCCGACAGTAACTTTTGCTGGCTGACCAGTGCCACAACAAAAATTACCAAAATGTTGCCAGAGGGGGAGACGCACCATGCTCAAATAAATGTGCTACAGCTGCACTGCAATCACTAGTCGATTCTAACGTCCAACAGCATGGGACCAGGCAAGGCAGTCGCTAAATGAGGTGTGATCTTCAGGTGCAATTGAAAAAGGAGATGACAAGGAAGTCTCTGAAAAGAGAGAACCTCCAGCCAAGAACTTCCTCAAGCAGCGAGACGTGGGATACAGAGGAACTTGTTGTGTAAAGGGTGTGCTCCATATCCTTTCTAAGAATGCTATAACCCCAGCGGTGAACGGTGCTGAAACCTGAAAAAAGTCAAAAGTGATAGATAAGCAACAAACATATAGCTGAAAACGTGTGAAGATAAAATAACACAACACAACATAACCAAACTGTACCATGCGAGCCTAGAAGCATGAAAATTCAAAACATACAGCACACGTATAAACATATGCATTAGACAAACACGTATAACATTCATCCAAAGGAGATGCTTCCATAACAAACGAGGATTCTTCATATCAACAATATTATGGTCAATGGCCTAAACAGTTTGATTTAATTGATCCTTCCCCTATTTCTCCTGATTAATTTTGCTGAGAGCATATAGATAGCCACATATGTAACATGGTGTGATGCAATAGGATGCAACAAAGTATATGAGCTGGACGAAACTATGCACACAGCACCAGCCATGAATGCAGTAAAGTTGCATCTATGAAATATACTGTACAAATCGAAACGCATAACCACACGACCCATCCCTTCCCACCACAAATTAGGCATCACACACGTGCAATCATGCATAAATAGATAGCGGGGAACTGAAACGGAACCCTAATCCAGCCGCACCACCACGAACATCGCCGAATCCCCATAGAATTCGCCAATCGATCACCGCGGCCAACCTCCTCCAGACTCGAATCGAAACAATTTAAACAAACAAACCTCGCATCGACCAGATCACCCCAACTCCCCCTCCTCCCGGATCTCAGAACACACCGCGCCGATCAAACAACCATCACAGGATCCCGCAACCCCAACCGATCCCTCCCACCACAATTCAATCACCCGTCGCTCGACCTCTCCCGCATGGATTCGACCAAACCAGACCGGAATTGGGGGGAGAAGAGGGCACACATGGAGGGAGCGAGCAAGCGGAGCCACCGACCTGGGAGCCTCTCGGCATAACCACGCGCCGCCGCCGATGGATCCAGGGGAGGCCGCCGCGGCCTCCAGCGCTGATGGGGTGGGGAGGGGGAAGGGGGGGGGGGGGGCGGGTGGTTCAACACCGCCACGCGCGGTGAGGAGGTGGGGAACGGATGGAAGGGTGGGTTGCTCGGGGATTTTTCGTCGTGTCCCCTCCTGATTTATCCGGCGTCCAACGCGGCGCCTATTTGCGTTCCAGTCCCTGTTCAACTCTGCTTCTACCAAACAAGCCTCCCCCCGCGGTTTCCACGAGACCCCTTCGACTACTTGTCTCATGACAGGGCACTCTGGGTCTTTGAGACGCGGCTTGTGTTCTTTGAATTTTATTTTGTTTATAAAAAATAATATATAGAGTAAAATACTTGTATATAATCTGGCCTTGATCAACTCAGCTTCGGCTTCTGGCTTATTTTTCACTATTCATAAGTTTCATCTTTTTCTGAACTTTTGGCTTTTTGTTGAGCTTTTTTGCCGATTCTTTTTTTCCCCATATTTGTTTGTATTATACGTAATGGGCTAACATATTTTTTATATTTTTAAATTTTTTTAAAATTTAATTATGCTAAATAAGCCTCTATCAGCTACATGATTTTTTTCACCAAATACAAGATGTTTTACCATAAGCCATGAGCTTTTCATCCGAACCGATCACCACTATTGTCTACTATAATTTACCTATAGACCTTATATGGAAAAATGTACTGTTCAAAAATAATTAATGTATAAACGGAAGCAAAAACTAAAGCATAAGTGCAAAAGAATCCACCTTGTTTTGGGTAGTTTTGCTAGCTCTTTTTGGCTTTGATATATGACTTTTAGTTGTTTGTAAGAGAAAATACGGAGAGAGAGAGAGACTCATGTGCTATTTTGACTCATGTACAACTAGAAAGACTTCTCCATAAATGAGATTAAGCAGGGATGTTTGGCATCCTAGACTAGGGAAAAAAAACCTTAACGTTTGAAATTAACTGAACGGAAGCTTCCCAAGGTGCCCTTTTTTACCCCGGTGTGTATGATATGATAACGAGGAATGTAAGGTTTATTATGTCGAAATAGCTAGTCGTCCACTCGTCCCGTTAGCTAGCTCTTGCAATAATCCTTGGTGTCCTTCCAGAACACCGGACCGGACCGGACCGTCGCAGACGGAAGCAGATTTTACGGGGAGGCCATTGAGATATTTAAGTGGCCACGTGGCAGTATATGAGATTAGGCGACTACGATTAGGATTAGAGAGACAGCAACGAGTACCCACTTGTGTACCCAAAAAAATGCTCCCATAGAAGCTTGCTAGTTTTTCCCTTTTCATTTTTTTGTTTTGGGATCTTCCCCTTTCATTCTTTTACTGGTTTTTCTTCGAGGGATTCCGTTTCCGGTTCAAATCAACGCACGTGTGAAACATGTCCGAGTAGAATAACTCTGGATAGAATAACCTTGTGTGTGGCTAGTTTTTTCGACGCAAAGGGTCTTGGACCCCTTGTGCAAACATGGCTGGCTCAAGAAAACTGCATCTCATTTGGAAAATTGGCCTATTCTTTTGGACTATATCTAATAACATTTATTACGTTTTTCAAAATGATAGTTGCGCTACGGTAAAATACAAAATAAGATAAAATTTGTAAAAAAAATAAAATAAACAATCAGATTCATTAAGATTTACGTCTCATATATTGTATAACCAAATATTTTTGTCACATAATAATGTCACATAACGACTGATCCTTTGAGGAGGCGACAACATCATTGGACTCACCCACCGACGAAGATGACATATTTTGACAATAGGCCCAAATTAACAGGTAAATGCACATAAGGAAAAGCTCAATATGAGCTAGCTCAATTATATCTTTCAAGTGAAAGACCCCAAGCAATAACATTAACACCCTCTAGCAGTCCCATGGGAAGTAACATTTCAGGTCTGAACATGCCTGAGTTGCAGTACAGTGTGCTTGATCCTTTATGTGACGCATCTGTTTGATTCTAGCCAACAATTGGCGGGATTGCAGCATCATCAGGGAAAACATTTGACAACAGTGCTAAGAAGCGGCAGCTGTTAGTGACCCATGCTTAACAGTTGAGTGGTTTGAATCCAATTTGAGCCGTCCAGCTCAACTTGGTTTGCATGTAGCATGAAAGATACATATCGATTATCAAACTGAACACACTTTGTAGCTTATTTCTCCCAGACCGAGTATAATAGGGGGACGTAGTAGATATGGAGATCAAAAGTCAAAACAAGACTAAACTGTTAGCATTAGCTTTGTTTCAGTAAAAATCTACCAAGGATGGTACATGCTACGAAGATGAGACTAAGTTCAGCTCATGAAGGTACAGATCGGCAGCTTGAGATTTCACAGCAGTCACCCTCCTAGACTCCTGGTTAATATGACTATAGCGCGATATAATAGCAAAGGCTTGGCTGTGACCTGAAACATGCCGAAGAGTGAAGCGAAGGGCATGGAAGCCAGGTTTTAGACTTCGCCCTATCCACTTTACCATCTTTTGTGATAATTTAACTATGTTAAGACTGTTCTCCAGTGGACCTCCGTACCAATTGCTATGGGAGCTTAGAAAGACGACTTCCGAAAGGTTTAAATCAACAAAAGCAAACGGGCCTTTGTATTGCGGACTTGCGGTGAAGGATCCTCAAGCCAACCGCACTTCTTCACCATGGCAAATGCTTCATTTGTCTCTATAGTGAATCAAACCATGAATCAAAATCATCGATACATTTGAGGACCGAATGTGGAGGGCATTGGCATTTGAAATGTTGTCTTGCACCACAGCACCAGTCTGAGATGCGCTTTGCGTCCCGTCATTCAAGCACAATGAATCGCTCGAAAGCGGGCCATCCACCGAATCGTTGATAGATGTTACTTCAATCGCTTAGCATATCCAAGTCAAAGTTGCGATGAGTTAAAACTTGGTTGAGAAGTTAAGCTTGATGCAAGAAACCTTCGTTCGGCGAGACAGGAAACCTCAAAGCAAGTCATCTAGAGCATCATCAAGAGGAGCAGTGCGAGATTTGGAGGAAGTGCAAGATGTAATTTTCTCGTTCGATTTGCTAACCTTCGTAGTCGAATTGTTTCCAAATGATCCATCTAAATTGGAGCTAGAAAGGTGAGTTCCACCAAGTGAATTAAGAAGCATGTCAAGTTCTTTCAGCAGCCCACCTCAAACTTGGACCCGTCGCTATGGCTGCACTCAGAACAAGATCCATTAGTCTTGTATAGCTCTTATCTTCTTGATTCGAATGCACAAGTTGAGCACTAATTTGGGTGGTGATGCGGTTTTTCTTCTTCAAAACATTGTGACCGATGATCTGCTTTCATTTGATCATCGAATGGATGTTCTTGGCATAGCCATGATTAATTACATCTTTCCGGCATCTATGTCCTTGAAGTTATGTTGAACCAAACCGTCTTTAGCATCACTTTCCGCAGATATGTCACATTGAATCAATATTTCATTGTCTTGGATGCATCACCTAGGAATAATCGGATGAATCGTGGATTTCAAGTCAAGCTGAACGGATATGAAAACCACTCAAGCATAAATAGCATGTTTGATGAAAAGGAGATCTTAATGTCAATACTTATAAAACAATCATACAAAAACATGAAATGAGAACCTTCATAGACAAATAGGCACCAAAGGGAGGGGAGCAATTAATGTTACTCAGAATCTCAAAAGAATACCAACAAAGACTTTAGCTTTATGCACACGGAAGACAAATCAAGGGAGAGGTGTTAATCATCCTAATGCAATTGGTCAAATAGCGCAATAGGGTCCAAATGTCCATTCAAATTCATTACCCTATCTAATCTCTGTATGGAAGGTCATTGTGCTCCAATGAAAAATGTCATTCCACCAATGAAAAATACATCAATCGAAATTTTTAGACTAAAGCTTTGTTGCTTCAAATGATGGCGAGTAGTAGTGCAGAAATTCCCATGACGAGTCGTCGCAGCAGCGTATAAAAGGAGCATCTGCAGATGTGTAAGAGGTGAGAGATCAAAGCACCCTGTCATCTACTATCACTTTATCAGGAGTGCAGAACAAGAGCCATGTCTAATCTAAAATGATGGCATTAAAATGCTACCGCATCATTCCTTCGCTTGTTCTCTTAGCCCTTTGTACACCATGCATGGATCAATCCTTTCATATACTGCCCTCATGTATAAGCACACCACACAAGCATAATAAATATAATACTAACTGGTTGAATTCATCACATGTCGAACCGACCGCATCACAATCTACATGCCTATGTGCACAAGAAACGACTAAATGGCGCATCCCTAACACAAAACAAATCAGAGAAGTTCCGCGGAGGCGAGCAAGAAGAGCACATACCCTTGTACCCTGTGTCCTGGACACGAGCATCTTCCCGACGTTGCGCACGCTGAAAACCGACGGGGCCTTGATGCCTAAGAGCATAAGTAGGCCGATTTCCTACCACAGCCACACTGCTACGGCATGGCTATGTGGTAAGTAGAGTAAGCAAGAGGCGAGCTAACCTTACTGGGGATTTGGCGGCGGTAGAAGACGGAGTCGGAGGTGAAGTTGACGTGGTAGATCGTGCCCCCGGAAGAACCGCTCCCAGAGCGGCGCCAGCGGCAGCGGGCCGTGCGTGGGGAACATAAACACCACCTTGGGGACGCGCCGGAACCGGTACCCACGCACCTGGGCGCGAAGGACGCGCGCCAGAGCAGCTCCTCATCCGTCATGGCGTGCCGCACGCGAGCCGTGGGCCGCGTCCACCGCTCCAGCTCCTCCTCCGCGGTGGCGGATGCTGATATCTAAGCAAATCAACATTGTGCCAAGATTTATAGAAGTGACACCTTTTCATATAGTGCGTCGGCGAGCCCGGGTAGGTGGCGCGCGGCGCGCATGGGGAGGAGGGCTTCTTGGCCCGAGCTTTGGAGAGGGCACGGCACGCGCTTTGTGCGAGGCGACATCCTCATTGGATTCGGCAGGAGCGCGATGGGGCGCCGACGGCCGTCCCACCGGCCGGGACGATGACGGCCGGAGCCCGACGGCGGCGGCGGCGCGAACCACTCCAACCACCGCCCCACTGCCGCCTCCTCCGCCGCTCCCGGCGGAGGTGGTGTCGGCCTTCGCCGCCGAGTCGGAGGACGACGCAGCGCTGGTCTGGAGAGCGATCAAGGCGGAGGCCTGGCTGCGACGCGACGCGAGCGAGCGCGAGAACGGGGAGCGGAGGCGCGGGAGGCGGAGATGGGGAGGATGGGGGTGGCACGGTGGAGGATGGGGAGGCGCGGTGGAGGATGGGGAGGCGAGGGAGGAGGCGCGGTGGAGGATGGGGAGGAGGAGGAGGGGAGGCGCGGGGAGGATGGGGAGGCGGAGGGGAGGAGGCGCGGGGAGGCGGAGGGAGCGGAGGAGGCGCGGGGAGGCGGAGGGGGCGGGGGAGGCGGAGGGAGCGGAGGAGGCGGAGAACGGAACGGAGCTGCAGGGAATTTTTTCCGGGGAGGTGGGGATCGCGAGTCCGCTGGATTTGGATCGTTGGATATGAGTGGGTAAGGAGAGAGAAAGGTGGGAATTGATCCTTGATCGTTGATTTCACCGGTTGGTTTTCCGGGGACACGAATTGGTGTGGATGCAGAAAACTCATGACCGCTGGGGCACAATTTGGGGTGATCGTGAAAAGAACCGAATGGTGGATTTTAGGGTGCAACCTATCTCAGAACCCCAAGAGAATAATCGAATTACCACACAAGAGGATCGGATCATACATAAGAAAAAGTCATGGATAGATCATAGCAAGATCGACCTTGCAACAAAGATAAGCCCCATAGGAGAAACAATATAACTCGAAAAAAGGATAGAATTTTCAGCAGTTTGAGAAGTAAAATCCAAATAATAAAGAATGGAATCAAGAGAACAGGATATTTTTGTGTACAATCGATAACAGGATGTAGAATTGTATAACCACATGCAAATATACTTGTGCTCATTGGAGAAACCAAGCAGCAGCTCCAACTGGGAAATGCCAATGCTAAATGGCCATTCCATCATCTGTATCAAAATTTGCAGGCATTTTCTGCAACATGTGTAGTGAATGTCGACACTATCATCACAGTGTTTTGTCATGGAGAAAGGCACGTCCTAGACTACGAGAGGACTGGACACGGCATGATCTTTACGCATATACCCTTTTACAAGGAACGATGTAGAAGAGTCAGGTTTATGCACGAATGGCACATCAAAAGAGGGAGATATCAGACGTGTAGGCCTATCACTTTTGCCTCAATTCTCAACTTCCTTAATAACTATGATCAACACAAAGCGCATATTACTCGAGTTAGTACATCCGAAAGACAGTGCTAATCCAGGAACAGGCACAGCACTTACAGATGACGATGCATATAACGCCGCCGCGCATCGTAGTGCCTCAGAAGGTAAATTAAGCACGGAGTACTTGAAGCCGGTGTTCATATCAATGGATTCCATTAACACTCAGAAACATTCATCCATTCCACAGCACAATAGGGGAAAAGAAAGGGTTAAAGGGCACCTACCTTGAACCGCCAAAGAAAGAGCGGCGAAGGCATGATTGCCACCGCGGATGGACGCGCCCTTCATCGCCGCCGACCCGAGCCTCTGCAAGACGCAGCGCGCTTCGTCTCCGTCACGAACCCTACAGATAAACTAATTACACCACATTGGCAACAGCAACGAAATCCAAACGAATTCGAGCGGTTCTCGATTGGGATCTCGCCGCTCTCCCACGATCGGATTGGGGCAAAGCGAACCCAACCACCAAGGCGCGCGATGGCTCACCAAGAAGCACGCCGGATCTCCACTTGGCCAGGGAAGCCGTCGGAACGGGAGACTACCGAGCAAGCGGCAAGCCCCGCGGGTTCTTTGAGATATTCCGTCGGCACGGAGCACGCGGCTGCATCATGGCGGAGGATGACGCGAGCCCGCTTCCCGGGCGGCGAGATCTGCGAGGGACACGGGCCGGATCCGATTGGGGGAGCAGCAGCAGGAGGAGAAGCCGTGCGAATGGTGAGGAACCCTAGGGGAGGCGGAGGGAGCGGAGGAGGCAGAGAACGGAACGGAGCTGCAGGGAATTTTTTTCCGGGGAGGTGGGATCGCGAGTCCGCTTTGATTTGGATCGTTGGATATGAGTGGGTAAGGAGAGAGAAAGGTGAGAATTGAACATTGATCGTTGATTTTACTGGTTGATTTTTCTGGGGACACGAATTGATGTGGATGTAGGAAAACTCATGACTGCTGAGGGCGCAATTTAGGGTGGTCGTAGGAAAGAACTGAACTGGTGGATTTTAGGGGTAGAGATAGAGATTGGCCTATTCTTTTGGACTATAGCTAATAGCTTTTACTACATTTTTCAAGATGATAGTTGACGGTGGAGGTATCGACGTGGACGGTCCACACGATTTTAGACTCAGAAAGCTATTTAGATAATCTACTTAAAAATTGCCTTGTTTGTTCTGACCTTTAGACGAGTCGAAAGCTCAAAAGAAGGAAGAGGCCCCGTTCATTATGATTTTAGTTTCTAGAAGCCAGAAGCCAGAGTAAATATATTGATTTCTTAATTTTGTTTTTTTGCTTTTTCTTTGCATTATCCATAAAAATATAACAATATTTTTTCTTATTTTTCTTGAATAGAATGGCCCAGAAAAATCTAATGACCACTACAGTGTAATTTTATTCGAAAACCAATAGCCAGAAGCTAGAAATGGTTGGAAAAAGCTGGAATGAACGGGCCGAAATCAGATGAAGCTCTCCAAATAGATAGGCAGAGGGTCTGTTCCTTTTCAGCTTTTAGCTTTTCTACAGCAATTAGCTTTAAAACGGAGTGTTTTTTTCGAGATAGGGTCTACTAGTTAATTGTAGTACATACTGTACCGACTTTATTTATATCGGCAAAAACCGTATGTGAGTTTTAGTTACTTTGTAATCTCTCACATGAATAGTCTAAAAGACACAAATCATAATAAAAAGTTATAAGCTTCAGCTAAAAAATAGGCCCAAAATATTCTATTCCTCTTTGTGAATGATCTCCAGAAGTAAACCACCCACATGCCATCGCATCGTTGTCAGACCCAACGCCCAAGTTTGTTCCTTTTGAAAAGGAAATCAGGTCCGAATCGAGCGAACCCATCTCGGCACAGTCCAGAAAGAAGCGCGGGCCCGACTCCGACCCGGCCGGAAAGAGAGAGGGGCTGAACGCCGGTGGGCGGCGCAGCCGTGATCCGTCCATTCGTCCGCCTCCCGCAGGGAAGACGGAGCCAACCAAGCCCCCCGCTCTCCAGCAGCTCGGCGAGGTAAGCACCGCACCGCCCTCCCCTCCCCTCTCCGCAGCTTCGATTGCAGCCTGTGTAATCCGTGCCGTGCTGCGTGGTGCGCCGAATCGCGCCCTGGTTTCTTCCCGCGGTTTCCCCCAAATCTTTTTCGACCGGGAGATCGATGCTGGTGGTCTGGTGCCAGTAGATGTTACTGGTTGGTTTCGTTGACCGATGCGTGCGTGAGGATTTAGGCGGCTCTGGTGGTAATCGGTGTGGACAGGATGATCTGAGGACGACTGACATGTTCTGCGGCCATGTCATCTGGCTGGCTGGCTTGCTGGCCGGCCTGGGGCATGGCCAGAACTGGATTCTAATGCTCTCCAATTCATTCGAGCCAGACTTGCTTTTCGTGAGATCTGGGCAATCTAGGAATCTGCTTCCCTTCCCAGTTGGTTGGAAACTTGGAAAAGGAATTGGGTGGTGGTGTCCGGATAAGGGCATGTGCAATGGGCCTAATTTAGACGCGGTATTACGTGCCTCGGTACTCGCTGATCGGCGATGAGCAAGGCCTGGTGAAACGCCTTTCCCCTTCCTTGCAAGGGGTTAAAATAACATGTTGATTGGCGCACGTGGGCATAGATGTTGCATGTTTGCCGTGTTCCGTTGTGGAATCTAGCACATGATTGGCCCGAATATCGAACTGCGGATCAATGGGCATCCGTGGGTTTTCTTGCTGTAGAGGTTTGACTTTTTGAGGATACACGAATGTCATTCACTCCAGTAATCACTAGTGAATCGATGGACGTTTACAGGCTAGAGGGGAGGCGAGGAAGAGAGCAGTCAGGGAGGAGTGGTGAAGAAGAGGGTGTAGGGGAATGGATGGAAGAATCAAGAAAGATACGACGACTTGGCGTGTAATCTCATTTCCAACTCCCATGCAGGAGCCGCCAGCCAATAGAAGCAACTAAAATAGCAAATCAGTGCACAGTATGAAATAGATAGTAATAACCAACTGCCAGTCTTATATGGTAGCGTCTGGCCCTTCACTGAACTGTAACTCTGAGACCATTGTCTCCTTGGCTCTGCAATCAAGTGGCAACTTGCATTCACTTCACTAACAACTCCATTCCTTGACCTGACAAGATGTTCCAGTTTTTACAGGAGTAGGCCTCTTGCTGGTGCTGCTGCTTCAAATGGCATACACATAACAAGGGGAATATTGCATTGCGATATTTACATCTCATCTCTACATCAGAGTGCACTTATCTAGCTTGATTTGTTTTTGTTAAGAGTTTTTTATTTGTTTGATGCGCAAAAGGCTGATGCACTGTCTCCACATTCTTTTTTCTGTACTTTGGAAGATATTAATGCTATATTGAGTAGAACAAAATTGACTGATCTAGCATGCCACTGAACATGTGTGTTCTGGTATATTGTTCTCTTTGCAACGCCAGCACCCAGCACCACTAAAAGTAGTTACAGTTGATTTTATTGTTATTTTGCTATTATATTTCTTATAAAGTACCACAGAATCACAGAAAATGATCAAATAAGGACCTCCATATTTCCTTTTCAGTTGCATATACATACATACATACGTGTGTGTGTATCACGGTACATTGTTTGTATGGAAATTTGCTAGTCACTCTCTCGTGTATATATGCTGTCAATTATCGTGACAATAGTACGTATTTATTTCCTCATGCTTCTAGTGAGGTTTGTTTAGAATTAATGATGTGTATCAGTTTTCCTGATCCTCAGTTATGCTTCTATCAAACTACTTTTGTATAAATGATGTATAATATTACTTTTCCTGATCCTCATTGTAGATCAATTCTGTTGCTAATGTTCATTTGACATGGCTTCTATCAGGATGTAAATGTTCTTCGGCAGCTTTCTCAGTGATTCAGCATCTTCAGAGAACTTTTTTGGAGCTACAACCTTTTCGTTTTCTTCTGCTTTGCCACTGGCTGTAAGATCTGCTTCTTATGGCCTTTGGTGACTACAGTGATCAAGGTCAATAGTGCATTTCTTCCTTGACAATCTGTGCTATTATGCAGGCCCGAGGAAGCAAGGGTCTAATTTTTGAGGATGGACCAGGCTTTGAATCAGCATTCAGGCTTTTCCATGGATGGGATGGGATAGTTCCCCTTTCAGGAATGTCATATGTGCCTGATGAGAACTGCAATGAGAGCATTGATGTCAAGCCTGAACCTGCTCTGCCATTTAATCCATTGGCTGCTAGAGCCGCCACAATAAGTATGTCGGCATTTGGTCCGTTCGGCTTTTACTTCTTTAATGGCAAGGGCAAAAGGCAGAACTAGAAGCCCAACAATCTAGACCCAGTCATCCAAGAAAGCCCAACAACCCAGATCGGAATTCCATGAAAGTATGCCCCCATTCCTTTTTCATTCTTTCTCTTAATTTGTATATGCTGCCATGTTTGTGAACTGCTGCCTGATTTCTTGCCGAGCTAACAGCAATGCAAGACTCAACATCTAATGTTACTTATTTTGTCTTCCATCCAAACTCATAATGTTTCCCTCCCCCTGCTAACTGTAACGTAATATGCCATTATTTTTTTCCAAGTTCCAACCTTGTGATTATTTTGCTATAACAACTGGGCCTGGTTTTCTTTTCTTCGAAGTGAGTGATTGTGATTCTTTGGTCCAAAAGTAGGTGCATTGGTATTTCAACCCCAAATGTTTAGCTATATGCTACTTTTCACGTATCTTAAGTGCTAGTGTTATTAGACGGAAACCAGGGCATTTCCCTAGCTGCAAAATATTTTCAGCTATCCAATCAGTTTTCCCATGTTCCCCTGTGCACTTTTTTCAGCAGAAAGGAGGCAACCCATTGTCGCACGAGGCATTGAGCAATGAATGGCTCGAAAATGGGCAGTGCCCACTGGCCCGGTTTTACCGAGCAATGAGTGGTGTTCTGCCCCTTGTTGGCAAGGCTTTACAGCCACCAGCTGGTGTGAAGCTGAAGTGCCCTCGTGCTGTGGTTGCTGTGAGGGCAGCCCTTGCATGTACCGCTCTTGTGAAGGCCCTCCGTCCCCAGTCGCTGCCTGCGAAGATGGTAGCCATCACATTGCTCGGAATGGCAGCAAACGTCCCTCTTGGGGTGTGGCGTGAGCACACCAAGAAATTCTCCCCTGACCGGTTCGCAGCTGTCCATGCTGCTGTTCCATTCATTGCAATGCTGAGGACCGCAATGGCATTCACCATAGCAGCCTCCATATTGTTGGGCAGACTATCGGGTCAAGGGCCGAGCACATTCGCCTGTGGGCTCTGGCTGCAAAGAGCGCTGCCGATTCCTCCACACATGCCGCGATGTATCCAAACAAGAATGGGAATTGCAGCAACGCTGAGGGCAAGGCATGGGATCCTCTCGCGATGAAGATGGCCGGTTCGGCTTCCCGCGCCAACCCCTAGCATGTGCTTCTGATTGCGCACTGCGTGAAATTTGCTATTAGCATCTTCGGATATTAAAATATAAGTGAATTGCCTGTTTTTTTTTTATCAGTTTAAGGTTTTGGTTAAACTAGTTGGTACGTGCAACTCAATGTGGTATATCTTGAGTTCAATACCCGGTTGGTGCAATTAAAAAATAATTACAGCCCACTTATATTCCACATTTTAGATCTGTGGGAGCCTACACGTACAGGAAGTGTTGAATTATTAGTGAATTACATGTTTTTTCTTATCAATTTAAGCTTTTAGGTGAATTGTCTTGTGCATGCAACTCAATACCAGAGATAGAAATCATTCTGCACCCACTCGAAGTCGCTGTGCACAGCCGAGGAGCTGTCAATATGGTCGCCAAGGCCAAGCTTGCCGAAGACAACATGGAAGAACTGGTGATGGCCATGGGAGAACTGGGCTCAGAGGAGGTGTTGCTCATGGCGAAGAGGGAGTTGGGAAGAAGACGGAGTAGCAGAAGGTGTATAGGTCTAGGGTGTAAAGGAATATGATACCATGCAGAGTGTCAGAGAGATGAATTGATGCAACCACAATTGTATTGATCATTGGTTGTGTGTGTGTGTGTATATATATATATATATATATATAGAGTTTTGGTTCGGTACATTCATTTATTCTCAGCCGTTCAATATAGCTCATCTAACGGTTCTCATGATCTTAACACCTCCGGTGTCTCTGAGTGGTGTGCAGGAGTGGTGCTAGGTGCGATTATACCCTCGTTAATTAACGGCTAGATGCAGTGGAGGTGTTAACACCTCCAACACTCTACGTGGACCGAACTAATATATATATATATATATATATATATATAGGAAAATTACATAATGCACCATGGTGCCTAGGCACCAACATCCGATACTGCGTGTATGATTGACAATTTTTTGAGTTTGGGTATGAAAATGTTTTATACTCTTGATATATTTATGGTAAGTTAGTTTTGAACTCAGTTCAAACTAGTTTGAACTACTTTTGAGTTCAATGCAACTACAAATGAGTATATACCATAAAAATAGTTCAAACTAATTAAACTGAAGTTGAATTTAAATTTTTCGAGTTTGACATCTCAAATATACTTTTTATGGGTATATAAAGATACCCACATCAAACGTTATGAATCTCAAGCAAATCAACGGGTATTGATATTGGTGCCTAGGCACCATGGTGCATGAAACACTCGTCCTATATATATATATATATATATATATATATATATATATATATATATATATATATATATATATATATATATATATATATATGTGTGTGTGTGTGTATACACGTACAAAAGATATATGTCCATAACAAACCAGTCATAACTAACACACACCAAGTCAACTATAATCAAAGGATATGCTAAGAGAATAGGGCAATGCTAACAACGCGGTTGCGACTATACTAACCAGGCTGCACATTGCGTTGCTATGGTTGTATCATCCTGCATCGCGGTCCGCGGATGATGATATTTCGAGTTGGTCCGGACAGTGGGGCCCACTTGCCTAGAGAGAGGTGTAGAGCCTCCGAGGTGGGAGTGTGGGACCCGCTGCATAGAGAGAAGGGCCTTCCAAGTGGGGCCAGTTGTATAGAGATATGGTTGGGTTCTTTTAGGTTTAAAGTTAGCTTATGTTTATATTGTCTACAGTAACTAGCTTTTAAACTGTACGTTTTTTCAAAACAGGGTCAATAGGAAAATTATAGTAAAAATATATTAAATTTAGCTGTACCGGTCAAAATCACATATGACTATTTCTCTTTACATACTGCTTCTTATGAACAATTAAAATTTGAATATTTAAACCACAAATCATACCTCATCAATCCAAAAAATTCACCTATATGACAACAGCCTCCCGTCATGCCAGAGTGCCAGTGGATTGGTGGGGCTCCCGCCATTTCCATTCACACGCCGCGACACCCTCCCGCGCAGAAGCTCCTTTTGCCGCCTTTTTCTTGGCGCCAACCCCTCTCGGCTTTCCCGCCACGCGCTCCTTTCCCCTATAAACTCCTGGGTGGAGAAGAGAGAGATCATCGGATCAAGAAGCTAGGCAGAGGGTGAGATCGGATCACCATGGTGGTGGCTCTGGGTCCCGGTCGGTTCTACGGCAGCAGCCTCCCGCGGCCCCGCTTCTTCCCCGGCGACCGCGTCGACCCGCCGGCGCCTGTCACCGACCCGCTCCTCGCCTGGGCTCGCGAGGCGCACTGGTCCATGGGCGGCCTCAGCTCCAAGCGCCTCCGTCTCCAGGGCCGCATCGAGGGCTCCCTCGTCAAGCTCCGCCGCCGCGCCCGCCGCGACGCCAGGGCGGCATCCAAGGCCCGCGCCGCCGGCCAGAAGCCCGCCTCGCTCGCAGCGCTCGGCTCCGACGACGACGAGGGCGACTCGGACGAGGAGGAGGCCGAGGCCCAGGAGCGGGTCTTGAAGCGAGTGGTCGTCGACGAGGAGTCGGAGTCTGATGAGTCGGAGCAGGAGGAGGGCAACCAGGAGGACGAGGAGGAGGCTCTCGCGACCATCGCGGCGGCAGCCAAGAGGAAGCGGGCGAGGAAGCTCGGTGACGAGTTCGACCGCATCGCGGCGCTGCAGCAGGAGGGGGAGGCGAAGAAAAAGCAGAAGCCGGCGGCTGCGTCACCGGCGAGGACCTCACCGAGGAGGAAGGCTACCGCGGTGGCTTCCACGCCAGCTGCTGGGACGCCGGCGAGGATCTCACCGAGGAGGAAGGCTGCAGCGGCGGCGGCTTCCACACCAGTGGCCGGGGCGAGGAGGACCTCGCCAAGGAACAAGCACTGAGTGAGAGGTGCTCGCGTCATGTGCAATTTCTAGTTCTTGCTCTGTTAGATCGGTAGTTCTAACGATTGAGATGGGCTTCATGGAGATGTAATGTGTGCGTGAGTCCAAGTGTTTGGAATGATGAAATGCGATGCTCCTGCACCTGAATGAACCTCCAATCAATATAGTTCATGTCCTGATTTCTGAACATCTTGCATTTCTTGGTCATGTGATACTATTTCTCGCTTTTTCTGTGATCAGTTTTAGCTAGCGTATGTATTGCAAAATGGAAGTAAAATGCAATCCTCAATCACTTGCTTGTCGATGTATATGTTAACTTAGGATAGTAACATGAAAAGAATGGTACATTCAGGTCAGCGCTTTCTGCTGCCCCTTTCTTTGGATTGAATGTGTATTTGTGTATCTAGGACTTCTCAAGTCTACTGCTATTAGTACAGGGAAATGGGTGGTAAAGGATTGGGTGATCATGTGGTGTCGGAGACGATTCGTTCGATCTCTTCTAGCAGCCGCTCCTTCTCTTCCGTCAGGTCCTCGTTTTGCTTCTGAAGCTCCTCGATTTGCTTGGTCTGTTCTGAATCCTTCCTGCAATCACATTAGGATGATTGGGGTAACGGAATCAGAAATGTGGCTAGTGTAATTATGAATTTATGACAAGAATGTGGCTCAGAAACATCGGTACATTCTACTCACCGGTTCATGAATGACAAGTTAAGCTTTAGTGACCGGACCTCCTTCTCTAGAGTTTCACAACGCTTAAGTACTGCCTGCATATCGGATGGTATTACTGGTGTGGAACTTCTTTCCTTTGCTTCTGCCATTCTGAACCATAAAAACAGAATCCAACATCACATGCTGTATGCAAGGGAGGACTCAATTGCTCAAGAACCATTCAAAGCTTCAGGAGTTAAAAAGGAATGGCCAATCAAGACTAGAGAGCAGGGTAATGAACAGGCTACATAGTATCGTTTTGGTAGGAGTATAAGCCTTATATTTGTTCGTGCCCTTTGCTTATTAGATTAACAGTAAAACACAATACATATAGAACATACTACTAAACAAGCCTAGAAACTGTATAAGAACCAAAATGCATATACATACTTGCGTGAGCGCTCAACCCTGCGTTTCTTTGTAGGATCTCCTTTATCAACTGCAAAAACCAACTAGTAAGGGCTTTCAGTGATTAAATAATAAAGAAAATATTATGCAGGTTGAAGCATATGACATTTCAATCGCTTCGTGTTTCGTCCAATCTATAAGCATGTGTGATGTGTCTAGCAAGTAAGTCTTTGCAGTCATATGCCAAACATCTGGTGCCTACCAGGAAAGTTGACTGTCGGATTTACCTGCTTGTTCTGATGAGATGGATCCCATTTGAGTTAGTGTCCCTTTCTGTCAATGAGTAAGATGAACATATTAACATATGCTATGAGAGGAAATTTTCTGCGTTCCAGAAATATGAAACAGATCTTACCTTTCTGTCATCCTTCAAATTTTCTTTTAGTACCCTCTCTCTGTACTCTGTGCATTGTTGAAAAATATATACACAATGTTATTCACCAATGGCATGATGACAATGACAATTTTAGAGTAGAGCTTAAGAAATCTATCACATTCATTGTGCTAATATGCGTTCACATAAGTGGCTAAGTAGAGGTTTGGTATAGCTTGGGGCTAAGTGTATTGGTAGAAGTACCTTTGCCTTTTGATCTGCAGTCAGCTGTCCCATTTGCAGCATTTCTTCTAGTGCTCTCACACACAGATAGTGCTTGCCCCATGGGAGGTAGGTCATCCAATACTTCAAATCCAGCTGAATGAGCCGTAATAGCAGTGGATGATCCACTCTGTGAAGGCTCTCGAGACGCTGCACTGATCCAAACCTGGTTTGCAGGAGCAACAAAGTTCCCAGTGTTTGGTTCCGTGGGCCTCTCGACTTTAGGAAGCATCAGGGAGTCCTGAACATCGGCAGTTGTCACCAGAGGAAAGATATCTGTAACTCCAAGAATGTTCTGTTGAAACTGCTGATTGTCGTAAAATCCAAAAGAATTGCCATGTGAGGTGTCCTTGTTAGCATGGCTCGCAAGCTTCTTGCGCTCGAGTGTATCCTTGAGCATGCTCACCACCGACGTAACAGTATCATGTGCTACCATATGTGGATTATCCAAAGGGGACGTTGATGAACCTGAAGGAGATACAAATGTAGGAGTCTGAATGGGTGTAGTGCTCATTGGCGTGCTGTTTGTGGTGTTTGTGTTTGTAAAATCTTGTCTCAATTGGTTAGTTGCTTCAATTGTTCCTGTGGTTATTGGTGCCACATTACTCTGCATTGCAGCATACCTCCTCCTGCAAAAGATGGCCAAATTTCAGACTAGAAATAATTGAACCAAGAACATAAAATTGAGCTAGAAAGGTAATAATGCACATGGAATTGGAAATTCATGCCTTAGTTCTGAAGACCGGCTTCTAGTCATTGGTTGAGTGCAGTGAAACCAGGCCTACATATGGACAAAATAGGCAACATGAACAAATACTGCCTTTTACTGATTAGAATTTTATCCATGTAGCTGTAACTAGTAACTAGATGATGAAAATGGCTAACCTTAGCCAAAAGTAGATCACTGGCTTGCATTCCTTTCTCTGCTGCATTCCTGGTGTATAGCAAACAAACAAATTAGTATAGCTTAGACTGCATAAATCGCAGGTCATAAGATGATTTCTGGTTCATAAGATACAGTACTTGAGTGATTGCTGGTTATGGTTAGTCGAGTATTCAGGAGTAGTTACAGAATTCTGTGGAATCAAGTTGTTGGTGAGAAAATTTTGTTGAGCGATGTCATGTTGTTGACTAGGAAGGCCAGCCGCTTCTGATGACAACCTGCATCGATTTAAATTGTTGTGATGTAGCACTACTCATAACTCATTGAGTTGTCCCATGCAGTGTCATGCTAATAGCTCACAGTGCAATGCTCAGCATAATTTCCATGCTAGATAGAAGAAAGATCATATGCAGAAAGAAGTTTTCTGGACATGCGTAATTACAATAAAAAATGGCTACTGTATGCTTTCCAACCTTTGCTTGGGTTAGTATGATCTGCTTAGGCATTTAGTGTAATGACACGTATAAGATGACTCTGGTTGAGTTTATGTACTTACATCTATTTTATTCAGTTCCTTTTGCAAAGCTTACATATTCAGTTGAAACTGATCTTATGGTTTTCGCTTTAAGTATAACAGTTTTTATTCATCAATGCACACTAACAGATATTATCCAATACAATTAATTCTGCACACTATACCAGCATCTTACCTAGATGGTTGTCGAGGCCGATTATTTTGGGAACTAAAGCCTGGAATCTGTGATCAAGCAACCAAAAATTTTAGGTGAGAGAATTCAAGTAAAAGATCAACTGACATAGTAAGTAGCACATCAGTATTCATATAATTTACATAGATATCTTGACGAGTCACATTAACTCTAAAACATATTCCGGAAAGCAACTGTTATGCACTTTCTTAAATAATAGAAGGACTGATCTTCAGAAGTGCAAGTAAGTTTCCTTCTGAGCATGATATTTTTCACTTTTCGTGCAGCGAGAGAAAAAAATGGTAGGAAAATTTCAGAATTCTTGCCTCCCCATTCATAAGCCAGCTGTTGAACAACTCCTCGCTGTCTTCTCTGAAACTTTGTGACATGTTTCTGAACCCCATCGGCTCCATGCCCGGTGCTGCTGCCACTCCCATCGAGTTCTCCATCACTGCCTTTAGGAAGATCTCCTCACTGGTGTTCCTGAACAAGTCAGACAGACCCCTGCCCTCCATCTCCATGAACACCTCTCCACTCACCTCACCTCTCCTGATAAAACAATTAACCAGATTGAGTAGAAGAGTTCCCGAAAGCTGTCTTTAGTACTGCACTAGTAGGGTCACTACGGGCAATCAGTTGAATTCGAGCAACCACAGCGAAACAAATAAGATAATATAAAATAGAATTATGTTAAGGGTATTTATGGTATTTTTTAGTTTCTAGGTTTTAATCATGTGTGTCCTATTTACTCTATATACCGCCCTTTGGGTTGAGTTCAATACAACTAATATTTATTCATCTATTATCTAATAGATCTAATAAGGTATCAGAGTAAATGTTTAAACCCTAGCCTTCGCTCATCTTCCGCATCTGCTGCCCCTGGGAGGAACGATCTCCGCTCTTTGGGGGCGGCTACCATCGTCGGCGCCGTCGTCAGCGTTGTTGTCCGTGCGTCACTTTTTCATCCCCTCTCGCATCGCCTTTGTGCCGGTGTTCTGTGTTAGAGTTTGTAATCTTGTTTTCAATTTAGAAGTTAAAGCCGTATTTGAGTTCAAGTCGTGTAAGTTTACAAATTTCTTTGTCAGTCAGCCAATTGATTTGCTAGCAACGGTCTATCCTCTTGGATCGAGTGTGATGCCCTCCTTTTCGCATGACCGCAGCTGTCACTCTTCTCTTTGAGTTGCTGCTGATCATAGAAATTATATTGTCGCCACTTCTCTCTGAGCCGTCGCGTTTCCCTTCCACGCCGCTGCTGTCTCGATCTTTGATTTGCTTTATAGGCTGCCACTAGGCTTTATGGGTTGCCGCATGACCCAGGATGAAGATTTTTTAGCCTCGACACAATTTTTAATCAGCTACAACGACATCTTTAAGACTCGGATTTTAGATTTACCCTATTTTAGTGTTAATCTTTCAAATACAATGCTATTGCATACACCTTGCATCTGAGGAGAGTGTTAAATGTATAAGAGTATTTGTGGTATTTTCTAGTTTTTAGGATTTAGTCTTGTGTGTTTTATGTATTCTATATATAGCATTTTAGACTGAGTTCAATACAACCAATCTTTATTTATCTATTCTCCAATAGATCTAACAAATTCTACCTAAAACACTCACTAAACTAAGAAATGGTACTTGGCAGAAGAGTTCGAGCACAGAAGACATAATACTAATTGTATATTGCACTAGTTGTGACTAAATAAACTGACCGGAGGTATCTTCCCTTCAGCAGAGGCAAAGATTCCATTCTTCTCATTTTGTCTCATCAGTGGAAAATTTGGCCTCCGAAGAATTTGGCCACTTTCCCGTGAGAGAACAAATGTGCCCTGGAGGGCTGATATCAGGCAGGTATGAACAGAACTGTACATTGCTAGAAGTTACTAATCATGTTCTGTACATCGGCTGAAAATTGCAACACAAAGATCAGACAAATCTTTCACAGCTGCCCCCGGAATTGTCCTGATAAGTGTTATATTTACTCCGGAATATCAAAATTCTCAACGATTTGTGCCAATCTGTTTATGCCTAAAGGTTCTTGATTAATCGTTTGTAGTAAATTGGTGCAAGGTGGTGACAGCATCAATGTTGCAGGTTGGCATAATATAATGCAGTGGCTGCAAGAAGTGGATGGCCAGTCTAGGAGCTCATAGGCTTACATGGCATTACAGTGACATGTTCGAATCATACATACGCAAGGCTCAAAAGTGTCTGTTTGGACTCGCTCCGCTGAAGCTTGACATGAACTTCTCACCAGATCATTTCTATTACTGGCCAGGTAAGATGACTCTCGTCATGTTTATTTGTTGATGTTTTGATGGCAAAAGCTTTCTTTTGGATCCTTCTGCTGACACTGACAATGCTCATAGTTTCATTTTCTTTTCTAACTGAATCACAGAGCTGTAACTTTCTACGTTGTTTTACTGATTATGTAGCAGAAAAACTGTGAGAAATGCCTCTATGCTTTACTCTCTAACAAGAGTAACACTAATATTAAAACACATGAAGAGGTAGATAACATCTATTCATCATTCATTGTGTTTTAAAAATTGTACAAATTACTGTTGAGAAAAGTATAGGAACACCTTAAAAAACTGTACTTTCTCTTATTTTAAATCCATCGCAGGAGTGTTATTTGGTGCAGAAGAAGGCACATATGATCACACTGACACTGACCTCAATCTTTCATATTCTTTTCCCATTTAGAGGAGCACGAATTTGCAAGCTCTGACCAAAACAACAATCAAGATTTCAAGATCTCTCTTGACCGTCTAGATACATCCCTGATGGCTAGGTTGGGCGGCCTATCAGCATCAGCTACGATCATACGGCGATTACAGAAAGCATTCTACGAAGCTGTGCCTGGCAACATGTATAAAACTGCACCTATATTTAATAGCTGTTGTCCATTGCTGTGAGCCGTAGCGGCATCATGGATTCTGCTGTGCGCCGGCACGCGACGGGACGCGCATCGTCGACGGCGACCTGCGATTTTTTCTTTTTTGATCTTCTGATGTAGCCGGAGAGCCAAGCTGCAGCTTGTTTTCTCCATTCTTTTCTGGTTGAAAATTTCCAAGCAGACGATGGAAGAAATGGGTTCGGTTGTGCCTGCACAATTCGGAACATTGATCCAGGAATTAATATCATTAGGGTCACACTTTCGGAAACACCGGAGTCATTGCTTATTTACAAACAGTTGTGCCTGCCATTCGGAACATAGATCCAGGAATTAATATCATTAGGATCACTCTTACGGAAACACCGGAGTCATTACTTATTTACAAAGTTTCACATGCTATTTTTACAAAGTCTTAATAGGATTTGTAAGAAGTCATTATATATAGTATAAATAACAGACGCACGTCTAGAATAGGTATTTCCCCTATGTATCATGTGTGAAAAATTTTAAAAGTTTTTGAATGTCAAGTTTAACTAGTTTACTAATTAGTTCAAATAAGTTCGAAGTGAAATTTGAACTGCAGTTGCTTTTTATGATAGTTTGATTGTAGGTATGTACTGATTATATATATATATATATATATATATATATATATATATATATATATATATATATATATATATATATATATATATATATGTAAAATATGTAATCTAAATTGTTCAAAACTTTGAATTCGAGTATATATAGAAAAAGAGCACATAATTTACAAAAAGTAGAATTATAATTAGACTTGGTACAAGTCTTTAGAGATTATAATTGGGTGAGTTGTTTTGGATTGTGTACTATGTCTTTTAGGTTGTGGCTTTTGAATTCTTGTTGTTCACGTGAAAAAGTACAGAGAGAGATAATCATATGTGATTTTAACTAATATAATTAAATTTGATATAGTGTCTGCTATAATCAATTTATAGACTTCATTTTAATAAAACGTACTATTTGAAATCTAGATACTACAGTAAAACCAAAGATGTAGGGCTTGTTCTTTAAGTCAAAAGCTGGCGTTTTTGGATTTTGGGCCTGTTCGGCTGGCCACAAGCCGGCCGGCTTTTCGCAGCCGCAATAGTACCTAACTTTTAAACGAAGTATTTTCTCAAGACGGGATCTATTAGTTAAACGTAGTATACGTTAAAAGCCCAAAATCTATACCAGCCAAAATCGCAAGTGAGTATCGATCTCTCCGCAATCTATACCGTAAACAGCCAAAATTCAAAAAATTCAGCCAAAAGCCATAAGTGCAGCCAAAAAGAACATGCCCTTTACAACAGTACCTAACTTTCAAACGAAGTATTTTCTCAAAACGGGGTCTACAGGTTAAACGATCTACACGTTAAAAGCCCAACATCTGTATCAGCCAAAATTGCAAGTGAGTATCTGTCTCTCCGTAATCTGTACCGTAAATAGTCAAAATTTAAAAATTTCAACCAAAAGCCATAAACCGCAGCTGAAAAGATCAGGCCATAACGTGAAGCCCAAAAGAACGGCGCGGCAAAGCGGAAGAAACCATTAAGTTAGCCTTCCTGCGTAAAGCACTCTGGGCTTTCTATTCGGTCCACAAAAAGGGTTCATTGCTTAAAAATGGGCCGACATGGCCACCAAAACGGGCCTTTAGGCCCAATAGCGTCCTCTCTTCTAAAACCCCACCCCGTCTGGCGTCCTCTTCTGGAACCCTAGCGCGCCGCCACTTAGCGTCGGAGCCCTCTCCTCCTCTTCGCCTCGAGGTACCCTTCCCATCCCTATTCCTCCTCTCATCCAACATTTCTGGATCGATCCAGGCTTGCGTAGGCAATCTTTGTTGGCCTTTTAGTTTGATCTAATCTCTTGTTCATCCGGATCTCGGGTTCGCCAGGTATGCGCTTCCGTTCTTGCTTTCTCTGTTGTTATCTGATGAAATATTTGTAAGATAGGAAGAGAGATCTTATCGTACGCGTAGCTTTGATGCGTCAGAAACAGTAGGCAAAACCTTACAGTTACTAATTTGGTGATCTCGGTTAATTCCTACGCGTAATTTCCAAGCGCTCGTGGGATCTAGAACAGTATGCGGACCTTACAGTTAGTAATTTGGTTTGAATTATTGTAACCTTGTTACTTCTTGTGCTGTTGGGAAGGTCACGAGGTGGTGTTGATGATGCATATGATGGTTTTTTTTCTTTTGGTTGTTTGATTCTGTGTAGGTAAGGTAAGCAATGGTGAAGCACAACAACGTAATCCCTAATGGGCACTTCAAGAAGCATTGGCAGAACTATGTCAGGACCTGGTTTAACCAGCCCGCTCGCAAGGCCAGGAGACGCATCGGTAATTCATCTCCCCCCGCATTCTCTGTACTGTGCTGCCTATGTATGATCAAGTAGCCAGTCTACTGGTACATGTCTATAGAGAGATCAAACCGTTTCTTGGGGAATGATGTCGCAGATTATTATTGGTTAAGGCCGGAGAGACCAGATTTGTTGCATGTTTGCCTGTGATGGTCTAAATTTTCTAGTTTTAGGTCTACGAGGACACGTGCTAAGCCATTACCATATGTATGAACTGAGAAACACCCGCTGTGAACTTTGTGGGATGCCTGTTAGTGTATGTGTAGTGGGTCCTTGTTTTTCAATGGGTGTGCATGTATTCTGAACTTGATGTTTAGCAGCCAAGTTTGCATTGGTGAAAGGTTAATTTTCTCATGACATAATCATAGTAGTAGTAGCACACTAGCAGTGGTTAGAGGAGTTTCAGTTAGGAGCATAATATCTACTGTGAAGATGAGTGCTATCTTAGTCTGAGCTAAAGACCTGTGTATAAGCGTGTTAATTTTCATATGATCCTTTGATTCTGGATTGTATTTAGTGTTGAATGTGCAAATTAAGCCATAAGATGCCCTAATAGCCTATTTACTGGCTACCTTAGTTCTTTCCATGGTTCAATATGTATACTGTATATGCCACGGGGTGTTGTAAATCATATTTGCATGTTATTTATTACATTTGCAGAAAGAAGTTAACTTTGCCTGTTTCGTTCTAGTGTTTCATAAATAATTGAATTTTGTTTTTTTACTTTTTAGATGCTATTTCATCTTTTTTGTTCATCAGCAAATAATGCTTTGGTCTTCGCTTTGCAGCTAGGCAAAAGAAGGCTGTGAAGATTTTCCCACACCCCACTGCTGGACCACTTCGCCCTATTGTTCAGTGCCAAACACTCAAGTACAACATGAAGTCTAGAGCTGGAAGGGGCTTCACCCTCGAAGAGCTGAAGGTAAACTTGATTGCTCATTTGAGTGCAGACTATTAATATTGCAGCTCTATTTTCGTGCTACCATTAAAACTTACCTATACCTGCCTATTGTTCTCTTTGGGCTGGATTCTATTGACCTATCTCATTTCAGGCAGCTGGGATTCCCAAGAAGCTTGCCCCAACCATTGGCATTTCTGTGGATCACCGCCGCAAGAACCGCTCTCTTGAGGGTCTGCAGGCCAATATCCAGAGGCTGAAGACCTACAAGGCCAAGCTTGTGATCTTCCCAAGACGCGCACGCAAGGTCAAGGTGGGGAACGCGCCGCACCCTATATGTGTTCACACCGTGATATAGTTGGTGATTCTGGCCATTTTGAGAATTCCTTACAAATTTCCCTCTTGCAGGCTGGTGACTCCACTCCTGAGGAGCTTGCCACAGCCACCCAGGTCCAGGGCGATTACATGCCTATTGCCCGTGGTGAGAAGCGTGCAGTTGAGGTTGTGAAGGTCACGGATGAGATGAAGGCATTCAAGGCCTACGCCAAGCTGCGCGTGGAGAGGATGAACCAGCGCCAGATCGGTGCCCGGCAGAAGAAGGCTGCCGAGGCCGAGAAGGAAGAGAAGAAGTAGAGGGATTTGCAATCTGCAACGCTAAAGACAGATGCCATCTGCCCAGATTATGCCCTAGGCTTTGTCATTAGCTTTCTGATGCGAGACTGGCGTTTTGATGTTGCCATTTTATCTACCCTACTGTTTTGAGTTTGGGTTTTGTCTGAAGTGAACCAAACTAAGTGCATACTATCTTAAGATGAATTCAGTATTTCGCTACATCTGAATTGATAGCACGATCCTTTTATGTCAGTATGTGGTACTTACAAGCTTCTTTTGCTTGTTGGTTGGCTGTCACAGACTTGCATTGCATCGCTTAATATAAACGTAGTGCAAACCCCATTCCGAGTGCTAGTGCAGAAGAGCTACAACCCTGAAATTAAATGCAAAAATCAACGATGTTGTAGCAAAGCCTAAAAACCTCGTAAATCGAAATAACCATCGTATTGCTTGCAGCAAGTCGAATGCTGCAAATCTACGAACATTTCCGTGTAAATTGGCACTGATGGGCCTGGCCATCAAGAAGCCCAAAGGCCGCCATTAATTTATGCAGAAACAAATCAGCTTGTGAACTCCTATTATGTTTGTTCATCTCAACTATCAACCGCCTAGGGCTTTGGACCTCGTGTTGAATTCATCTCAACCCCCAAGCAAGTAGATTGTCTTAACATTTTTGGGTTGGAAAGATTAAGACTTGCAAGTTGCAACACTTATGTATGTAAAATGTATCATTTGTAGATTTAAAGAATCTTCACCCATACTTGCCGTACTCCTAAATCAGTATTTGGTCTCAATAAAACAGTTCTTTTGTCTAGTGCAGTCTGGTTTCTTCTGAAGAACAGAACCTGAAGCATACTTGCTTTAGACGTTGTCATCTTGGCGTGAATATGATTTTTCTTATGCAGTGACCTCTACTTTGTGCTTGTGCTCTGTGGCGTGGAGTGGAATGTTTTGTCACACTGGAATATGTGCCTTGTCTACCGATGCAAAAAGATTTAGACCATTTCCTTCAACTCCAGAATCCTGCTGGAATATGTGCCTCTCGATGTGTAGTTACTGTACTTCAGCCACAATCTCCTGCTAGCATCTCATAGCTTTCGAGAGGCTTCTTCAGTGATACTGATTGCTGAAGCTGATGCCTCTTGCATTTCTCATTTGGTTAACCCTGTTCTAACCAACACAAACAAGCATAACTAGCAGGAATGCACGTTGCTAGTTTGGTCAAAGATTTGGTGATCAGAGACCGGAGATGGCTCTGCCTGCTGTAATGGTTTGTCGGACAAAAAAAGCAGAGAGATCCCTGTCTGCGGAGATTTCACGTTTGACAACTCTGAGTCGTTTTCACATCAAGCTTAATCGACGATTTATGGGAAAATTTTGCTTAGCTTTGTGCTGTCGAGGAAAAAGCCGAAAATTGTTCAGGTCTTCAGGCCTTGTTCTGAAGCGCCGACAGCATAATACAAAGTCATTGGGCCAGCATGCAGGTGATTCATTCACATAGCATAACTAGTGTACGATCTGCCCATAGGGAACAAGGTTAATTGCAAAGTCTGCGTCGAATCTCATGCGAGTTGTCAGCTTGTCACTAGCAGTAGTAAACAGCAACCTAGAAAAAATAAACTGTTTCTGCAGGATGCTATGCCTTAAACTTGATTTTTTTTAGAAAAAAGAAATGCAAAAGAGGATTATCTTACTAGTAGTAGTATCCGGAGACTGAAATAGAAGTAAATAGGGATAGACTATTGCACAGACGACTGAAATTTCTTTACCTTTCAGTCATCTAAAGTTGTACTTTGAATCACTTAAAGTTGTACATGTTTTTTTTAGGGGGGCTGCAATTTTAGTTGATTGAGAGTGCAATTTCAGGTCACCTGAAGTTGCACTATGAATCACCTAAAGTTGCAGCTGTTTTTTTTTGAAGAGGGACTATAATTTTAGTTTATTGAGAGTGTAATTTTAAGTGACTGAAACATAAAAAAAATTTCAGTCACCTCTGCAGCAATAGCAAAACCGAAGTAAATATTAGTACTAGAGATTTTGTGATGTGGGCATCTTTCTGGTGAAAAGGGCGGTGGCATCGGATGCTGTCAGCAGCGTTCCCTAGTCGCCGAGTCGGCCCCTCTGCTTTCTTTTCTTGCACCGACCGTCCTCGTCGCCTCAATAAATGGAACCCACTGGAGTCCACCACGCTCCCCTCCCCGTGTCGCCACGCCATTACTTGCCCTCTTGCGCCTGCATCGGAAGCAGTAGATTAAAGGCACCGCTGTGCCGGAGAAAGAACTCATTTTCAGAGGATAATCTCGTGCTCTGAAACTCTCTGCTCTGCGATCCATATCTAACTTGTGCAGTCGATAGCTGCTGTTACATGGCCGCACGAGCACTGGCCGCTGTCGCCGGCCGCCGGATCGCCGGACAGACCGGTGCCCCTCTTCTTCTTGCCTCTTGCAGGTAAAGGAAGCTTATACTGCTATTGTCGCCTTCGGCGCCTTCTTTCTTGAACTACTTTTGCTTTAGTCTAGCGGTTTACAGCTTCGCATAGTTTGTGAAGAGCTGATGGCCATGGGTCATCTTGCTTGCCTTGCGTGATTGTGAGCTTCTTCTCTAGTTTTGTGTGTGCATCAGTGATCATCAGCTCATGCTTTTGTGTGGAGCACCGAAAAAAATCTGAATGAAACATTGGTCTGCAGATGAGCAAAAGAATAAGGCTAGTTAGTTGCTTTCGAGAAGCACATCTGCTTTCTTGATTTAATCTTTCCCTCCTCCTTTTGTATGCTCACTTCAATCAGTTCTAGACCCTTCTAGGTATCCTGCTGTTAGTAACCCATCTTTTAAAAAAAATCAACTTTGTTTGGTTTGTGCACTCTTTTGGCATTGAATTTTGTCAAGAACTCACATCAATCGATTTTATAGTTGCTGATTCCATTCTGAATTCGGAAGCAGCATATATGTAGTCATGTAGAGTATTGTAGATGCCATCATGTTAAAGATCAAACTAATCTGTTATTTAAGTAGCATCGAGCACAAATTCACACGCTTCAGGAAACTGATGACGTGACTGTGCAACATCTGTTCACAGGAGAGGAGCTCAGAATCAGTCAAGCAGCGCGCAACCGGAGGAGCAGAACGGCGTCCACGACGACCGCGCCGCGGCGCAGGCGGAGGCAGCGCTGAACCGCAAGAACGTGGAGGTGCTGCCGGATGAGACGATCGACGCGCTGGAGGGCGAGGCCGGCGAGGACGCGTGGGTGCCCGACCAGGAGACGGGCGTCTTTGTCCCCGCCGACGAGGTGGTCGACTCCAACAACGTGAACCCCAGCGCGCCTACTGGTCCGCCGCACCCGCCCGGCACCGCGGCGGGCGGCTCATCGTCCGTGCTGGACCAGGCGGTGTTCGTCCGAGAGGAGGACATGGAGGACGTCGAGAGGCCCGCCATCGACATGGCCAATGCCAATGACAACGCGAAATAGAACTGTTTATATATACTTTTTTTCAAAAATAACCTCAGGTTGCTCGTTTTTGCAAAATTGGGCCTCTACTTGAACTTGAAATACGCGATAGGCGACACGTGTCACCTGTCATGCTGGTATAGCTCAGCAGGAGGCTAGACATGCGGTTGGGCGACGTGACGCGGCAGGGCGACGACACCACATGGGAGAAGGCCCAGTCGAGCTAGCCTTGCGCGGCAACAGGCTAGCCGTGCTATCCTTGTGTAGCAGGGGCCATATTGGCAAATGTGCATGGGCACAGGCCAGGAAATGTACGTATGTGTTATATCCGTTGCTTATTTGCCTTATGTTTAGCTCTCTATATATTCGCATGTGTTTTGTTAAAAAATTCAGCTAAAGTTTGGATGATATGTAGTCATGCATGATTCGTTTGCGCATATACGAGATGTGTGTGATGATAATGATGCATGCTAATTAGAAGTGTGGTTAGCTAGTGTGCATGTATTTTACTTGTGTGTAACTACACTCTGTTAATTTTATCAACTTGATCAATGCTATCTGGCTTGATTTCCACTACCTAGATATCGTACCATGGCTATTACTTGTTAGTTTACGTCTTTATGTACATGCCCTAAGTTGAGATCATGATGTATATAGATGGTTCATAGAAATATATTAATACACTAAACATATAATAAGGTGAGAGACTAAACTACATATAATAAGATGAGAGGCAACAAATTTCCACCAATGAATTTATCTTATGAAAGTTTGTAATTAAAATGACCGAACTGAAGAGCTAACACTGAACACAATAGTGGGTCAAGGGTCACCTGTTGTCTGCTTCCTCTGGCGGCGAAGCTGGTCCTGAGGGAAGGTCAGCTTGTCGGGAGAAAGTCGTACGTCGCGCAACTCGTATTGTGATGGTGGCTGAGTGGGCGCAACTCGTTTGTGATGGTTTTTTCCGAATAAACAAATAGAATGATTTTTTACCGGCTTTTTGAAGTGACTTATCATGACAATATTTTTAAAACGGTTTATCGGTATTCGGCTCATTCATCCTGATAATTATTATGTTAAGATCAAAAGTCTTAATTGTAGTCATCATCCGTAGCTTAAAATAATAATAGTGCCTTTGACAAGCAAGCCTTCCCATGCTTTTAGGCCATTATGGCCAGGCCCATTGATCAGGAGTAGGTGATGTTCTCTCTCTATGGGCCAGGCCCAATTAGCTGCTTCTAGACGCTTCCACAACGCTCAAATCCAATGGCTGCTGCTCGCCCTGCCCATCCCGCTATTTTCACGGTATGCGCCCCCGACAAATGTGATATTCACTTTGGACCCCATTCAGAACGTGTGCTTGATTGAATTTGTTGCTTGTGAGTGGCCTTCTCTACAAGAAATTGGGTTGCTTGTGTTGCTATACCATATTGTATGATAAAGTCCTAACATTTTAGTGTACGAGAAAAGGAGCAATATTTTCCATAGTGATTAAAATTGGTACTACTTTTTAATAGCCTTGGCCCCGCTCGTTTCGGTTTCGGCTTCAGATTTATTTTTCACTATTCATAAATTTCATCTTTTTCTGAAATTTTAGCTTTTTTGAGTTTTTTTGCCGGTTCTTTTTTCTCCGTATTCGTTTGCGTTGTCCGTGATGAGCTAGCATATTTTTTATTTTTAAATTTTTTAAGTTTAATTACGCCAAATAAACCATCTTAAGCTGCAATAAAATTTTAACCGCTACAATATAATTTTAGACATAAACTACAACTTTTTAGCCCAACCGAGCGGAACCTTAGTTTCCCTCGCGAAAATGTCAGGGAGACTCGTGCTATGGTCTGGTGCCATCGCTCAAATACACATTTGTCAAGGGCGTAAATGAAAAACAGCAGGCAACCTCCCTCGCAAAACCTCATCATCCCTTCCCTTCCTTCCTCCCCCACGCGCAGCGCCCAACGCTCCCGACGCCGCAGCCTTATCCTCTCCGCCGCCCCTTCCTCCGCGAGGTGAGGTGAATCCCTAACCCTAGGCCCTCCTCCTTCTCCTCCTCCTCTCTACCCCAACCCGAGGTTCCGCCGCGCTCCCTTAATCTGGTGTCAAGTCGTAGCATTTCGAGCCTGGGGTTGAGGATTCGATGGGCTGGCTGCGTCGTATGTGTTTCGCCGGATAGCTCGGGTTCTAGGAAGTTCCTTATCCGATTTAGATTGCAGCGCGTTTTTGGGATGTTCTATGGTTGCTAACAGAGCTAAATTTTGCCCAAATGCTATGGGCTATTTGGTGCTCGCCAAGCTCACAGGGTTTTGGATTTGAGCGCTATAATTGGTACACTTGTGTAAAATGGTGTATTCCTTGCTCAATTCGTTCACGTACGCAGTATGCTCTCGCTTTTGTAGTAAGCACGAAGGGTGTGGCATTGTGCCTAAGGAAGTGCTGTAACTGTAAATGAATTGGTTGTTTGTAGGGGGTTTTGTATTCATCAGTTTGATTTGTCTGCCAGTGGATTCCTAAAGGTGGGGCGATTCTATCCGTCCGTGGTATGCTTGTACTTAGCGTCGCGGTTGCGGTTGTTGGGTTTGGGATACTCTTATGCAGCTAACCAAATAAGGTATATGCTTTGTTCAATCTGGAAGTGAAAAATGGCAGAATTCTTCTGTATGTTAGCAACCATTAAGCCATTTGAAGTTCTGTTGGTAGGTGAAGTGGTAAACTATGTTGGTTGGACATACATGTGGTTACTAAAACGGGAATAAGGGCAGCAGAGTTCCTTTTTTACAAAAAAAAAGTGCTAACATGGTCTTGTGTATGTGTGTTCCCATTCCGTTTACAACTGAGACAGGAAACATCCCCATTAAGATGTATATTTGCTTTGGTGTATATCTGCAGACTACCAACTGAGTGTAATCTACGTGGCATTTTGGTTTTGGTTACCCTTTTATGTTGATACCTTAACACATATAGCCAAGGATAATGTGTTATTATTTAGACAAAGCATGAAAATCCATGCACCTTAGAAACTGCATTCGATCATCTTCCTTTTTTTCCAATACACAAAAAATTTAAGCATTACTTTTGGTTAGCGCCTTAGTGGCATGTTGTCGCCTCCACTTCTATTATCTGAAGTGAAGAATGCTTATGGTTGTTTCCTGCTTGCAAGCTCTTCAGATTATGGATTGTGTATATGTTTCTATTCTTCTGTCAGATCTGATCATCACTGCATAGGCAAACATGGCTTCAACATTCGGTGCCACTTCTACCGTTGGCCTCATGGCAGCTCCAACTGGCATTGTATCAGACAAGAAGCCATCTTCTCTATCTTCAGTATCATCTATCTCCATTATCAACCGGCCACGAAATGTGCGCCTTCAGAGGAAGTGCAACTTCAGAGTAAAAGCAGCCAAGGAGCTGTACTTCAATAAGGATGATTCGGCTATCAAGAAGCTCCAGGTGAGCTTCACAGTTCTCGGGCATTGTATTTTTATTTCTGACAATGTGCTGGTGCCTGGTGAGACTTGGCCAAACACTGATTAGTTGTCTCTGTATGTCAGACTGGAGTCAATAAGCTCGCAGACCTTGTTGGAGTTACATTGGGACCAAAGGGAAGGAATGTTGTTCTGGAGAGCAAGTATGGGTCCCCTAGGATTGTAAATGATGGTGTTACAGTTGCAAAAGAGGTACATTGAAATGTTATCATCTCAATGAGCTTTCAGTGATCAGTACTGCACTTGTTAGAATTTGCTTGTTAGCTGTCCGCCTACACATTCACTGAAAATTTTGCTTTGTTTTGCAAGGTAAAACAGCATGGCTGGTAAATTGTACACCCAAACATATTTCTTTGGGTATGTCTAGCAATCACCTGGATGTTTTCTCCCTAAAAATCAGCCAGATTTTCCACCGTTGGATTGCTTTGAGATTCGTGCACAACCCTAACTCTTAACCCCTCCTTAAAAATCAGCCAGATTTTCCATCGCCGGATTGCTTTGAGATTCGTGCACAACCCTAACTCTTAACCCCTCTGAGTCTTCGCCTCCTGCATTTCACAGCCCACAGTCGCATTTCACTCCGCCCCACGCCACCCCGTTGTTGTTACCCTCCGCACCGTTCCCTCCTCTCCACGGAGCAGCTCCGCGCACCTCTCCCCACCACCCCCGCACCCTCCTCCACCACCCGCGGCTGGCGGCGCCCCTCGCCGCCTCGCCGCGCCGCCCCCTACCCCGCCCCACCGTGTCGTCCCCGTTCAATCTAATAGCTAATATCTTTTGCCGTCGCAGCCCTCTGACTCCGCCCATCGCCCCTACTGCCACTCACCATCGGGTCACCGCCCCCTGGCCTCCCTCTTATGCCCGGATGGAACGGTGAACCCTAGGTGCCGGGGTTGGGATTCTCCCCTCGGGCTCGTTGGTGAGGAGGAAGAACCCTGACAAACCTTGCCAGAGAAGACGCTGCCCGAGCCCTAACCTCGCCAGAGAAGAAGATGAACTCGCTGGAGAGGACACCGGAGCACGAATCGCGACGCAAATCAAAAGTTCAGAAATTTGGATGATTTTTGGGTTGATTCCATTTGGGTGATGATTATCAAAACCCTATTTCTTCTCATTCTCGCTGCACATGATTTTGTATGCCATATTATATCATAAGTGATCTACTTGCATTCTAATCTATTACTTTCGGACTAGATGAATAGAAGCCTAACTAGTTAGCTATTGTCTGTACTATACTATTGGTTGTTCCCCTTTGTTTTTATCATAATAAGTGTTGTGGATTTGTTGAATTTGGTTTCTGGACAAGTCTGTACTGGAAGCTTCTGGATTGTCATGTGGCTCATGATTAGCTTTAAAATCCCAGCAGAGTTTTTCAAGTAACAGTTGTTGTACTACAGGTTGAGCTGGAGGACCCTGTTGAAAATATTGGAGCTAAGTTGGTTAGGCAAGCTGCAGCAAAGACCAATGATTTAGCTGGAGATGGGACTACTACTTCTGTGGTCCTTGCTCAGGGGATGATTGCTGAGGGTGTTAAGGTATGCCACTAGTTGAGACTTATTGTTACTTGTATGATTTGAATGTGGAATCACTATTTTGTAAACATAAAGACTCGTCTGCTCTTATGCAGGTTGTTGCAGCTGGTGCTAATCCTGTACAAATTACTCGTGGTATCGAGAAAACAGCAAAAGCACTAGTTGAAGAACTACGAAAGTTGTCAAAGGAGGTAAAACTAATCGTTAGGCTATTATGTTGTCAAAATGTTCTAGTTCTGGCAATCTGTCCCTTACTCTTAAAAATATCTAACCAATGCGTGAGTTGATTCAGATGATAGGTGTACATACTATGCATTATTAGGTCTATTTATGAGAGCATTTTCTTGCTTCAGGTTGAAGATAGTGAGCTTGCAGATGTTGCTGCGGTCAGTGCTGGCAACAACTATGAAATTGGTAACATGATAGCAGAGGCTATGAGCAAGGTCGGCCGGAAGGGTGTGGTTACCCTTGAAGAAGGGAGAAGTTCCGAAAATAATCTCTATGTTGTGGAGGGAATGCAGTTTGATCGTGGTTATATCTCTCCTTATTTTGTAACTGACAGTGAGAAAATGTCCGCAGAGTACGAGAACTGCAAGGTAGGATGGAATCTGAGCTATCAATCTGATTTTTTTCCCCTGCTGCTCACTGTTTTTATCTGTTTCAGATTGTTGGTTTCATTACATTTTCATCTTCATTCTTCAGCTGCTTTTGGTGGACAAGAAAATTACCAATGCAAGGGATCTCATCAATGTTTTGGAGGAAGCCATTAGAGGTGCATACCCAATTCTGATAATTGCTGAGGATATTGAGCAGGAGGCTCTTGCTACCCTTGTTGTCAACAAGCTTAGAGGATCATTGAAGATTGCTGCTATCAAGGCCCCTGGTTTTGGACAACGCAAGACCCAGTACTTGGATGATATTGCCATTCTAACTGGAGGTGAGCCGAACTTACAATCTAGAATATTTTCGTGGTCACTGATGCTTCTTATTTATGAACATTCTTTGTGTCTGCAGCAACTGTAATCAGAGATGAGGTTGGACTGTCACTTGACAAGGCAGACAAATCGGTTCTAGGAACGGCTGCAAAGGTTGTCCTTAATAAGGAGTCGACAACAATAGTTGGTGATGGCAGCACCCAAGAAGAAGTAACTAAGAGGGTTGCACAAATAAAAAATCTCATCGAGGTCTGTCCTTTTCTTTTTATCTATAGCTCACTTGACTCAATAGTGTGGTTCTGGAAGGCTCCATTTCTTCATTAGGGTAGTACAGCTCTGAAAATGCAGCCTGGTTGGTTTACATGCTTCATCCTGGGTGTAGATTGGGAATTTGTTCTTATGAGCGCTATCTGTGGAGTTGGGTTATTTGTTGTAGAAAAAAGAAGCATCACAGTCTAAGTATGAAACTATGCTGTTATCACGCTAATTTTCAGGCAGAGGAACAAGAATACGAAAAGGAAAAGCTGAATGAGAGGATAGCAAAGCTTGCTGGTGGTGTTGCTGTCATTCAGGTATATCAAATTCAAAGGACATAAATGCCATGTTATCTGTTTTTGTTCCTTTCCTTGATTCAATGTTGGAAGGAAGGACGATGGGGTAATTGTAATCCATGGCTTGTTACTTGATAGGTGGGAGCACAAACAGAAACTGAACTGAAAGAGAAGAAGTTGAGAGTTGAGGATGCCCTAAATGCAACTAAGGTAAGTCTATTGATGCAATTAACCATTCTGAACTGTCCGATTCATATTTGTTTCTTAAGAAATAGAGTTAAGTCAGATAAATATGTTGCATCCTGAAACGTTCTCAAGTTCTTGTGTGTTATGTATCTCTAAAATTGCTTCTTCCTCTTCACAGGCTGCTGTCGAGGAAGGTATTGTTGTTGGTGGAGGGTGCACACTTTTGAGACTTGCAGCTAAAGTCGATGCCATCAAGGACAACCTGGAGAACGATGAGCAGAAGGTGAAAACCAAATGAATCTACTTTGTTTTTATTTGAGTGGTTTACAGATGTCATTGTAGAAAAAAGCCTACATACTTCTAATACTTGCACCCAATGCGGTTCACTGCATATGGGTCAGAACTCAGAAATAATCATGTTGAACTATTGGGCATTTCAAGTTGACATGCTGTACTGCCAACTTTTCTAGGTCGGTGCTGAAATAGTGAGGAGGGCCCTGAGCTACCCACTGAAATTGATTGCTAAGAATGCTGGTGTTAATGGCAGTGTTGTTACTGAGAAGGTTAGAACCTGTTCATTCAAAACTTTATATATTTCACAGCATGTGTCTGAATAACATGAAAAATGCTGCTGTGCGCCTGTACCAGGTTCTTGCTAACGATAACTTCAAGTATGGCTACAATGCTGCTACCGGACAGTACGAGGACTTGATGGCTGTTGGTATCATTGACCCCACCAAGGTCTGTGGCACTGTGGCTTCCTGCTTCCCTATACTTTTGCTTGCACTTACATGAAATGAATACCAGTTTTGTGATCCTGCAACTTCAGACATCAGTTATTCCGTCTTACCCCAATGGGTTGCATCTTGGTTTCCAATGCAAAATCACCTTTTTCTTTTGGTTTCATTACTTTCTAAAGTGTCCAGATCTAAGCTTGGAGAGTTGTATTCCTAGAAAGACAAGGGAAGTGAAATGGATAAGCCAACCTAATGTAGTTTCAATTTAGTAAAATTGAAAAAAGGAAGTATAAAGAACTTCGCGAACTGCTGAATGAATGGAGCAACAATGTTCGGAAGAAAAGAACATAATCTTAGGCCTTGCACGTGGTTGACACTGATTATTTCCTCTCTTTACCCTACCTTCTTTGGTGAGACAATACTGCAATGAGCTAAAGGGCATCCGTCCCTGATGATGAACAACAGGTGGTGAGATGTTGCCTGGAGCATGCAGCTTCAGTGGCGAAGACGTTCCTCACGTCGGACGCGGTCGTCGTCGAGATCAAGGAACCCGAGCCTGCACCCGTCAGTAACCCAATGGACAACTCCGGTAAATGACGCTGCAGAAAATGTGTCTACGCCTTATTTCACTATGAACCTAACATCATGCTAATTTTTGCTACTTTCGCCACGACAGGCTATGGATACTGATGAATGACGACCAAGATACAGTGGCCTTGTTCCCTGGTAGGCTGGGAAGAAGGTGGTCATCACTTTTTTGGTAGCATGAATCAGAGTTTTGGGGGGAGAGAGAGAGAGAGAGAGAGTTTTGAGATGAAAATGTGATGGGATTTGTTTCATTGGAGGCGAAATAAGCAGAGAAACGTTAGTGGAATTTGTGATGTGATTGAAATGGCTCTAAAATGACGCAGGAAAGATTTCGGACAGGTCCCTGTGGTCTTGTAAATGGTGTAGCGCATCCTCGTTTGCGCTCCACATGCACGCCTTGTCAAGTCTCGCATGCACATCATAACAGCCATATTAGGGGGGGGGGGGGTTTCCGGCCCGCGCAGCCCCTCCACGTCGGCATCTCCCGCCCGCGTGCGTGCTCTGTCGGCCGCGTGGCGGGAGAATCTTCGTACGGCCGGGAGAGGTCATTTCCTCCAGTTTTCTGGAAATTACGTAAAGGTCTTTTTTCCTCGCGAAAAGGTTCCTGTAAGTTTTTTTCCAAAATTTTTTTTGATAGCACCCCGCAGGTTCCCGAAATTACGTATAGGTCCTTATTTACTTACGTACAGGTCCTTACAAGTCCTCGATTTTTTACGAAAAAAACCTTTCTCGAAAATATGTATTTGCCCTCGATTTTTTTAAAAAAACTCCTCACAAATTATCGCCTCTTTTACTTCGGTACACACGGTGGCTGGCGCGGCGTGTCGTCACGCCTATGAGGCTAGTTGCTTTCTACATGGGGTAGGTTTCTGACGGCGATAGGCAGGCATTCGGTGATGCAGAACCAATGAGATTTTTTTTAATACAACAAGGATGTATTTATAGATACATAAATATCATACACACAAACATATTAACATATTTACCTGGATGTGTCTAATACATGACAAAAAGGTGTATACTTCGAAGCTTCACGTAGTGCGGACACCCGGAACGTATTTATGTGCGTGTCAGAAGATACTATTCATATAAAGTACTGTTCGTGGTACCAAAAAAAAATGAGGGCGGGTCGGCTGCCTGTATCCGACCAGTCTTAAATATAAATATAGATCTATTTTTTTAAGTGAATATGAATATAAATTCGAATATTCTTAAATATGGATATAAATATTCTTGAATATGAATACGAATATTTTCAAATACGGATTTTCTCGGATACGAATATCGAATAAAACGGATTCGTAGCGGTTTTACCGATTTTTCACCGGTTTTTGACCGGTTACCAGTTTTAAACCACCTAAATTCAAATTTTGAATCACAAAATTCATACGGATTTTTCATGGGTTCTAGAAACGGATCGAATAGTCTCGAATACGAATACGGATACGAATATTCTCGAATACGAATGCGAATATTCTCGAATACGAATACATGCATTTTTTAATACAGATTTTGCTTACCATATTCGTATTTTTTAGATATAAATATCGGATAAAATACATTATTCGCTACCATTTTCCACCCCCTTGCTCAGCTGGCAGTCGCACCAAGGTCCTCAAAACCATTGAGATTTGCGTTGCTTGATGATAGGAAGCAAAGGGCGAAAGAAGCAAGCTTCTAGATGCTGCGTCCGTATTTGAACCGCTCCCTCCTCCTCCTGTGCCATCCCCCAACTCAGTCATCCACGCCGCAATGCCCTAGCTAGCTCCCCGACGCTCCTAGCCCTTGCCTTCCAGCGCGCGCCGGTCTGCGATCTCTCTCCCCCCTTCTCCATCTCTTCTGCTTGTGCGCGAATTTTCATCTCGCTTGATCTCGTGGGAGTTGCAGATTTGTTTTTGAGATACCAGAGCCCTTAGCCCGCGGGCGATCCATCCGTCGATCGGTTAGTTTTGGAGATCTGTTCCCCTCAGCTCAATCTGGGGGACGATTTTTTCGTGGTTTGGTGATTCTAGTAGCATCGTTTAATCGGGGTCAAGATCGGTGAGCTTGGTGGTAGTAAGCAGATGCGTGGACGCCGTTGCTGCGCTGCGATTGCTGTGGATTCGGCGATGTCCGCTCCATTACGATCAGATCCATCGCAGGCGGGAGTGCCACTCATGTTTGTGTAGTATCTGTTATGCCTTGTGCAGTAGTACCAGTTTCAGTGTTTTTTTGTTCTTTGTACTAATTTCAGTTTAGAAACCTATCATTTGCTCGTATAATTGTGTTATCCCTAGGAGTTGCGAAATGCTAAGTTCTACCATTGAGGGATGTGCTTTCTTCAGCAGCTACCGTAGGCTACCCAAATATGGCTCCCTGACTTTTCGTCTGGGAACCAATTGCTTTTGTGGTGTTGAATCTGTACGGATGGAAGTGTTTATACAATATTCGACTATTTTTTAAGACAAAAACAGTCAGATTTTGAGCCGTTTAGATGAAGATCCAACGCCCTAGATCATTTTTTTGGAGGAAGGCTTGTATGAGTGAATCTGTTGGATAGAGATCTAACGTCTCAGATCAATCTGACTGTTTTTTAGGATAAAAACAGTCGAATGTTATATAGAAGTTCCTGACATTATATGTAACATAACACCCCAACTGAATTATGGCTTTAATCTTTGGTGCCACCACCACGTGTGGCCTTACAGCTGCACCTACCAGTTTCGCAACGAACAAGAAGCTTTCACTGGTCTCCAGGCCATCTATTTCTGTTCCACACAGTGTCAGCCTTCAAAGAAGGTGCAATTTATGAGTCAATGCTGCCAAGGAGTTGCATTTCAACAAGGATGGGCCGTCTATCAAGAAGCTGCAAGTAAGTTACTCACCTGATCCATCTCATAAAGATATGCTGCAATCATCAAAGTAACCGTACCATTTTGGTTAATGTGCTGATTGGTTTGCATTTATGGGCCATTCCAAACATCTTTCAACTTGTTGCTTCTAGCTGTTTTGAACGTATTTGCTTCTTAAAGTTTTTTTTTCTTTTGTATTGTCTGTGGAGATATAATAGTTTTTTTTAATTGAATGTCTTAGCCAAAAGTAATAGCCGCGTCATTGAGATTTCAGCTGAAGGCAAAAGCCATCAGCCACCGCCGAATTAAACGGGGCTATGTTAAACTTGTGTCAATAAGCTTGCAGATCTTGTTGGAGTTAATCTTGGATACTTGAGAGCAAGTATGGATCACCTAAGATTGTTAATGACAGTGTTACTGTGGAAAAGAGGTAGAAAGCATGTTATGTTTGTTAGTACCCTCTTCTGTTAGGGAGCATTTGGATGGGTATGCCATGCATGCTAGCCATTACCTGCAATTTCTGTGGAGATTGCAATGTTACTTTTTGCTAGTTAACACCGCATTCCTAGGTTGTTCGTACGTTCAAAAAGCATTAGTAGGCTGTTTCAATAGCTGAGATGACTTTCCTTGGTGAGACGGTCTCTGTAGGCACATTACATAAACTCATACTCAATTGACACACATTTCTGCGTTTTTGCCACAGAAAATGCATTATCTAGTTGGTTTTCTTTGTTTCTTCTCCATTGCATTATCTGCTGTCTAATGCATGTCTGGATCTCCTAATATATTTGGATTTAGTGTTGGCCTATATTTAACAGTAAATCCGTATTATCATTCTCTGTTTGTACTTTAATGATGGATGGTTTTTTTGAACTTCTGGTGTTGACAGTGACAGCAAATCTTCTTTGACTGTTCTTTTTTTTACCTCAATTAAGGATTTGAACGAACGTTTTTCCATGCAATAGGTTGAGCTTGAAGACCCAGTAGAAAATATTGGAGCTAAATAGTTGGTTAGAAAATATCGAAAGTCGGAAAGTTAAGCTTGATGTAGCGAGGTGGTGCACGCTAATTCCCTGCCCCTGACGTCGGAAAGGTTACCGGCGGCAGACGGGCTAGTAGCACGGGGGGAGCGCTATCTCCCCGGTGTTTCCTCGCCGTGATCCCGCCTCCTCATCGTCTCCTTCATCACTAGCAGCCTGCCTTCAGACTGCGATCATGCCGGGTGAGACGGCTATTGTTTGCCTCAATCAACCTCGCATGCTTGGTGAGTTGATCATTGATGTTGCCGAGAACTTTGGCTGTATCTTCTGCAAACTTGCACATCACTTGTTGGAAGTCGTTGTCACCACCGTTGCTTGACATGCTGGCCGGAGCAACGGGTGGCTCTGATACCAAGCTGTCAGGAGGCGGGCGTTCCAAACGGAGACAGTAAGGAAGTATCTGACCGGAGGGATGGGGTTGCCGACCTGGAGCCGTCAGGGAAGCTGCGGCCAGGGAAAACCCTAGCCACCGCAAGGGAAGGAAGAGGACAGTGGCAGGGGCGCAAGAGATCAGGTAAACAACCTAATCCTTGCTTGCTTTATTAATTCAATCTCATCCCCTTATATAGAGGAAAGGCCTAACAATGCTATCTATTAAAAGGAAAGGATCTGAAGGATCCATCTAACCTGATCTTAAGGATCTTAACCCACTAAGAGCATCTCCAACAATCCGCCTAAATCTCCCCCTAAATCAAATTATTGGGAAATTATGTAAAAAGTCTTCTCCAACAACTCCCCTAAACACCCCCCTATTTCTATTCCCCCCCAAAACTCTCCCAAAACTCAGGTAGAAACAGGGAACTTTCAGGGGTCCCCTTTCCTATTAGGATATATTTAGGGGAGCTGTTGGAGGAGGGGACTAAAATAGGTTAACAAATTTTTTAGGCTGCCCCTAAAAGGTGTCTTTTGGGGTGGGTTTTTAGGGGGATTGTTGGAGATGCTCTAACCAAATTGGTGCAAGCAAAGGCTATCAGCTCATGACCCCTGTTGGACCTGCAGCTTGTGCCGCCGGCCGTACACCTTGCCCCACATGACATGAGCAAAAAAAATGCTGGCGTTAACTTAATGGCAGTGTAGTCATTGAGAAGGTTCGAACATTATTTAGCTATTAAGCATGACTCAATGGCTTTGCATCTTGTGCATATAAAACCTAAAAAAAAATCTCTGCAATCAGGTTCTTGCCAATGACAACGTAAAGTACGGGTATAATGCTCCTACTGGAAGTACGAGGACTTGATGGCTGCTGGGATTTTTGACCCCACTAAGGTACGCCATTATATGATGGAATTCTGGTTCCTGGTTATTGTATGAAGATTTTATCATTTGTTTAACATTGGCTTATGGTAAAAGTCCATAATTATCATTTATGATTTTTATATTCTTTTATCGATCATTTTTGTTTCCCCCTCTGCACATGGTAAATATAATTTACGTGCTAGTTCAACTGATCACCTCCCTAAAAAGATAACTTCGTCATAAGGTGTGTGCTTGAAACAGTAAAAATATGCAAATCACCTTACCATTTATAATAATGAAGATTTGTTTCTGAGAAAATCCTTAGGTAGTTAATCTGACCAGCCCATTGAGAGAATATATACTAATGGAAAAAGAAAAAATATAGGTTCTACTTCTATATATAGTGTAGTTTACATCCATACTTCAAACCGACAGTGGATAGAGTTGCGAAGGAAAATCACCTCCAAATAATATTTCCTTAGTTTCAGATGTTTGATATGAATGCTATCAATTATATGGAACATCAACTGAGCCCTTGAGAGATCCCCCACCCTCATTTTTTTTATTTATTTGTTGAGCTAAAAGATTTCCTTTTTGAAAAAAAGGTAGTGATGTACTGCTTGGAGCATGCTGCACCGGTGGCAAAGACATTCCTCACTTCTGACGTTGTGGTTGTTGACGCCAAGGAGCCCCTGAGCATACACCTGCTGGAAACCCAATGGCCAGCTCTGGTACCTAGCTAGGCAATCTCTGCACTTGATCCCCTGCAAACCTTTGACTGTGCTATTTCCTGCTAATCTAGCCTTCCTCACATTCATTCAGGTTATGGATTCTGTTTGAGCAAAAGTGCTTCGGTTTTCTTTTCAATGGTGCTGGCAAGTCTCTACTTCCATACAGGTAGGCAGGCTGCTTCATAATTCTTATGCTCATTTTCAATACAAAAGAGTACATGTTTCTTCTACCTCAAAAATGCCTTCATGTTTCTTCACTGCTTCCTCTTAAATCCACAATATGAAGACTGCATCTAGTTTTCAACCAATGACCAAACTAACATATAGTTTTCAAACGAAACGGAGATGGCAGAATCCCTTTAATTGCGGCCAGGATGGAGTTCCCTCATCGCGTTCCAATTGATAGTATGCTACGTTGCGCGGATACTTCCCAAAAGTCACGTACCGGTATCGGATATTGTACCGGATACGGATACTGCCCCGATACGCGCCGATACGTATCCTGTAAGTATCGGAATTTATTAAGTATTTAAAAAAAGAAATTAATTCCCGATACTTCTGCGATACCTCTCCGATACTTTTCTGATACTTCAACCCTAATATCCCCACCAAACCATCCAGATCTGGATCTGAAACCGCACACCGCGCCTCCACCCACGCTCGGCTGGCACTGCGCCTCCACCCACGCTCGGCTGGCCTCCTCGCCGGCGCTCGCTCGCCGCCGCCGCGTCGCTGCCTCGCCTCCCTCGCCGCCGCCGCCTCTGCCGGTCGCCTCCGCTCGCCTCGCGCCGCCGCTCGCCTCTGCTCGCCCGCCGCCTCCTCGTCCCTCCGTCGCCGCCGCGTCGCCTGCCGCCGCCGCGTCGCCGTCGCCTCGCCGGCCGCTTGCTCGCCGCCGTCGCCGTCGCCGCGCCTCGGTTGCCACCTCGCCGCCGCGTTGCCGCCGCCGCCGGCTCGCCTCGCCGTCGCCCATCGCCGACGCCTCTGGTTGCCACTCGCCCGCCACTCGCTGATCCCCTCCCGCCCGCGCCTCGGCCGCCGCCGCCGTCTGCCTCGCCGTCGCCCGACACCTCCGGTTGCCACCTCGCCCGCCACTCGCGATCCCCTCCCGCTGCCGCGCCTCGCCGCCACCTCGGTATGCTCACCGCTCCCTCGGACCCTCGGTGCTTTTATTTGCTATGTGTTGATAATGTGTTGGATGATTCAGTAGGGGAAGTGATCAGTGATGTTGTTTGTTGTCATTAGTTTGTTCATTTGCTATTGGTTGTCCCGATTAGATATGGCATCTGGTGGTGGATTTGGAGGCTCAAGTGCATCGTGTAGCCACAGTACTAGTGCGTGTCTGGCTCATCCAAAGGAACTGATTCAACTAGGATATATATATATATTTATCTTTGCTCTATATATATATATATATATATATATATATATATATATATATATATATATATATATATATATATATATATATATATAGCAAAGATAAAAATAAGAAATTAATGAATTCTTATAAGGAATTGAGAATACCTTATAACCACACGAGCAAGATTTAGGATGCTCCTAGATGAGGCGATTCCTTTGGATGAGCCAGACACGCACTAGTACCTGGGCTACACGATGCACTTGAGCCTCCAAATCCACCACCGGATGCCATATCTAATCGGGACAACCAATAGCAAATGATATATATATATATATATATATATATATATATATATATATATATATATATATATATATATATATATATATATATATATATTATATACACACGTATCGCCGTATCGGTGTTTTAAGGAAAATGGCGAATCGCGGTATCGCCGTATCGCGTATCCGTATCCGTATCGGAGTATCTGGGTAACCTAGATAGTATGAGTGATGCTCGTCAAGTGATAGGACGCAAGCCATACTTTATCTCCATCTGTGTGTTGGCTGCAATGTATTGGAATTGGATGTGTGGGCTGGGGCGAAGGTGACTGGAGCTGCTGTTGTCGGGCAGCTGAAGGCGGGTGGGATAGCTGGTGTAGGGGAAGCGATGGTGGAGATTGGCGGCGGGGTTTGGATGGGTGCTGAGGAGCTGGGGAAGATGTATGGACTGGGCAGTAAGCCTGCTGGCTGCACGATGTTGTCTGCAGGTTTCTTCTCCAGCGCCGTGAGACATGCATTGGTGACAGCTCCTTGCCGGCACAAGTCAGCAACATGCGCTTGGAGATCGGCCGTCCGTTGCATGCCCTCGGTGATCTGGTCCTGCATGGCACCCAGCGTCTGGAGGATGTCGCCAGGTAGGAGGCCGTGTCATCGCCGGAGTCCTTGCCGGATCCTGGCGCATTTGATAGCAAGTCGTCGCGGCTTTGCTGCCGCAAAGGAGGTAGGAGAGACTTCTTTATTTTTTTCTTGAATTCTAAGCAAAGATTATATCTCCTATACATATAGATAATGGAGATAAGGAAGACAATCTAAAGGATTGCTTAACTAACTAAAGCGATAACTTTCTAAAGGCTCAGATTTTATCCTAAAACTTATCTCTAAGGGCATCTCCAGCAGGAGCCCTCAAAACAGGCCCCCTACTTTTAATTTGAGGGCTCCCTCTACTTTTTGAGGGCCCTGTTTTCTGGGATGCACTCCAGCAGGAGCCTTCAAAACAGGGCCCCTACTTCTCAATTCCCTCTATTTCCTCACACACTATATGCATATGTATGAGACAAAAGCACAATACATAATAAAATATTTATGATTTCAAAATGAGGGACAATATTTAAATTTATGAATTCAAATACGAATATTCAAATTTAAATTCAAATTTGTTTCGAATTTTATTGTTCCAAATTTAAATTCAAATTTGTTCCGAATATTCAAATTTTAATTCAAATTTGTTTCGAATATCCAAATTTGAATTTAAATTTGTTCCGAATATTCAAATTTAAATTCAAATTTGTTCTGAATATTCAAATTTAAATTCAAATTTGTTCTGAATATTCAAATTTAAATTCAAATTTGTTTCGAATATTCAAATTTGTTCCGAATATCCAAATTTGAATTTAAATTTGTTCCGAATATTCAAATTTATTCCGAATATTCAAATTTGTTTCGAATATTCAAATTTGTTCAATTTAAATTTGTTCCACTGCACGGAAAAACGAGGAAAATTGAAAAATGAGGCCGGAGTAGGGCCCCAGGAATGAGGGTTGAAGGGGATTTAAGGGCCCTCAAATTTGAGGCTCTAGTAGGCCTCTTTGACTCTATTTTTGCCTCTGCCTCAATTTGGTTTGAGGGCTCAGTAGAAGCCTCTTGGAGATGCTCTAAGAATCTTCAGTGGAGGCAGCGGTTTCCTGGTTGTTGGCCCATTGGCTGTATGTGCTTGCCCATAGGGAAACGCTAGTAAGATGGAGCAAAGGGTTCATTGGATACTCCAGTGAAGTCCTTGTAATTTAAATAGGCGTGTCCGCATTGCGCGCGTCACATAGGATGCCCCTGCAAGTTTTGCCAGGGCCAGCAGTTGGGAGCTGGTAGCAGCGGCACTAGCAGCAAGGCAAATTCAGTGGGGGTTCCTTGGCCTTTTTTTTTTCTTTCTTTTTTACATGGAGCCCGGATGAAATTCCAAGACACTGGAGCTTTCTCGGGCCTTGACAAAAAGAAAATACCGGTTGCCCCAACTCCAAGCCCTTGTACTTTTACTCATACAGATAAAGATTAGACTAGTATCCTGAGATTTAATTTATCGTGTTGCATGCGCGGACCGTTTGCTTGTGCCTGTGCTATACAGCCTATAGGTATGACTGCTTAGACTAATTCCACCTGTTTACACCTGTATAACGGATAGGCTAGAACCGTTCACCCTTTTGGCCCTGTAGCAATATTTTTTTTAAAAAAATTGACCTAACATATGTTTTTACAAAAATGACCTTTCTCCAAGCTCAAAAGACGCGGCAAGCTACACTTATCACATGCCGTGCCACTGTAGCTCGGCGGGAGAGGAGTGGCGCAGTTGGGCGAGCTGGCGCGGCAGGCTAGGCACGGTTGAGTCGGCACAACTCGTTAGGCGCCTGTCCAACGTGGGTGTGAGGGAATCTGACTCCTCATGGGGCAGTGGTAGCATAAGGGAATCGTGTTAATGACACGACGTGACGTTAGGTTCTCGTTTTATTCGTGTGTTAATTATATTGTGTTCATGCGTGTGCATACAAAAAACAACTTGTGGTCGTATTGCTACCGAGCGAGAGAGAGCACATCCAGGGAGGGGAAAGAAAGAGAAGAGAGATTCCTTGTCGAGCAAAGAGTGCAGGAAGGCAATGCGGCTGTGATTTACCATCTTTCATAGTTGGAAGCATTGTGAAGCTAATGATTACCTTCGGAAAAAGGTATGCTTTATTCACATACGAGCAACGCGTTTAATATATCGTTAGCATTTCATTAGCGTAACCATGATTCTATAATGTGGAATGCACTAGGTAATCATGTTCATGGTTCTATAATGTGGAATGCACTAGGTAATCATGTTTACTTGACAGATGTGTGAAAGCATCTAAGCTTCTAAAAAGTGTTTTGACAATTAATGACAATATGTGAATATGAGACTAACATGTTTATTGAGTGTTTAAAACATTTAGTCCCGGTGACGAATGTGACAACCTAGAGATGCATGCTACAGGTCAACATGAAGATCAATATGATTTTAGATAAAGATATAAGTAGTCTAGGATCCCTTTTTGATTTTACCCGTTTTAGGAGAAAAGGATGGAAGATCAGATTTTAGATTAGATATCGTACGATTAAGAGGGACTATGACTAGTAGTTTGATAGCATGTTCTTGTCCCATTTGGATCAATTTAGGATCATGCATGTACTTAGAATTTAATTTGAAGCCAACTATGCTTTTCTCACAAAAGTTAGTAGTACCGATATCTACATAGCAGTACTACCACATAGCGGTATGACCGAAAAGGTGGTACATTATTACCGCAGTCCGGTTGGATCAAAATTAGTTGGCAGTAAATATTTTCTAGAGAGAAACTTCTGGAGCATGTTTAATCACGTAGAAAATGGTAGTACTGGAGTTCATTTGGCAGAACTACCGTATCGCGGTACAACTGCATATCCTGAGCAGAATTACCGCGCACTAGAAGTACTGAAAGATAGTTGACGGTATGTTATTTTCAGCAAGGGCCTGGTTTGAACTTCAAAGGGAAGCGGTAGTACCGCTTCGAAGAAACGAAACTACCGGAGAGCGAAACTAATGAAGAAATGGATGAGCCCGAGGAGGAACCAATTAGCCTGAGAACAATCACCAGTGATGATTACATCATACTACGTCAGAGAAATTAGTTTGTGCTCCCAAGGTTATCTAAAAATCCGCAGTTCCACACTAGAATTTAGGAGTTGGTGTATGAACAGATGTATGGCCCCCACAGGCAGTTTCCTGATCACAAATGTGTGGATTGAGCACATCTAAATTCCCTGGATAAGTTTGATGGAACATATCGGCTATTTCAAAGGGCTGGCATCCATGACCTAGTGCACTCAAATGCGACTACAATGAGGAAATCATTTGGCAATTCTATGCCACATTAGTTGTGTAACCTGATTTATCTCATATGGCATAGATGATGGGGACCACATATTTGGATTGCAATAAGAATGAGTTTGATCTAACTCTCAGAATCGAGTCAAGCAACTATGAGAATGTTTATGACAATGCTGTACTTTTGGTTTATGACATAGTTTATGCCACATTATGACATAGTTTATGCCACATTAAAGTGGAGCTTTGTCATAAACTTGTTGTAGCTCACGTCATAGCCTACTACATTCACTACATCCGCCATCAAAACCTTTGGGGAAATGGTTACATCTGATACAACTAAATAACTAATGATGGTCACGATGTAGCCTGAGGTCACATTTAGGTGGTGATGCAATGGCTCCTCAAGCTCACATGTGTGGTCCCTCACAACTGTGATGCGGAAGTCCATTCCTGCGTCGGAGAATCTCTGCGCATAGACTTTGCCCAGGTAAGAGCTAACCACACATTTAACTATGTAAGTATCAGGGCTCAACCTATAAAATAATGCCATACAATATTGGTGACTACGACTATGTTCACAAAAAAATAACGTGATATGTTCACAGTCCAACTTACCTGAAAACTCGATAAGTTCGACTGATCCCGACTGCAAAGCTTGTGATAGCTTGCTTTGCGGCACTCTTAGGGAAATGCTGCCCCACAAGCAGGGTGCCTGCGTCGAAGGCCCACGAAGAGTCATGGTCCTGTGGCAGAACTAGGGAAGTGGCCGCTTGTAAATCCAACTGATTGGCCACATAGTCCGTGTCAGTGGAAACAATGCCACCCACAGTGCCACCCTCACTAGATTGCGAGTTGACATCCTCCCCATCTTCGGTATTTGTCCCCTCAGACATGCCGCGAATTATCTCGTGGCAATCAATGCAAGTGCCCTATCATTTACCAACACCTTCATTCGGTTGGATGCTTGTAGAATCTCTGTCAATTGGAGCTTCCTCCTCGGCAATCTGCGCCTCTTATTGCAACTCTTCTGTTGACAACGAATGGAAGAGGGCCACAAGATCATTCGCATCCGCTTGCGCATCGGCCACCCAGGAATCACCACGGTCAACAAAATGGACATATACCATGGGTTGCCAAAAGGTTAGAGATGAAGGATTGCTAGCCATCTCCATGTAATGCTCCAACATGGCAATGCTAGTAAGTTTCATCATGTCCCACACGATTTGCCCCTAGGGTGTGACCATGCTGGCAGCTATTGTCTATTATTATCTTGTTCTTTGGCACGTCCCTATTGAACAATTGTTGAATGCACCGGTGTAGCTTGACCAAATGCACGTGCGCTAGGTTGGAAACAGTTAGCTCGGCGTGCTCACAGCTGGACAGATCAAGTTCGAATGGACCGCCATGCACAACCTCACCATCGTGAAACACGAACAGTTTATCCATTCATACAGAAAATACCACAGCTGTAAAGTGTCATTCTACCTCAAAAGCTTCACACGATACTGAAATTAACTTACCGATAATGGGGGAACGTCCGTACAACGCATGCACGAAATACTGCATACATAAATATATATAGCATTATTATCTACATCATCAAATAGTGCTCCAAAGGGATAACACAATAAAAAAAATCAACTAATACCGCATATTAGTATCCTCGATGCGGGAAAAAGTAATCTGTGAATGGGAGAGCACTACTGTTTTGCAAGATAGCGTTGCGAGCAATGCGGAAGGAGGCAGGGAGGGAATGCAAGGATGAGGTTTGCTGCGCGCCCTCATGCGATTAAATAACCGCATGAATACAGTGAATGACATCAACGAGACGTGACGTAAAATTGAAATTATCATAAAACGACTGACGACTGAGTGTTGCACTAGCCTAAAGCCCCCTAGCACCAGTCTTCTTGGCACGTTCCCCGCCCGTGCTAGGCACCTTGTGTGCTCGCCGGCCACGCCAAGTGTTGGCATGCCGATCGGCCGCGCCTGAGGCTATTTTCGTAAAAAAAAATGTCACCAAGGCCATTTATGCAAATAAGTTCTTCCAAGGGGCCCAAAAAAATCTCCGTCTTCGATGCCTGCATGGAAAGCTGTGTACTATGTGCTCTCTCTCTCTCTCTCTCTCTGTACCTTACTGGCACCTGCGCCAGATACCCAGCCCGTGCAGCGTTGTTGCACGCTGTATGCGTGTCACTGGTGTGGTGTGGTGTAGCTTAGCTTATCTCTATAATACTTTGCCTATTTGAGCCATCCTAATTTAAAGACACCTCTATTTATTCATCTCTGGCTAAAATACTTTGCCTATTTGCTGCCATGCCTTATAATAATGCTGCTACCTCTCGCTTAATAAGATACTCGTATTAGACTTTGCGACCGGGTCTACCGGCAAAAAAATGCATTAAGAATCAAGGAACAAAAGCAGGGGTACAAAAAGGGCAAAGGTTGAGGAACATCTGTGTGGATTGATAAATATTTAGCTTCTTTTGGTCTTTTTTCCCTCCTCTCTTCTGCTACTTTAATCATTTACCCTTTTCTTTGGTTTTCCAGGAAGGTTTTTTCCTCCTTTTGGACAATGTGGGTACTTGCTGTAGTTTATAAAGAAATTTAGTTGTTTAATTAGGGTATGTTTGGATTAGGGGAATTGGATACTACTAGAAATTAAATTTTAGCATAATAGCTAGCAGACCATACAGTTATCTGAAGATATAGTTAAACATGTCCTTTCGTATCAGTAGTACATTTGAATCATCTCCCATCAGGTTCTTCCTTTTTCCTGTTAAAGAGTACAGTCACTCATCTGGTATGCTCCATCTGCTAGATCATCCCCTATTTCCCCCAACCGATGTGGGAGAGCAATGATCATGACATTACCTTCCTTAATTGCAAATGCCGTCGCTAAAAGCAATGCAAATCCCTGCTCAAAAGAGCTTTTTTGAGTGACTTATAACTGAAAAGTACTGTAGCTGTCCGAAAAAATACTGTAACTGACGGAGGCTTATTTAGCATAATTAAATTTTAAAAAATTTAAAAATAGAAAAAATATGTTAGCCCATCACGTATAATGCAAACAAATACGAGAAAAAAGAACTAGTAAAAAAGCTCGAAAAAACTAAAAATATAGAAAAAACAAAAATTATGAATAGTATAAAATAAGTCAGAAGTTCAGATCGAAACGGGCGGGGCTCCATAGTCACATTCACAGCCGTTTCTGTTTCTCTCGCAACATGTGACACCTGGGAAAACGTTATCTTAAAATAAACAAGCCCAGAGCATTGTACCTTCTGAGGAAGCCATACAACAACTAGTGTAACATGCAATGTTACAATATGCTTATACAACAACTACTAACACAGCTCCATTTCACAGCTGTTACACTTGGCATATATCATTGCTATACACTACTACAAAGTTCTTGGCCATTTATGTTGTAGCCTTGATGCAACAAAATATTCAATGAAAAACTCCAATTGGACAATTCTTAGGATATTCTTGATGCGGAGAAAATGAAAAAACTTTGTCGGCCATCTTTGGTGCCACCTGGACATTGTACATTGTGTACTCGAGCCGGAATAATAACGTCTTGTGCCAGTTGTGGCCGTCTCTTCTTCTGCTGTATCTTCTCCCAGTATCGTGTGGTCTAAGGGCATCTGTAGTGTAAGAAAATAGAGGGTCTTAAGTCACCTTAAGATCAACCTTATACATTACAGGGGTAATCTTAAGCAGGCTATAAGCAAAAAAGGTTTAAGGTTGATCCTCAAACTAAAGACCTGGCCACAAGCATTAAAATACAATTTTTCTTTATCTGTCGAGTGGGACCGTCTTAAAGCCCCTTGGGTTATATACACTATAAAGTCGACCTTAAAGTTTAGATGAAACTCACCTTAAAACCCTTTAGGTTATATACACTATAGATGCCCTAATGCGATCCATGCGGAATTGTACACAGTAGGATGCTATCAATCAGGTTCTCCTAACTTCGATGTATACCTAGGAAACCAACGGTGAGGAGATACTGGTGGTTTCAGGATATATATATATATATATATATATATATATATATATATATATATATATATATATATATATATATATATATATATATATATATATATATATATATATATATATATATATATATATATATATATATATATATATATATATATATTTCAGACGATTGATCTGTATTTTGGGTGGCTATCAATTGTTGGTTTCGGTTGGTTCCAGCGGGACAATGATACATGCCGCATGAGCTAGTTTTCAGTTTATGACTTATGATTTCGCTCGAATAAATAAGTAGGACGGTTTATTTGTCACCGTTTCAAAGTGATTTATCAAGACAAATTTTTTCGAAGCGGTTTATCGGCATTCGATTCATTCAAATAAATGTCGTGATATGGCCAAAAGCTATCGGTCGCAGCTATAAGCTGCAATCGAAAAGAATACAAACATGTAGATGTAATGCTTCTTCAACTGAAAATGTCGAGCTGGGAGGTGACCCTGACCTGCACAAAAGAGAGGAAGAAATATTGCAGAGAAAGAAAGTTCGGCAATATATGAGCAAACCTAAGCACAGGAAGAAAACTCCCACCACATGTACATTACCTGCTCGCTAGCAGCCAGATAGTATAGTAGTCTAGTCTGTCTTGCCAATTAACTAGTAGAAAAAAAAAACATTGCAACTAGTAATACTCACGCAGAGGACAGCTAGCTGCAGAGTCGATCGTTGCAGTGCAGGAAGACGAGTTGTTTTTTATCTTTAAACTTTTTTAACAATTAGGGTACTTTGGGGTCCTGGGGAACAGCAAGAACAGCTGTCTGGGCTTGCATATGATCAGCCGGGCAAAAGCTAAGGGAGGAGAAAGAGTGAGAGCAAGAGGGGCCTTTTGTGCAAAATAATCGAGAGGAGAGAGGAGAGGAGTTTGCCAATCGAGCTTCCAAGTCAAAATGGCCGCCTGGGAATGAAAGGAAGGAAGAAAAGAGAGCTAGGGCTGCTGTGCCGGGGCATGCCTGCATCATTGCAGAACCCAAACCCCTCCCCTGCTCTCTTTTCTTGCTCTGTTTTGGAATCCAAGACGGCTCCTCTGTAAAGGCAGAAGAGAACACCCGAGTTCTTGGACCCCTTACAGAAATGAGAATGCAGATACAGGACTTCTCCCTTGTAATTCTCCTAATAATGGCCTTTTTCGTGTTTGCTTTGAACATTTTTTGAAAGATAGGGTGATTTGCCTGTCTTCATTCTTGATTGAGCAATGGAGAGTGATGACTTTTGCCTTATTCATTGAGGATATATGTACTAACTTTGTATAAGTTGGTTTGGTTTGCCCCATGCTTGAGGCTTTGAGCTGTTCAGAAATCAGAATATACACAGTTAACACTAGCATTAGTGAGGCATGTTTTCCCCAGCTCAGGTGATACATATTTTTCCCTCTGAATTGTGTGAAAAATGAGCAGAGTTTGACTGTTGTAGCGAGCTCAGCTTTGCTCACATACAAGCTGATGAAGATGAGTGACATCTTGGTCTAGGGGTGGTCCTTATTTCTGCTCTACAGTAGTAGTAGTTTCTTGCCCCAACCAGGCAGGAAAAATAAACTCGAGGAGAGTTTAGCTTGAGCTAACATGTGACCAGGCTGCTTGAAGCAGCAGCATGCATGCACACACATGGTAGGTCCTAACTGGGGTAAGGTTAAAAACCAGACTCGATTTCACTTTCGAGTCTCAATGTTGCAGTTTCATGAAGACGTTCACATGAAATCCATATGGCCCTAAAAGGCCGTGGTACTACTTCACGTGCTTGTGTCCTTCGAAACACAACATCTGTAATTTGGCGGGTCGTTGTCACAAAAAATCTTAGATCATGTTCATTTTTAGTTTTTGATTTTTATTTTTAACTTTTATAGCAACTATGTTTTAAACAGAGTGTTTTTTTAAGATATGATCTACTAGTTAATTATAAGACATACTGTACCGATTTCATTTATATCGGTAAAAACCACACGTAAGTTTCTGTTACTCTATAATCTCTCGTACAAACAGTCCAAAAGTCATAATCCACAACTAAAAGCTATAAGTTTCAGCAAAAAAAAGAACTGGGCCTTAACCTGATCTCCACCTGTGTTGTATTATATAACGCATACATACATGTTCATGTTGACGCAAACGGCTTTTGGATGGCCGATGGCCTGTGACAATGTTGGTGATCGCATGGCAACGTATCGCTGTCCATCAGCGGCAGTTGGATGTTGATGCTAGAAACATATTTTGCTCACTCGCCAGCTTAAAATGTTGCTGTTAGGCAGTGTCATCTTTATCATTGTCGATTTTATCATGTTGCCGTCAATTCATGGATGTGGTAAGCATTGTCGAGCAAAGCATGTAACTGGTAAGCATCAAAGCCTTCGCGTGTGTGAGAGAGAGATGTACGTAGCAAACAAAACAAAGCCTCAGAAAATGGGTTTTTGATGAAGAAAGGGGTAGGTAGTGAGATTATCATAAAACCCTATCCCGTCCCATGGACTGATGGACAGCACAAGAGATGATGTGCTTGGCACAGACAAGAAGAACAAGGCTGTAGCTGTAAAAAAAGGAGTGGCTTTTGCACATGTGATTATTTTTTTCCTTCATTTTCGGTCATGTTTTTATACTGTAATTTCAGGTAACTGAGAGTACAACTTCAGGAGAGGGAATTAGTACACTGCAACTTTAAATGACTAAGAGTACAACTTCAGATGAATGAGAAACAAAAAAAGTTAATCGACTGCGTAATAGTAAAACCCAAAAAACATAACAAACCTTTCCATTCTCAAAGCAGGGACCCTTCCCTTCTTGGATGCAGGTCTCCTAGGGGGAAAATTTATTTATTTGCCACCCTTACGACTCGGGTGGCAACAGATTTGCCACTCGGGGCCATTGTCAGTGACTCAAGTGATCCCACATATAAGTGACATAGTCTCGGTGTCAATCTTAAGAGTGACAAAAAATTGAATCTCCCCTCCTAGGGGATAAGGGCAAATGAAATGAAGCTAGGCATCCGAAGGCCCATCTTCCTCTTTACCAGGAACTACTATGGGTCCCCATGCCATGGCTCCGCTCCGAAAAACAGCCTCTTCTCAAACAACACTTCCTATGTTATCATAATTGTATGGTGAAATGTAAACATACTGTGTAATTAACTCTATATTAAAAAAAGCATAAAACCTAGAAAATATGTGTACTGAATATTACAATCACACGTTTGCAAACACAGCGCGACATATTTGGTATCGTAAATATTGATTTCTTGTAATATTTGTTTAATTAGTAATGAAATTAATTAAAATGTAGCTTCGGTAAACCGTCCGTTTTATGAGCTGCAGTCACCTTGGAAGAAAACAGAGTGGGCATCTTTTTTGCCAGCGATTCATACTTCATCTTCTTTGATAACTACAAAAACTAACCAACTCTATTCTTGTAATTATGTATATTCTATAAAATGCCAACCATCTGTGGTCACTATTCCAGAATGTGCCAAGATTGTAAATTCGTTGGTGCTATATGCTAAAAATGATTCCACAAACAAAAACATATTTTTGGATTTTGTTTTTTTCCTTTGTATTATTTATGAAGATATAATGATGTTATTTTTATATTTTTAATTAAATAATTTTAAAAAATTAACTGTCTCTACAGTATAATTTTAGCCAACAAATGGAAAACACAGGGAAAAAGCAAGTGTGCACCCCCTCCTTGGTCCCCCTAGCAAATAGCGTGCCCACCCCATTTGGCTGGCTCAAATGCCAAACACCACTCTCACTCCACACCAGCCCTCCATTGCCGCAGCCTCGGAGCAGCATGCGGGAGGCGCTGAAGAAGAAGGACAATGAGAGCGTTCAACGAGAAGGAGAAGGCGGCCGTTCCTAAGAGCGTCGGGGGAGGTGGCGGCCAGCCGGGGGAGGAGACGACGAGGGAGATTCAGGTGGTGAGGGAGGCGTACCGGAGGGAGCCAGCGGCGCCGGCGTACGTGATGCTGGAGGAGCCGCCGGCCATGGTGGAGCTGGTGGGGTGGTACCTGTACGGCTTCTGCTCCTACTTCATCACCCACCTCCTGCTCCCGGTGCTGTTCCCGGCCATCGTCACGCAGGTGGCCTTCCCCGCCTCCGACTTCACTCCGGACACCAAGTACATCGTTAAGGGCGCTACGTGCTCCATCCATGAGATGTCCATGTAAGAGACAGACCACCCCTTTCCTCTTCCTTCTTGTTTGTCTTCCATTTTTGAGTTGCCGCTTCTCTGTTTCTCCCCTGCTCTTTGAGTTCTTGCTTCTCTTCTTTTCCTTCTGGATTTGGGGGACCCTTTTGAGTTTTGATGGGTGTTTGTAGTTTGTTTCTTTCTTGCTGTATTTTTCTTTCCTTTTCTTTTATCAAAGAGCTAAGAGTGTGCATGGGTTACAGTGAGTTTGAGTTAAGCTAGATGTGTCTTCAACTTCCAAGGTTTTTTTTTTTCTGTGTGTTTTTAATGGGAAGTTGTAATCTTTCCTTTCTTTTTAGGACTTTGAGCTTGTGAATACTGGTATCTGTTGTGAGTTTTTTCTTGGCTAGTGTTTTCCCCGTTAACCCCTCTTGTTTAAGAGCTCTAAGGTGGTGTCTGCTTTCAGGTTTCGACCTGATGTTTTCTGAAAAAAAAAGGTTTTTGTTTTGTTTTTCAAACGAGGAAGCATAGTGTACTCCGAAAAACTGATACTTTTTGCTCCGTTTTTTATCTCCATGCTCTCCCTTGTTCTGTTCCTCGGTTTGAAGCTTTCAACTTGTTTTGGCTGTTCCTCTGCCTTCATTTTGTATCTTGTTTACCTCTTTTATTTCCTTATCTTTCTTCTACTCTAAATGTGAAAAGAAACTGTGGTTCAGTACAAAGAAAGGATTTTTTCCCCTCCGCTAGTGCATATGTGGCGTATATGCAAAAACCCTAAAAGAAATAGGGCGTGATTCCTGAGAGATTCCATGTTTCCTTGCTCTCCATTATTGGTAGCAGATAAGAGATTCTTGTACAAAGCTCCAAAAGATGCCACTGTTTGGTCCTAGAAAGTTCAGTGAGGTCATTTCCCATGGCCTCCATTTTTTTTCTTTTTAGTTTTTCTTTTCTTAAGGTTTTCTCTCTCTAGGCATGGTATTAAACTACTTTTTTTGTCGGTTTCTTTTTATTAGCTCTGTCATGGTGAGGGTGACAAGATTGTTGGGGAGGATGAAGGTCAAACAAGAAATCCTTAGGGGTGCCTGTGTAGAATTCATTTAAAAATTTTGGAACGTTGAACATTAGGTGATGAGATCGAACTAAGAAACAGTAGGTAAAGGAAATAGTTGCATGCGATTCTGCTGATATATCCGAACTCGGTAATTTTCTTGGTTGATAGATCTAGGCCCATTCAGAACCGTTTTTGTTGCTAGCTGTTGGTTGAAATAGGCACTATAGCGGACACTATAGTTTTGGTTGAGTCATTCAGTTAAATAAAAACATAGAAAAATAAGAAAAAAAATAATAAACCATTATATCTTTATGGATAATATAAAGAAAAATAGAAAAAAACGTCTTAAGAAACCCAACGTGTTTGGCTGATAGATCTAGTGTGTATAGCTGGGGTTGCATTGCTTTTCTCTCACTTTTGATAGAACTAAGAAAAAGAGTGCACAAAAGCAGCCTCTTCTCTTCAGCCTGGGCCTTTTTTTTTTCTTTTGAACAGGAAAAGAGGCCCCTAACCGTTGCAATTACAGAGCAGCTCTCTGCTTTTTATCCCAAATGTAGCTGATGGCTATCTGCAGGTCCAGCCAACTGGTAGGTGTGCTACAGCATGGCATGCTTGAATTACATAGGGCCAACTAACTGTCCTGATTGCACAGGGAGATTGTTGATACATTAATGTGTGAACATTGACAACTCAACTCACAAATCTTCCTTCCTGATGAGTTAATCTGACATCCACCCTAGGAAGCCTGGCACTGTAATTTTCACTAGGCAATGTGCATGCACTTCTGTTCTTGCAGTTTTTACTATGCAAAGTTCATGTCAGACAATCTCTTTTACTTGTAAATGCTCATGTCATGCAACCAAACCATCCATGCTCACACCAAGTTTGTGCATTGTGGGCTGCAGGTACCAGAGGCTGGCCAAGCACTCCATCGCCATTGATGGATCTCGGCTGTCGCCGTTGGGGTGGAGTGGTCTGTCATGGACGATCGGCATCATCATCGCAGCGCCGATCCTCACCCAGGCTGCGCACCACCTGGACCGTGGCCAGTACCAGTCGCTTATCCTCATCGCCGCCACATCATTTGGCTCGTTCTTCTGCCTCCTCACTGGCTTCTTCAAGACAGTCTGGGTGTTCCTCTTCTACATCCTCTTCATTGCTGCATCCATCGTTGCAGCTGAGGCCGTTCACACCCGCAATCTTGGACTCATGATCCGTGGCCTTGCCGCAAATGACTCGGGCAAGCACCTCGTTCTTCGCCGTCGCGCCGCCGCCAGCCAGCTCACTCTGTACTGCACTGCCATTGGTGGTATCGGGGCGGCGCTCATGGCTGCATTCATGTACCACATGCTACGTCGCACGGACCAGCTCACTGGCCTCTGGGTCGTCTCCATCTTCAGTGGCCTTATCTGGTTCCTCGGCATCTGCCATGGTCTCTTCACAAACCGGCCGAGCAGCTCGTCACCCACCACAGCATTTGAGCCCAACTTTTTCACCAAGCTAAGCTACAGCATGACCCCCGTGCGTTACCCGCAGGCCATTGGAAGCTTGGTTGCAGTGTTCTTGTCATCCTTCGCCACGATGTGCATCTTCACCAGTGGCACACTCTATGCCATTGGCGGTGCTTGCATCAAGCCAGTTCTTGTGCTTGTGCTGTGGATCCTCTACTTCCTGTTCCCCTTGATCTCACTTCCACTGCTCCACCCGATCCAGATCATCATCCGTGCTGACGCTGTTCGCATGCAGCTGCTTGGGTTCATCGTCTGCCTATTCGTGTCGGGTGCTGGGTTCTACTTCAAGAACCACAGGTGGAGGGCTGCCCACATCATTGTTATTGCTCTCCTCCAGAGCACAGCCAACGGTGTGCTGTACTCATTTGGTAAGATCCTGCTGCTCGACGCCTCGCCGCCGGGCAAGGAGGGTGCTTTTGCCGTCTGGTATGCATTTGTACGCTGCATCGGTGCCATGATTGGCTTCGCAGCTGCATCGGCTGGCCCTGGACGTGCGGGAGGACCATTTGCTGCTGCGTTCCTGGGCAGCTTCCTCGGGATCATTGTGCTGATTTTCGGCAATGTCAGCAACATTGGCGCGCTGAAGGCCGCTGGGCATCTGAAGGGGATGGAAGATGAGAAGAGGCTGGGCGGACTTGGCATGGAGAAAGGGGAAGGCATGAGCGCAGTTGCCGATTCAGGCGAAGGAAGGGGGAGGGTGTGATGATTAAATGGGGGCTCTGGGAGGAAAGATTGCATCGCTGTGGAGGTTGTGTTTGTGCTTCTTTCTTGTTTCTTGTTCATGTTTCAGTGACACTGTTAATTCGGTGCTTTGCCCCTTTGATGCATGATGATGCTGACATAGTGGTAGGGGACTGTGCTAGTTGTTAATGTGTTATTCTTTTGCTTGGAAGACAATTGTAACCGATGACATCGTTCTTTGTTCATCACCCACCGAAAATCTCTAGCAGTCAAGCTTCGTGATTTGTGTCAAAAATGTGATTTGTGTAGGGTGAAATAAACTTCTGCTGTAATCTTTTGTAGTGTTGACTTTACTCGATTGTACTATCGTGGCTTTCGTATGCATCCATTGCCATTCCTTGCGCAAGCCATCTACGCAACATTGTATTTTTTTTCCCAGAGAAATGCTACTTGCAATTGGCCTTTCTGGTGTTTAGCTCGTCAGATATAGCTGTATGGCAGCCTGATTAAACACCTTACCGAATGATTTTGGATGAAAAATACAGATCATGTCATTATCAAACACACACCATGGCGTGGTTTTAGTAGCATTTTCCAGTGTGATGCCATGCTAATGACTTTTCCTGCCAAATGATGAGGCTTGCAGTGGCCATTGTAAATTGTTCAACCCACTCTTTTAATCTTGCGAAAGGATGGATATGATGCAATTCCTTCTGACTTTTTATCATCTGATCATTGCAAAACACATTGGACTTGCACCCATTTGTTAAGTTTAATTGAATACCACTAGATAGCACTTAGCTTTATTTTTTTTTGGTATGTGCGTTATATCTGATGAGCATCTGACACATACTGGCTGCACCCTTTGTATAACGAGTTAGCAAGGTTTAACAAAACAGCATCATGACAAAATTAAGCCTTGGTTGCTCTTTCATAGTTGGTTGGGATCAGCTTTCTACGTAAGATTTTTGTTGTGTTCTTGTCTTCAACTGCCCAAAGATATTAGCTAACTGAAGATATATACGTGCACCGCTGATTATATTGTTGTCACTTGATGCATACGGTTGTGTAGTGTGCACCCTCGACAGCCAACATTTAGTGGATAATGTAGACATATGGATCGACAGGACACCTGACCACAAAGCCCTAATTCTTCCCTGGTGCCAAAGTTTGTGCAGATGCAGCAATCGACAGCATGAGTATGCCTCAAGAATTCAGCGATACCGTAGGCGTAGGAAAGCAGCAAGTTACTGGTATTCGACGTAACACATACTGTACATTACAGGTTACAAGCTTCTAGACCACCGTTTTTTACTTGCATTTGGTACTGTTCTGACTTCTACAACCTTATAAAACAATAGCGTATAAACATCGGGCTGGCTGAATCAACAATCTATTTGCATGGCCTGTGGCAAGGTGTGCCCATCCATGGACTAGTTTCATCCTTGGCACCCAAAGGCCAAAGAACGCCGAAGATTCAGAGTCCACATGTGTTCCATATAAACGTCTATGCGTCCTTCTCTTCTCCCTTGATGCAATTCAACGCCATCAAGATGTTGAGGCCTCGCAGGGCTCCAAATCATGGGGCATGCTGGAGAGGAAAGTAAAGGTTAACAGGACAAAAGGTGACGCTGATGAGCGATCACATCCACATGCAAAAAAGATGATTCTTCTTGCATTCTACTTTGGAAAATTGGGGGTGATTTTGCTAGTACCTTTGAAAATCTGGCTAATGCACTTGTATTAAGAATCTGGTTTGTAAAATCCAAAGTGCTCGGCCAAGGTTTGGAAAATACTACTCCACTTGAAATGTTTAGCTGCATGTTCTGGAATACATTTAAGAATCTGCATGCAAAAGAGAAATTATTGAGAGCACAGGTAGAACCAGTGAGAAATATGTTCCAACTGCACCAGGCATTGGTCAGGTTAACATAGGGTAGTACTAGTCACTGCCTCTGTGTACTCGCAAAAGAAAGAAAGAAAGAAAGAAAGATAATCACTGTCTCTGTGTGACATTAAAGAAGACAGGACATCAATCATAGATTCATAGTGGTAGAGCCCAGTGGCTGGTTGGTTTCTTCTCCCTCTGAGGAAAAAGGGCATTAATAAAGAAGAAAGTTGATCACAAGACAAGGCTAGCAAACTAGACGCCTGATGAGTACAAAATGCTAGTATAAATTAGAATATTTTGGGCCATGACGGAATAATGGGATGCTCCTACCAGCTAACAATATTGTAAAAACGAAAAAAGAAAACCGGATGACGTCCACCCTGAATGACTCAAAAACCGGATAATACCTAGGGGGTAAAAATAAATCAAATATAGATCAGATAGTATCCAAATCATATTTATTTTCATATTTATAAATAAATACGAATATGAATCCGAATATACGAATCGAATATTGTAACGAATACGAATCGAATATTCGAATCGAATATCTATTCAATTCGGTTTGATCCAGATATCTTCATAATTTATGTAGTATGAAAATATTAATAACATTTTATCCTCATACAATCACGTTTAATCATTCTAATTTATTTATTTCACCTAAAGAAATACGAATTCACGTTTAATTAAAAAAACCTGCCCAACTAATTAATCATATTGTAATAAAATATGCATAATAAAACAATCTCCTCGAGCGTGGTATTCACATCTCAGTGACAAGCTTCAACAACTCGGTTTTGTACCATCCAAAGCAGACACATCCCTCTTTACATTCTGCCATGACAGTGTTATCATATATATGCTTGTTTACGTCGATGATATAGTTATTGTCAGTTCTTGTTCTGATGCCACATCGACTCTACTTCATCAACTTGGTACTGATTTTCCACTCAAGGATCTTGGACAACTTAATTATTTCCTCGGTATTGAAGTGGTTGTGCATTCAGGGGGAATCTCTCTGACTCGGAAGAAGTATGCCATGGAACTTCTTCACCGGACGCATATGGAGAATTGCAAAACCACTTCAACACCTATGTCTGTGCAGGACAAGCTGTCTCAAGAACTTGGCCGAGTGTTGACTGAAGATGATGCTTTCAAATATTGCAGAATGGTAGGAGGTCAGCAATATCTCACGTTGAACAGACCAGCCGTATCTTTTGCCATAAACAAGGTTTGCCAATATTTGTCAAAGCCAACTGATGTACACTGGGAGGCAGTAAAACGTATTTTACGATATGTCAAAGGAACAATTTCTACTGGATTGAACATACGAAGGTCAACCTCTACTCTTCTGAGTGTGTTTACCGACGCCGATTGGGCTGGATGTGTTGATGATCATCGTTCTACCAGAGGCTTTGCAGTGTTCTTCGGTCCAAATTTGGTTTCATGGAGTGCCCACAAGCAACCGACTATGTCACGCTCAAATACTGAAGTCGAGTACAAAGCCTTGGCAAAACAAATCGCATCCGAGAGCACCGATCTTGTGGTGTGATAATCTCGGACAAAACAAATAGAAGTTGATTTTCATTTTGTCGGAAAGAAAGCGACACTCGAGGCGCTTGAAGTGCGGTTTGTGTCTTCTGCTGATCAAATTGTAGATGCTTTCACCAAACCAGCAACGAAACAGATGTTAGACCGTATGCGATACAATCTCAACCTCACTTCTCCCAGTTGAGATTGAGGGGGAATGCCAAATAGTTGAGATGCCTCGCAGACTGCTATACCAAGGTTGAGATGACCAGCGACAATGTTTAGATGTGGCGTCCAGGTTCAGAGTACTGTTCATAATCTGTTGCCGACAACGCAGGAGATTAGTTACCTTCTGCTGAGATCTGTTGCCAGCGTAATTGTAACAGCCATGTTTATGTGATTTACCATAAACAATATGTGACTTACCATACGACAATATTCAGTTGAGATACATTCCCTCTATATCCCAATTGTAACAGCCATGTAATTTCTTGTATATTTGTACATAGTATAAATGTAGTATAAATACAGTAGAGACCCGTGAGGCTCTGCATCCTTTGCGATCACACATTACATTCAGTTTTTCTATCTGTCCAAAGCAGCGCAATCTCGACAAAATAGACAAAAATAAGCGAACATGCAAAAGCAAAAGGTAGGTTTCTGGGTTTTGCTGAATTGGGTTGCAAACATCGCAGTGGCATCTATCCAAATTTCCTGGAACTCAGAATTGAACGGTGGTTGATTCATCCATTCTAGCCGCTCTGGTTGAATCCCCCCATGTAACCACGTTTCAATCCCTTGTCTCCATTTAATTTGAGCACAAAACTACTGAGGCATCTCTTACTCTGAGATTGTAAAAATGTAAGTTCATCGCATGCCCAAAAAAAAAACAAATCAGAGGTAAACACAATGCGACGAGATGCAAAGTTTAATTTTTAATTGCACCGCGCAATCTATCTACACTTTCCATGAAGATGGAGACGAAGTTAACAACAAAATAAGAGGGGACAGGTGGAGATGGAGGAGAGTAAGGAAAGGTAGGGTTTGGGGGGCTTACGTCGGCGGTGAGGACGACGGTGCGGCGCGTCGGTCTCCGGCGGCGGCGCCTCCATGTTTAACTGTATGGGACAGAGGGGGTTAACGGGCCTAGCAGCAAGGGAAAAGAATCGCCAGGTTGTGTCTCTGACTGGTGGGCCCAACCGTAGGACAGGAGCCCGCGCAGCGAAGCAGACCGCAGCCCGAGTCCTCCGTTGACGGCGGCGGCCTCTGCAGCCGGCGACCACGACGAGGCGACGGTCCGTTATCGCCGCACGCTCGGCTTCACTCCGGTCCGTCGAGCTCTGCATGCAGTTACACTATCTTGATGGTTCAGGAATGCAGTGTCCAGTCAGTACACGAAGAAGCAAGACGACGAAGCAACTGCAAGGAGACGACGACCTGTACACGAAGGAAGACGACGTCCACCGCCGTGATGCAAGGAGAGCAGCAACTGCTCTCTGTTGACGAGAAATTTCGATATTTGACACTGAATACGTGCGCCTCTCAACTTTTAACCCCCAATTCGCACACCTTTAGAAATTTAACTCTGTCACTGCGAATTCTTTTGATTCAAGGGATTCTCCTCATTTTTACAGTGACAAGTGTCAAAATAGAAAAGGAGAGAAAATGAGGAGAATCCCTTGAATCAAAAGAATTCGTAGTGACAGGGTTAAATTTCTAAAGGCGTGCGAATTGAGGGTTAAAAGTTGAGAGGCGCACGTATTCAGTGTCAAATATCGAAATTTCTCTCTGTTGACATCCCACGGCGCACCTGTAGGAACCAGAGGGTTCCATGGCCCAAAGGAACGGTGACAGGGATGTTCGGTTGTGCCAAGTCTGCATGCATGCGAATCAACCACCCAAGCGTGTGACGCTGCCATGTCTCTTGTCTTGGCTTTGGATAGAAATGCTAATCATTTTTGTTAAGAGTCCGAACCAAGTACTAGCCAAGAGATAGAATAGAAATTTTGTTTCGGCCTTGGGCCCATGATGAGTGCGTGGAAAAAGATAGATCAGATATGAGACTAGATATTTTTAATAATGTATTGAAATAGCAGGCTACTTTGTTCTTCCATGATGGCTGAACCACCTTGAGGGAAAATTACAAGTATATCGATAATCAAGATCGTTTAAACTTTTCGCAGAGAATTAGGAGCACGATAAAGCTTCGTTTGATGATCGTGAAGTCCGGCACGTGTGTTCTTACGAATTAAAGGGTGTTCGTTGTTACATTGGCAACAGAGGATCACTACGATTCAAGAGGCTACACGTGAGTATCTTGATCCTACGTCGAGAAGATCGGGCAACCCGTATCAGTAATTCTGTCCTGCTTTTCTCCTGGAGTGATGATCTGTTGGGGAAAGCAGATGACAAATGCAACTCCAATATTAAGTTGTTCACCACATATGAACCAGGCATATCAGCTAAATGCAAATATAGATTAAATGTACTTGTACGCAAACGTTTGACGCCAAGTCAAGAAACCATTACAGTTACAGAACCTAGTTGCTAAACATAAAAGCAGCAATTGACAGGGCTTATGCAAGACTAGCCAAAACCCTGCGACAAAGCAAATATGATCGATCACTAGCCAACACCATAGGTCAAACTGGGAAGCACCCAGAGGCTGTCAAGTTGACTGTGATGGCCATCGGGCACCGCAGGGCGTGCACGTGCAGCACTGGACATAACGGCACGAGTTGTGCTGGGAACTGGCTGACCAAGCTCGACCGCAGTCCAAAGTTCATCAGAATCGTCTTCAGATGCACTCGCGACGTAAATGAAGTTACTCTTTCCTCCCCATCTCTCGGGGCTCGTGCAATTAAATGTAGGGTTCCTCCTATCAAAGCTAACAAAGAGAGCCAAATTTCCCAGGTTCTCCATCTTCACCCACTTGGCTGGTTCAACCGAGAAGTCGAGGTGAAAGACTTGAAAGGTGCCAAAGAAGAGAGACAATGGGTCAAACCTTATTGAGAGGTCAACCATGAGAAGCATGTCACCACAGACCACCAGCCATGGCTTAAAATGCAGGCCTATAACCATGTCTTCTCCCCACACAACTGCTACTTCCTGCATGCTCAGCTGAGGTGCCAAGCGTATGGTGTGGAGCCTGTGAAGAAAGTCCATGGCAAACATCTCACCTTTGAAGAACACTATCTGAAGGATGCGTTCACCACCAAGAGGGTGCTCCGACCAAGACTTTGTTCCAACCTGCCACCGGAACATGGTGGATGTCGAGCAAAGGAGGAGATGCGAGTTGGGTGAATTGAGTGGAGCCATAAGGATTCCATAGTAGATTTCAAAGTTGCTGGTGGACCGGAGTTTGGGAGGCTTCACCTTAGTACCAGTGTAAACATCGACAAGGAGGCAGTGCTCCTGATAGGAGAAGATAAGATACCCATATGAGCAGCCCAAATAGCACATGCGATTTGGAGTATTTCGGGGCGCCGAACAGCGAAGGGATAAGGTTCTTTTGGCAGGATCACAAAGATGCCACTTGTAATTAGATAAAAGGCTATACTTGGCATTGTTGCAACGAGGATGAGTGTAATGAATATCTGGTTTGAGGTGGAGAGGTGGGAAGGTGAAGGTATACACAGATGGGAAGGAAGAGAGTGCAGCGCGCCAAGAGCGGCAGGTGCCAGTAAAAGCAAGGAGGTCATGGAATGAGCTAAGGAGACAAATGATTTGATGAAGCAGACTGTCCAGGGGATCTGCCCAAGCATTGGGTCCGGACGTGGCAGAGGAGGTAGAGCTTGAGGCACAGCAGGTTTTCTTGGAGGGCCTTGGTGCAACTGTAACTTGTCTGTCAAGCACAGCAAATTCAAGATCAGAAGCAGGAACTCAGATAGTGGGGACATAACTAGCAAATTGTTAGATATGCAAAAGGCTCTTGGTACACACTAAGGCAAACAGGGATTTCTATTTCACTGAACTGGAACCATTCCCGGGATAAGAAGTACATCAACATTCTAAACTTCAGCCAGAGTAAGTTACACCAGAGCTACCTACAGCATGATGTTTCTGTACAACAGGGTAGTTATACTAAGAGCATGCCAGCCAAACCTACTTTTAAAACATGGTACTTTGTAGCATGTATCCTCAAGACTTACAGCATAAAGCGATGAAAATGTTTCCATGACATAAAAGTGTGGCGACATGCTCCCATCTTTGTTTCGACAACTTTTATGCAAAGCATTTGAGTATTGCAATGATTTAATTGCCCCCTTCTTGGAGACCATTTCTGATCAACCAGTGTCGCCATAGAAGAATCGCAAGCGTCACAAACGACCCAGAACTCTGGAAGCAAAGAATGATGCCGAAACTCAAATCGCATTTAAATTGCATTCCGTAATTCTCCCTCCTCTAGGCCAATAGTTTCAGATCAGCTTTATTCAGGGCAGCACCACGACCATGACCAAACCAGCACGAGACGAGGCTAGTAAAATTGATGCATTCTTTCTTTATTCTGGATTGGATCCACATACCCTCAACAAAATTGAATTCGGAAGAAGGGAAAAGAGGCATACATGGTTAGGGTTAGGGTGATCGTGCAGACCTGGGGATGGGTGGTTCCGGCGGCGAGGGTTCGCCCTGCGGCGGCCGTGCGCTTCGGCGATGGCGGCGGCGGCTTCGGCTTCCAGCCATGGGCGCTTCTCTTCCCTACCAGTGGTTCCGCCTCGTGGCGTCTTTTACGGGGTGCGGCGGCGAGGAGATCGAAGCAAGCGGCGGCGCGTCCGAGCCGAGGGGAGGAGAGACCGAAGCGGTCACCTTTTGTTTGTATCGACAGGCCCGGCCCAGCCCAGCTGGATGTTGGGCCTTGAACGTCTGGGTGAGCAGGCACCCGTCCTAAAAGCAAAAGAAAAAAAAAACTCAAGTAACACCACCCACCTTTTATTTGTGTCTTCATATTCGGAATTGAGTCAACCATTTCTTGCCAACCCAAGGCCTGGCCGGCCCAAGCACTACACAGGCACGCCACATGACAGGTCAAGCCAGCACGGCTCGAATAGTGTGGCAGGCTGGGCCTGGAAAGCCAACCCATCGGGTAGCACGGCACAACTCGGTATAGCATGTCGTGCTCGAGCCTGCCCAGCACGGAGGGCATGGCCGGCATGGTAGCAGACTCGGCGACCACGCATAGCATGGCGACGAGTCACGACCTCCCCGCAAGCCTCCATTTCTTTTTCTTCCCTCTAGACTGCTCTCCTCTCTCCATTTCTTTCTTCTACTGCCAACGGCCACTCTCCTTCTCCTGGCCAACTGCGCCGAGTCCGCCCGCCGGCCACCGCGCCATGGGCCTCCATCCACACTGCTCGACATGGGCTCACCAGGTGGCTCTTGCCATGTCTGTCGCTACCACTACGCTGCATGGCTTGGCCTTTAGCTGCTGCTCCCGTCGGCCGGCCTTACCATGCTTTGGTCATGCCTTGCGCCTCCTCCTGTTGTTGCGGTGCAACCAGTGGCTAGCCTGCCACTCGACTGCCCCCTCCGCCTCTCACTCAAACCTTCATGCATGCGCAAACTAGTTGTAGGAATGGAATGCTCACGCGATGAGGAATGCGATGGTATGACATGCATCAAGCAATTTGCTATTTTTGGTGGTTATTAGAAGGAGAGAAGATGTGAGTTTTTTCATGTGAGGAGTGTGTTCTTGGCTTCTTGATTCCTGACTTGGGAGCTGGGAAGATAAGGCAATTGGGACTTGGGGGGAGGTGTTCGGGTGGGGAGAAAGGAAAATTAAATGTGCTGGGCAGGTTGGGGCAGGTGTTCGGTTTGGAGAGGAAAAGGACAACGTGGCAAGTAGGTAGTGATGGTTAGAAAAGAGATTTTTATATGATGGTTTGAGAGGATAGAAAAAGAGTGATTTGTAGGTGTTTTTATCTGATGTTGATCGAACTAGTAGAGCGGGATAGTGAATGAATATATGATAACATAATGTAATTCAATTTTAACTAGTTTTTAATGCAAAATAATGCGACCTCATATCACTTTGAATCCTTGAACATGATAAACCTCAGTAGGCACTGAATCCCTAAAGATTATTTGGTGGAGGCAATCACATGCGCCAAAGACTTGGAATTAGCTAAAGAATGGCAATAACATTAACTGGAGGATCCTGAAATCGTGTAGATGTACGCTGATCCCGAACGCATGAACGACCTGGACATTGATGAGTAGATAATATGTACGCATGTTGTTACAGTTAGTACGTACGTATATTGTTACTGTACTCTTTTCCTTACTCGAGGAACTTCACTCTAGAGCGTAAGATTTTTAATGAAATAGTAACATTGTATCTTTAAAATTCAAGGAAATTTCAATTTTTCCGAAATATTTACATCATTGTGTGCCCATGTTTTTACGCAACTAATTCAATTTTAACTAGTTTTTAACGAGACAGGTACGAGAGAAATGAAGATGGCGGCCGCCGCTACCATCATCATCACCGCTTTCATCGTGTATTGTTATTTCGGGCTAGGTTTAGACTGGCACAGCACGAACGTGGCACGACGGGCTTTAGGCCGTGCCTAAACCTGGCCAAAGATGATGCGGGCTAGCACGGCACGACACAATGGGGTGACTAGGCCGAACTGGTATGGCACGATGCAATCCGAAGCACGGTGGGTTGAGACCGTGCCGGGACGGCACGGCTCAAATGCCCACCTCTAGCTCTTACTATGCATTCCAGCACCGTCAGCATGCATGATCTTTCACGTCCACTGTCAGATCTTCGCCGTAGGATTCTCCTGTGAATCAATCTATTCAGAGTAACTTCTACCTATCGTGGAGAGACGCATCAGTTGCAAATGGGATGCGAGTCCGCGCAGTAGTGAAATTACACAGCCTGGGACAATTACTGAATATACAATTAGCAACGTCGTTACAAGATAATTCAGTTCTTTTTAACAAAACCAAATAATTCAGTACTTTTGCCCGTGTCCCTGAACCGTTGTGAGTTGTGGCTTGTTACTCCCAAATATATACTTTTGCCAGCATGCATTTGGCTTGTTCCCTCTTGTATGTTACATGATTGCTGCAGCTCGCTTTGCTCGATCGTGTGCTTGCTATTCGTCAGTCTGCTATGCGTTGTGATGTAAATTTTTCTCGTGCTGGAATGAAGTTAACCTCCAAACTTCTTACTGTACTGCAGTCAAATGGTTGCGATGTGAGTTTTCTTGTGGTTTAAATCTCAAATCCTACGCTTCAGGGATTGTATGCGGATAATTTCTGGGTTTTATAAGATTTCACCATGATCTCACATATAAGCATCATCCATGCAGCTTAAATTTACCATGCTGCAAATAAACAGAACCCATGCCCAAGCACACAATATACTAAGTTCTCGTGACTCAAAACAGGGATCGAATTCCATGGCATTTACAAGTTTGAGTAATTTCGATTGGAAAATCCCGTTTCCGCGCGTGCGCACGTTCACACTGTGTCCCGCACGGTTTGCAGAGCCGTTCGATGGTCCAGTGACATCTGTGCTGGCCACGTGGAATATGAGGGGTACACAACTATTTTTATTAGTCCAAACGAGCTCAATGATGGATGGGCTCATGGTTAGGTTGGACCATACATCAGCTCCACAGTAAAGGGAAACAATAGATGTATCAGCAACACTCGATTTCTTCTGAACTCATGTCTTTCTATCTCTCTCTCTCCCGAAGTATCTTTTTGACTTCTCTCTTGTTTTCCTTTTGCTAATGCTGTTCAACAGTTTGCAAAATTTTTTGCCAATTTTTTCTCCTACATTTGCATCGATTTTCTTTTGAATTGCTCTTAGACTTGATCTTGAATACGCAAGCATTTATACTAGTACTAATCAGCTTCTTGAAATTAGCATAGTTTTGCTACTTATTTGCTCTTAGATGTGATCTGGAATCTGCACACATTTATACTAGTTTACTCCTAAACTTGTACTAATCTACTCCCGAATTTCTCTCGATTTGATCTTGAAATTATGCATATTTATATGGATTTTGCTCCTAATTTTATATTAATTTGTTCCTCAAATCAACATAGTTTTTCTCCCAAAATTGCTCTCTAATTTGATTGTGAAATTACGCATGTCTGTACGGATTTGCTCCTAAATATGCACCATCTTGCTCCCCAAATTTACACCAACTTGCTCTTGAATTGCTCTTAGATTTACTTTAGAAATTGAAAAGATTTGCTTCTAAAATTATTCTGACTTGTTTTCCAAATTATATAATTATATAATTTTTAAATTATCCGATCTATAGACGGGAAGCAAGAAGGTAAAAAAAAAATAGAAATAGAGTGTTGCTAGTTTATCGTTTTGCTAAAAGTAGGTGTGTAACGGAATGTAGTCGTGCACACACGCAGAATGTAGCCACGCCCAATTTAGATTCTACACAGAATCGTATCGAAAATATATTATGATTCCGCAATACCATTCAAGGGCAACTATATAAAGTCATCTCTTGCTCCATTGTGGACAATCGTTCTAACTATCCACACAATCCACACAGGAGAGCACCATATCCCGTGGGAGAAAAGCAAAAAAATGATGATATATTTATTAATTCCTTTTGTCTTATATCTCAATCGATTTTTTTAAATTGTTGGATGAAGAAGCTACCAACCCCTCCTCACTTCATATATAAAATCCCCCTGCCCCTGAACCTAACCTTAACCCTCACCCACACTGGTGCTGCCCCCAACCCTGCCTCGTGTGCTGCCTCCATTCGCCTTACCAGGGGTCACCCCCGGTGTCGTTGCCGCCTCCCACCGTGGTTGCTTGTATAGCCCACTTCCCCCGCCACCGCCCTTGCCTTCTTTCCCATCTCCAACAACTCACCACCGTCGGATGGTTGGATCTGCTACCCTCACCATCTCTCGTCACCGTATCCATCCCCTCCTCTATCCCGTGTTGTAGATTTCAAGGCACCATTCACCTCCTCTATTGTCATCTTTGGTCTTTCATTGTCACACTCCGATGGCTTGCAGGACTTGATGCTTCTGTTCGATTGATATGTTCCTTTCAGCTTTTGCTTCTTAGCTAAGGCTGTGTCTGGAATTCCATGCAAGACTTGTTAACTTTTTTGTTCTCTGGGTTTCTGGAGGCAAGATGCTGCTGTATGTGCTCTTTGAACCTTGTTACTTTCATTTCCATAAAAAGAAATAATGGTTCGACCATTTTTGAAAAAAAAAAAGTAATTTACATCGTGGAAGAAATGGAGAATTACTCATGTCCGGTTCAGTTTTCAGTATATGAGCTGCAAAACGTTTCATGAGCTGTTTGAGCTTCATTTTGTTGGGGCTGCATGTATCCTCAAGCAGCTATGTGCTTTGCTCTTTGCTTGTAACAGGATGCATGTTTAGCTTGTTTTCTTCTGAAAGGATAAACGACTCTTTTAACTTTTCCTGCTTGTTCAAGATGCGTATGTACATACAATCAGCTCCTTTGACTTGCTCCCAACTTTGATCCAACCTTTAGATTCCTCAGGAAAAAGGCACCATGTAGATTGATGGCATCCAGGACATCCCCAGCTTCAGACCCCCTGCCTGAATGCTCATAAAGATGAAATGCAGCACTCAAGATGAAGCTGTCATGTTTCAGCGATCTGCGTGTTGTCTCAAAGAGCGAGATGCCTTCGTCGACGAGACCGTACTCCAGGTACACCCTCATCATGGTCCGGCAACAGGCCAAATCAGCACCCACACCTATCTCCTTCATTTGGTTGAAGATCCTCTGGGCCTCATCGATCTGCCCTTCCTTCAGAAAGGCGAAAATGAGGTGGTTGAAATGAGGGCATGAAGGGGTTATGTTGCTCTTCAGCATCATATGGATGGCTTCCTCAGCTTTCCAGTAGCATTTACCCTCTGTGTATGCTCTGATCAGTGCGAGATACGTAAGCGAGTCGGGAACATGACTGCTTTCCTGCATCTCCTGGAATATAATCTCTGCCTCATCATGCAGTCCTGAAGTGGCATAGACACTGATCATGGAATTGAAGCTGATCTGCACATTGCAAATTAGGTTCAAATCAGCCATACTGATTAATCTCAAGGCAGAACCAATACCATTTTATGCTTCATAACGGCAATTTCAGAAGTTATCGCCAATGAAAGAGTACCTTTCCAGGCCTGATACCATCTTCCTTCATTGTATTGAATAGTAAAGACGCCTCCTGGTGCCTCCCTGCAGAAATGAAAATTCAGAGACTTCGCAGTTAGCACTGAATAGAACGAGGGAGAGTGCCGGAAAAAGAGTCAAACATGAAATTTTTCTTTGTCTACAAGGCAGGGGAACTTGACCTGCTTTTCCATAGAAGCTAAGCATGTTTGTGTATGTCTTCTCATCAATCGGTAAGCCTAGTTCTTGTGCAGCAGTAAACATTTCAATAGCCTTGTCCAGATTTCCTCCTTGGCCATAAACACTGAATGAGAAAACTGAAGCTAATGACATAATGTTCTCAACAAAACATCAAAAAAGAAGACAATTCCAGACTTTTGGCTCCAACGTTCGTGGGATGTTTTCTGAAGATTATCTTACCTTATCATTATATTGAATGTCTGCATGGACCGAGGAACGGCAGAGGATATCATGCGATCATATATGCTGACAGCTGAGTACAGTTTGCCTGCTTGGATACTAAAGCTGTAACAATTAGCTATGGCAACCTGAAACCTGAAATGTTTGCCTGTCCATCTAATGGGGAAAAGATATTATCCAGACCTGAGTCAAGCATTGACTTGATAAAAGTATTGTACACGACAGTATCAAGCTCAACTTCATCATGGAAACAGCCATGTATGATGTTTTCTGCCTCCTGAAATTTCCCTGGGAGTAATATGACTATGTGAGTATACACGACAATAAAATGCCTCACTAAACGTATTGCACAACGATTGATACTTATTTATCTCTTCAGCACAGAAGTTAAACAGCAACCATTTCATCTAGCGTAAACAAGTTATATAGCAGTTGAAGACAGAAAGCAGCAGGAAACCCTTACCATGCTTAGTCAGGTGAGTGACAAGTATGCTAATTGTCACAACATCTCTATTATAGCCCTGGTCAGCCATTTCCATGAAAAGATTATATGACTCCTCAGTTTTGCCGCATTTACATAATGCATCAACCATGGCATTGTAGACAGGTCCTCCTACTGGAAACGATGTCGATGCTGACTCAAACAGTTCTTGTGCTTTCCCTAACTGCTGGGCCTGACCATATTGGACAATCAAAGTAGCTATTGCAGAATCATCAGGCTTGGCTCCCAATTCAGTAAGCAATTCATAAAGAAATTTTGCCTCATCAGTATTCCCTGCAGCAGAATACATGTATAGACAGCAGTAAGAGAGAGTATGTTTAGGCATGAACACCATGTTCTGTGTGGCACCTACCACCTAGCTTGCTCACCTTCCCTAGCAAATTTGCTGATCAATTGGCACGCACTGGACAAGCCCCCAGGGGTGTCCAACAAGGATTTCGCCATCATGCTAACTGCTGGACTGTCAGTCCGGTCAAGTGCATTTGACGAGCTCACTTCTTTCTGAAGCACACTAGTGCTATTTCTAGAATACATCTCTATAACAGTAACCATTGCTGAATTGCTCATGGTCATTCCATTCATCTGCATCTCTTTGAATAACTTATCCGCATCCTCAATCATCCCACTTTTGCAACAAACTTCCATCACAGTCATACAGAGGCCCTCATCAAGCTGGAACTCTTCTTTCCTCATCTTCAAAATCAGCTCCCTGGCCTTCTCTAGATGGCCATGCCTCGTATATAACCTAAGCAGGTCATTACAGCAAAACACATCAGGGAGGCCATATTTGGAGAGGGCTCTGAAAGTATCTTCTGCAGAAGCTATGTCTTCCTTTGCAACGTGGCATCGGAGAAGAGCACTGTAAGAAAATTGCGATGGCTTCACATTTCTCAACCTCATAGAATCCAAAACTTCCAATGCTCTATCATAATTTCCAACATTCATGTGAACTTGAGCCATTGCCACATAAGTTTGCTCGTCGCTGAGAAGACCCGCCTTCTCAGTTTCCTCAAATGTGTGTTGTGCATCCTCATAAAGCCCAAGCTTACCATATATCCTAACAAGAATGCCATAGATAACCTCATCAGGAACAATCTTATTTTGCTCCATCTCAGAGAAGAGCGAAAGTGCCTTCGAGTATTCTTCATTCTTATAATAGATTGCCAGGAGAGACGCACAGGTGTAGTTACTGGGGACAATGCCCTGAGCCCTCATCTTTTCATAAAGCCTCAATGCCTGCTCCCCTTTTCCATGCTTGGCACTCAAACTGATCAAAAGGCTGTAAGTCGCCTCCTCCGGAACAAATCTACACCTCTTCATCTCGCCCAATGCATCCATGGCGTCCTCCAAGAGAGCCTCTTTGACATATGAGTTAATAACAACTGTAAATGTGAACTGATTTGGCGCTACATTGGCTTCCAGCATCTGATTCCACAGATGGATGACTTTGCCATGCAGCTTCTTCTTCTGCAGAGATGAGATCATGAAATTGAAGACCGAAACGGAGGGTACTATATCGCGCCTGCGCACCGCGGAGTAGAACAGCATCATATCCTTGTGCTGCCCCCACCTTGCGTATGCGCAAAGGAGGGTTCCACATGCCACTGCGTCAGGCTCACAGCCAGCCTCAAGCATCTCAAGAAACGTCTCCTCTGCGAGTTTGATCTTCCCAACCTGACCGTACAATCTGAGAAGGATGGTGTAGGCGACGACACTTGGTTCGTAGCACAGCTGCATGGATCAAGAACATCAGGATGAATCCATACAAAACTGTCAACAATTCAGCTCGAAAGTTGCAATCTTTTGAGAAATCTTGAAGTAATGGAAGTGTGTGTGTGACCTGAAGCTTCATCCAGGCGAAGAAGTCCCGGGCCTGGCGCCAGCCGCGCTGCTCGCGGAGCACGACGCACATCTCGCGGAAGGTGAGCTTGGACACGAACGAAGCCATGGCCTCGCGCATGTCCGCGGAGGGGCGCGACGCCGTGGCGCGCACCGCGCGGACGGCGGCGACCACGTGGCGCCCGTATACGTGGCCGGCGCGGTCGTCCTCCACGTACCGGGCCATCTGGTCTGTGGTGCGGCGAACCCATCGGGGCGTGTCGGCGCCCTGGCCCTGGCTCCGCCGCGCGCGGCGGAGGCGCTGCGCCTCGTCGTGGAGGAGGCGGCGGTACGGACGCCGGCGCGGGGAGGAGGACGACGAAGTGCCGGACGAGAGCGACCAGGAGGCAGCGCTGTCGTCTTCATAGGAGGAGCAGGCGATGGAAATGGCGGTGGATGCGGAGGCGCTGGTGGTCCCTGCGGCCATTGGAGTGTGAGGAGGAGCAGAAGCCAGCGCCATGGCGCGGGAAGGGATCAAGGGACGCCGAGATAAGGTCAGATTTTTTTTTCAGCTGGGGTAACTTCAAGTGGGGCCCGCTTGTCGGCCAGCGAGATCATTTTTTAAGACAAAACGGTTGGTTTAGTTGAAGGTTCCATTTAGCATGCCGTAGGTATGATATCAACTGTCTATAAATTTTATCTTATAGAATACGAGATGATATGAAAAAGAGAGATAGAGCATAGTGAATTAGACCGTCTCTCATACAGTAGTCAGCTGTAACATAATAAACAAGACGCATTGTGTCATGAAGAAGCTGTCTGTAGAGATATAAAAAAAGATAATCTACTGTATGATCTATCTTTAGTATCATCTATAGGTGACATGGAGGATATTATAGACAGCAATTGTCTATACCATTGTACATACTCTAATTACTTAGAAATCATATTGGAATTGATTTGTCTACTGTAAAACTAACTTGAAATTACTATGCACTAAAATTAATGTAATCTAAAGAAAATATAAAAAATTGAAATTAGTTTCCCACATATGGATATCCATACTCTATCCTATCCATCCTTGAGATTGATGCACTTTCAAAATTCAAAAACTAGCATCCCATCTTCTAATGTTTTAATGTCTTTGCCACATTTCTACAAATTGAGACAACCAGGATTGTGCCCGCATGTTGTTGCGGTAGCCTATTCTCTCTTTACAATTCAGTGTGGGGAAAATTATATTAGCAAGTCTTACTGTTTCATTAGCCTATTCTCTGTCTACAATTCAGTGTGGGGAAAATTTATATTAGCAAGTCTTATTGTTATATAGAAATATGTAGATGTTCTAGATGTATGATTTATAGGGTGTCATTTAGGACCTATCTGGATGGTTCATATTTTGCCATACTTTGTGTGCCAAAAGTGTGGTTAGCAAATTGACGACCACACTTGTTGCAAACTTTGGCTAAGAAATTGAGAGTATGTTTGGATGGTGACCACATTTTGCTGTGTCAAAAGTGTGGTAAGTAAATTAGGCGCCACTCTTGTGGCAAACATTTGCTAAGAAATTGAGAGGTCCTGTTTTTTTTAGCTTCTAAAAGTTACTTTTTGGCTTTTTTTAATAGTAATTAGCTTTTAAACGGAGTATTTTTTAAAGATAGGGTATACTAGTTAATTATAGTACATACTTTATTGACTTCATTTATATTGGCAAAAACCGCACGTGAGTTTTTATTACTCTATAATCTCTCATACAAACAGCCCAAAAGTCATAAGTCACAACCAAGAACCACAAGCCGTAGCTAAAAAGAACATGCCCTATATGTTTGGATGGTGGCCATGTTTTGCCATACTTTGTGTGAAAAAAGTGTGATCGGCAAACTGGCCAGCACTACGGGTGTAATTTCGTAAACCAAACACTAGCTATAACTACGGGTATGTGTGGTATGTGCTAGTGGGTAAGTGTGGCATGCCATAACTACGGGTGTAATTTTGTAAACCAAACACTAGCTATAAATGGCCAGACCCTCGTAACCTGAGTGGTAAAACTTGGCAACCAATAAAATATACCGAGTTTTCTAGATGTATGCTCTATTGAGTGTGCAGTTTGGTCGGTTGAACTGGAATTGGATGATAGCGGACGAATGTGATGACGTGACACTGTCTTGTGCTTAGTATTGCACTCAGCTTCAATAGAGAACGATGTAACTGCACTGCCATATCACTTAGGAAACAGCGCTTGATATCAGAAACGGAGGATTCCTGATTTCTGAAGACAGGGGAGCCACACAAGACACAAACAGATCCATCACCATAAGCTCAAAAGCACATGTTTACAAGCTAACTCAATTTCTTCACTATTTGTTTGGAAAATTAGTACACAGCAATGGCAACAATGATCTACGAAGAACACACAACAACCATAGATCCATCTGAACAAGCTGTAAAAACATCAACTAATACAGCAATACTATACACTTAGTAATGATCCCTGCACACAACGAAATTGGTTCAAATCCATGGGGGGCACTCTCCCTTCTCTAGTTTCTGGCCCTGTCATTCTGCTCTGATCAGCCGGGAGGAGCTGAGCTCTGTGGTGCTGTAGAACGACTCCTCCGGGTAGTAGGTCTCATCCTTCTCGTCCTCCCACTTGAGAACCTCCCTGATGAACTTGAAGGCCTCGTCCACCGACGGCCTGTCGCGGGCACGCGCCTGCCACACGAAGAGCTTCCGGTTCGTGTGGGCGGCGTACAGGTCCTTGAACTTCATCGCAACATAGTAGAACGCCTGGTGAGCCAGCGACTGGTTGTTGTGGTGAGTCCGGAGTGGGCAGAAATCGTTGAACCACTCGCATGTGGAGAGGGGGACACGACTGATCTTCTCCTCAAAGAGGTCAAACTTGTTGAGCACAAGAACGAATGGTGTGTCGCGGAAACATGGTTGCCTGGCCAATGTGCAAGTCAGTAACTTTGGTCCTGAAACTGAGCTTAACTAATTCGAACAAAGCTGTGACAAGTTTCTCATTTTCTATATATGGCATTCCGTAATATGAGGTATGCAGTTTACCAAATTATTAGACTTTAGTAGGAAAAATACCAACCTCCCTCAGACACCTTAAATTTAGGAAAACTATCAGATTGTCATAGCCGAAGGAACAAATATGTGATGATAAAATTTCAGGTGAACAGTCTTATGGAGTATTCATTATGCAGCGGTCGGTGGGTTCTGCTTCAAAATGCAAATGCCAATGATAAGTACCTGATTGTAGCCTCAAACAAGTCCCTGCTTTGAATCATCTTATCAAGAAGGGCCCTGCTGCCACCACTTGAAGGGGCTCCCACCTGGTCATAGTCGCTGAGTGCTACAGAGAATATCACCATGCTGACATCCTCAAACATTTCAACCCACTTGCAGCCCTCATTCATGCCCTTGCCGCTTACTCTAATCAGCTGATATCTGAGGGGGTAAAAGCAGATGAGACAATTAAGCTTTCTGGGACTTGTTTCGCAAGAGAAAGAAGTCATTAGCCTAAGCAAATAGCAGGCAACCTACACCTACGTATTGCGCTAATGCAGTAGTAAAAAAGTTACAATGGCTTTTCTTTTTAGTTTTTACCACAATCAACGGGTGCGATCCACGATACCAACAACAGTGTTAATATCTAAGGCTATTTTAATTACAGGAAAGAAAGAAAAAGAAAGGATGTGAAAGGAAAAGGACTGTTTAAGAAAGAGTTTACTTGGTTTGTGTCTGAGAGTGTGCCTCATGATTGTCACTGAAGAGTTCTGACATAGGGCTACGGTCGTCCAGAGTGAAATCAATGAAGGCCAGTCCATTCCCTTGTGTTACTCCTTCAGCATATATTACATCTTTCTCTGAAGGTACGTACTCATTACTCGATACTTCGATAGCCTGCAAGGATGTCATAAAAAAGACTAGTTAGTTTAGCCGTTTAGGTGCTCAAAAACCAATTAGAAAAACAAGTGACAGTGCATTGTGCTTTGCTGGAGATCATTCTCGGACACAGAAGGATGGCAGGCAAAGTCCAAAAACACAAAGGCTCCTTACGGGATTAACAAGCATAATGCTTAGTAGTTCCAGCTGTTGTAGCATTATTAAGAACAAATATGATTAATGAATGTAGAGGGGTTTGCTAATAAGTAGAAGCCATAATATGAAGTTCTGGTGTAGCATAATACATTAAATGCAAGTTGTGAACAGATGAAATTAAGGGATAAGTCCGTCTTTAATGCAGTTTTTCACCAATGGAATTAACTATGTTAATTTAATCTAAAAGCTTTTATTTAATACCCTGCTCAAGAAATACTCGGCAACATCAGGGAGAAAATGCAATTCATCTTTTCTTTTATATGTTGCTTGTATGGCAGGATCCTTCCACATCTCATCAACAACCGGAGCATATTCACGTGTAGCTGCAGGGAAGAATGCATCTAGGTCTCCCATTGCTATGATGTCCAAAAGCCAATCTGAGAACTTCTTCAGCCTTGCATTTATTGTGTATATGCAAGAACTGGAACTACTAGATTTATTTTCGTCTGCGTGAAAAAAAACAACAACTTTAGCTGTGCAATATGCTCCTGTAAAATACTAGTGGAACAAATATTAGCTGTACCGCTACCTTGTTGAGTATCCTCATCCTCTGAGCTTGGGTTATTTGAGACAGCCAAAGCCTCTTCCTCAAAATGCTCACGGCCCTCAAGCAGAATCCCGAGGTACTTGAACATGTTGCTTTGGATCATTAGTTTGATACTGTCAAGTTCTTCTTGTGTAAAACTAGTGCCGTACAATAACTTAGCCTGTTTCATAAAAATCAAACATCATGCAAGTTTATGCAAAATAAAGAAACATTTGAAAAGTTGACTCCTCAAGTCTCAACTCCAAACTGTATCATCCACTCAGGAGAATGAACAAGAACAACTTGTGTGGTGCTGCCTGAAAGTGCTCCATAACCATAAGGACTTTCAGGCATTTTATTGAATAAAGCAAGATACCTATGATGACTACACGTGTACACATGGATCAACGCTAGCTTGCAGAAGGTTGTGCCACAATATGTATCAATGTTATTAAGTCGTCGACTAATCGGCGACTAATCCACGACTCGTCGTCCAATCGGTACATGACGGACGACTAGGGAGGCCAACTCGACTGGAGTGACTAGTCGAGCAGTCGGATGACTAGTTAGCGACTAGTCACGACTAGCCGGCCATGTCCAACCGCATGACTAGGAGCCAGCCCACTGGATCAGTAAGTTTAAGGCCCACTAGAGAAGCTCGGCCCGACCGAGACTTAATACCAGTGACTCAATAACCCTATATTCTCATTGCACACCACACATGCTATTTTGGTTGCAACATTAGTATAATAATCCTAGCTTGCTTCTTTATTATGACTATGATAATTGTAGACTTGACTCTGGGGACTAGTCGAGACTAGTCGGTCGACTAGTCGCCCCCTTGGCGACTCAACTCGACTTTACGACTTAATAACCTTGGTATGTATGCGAGTGTTATCTGCAACAATTAACCAACGCTCCAAAATAATGAAAAGGTTTCTACATCACTAAAACAAGGCACTAACTGAATGCAGAAATTACTTCAAGCTGTATTATTTCATAGAAGGCATGTTGGCAAAGTTGGGGTCCACGCCAAAGAAGCAAATAACATTATAACAAAACCTAATGAATTATTAAATGTGAAATTCAGTCATACCTGCTTAAATATGGTGCTTGTGCCAGCTCCAGGTGATCCAAGAATAAGAAGCTTTTGGATTCTTTTGTGGTCCAAGTAATCAGGGACAGTTCTTGCCGAATAAGGAGCTTCCTCTTTTGGTCCATCAGAGTTTGCAGGAGGCACCGGTATTGAAAACAAGGCGCATGCAAAACGTGTCAAAGGCTGTTCAACAGAGGATATAGAATATCTTGTTAAAAGAAGGAAACAACAAGACACGCATTAATTTTAGAAAGGAAAAGGAATTAATTGAAACTGCTTTGAGCAAGATACATACTGACTCCCATATTTTCCCTTTGATATTATTTTGGCCTTCTTCCTCGTAGCCACCATCATGATAAACCCAAAAGTGAGTATCACGGGGACACTGAACTTGTGCAATCTGCAAGAATAATGTGGATATTGTGGCAAACTCAATTAGAGAGGTGACTGAGTAGAATTATAATATACAGTCAATAAGCAATCCCAACTGTAGGTAGCATAAACTGCACCTGGACAAGAATTCTATAACATTTACTTTAATAAAATTGTTTTCTCGGTTGCTTAAAGAATATATACATAATCCCTAGTTGCATTCTTTTTTTACTTTGGTGAAATCCAAATATATTTCAGACTACATGCAGTTTTTCTATATCATTTACTTTAATAAAAGTAGAGCAATCATGGCGGAGATAGTAACCAAAGACTGTCTATGATACAATATTGCTTCTTTTATGAAATTTCCACTTCCATGCCCCCGCTTTCAAACAGATAATTGTGATGACAGAGCATTGATACCTTCAGAATTTTCAGTTCAATCTTGGTAATTTCCCTTCCATTCATATAAACCTGAGTGTTGCCATTACTTGCATTGGGCTGAAGCTTTCCGTTGAAGTTTAGGTTAGTGCTGATAATCCTATCCGGCTTTTCCCCTTCCTATCAGCAAAAACGAAAGGTTATTAGCCCAAGTTCAGATTGCATAGAAAGGTATGTTCTTCTCCTACCAATAGACTTTACCTTTCCCCATAAGCCTGACTCCTTGTCATACCAATATTTTCCAGGCTTCAACTTTTGAGGAGGCCGTTGGCAACTAAACAAGTCTGTCATCTCTTCTGGAGTAAGAGGGCAGCCATTTATGACGAGTTGCTCAGGCCGGAGCTGGTTTGCTTGGCACTCCTCCTCAGCTCTCAAGATTTGCCTTACTTCCAATGGGCTGAGCAACCGGGACAGTATCCTCGAGCTCTTCCCTAGCTTCGACCGCTTGCACTCATCGATTGGCTGGCCAATGCAAGTGATACACTTGCGGCCTTCTGGCATCGAGCCCATAGCCCTGAGCACACAGTAGCTGCAATACCTCGCGCCACAAACAATGCATGACTCCTTGCTCTCCCACTTCCTCTTCCCGCACCGGTTGCAGGTCCTCCCCCTCTTCTCCTTCCTAGTCACGGCCACGTACTGCTCCGACACCTCCTCGAACTCCTTGCTCTCATACTTGCTGTCCTCCGTGAACCCAAAGGTCACCACCTGAGGTCTCCTTCCCTCCGGCACAACAGGCCTGCTAGCCTTCTGCCCCTGGAAACTCTGCGCAGACTCATGCGACACCGAGCGGAAGCCATCATCAGAGAACTCCTCATTCTGCACAGCCAAATTTACTGACTCTGAGCTTCCCCTAACCTGCGCAGACGGCGGCTCTGCACTTTGAGCATTCACCCGGGACGCTGGCAGATGCACTGGTCTGATGACCGGCGCCACCGGCACCGCGCTGTTCCCACGCCCCTGGGGGCCGGACACCGGCTCCGCCGTCGGTATCGCCGGGATGTCCACCGGATCAATCCTCGGGAGCTCATAGGACACCGGCGGGCCGTCGTACTCGAGCGCAATCGAGTAGTCAAGGTTGGCCGGCGCCTCGGGGATTATAGTCCCCGGAGGGAGCATCCTCCTCAGCATCTCCTCCAAGTTGCTCCCGCCCACTGCCCCCGCCCCCGCCATCTCCTCGACGCAATCCGTCGAGCACCTACTGCCCAATGAATCCTTCTTCTACTTCCTCATCAGCAGCAAGACTAGTACTCCTCCCATCTCCCAAATCAGATAAACATGGAGTAGAACCAAAATTACTCCGAACTGAGCTCTCGAGGGCTTGAAAAGTCTAATCTTTTCACCGCAAGCAGAGAGAAATTTCTCACTGCGGCCGCTTCGATTGGCCTCGACGACGGTCAAAAACTGGGTCAAAATCCAATCTTTTCACCACCAACCATTACCAAGAAGACCTTGCTACCCCCAACGACTCCCCGGTCAATCAGAAACCCAAAAACAAATCTTTGAACGAGTAAGACGCCGAGAAAGGGATATAATTTGACCAAGCAAACAACCTCCAACCGTGCCAAAAAAACGACCCTACTCTACCAATCTTCGAGCGGCCTTGTAGTAGTAGCAAAGGTGTGATTTTTCTTCTCGCTTTTTGACTGGAAATAGGAACGAAATGGAGGGGGAGGAGAGGAGAGGACAAGGGTTCAGGCTTCAGAAGATGACCGTTTCAGTTTTCACCGCTGACAGCGACGGGATGGCAGACCAACCCCATCTGCATGTTTTTACTTTTACAGTGCACCCTTTCTACAGCGGATTTACCGGAAGTCTGAATTGGAAAATGAAAAATCTTCAGAGATTACCAACCGTAAAATGAACATGAAAGCAGAACCGACGCTTGTGTCACATTTGCACTCGTGTGCGTGTGTCATGTGGGTCTAGTGAATCTTCAGTAGTGCACTCCATGGCGTATCTGCAAAAGGCAAAAGGAAATATGTGTTTTTTCTTTGTTGCCAACGGCACTTTTGCACTGAACTTTTGGGCTGTGCTCCAAGCAGAAAGAGTTCTCAAGAGAGAGGTTGCGTTAATGTAACAGCAGAAAGCTGAGCAAGCAGTAACACACATGTAACTTTTGTAATGTACTGTTAAAGATGCCCTTACAGCCAAAACACTGTAGCTCCCAGGCTAATAATAGCTATGGCCACTGGACTACTGGAGCAAGTACTACTATGGAGGAGTAAGTGGTAATAATAGTGAAACTGTAACAGCAAGAGTACTCGCAAACGAAAGGACAGTGATTTTCTTCTCTCCCTGGATGACCACAAATCGTTGCACTGAGGCCTTCGGGTCCTTTTACAGTGTACACGCTGGGTAAAAACCAGAAATTTTACCATGTAAAGCTGAAGGTCCTCTGAATATTTGGGCGAGCCATGAAGGTCAAGCAGGCGTAACAAAAGTCGATGTGGCCGTGTTTTGGTCAGCACAAGTTTTTATTGAATAACGAAGTTGACGAGCTGGAGCAGGCATTGTACGGTGAACAAAAAAGTCAAGCTTGCCTAGTAGGTAGAAGCGAATCAAACAACATAGAAAGGGCCCTTAACAAATAAAAGTCTGGTAGTTAGAAGCGGAGCAAAGACTCGTTAATCACAGTCGGAACCATGGAAGTATTAAGGCCCTGTTCGCTTGGGTTGAAAAATTGTGGCTTATGGTTGAAATTGCACTATAATAACTAAAATTTCACTGTAGCTGAAGGTGACTTATTTGGTGTAATTAAATTTAAAAAATCTTAAAATGGAAAAAATTATGCTAGCTCATCACGGACAACGCAAACGAACACGGAAAAAAATGCAAGTATGTCGTTAATCACAGTGGGAAGCATGGAAGTATTAAAATGTAATACAGATCTAAGGGGCGCATGTCTGAATCTAAAAAATTTTTTAAGGAGTGCGCGTGTGCAAAATCTCAAAAAGAGAGAAAAAAAGAACTCCAAAGTGTAAAAAGTGGTATCTGGGCTGCTCAAGCAGCGTACACGTGTTCATTCAAAAATGACTTTGTATTGCCTAAGTACTATTCTCTTTGTTCACACGTATAGACGTCTATCGTGTTTCTCTGGTCTTCAAAATACAGCCTTAACCATTAGGTTTTATCACGACGTGGACGAAAGATCATAACAATATAGTACATGATTAGGGTCTACCAACCAGATTGTCATGTGGCAAACCGTTTCTATTCTTCTTGTCGGCGAGGAGTCGTACGTTAAGGCCTGATCAACTCGGCTTCGACTTGTAGCTTCTGGTTTATTTTTCACTATTTATAAGTTTCTTCTTTTTTTGAACTTTTGGCTTTTTGTTGAGCTTTTTTGCCGGTTCTTTTTTCCCGTATTTGTTTGTATTATACGTAATAGGCTAACATATTTTTTATATTTTTAATTTTTTTAAATTTAATTATGCTAAATAAGTGTAACATCCCGAAAAATTAGAAATTGTAAAATTATGGAGCCCTGCAATATTTTGCAATAAACCCTAATTTGATTTGGATTTCATGGTGTTTCATCAAGAATTTTTGGTTGAGGTTCCCTAAAGTTGAAATAAAAAGGGAATATACACATGAGGAGGTAAATTTAAATTTTAATTTAGAATCTGAAAAGATGATCCAGAAATTAGGAGAAAGGGATTTAAATAAATCTGGAAATTATTTATGAAATTGTGCAATGAAATAAACCCAAAAATATATCTATATATATAGAAGAAAAAATAAAATGAAAATAAAAGAGGCACCAAAATGGGAAAACCGAGCCGGCCGCCATCACCCCGACCCAGCTCTGCTGCATGCTGCCTTTCCCACCGCGCGGCCCAATTCCGCGCGCAGCGCAGCGCCATCGGCGGCGGACCTGCGCCGTGTCCTCGTCACGGACCTCTCGCTCGACCGCTCTCTCCCGCACGCGGGCGGGCGCGCGCTTCTCTCTGCCGCCGCCCCGCCTCGCGTGTCGTCTTCCTCCTTCTCCCGCGCGGCCGCGCGCGCGCTCACTCGACGCTTTCCTCCCGTGGCGTCCATGCCTCGGCCAGCTCGGCCGTCGCCGTCCGTCACCGGTGGAGCGTCGCAAGGCCGCCACCGCTCTCGCCGCCGCCCGCCTCGAACGAGCGCGCTGCGGCTTTCTCCGCCGATCACGCCGCTCGGCCGCGTGGCGCAAGCCATCTGCGCCCCGCGCGCGCGCGGCGCAAAGCTGCGATGGAGGGTCACACTCAAACCCCTCCGCGTCTGCGGCGCCACGCGCGCCCGATTCCGCCGCCGCGCGCCGCCATGGCCGCCCGGTGACAAACAGCCCCGCCGTTGCGGCTCCACCGAACGCCTATATAAGGCGATAAGCCCTCCGTTGAGCTCCCACGCCGCACTCGTTGTCTTCCAGCAGTAATGGGACCTGGTCCACCGTAGCGCCGGCGAGCTCATTTCTCCCCAACTCCGCGAACTAACTCCCGCGGTTTCTCGTCCCGAGCCCATTCTGGCGCTAGGACCATCTCGAGCATTGCGAAGCCTCCCGACCTTCACTCGAGCTCCCGACGTCCGTGCCGCCCGCGTCACCGAGCTCCTTCGAGTCACCCGCCGACGCCGACCTACCTCGGTCATCCTCGGTCCTCGCCGATCGCGCCACCGGACTCCGCAGCACCAGGATCCCTTTGGCCCTCCACCGGACCTCCCGACACTCTCCTCGCCGCCACCCGTCGCCCCGACTCTCTACCGCCCCCTCGTCGGCATCCTTCAAAAGGATTCCTCATCCTTATAAGGTAGGCAAAGCCTCCCGCTCACTTGGCTATCGCGCTCTCTTCCTCCTCCCAGCCTCCGGCCGCTGCTCGAGCCTCCGCTCGCAGTGGCGGGTTGAGTTTTCTCCGTTTATCTCGGTGCGAGGTGGGCCCCACTGCCGCCCATCGCATCCTCGAGTACCACGCCGCCGGGCCCCACCGGTCGATGATGCATCCAAGCACGGACCGTCTTCGACATGGACCCCATGAACGATGAAACGGACCCACATGTCGAGAAACAAAGAATGAAAAGAAAATAAACTGGAAAAATTAAAATGAATAGAGGTGACAATGGGTCCCACATGTCGAGTTGTAATATTTTTGGATTTGATGAACCAAAACTTTGACCGCTTATAACTTCTTCATTTTAGCTCGAATTGAATGAAACAAATTTCTAAATTCGTTTAAATTCAAGATCTATCTAATGGAACCAGAACCATATTTTTTGAGTTCATTTGAATTTCTGGTGATATTTTATTGATTGGTTGTTTTTCTTTTAATGGGGTATTCAGATGCGATTAAATAGCCTACGAGGCTCAAGAGGAAGATATCGAGGCAGCAGCACAAGAAGCACCAGATCACCAAGAAACGACCCTGTGACCAAGGCGAGTTAACACCTTGATCATTTCGAACCTATGATTTGCAAAGTTAATTTCTTTTAAATTATGAACATGCATCTTGTTATTTTATGTGATGAAATATGTTCATTTTAAGAAAGTGGTAGTTAGATACCTATTTTAATGCTTGTTAATAAAGATCCATTGCCATGCTTGGACATGTGAACCTTGTCGCCTAGAAAAATTCATATTATCATATGCTTTACAAGAAGTCCAAATAATTATTCCGCGGCTTAGTATTGCTAGATAAGAACGGGGTACCTTGCTGCCCCAAAAGCAACACTTACAAAAAAATGTGATATTGTTTGGGAGCAGTCATGGGTGGAATGACCGTAGTAGGTGGACATATTATTTACTACCTCTGGAAAATCCCAAACCGCTTAAATACCGGATGGAATGGTTTGGTGGTGGTATGTGGTGCAGTGGATGCACGAGAATGTGAAATGTGGTAGAACCATCCGGTAACCTTAAGGATGAATCTTGTCATGTCGGCCGTGTAAAGCAAGACAACCACAAGTCTGTAAATACAACTTGGCTAAGTAGACTTATCGAAATCCGGACTCATCTCACCGGTAGTGGATTGATGGGGTTACGCTATGGCAAGGGGCTGAAGGGACACCAGTGGAGGTGAAGTTTTCCGCTTTCCTAACGTTGCGGGAAGTAGAAGCCCGAGCTGCGTTAGAGTCCGGGAAAACATCCCGCAAGAGATGGGACCCATCGCAAATGGGCGGTCACCCATAATGTGAGATGGGAGAAAGGACTAGATACTTTGAAAAGTCACTATGATGGTCTTTCGACCACACGCCCAAGGAATCGTGTGGGGCAACGAGTTGATTGTCTCTTGTGGTGAAAGTGTACAAACTCTGCAGAGTTAAAACTATTCGAATAGCCGTGCTTACGGTCATGGGCGATATGGGAACTTAATGGATATAGTTCTATTTAAAAATAATTGGAAATTGGGAATGGAAACTTGAAGGGCGAAGGACCGCCTGGTTTGGAATTGTCTGGTGTCGTCCCGGTGGTACGTTAAGCGGCTATATTTGAAAGATGCCATATGGCGCAGATGCCATGTAATGATGGATGGAATCTGTGTCAACTATGAGATCAACTTACCTTATAAACAAAAGATTTGAGTTCAAAATTGCTAGGTCTCGGAATTTTCCTATAATTGTATTCAAAAGCACTCTTCGCAAAATAAAATGAGCCTGACCATCCTTTGATAGCCATGCATGTAAAATTATTGCATTCGTGTGTTGGCTTGCCGAGCACGGGTCTGAGTGCTCATTCTCGCTCTTGCGATACAATTGAAACAGGAGTTCAAGAACACTACGCCTACGAGGAGGCCCCGCCAACATCAACGGAAGCAAAGGCGCTAATTAAGGCGTAGGCCTCGATGGTTAGGCATAGACAAGTAGACCCTAGGCGTGTGTACCTTTATGTTGCGGGACCACGGTGGCATATATTGTACACATTACCCTACCGCCGCTTGCACGTGGATTTGGGTTTGCTTTTCTTTGTATTTCATTGTGCGTATTTGTAATCATGACATTGGGCCTAGTCGGCCCTTTTGTAAACTATCACGGGCGTGGTGCATTACGGTTTATGTAATATAATGGATGATTACGCGATGTATGAAATGATTCAGCAATGTACCTGTGTGCACTAACTACTGATCCAGGGATTAGTGCAGTGAAACACAGTAAGATTCGGATTGAAAAATCCGGGTCTGACAATAAGCCTCTGTCAGCTACAGTGCTTTTTCAGCCAGCTACAGTGTTTTCAGCTATAATCTATGAGCTTTTCAGCCGAACCGATCACCACCTAAATCTGAGCTACGTGTGCCGTCTATTTTTTTCGGTTGCAATTTATGGTTTATAGTTGATGACTTTTAATTCTAACATAAGTATTTGCGAAAACGAATCGAATGTCGATAAGCCGTTTCGAAAAGACGGTTAGGATAAGTCATTTTGAAACGATGACAGAGAAGTTATCTCATTTATTTGATATAATTAAATTTAAAAATTTTAAAATTAAAAAAAACAGATTAGTTTATCACGAACAATGTGAATAAATATGAAGAAAAAGTTAAAAAAAGTCCAAAAGAAACAAAAAAATAGAATTGAAAAACAGGGAATTGGAAGCCTGAAACTGAACTGAAATGAGCTGGGCGTAGTAGCGTTCTCCCAAATTTTGTCAAGGTGACCTCGTGCTGACGACATCACAAACTGAACAAATGTGATCTTGGGACCAGGGGTGATAAACGGAAGGATATTTTTCACCCAATCTAGATACAATCGAAACTGGATCTGGGAAGAACATCTAAGGCCCTTTTTAGATCCCATGATCTAAATTTTAGTTGTCTAAAGTTTTGGACTAAATTTTAGTTGGCTAAACGTTAGCCACTAAACTTTAGTCGAAGGTCCTGTTTGGATCCTGTATTAATGGATAGGACTAAAGTTTTAAAAAGACTATACTACCTCTCCTTGTTTCGTGCGTCAGCCATTAAATAGGAGGTGAGAGACCAACATGCATAGGTAAACACGTCTTTGTGCCTAAGAACCCAAAAACTTTAGACCACTTTAGTTCACTTTGGTGGACCAATGGTCTAAAGTGTTTTTTAGGGGTTAGCTAAAGTTTAGATCTAACTTTAAATCACCTGTTTGAAGACTTTAGACCTAAATTTTAATAACTAAATTTTAGATGGAGCGATCCAAAAAGCCCTAATACGCGTTTGGATTGTGCTCCGATTACCTTTTATCCGGATTCAGAACAGAATACAAGCAGACCGCGAGCATCCGTTAGGTAGGGGAGTAGGAGATGAGCGAAATCACCCACATGGTCGCCGCCGCCGCCGCCGCCGCCGCACACTGGCCCACCTGCCGTGGAGTTAGCAGGAGAGCAGAACGTGAGCTGATGGCCGCCCATGTGGGTGACGAGGCTGGCTGCTAATTGTGCGGGGTGTGAAAGCGAGACAGAGATGGGGAGGCTATTTATCTAATCGTGGGGCGGTGGGTTGGTGGTCAGCAGCTCACCGGCTCCGTCCAGTCCCAGGCACACCAGAGGCAGTTGAGGTGAGACCTCATCTTTTCCCATCTCTTCTGCGATCTTTTCCCCCATCCCTTGCTTGATCCATCATGTAGCTAGATTTCCTCCCTGCTTTGGTCTCGTCTGCTCGGGATTTCCCCCTATTTTTTCTGCTGTGGGACTGGAGGAGGCGGCCGGTTCTTTGGATGAAACGCTGAGCTCGTGCGAGAATCGGTCCCCCTCCTGCCGATCTTTGGATGAAATGAGCCATCTTCGGTAGCAGCGTGTGCTGCTCGGTGGTGTTCCTGAATGGAATTTCGCTGCTAATACTGCTTAGGCGCTGCTAATTTGGATCACCGGTTTTGGGGATAAGCTGAGTTCGGTGCTAGTTCAGATCCATGGGAGCACCCAGTTGCTGTTGTAAACTGACAGAGAAACCTCTCCAAATAAATCAGCATAGGTGCTAGGTTTTTCAAGTGCGGGTGTTTACGTGTGGAGTAGCATGCAACTTTTGGTTCCTGGACAGTTCCTAGCGATTAGATTGGTGTAGTTGCTATTAGTAAGTATATACCCCAATCCCGATGTAAAGATGCGCTTCCCCTGCCATCTTTCACTTGCCTGAATAGACACAAACACCTGATCTGTCACTGTAATATGTAAGGCCCTTGCCCCTGGGTGTTACCATGGATCATGTAGTAGTTCTAGTTGAGTTATTGACTGCCATAAGTTCTGCTACATTGCACAATCGGTAAAACACTAAAATGACGTTACGTGCTGCTTGTTGTTAATTGTCAAGTGTTCTGTACTAACTAGTCTGTACTCTGTACCTCTGAAGTGAGCGTAGGATTCTTTGTGTAGCATGGATGATTGGTACACAGATAGATTTATTTTCAGGATTCTATCGGTTCCTTGCTATCTTAAACAATCTAGATAGTTTACTGAAATGCGTTATGTTGGTCACCTCCTTGCTGGCGGGTTAGGATCTTAGAATTGCATCTAGTGTTATCTTCCAAGCTTCCTCTTTTTGACCTCCCCTTGTATCCATCAGTTGGCAGTCAGTTTCTGTATTAGTTTCTGAATCTTCTATTCATAACAAACGATTGCTTGGAATGGAGCCTGTTCTGGCTTCTCATTCATCCAAATGCTCACTGGATCTTAAGATTGCTTGGTTTTCCATGCATCTTTTTTGACCTTTCGGTGAGATATGCATAAATTAATATTGTTCCATACATGTTGTGTCTGGTGCATCTCTTTCTAGGTAGGTGATGGCTCTCACGAGAATTGGTCTTGCTGGCCTTGCGGTCATGGGGCAGAACCTTGCCCTCAACATTGCAGAGAAAGGGTTCCCCATCTCTGTCTACAACAGGACGACCTCCAAGGTTGATGAGACTGTTCAGCGTGCCAAGGCAGAAGGAAACCTTCCTGTGTATGGTTTCCATGACCCCTCATCCTTTGTGAACTCCATTCAGAAGCCACGTGTCGTCATCATGCTTGTCAAGGCTGGTGCACCAGTGGACCAGACCATTGCGACGCTCGCAGCACACTTGGAGCAGGGTGACTGCATCATTGATGGAGGAAACGAGTGGTACGAGAACACAGAGAGGAGGGAGAAGGCGATGGAGGAGCGCGGCCTCCTCTATCTTGGGATGGGTGTTTCCGGAGGAGAGGAGGGTGCACGCCATGGCCCGTCCTTGATGCCCGGAGGCTCATTCGAGGCGTACAAGTACATTGAGGATATTCTTCTCAAGGTGGCTGCTCAAGTCCCTGATAGTGGCCCGTGTGTCACGTATGTTGGCAAAGGTGGATCAGGTAACTTTGTCAAGATGGTTCACAATGGAATCGAGTATGGAGACATGCAGCTGATTGCTGAGGCATATGATGTTCTCAAGTCGGTTGGTAAGCTCACAAACAGCGAGCTGCAGCAGGTGTTCTCCGAGTGGAACAAGGGTGAGCTCCTCAGTTTCTTGATCGAGATCACTGCTGACATATTTGGCATCAAGGATGAGCAGGGTGAGGGCTACTTGGTCGACAAGGTCCTGGACAAGACTGGGATGAAAGGAACCGGGAAGTGGACTGTGCAGCAGGCTGCTGAGCTCTCGGTGGCTGCTCCTACAATCGAGGCGTCCTTGGATTCCAGGTTCCTCAGTGGGCTGAAGGACGAGCGCGTCGAGGCTTCCAAAATCTTCCAAGGCGACTACTCCAGTGACCTACCAGTGGACAAGGCACAGCTGATTGAAGACGTGAGGCAAGCGCTCTACGCCTCCAAGATCTGCAGCTACGCGCAGGGCATGAACATCATCAAGGCCAAGAGCATGGAGAAAGGGTGGGGGCTCAACCTCGGTGAGCTAGCGAGGATCTGGAAGGGAGGGTGCATCATCCGCGCCATCTTCCTCGACCGCATCAAGAAGGCCTATGACAGGAACTCCGACCTCGCCAACCTGCTCGTGGATCCCGAGTTCGCGCAGGAGATCATGGACAGGCAGGGCGCGTGGCGCAGGGTCGTCTGCCTCGCCATCAACAATGGCGTCAGCACCCCGGGCATGTCTGCAAGCCTGGCATACTTCGATTCCTACAGGAGGGACAGGCTGCCAGCCAACCTGGTGCAGGCGCAGAGGGATTATTTCGGGGCTCACACCTACGAGAGGGTCGACATGCCGGGCTCCTTCCACACGGAGTGGTTCAAGATTGCGCGGAACAGCTGAGGTGCTGCTGCTCCACCGACGGCACTATGTCTATATGGCATGTTTTCGTATTTTCGGTATATTTGGTTGCTGCTGAGTCCTATACTTGTAGGGGAGGAACTGCTGTCAAATTTGATGTTTCATGTGCAATGCTTAGTTCGTATAAGGAGGTCCAAAATTCTCTCCATTCTTCTCATGTAAGCAGTCCTGGATGGAGAACATCGATATTTATTGGAACTCGTACGATGATCTTTTGAAGTTTATATGAATAAAAGGCATTTTGACATGCTTGTGTTTACTTCTCCTTGTCTTGTCTTCCGTTCTGCCTTATGATGTATTACCCTGTTGTTTCTTGGACATACATTTTCTCGGGAGAAAGTTGGTTTGCTGGACATATATAAAAGTTAAAATTTGGCTTGATCTCTTTCATATTGGATTGATGCTAGATTTATTTGTCCTGTTTTATTTGTCGCTGACGATTTAGGTCCAGCCTACTCAGCCCATAGGCCATAGCCCCTATACTGATTCAGACGTTGCGAGCTCTGTTAACCCTTCTTCTTCCTCAGCTCAGCCGCTGTAGCTCCCGTCCAGCGCCGCCAGAGCTCCACTACTACAACCAAGCCATGCCAATCTCAGGCGCAGCTGCCGGGGTTGGGGTTCCACCGGCGGCGCACGTCGGTGCAGCATCGGAGGAGAGTACGGTCAATCTATACTTGCTAACCGTACAAACGAAGTAGGCTAAGCGGCAAAGGGAAGCAAGCACCTCTATTACGGCTTTACGGTAAAACGGGATACATGGCGCGGGTGCGCAAATCACTCTCGAAGGCGGATTTCGAGCAGCATCGAAGGAGAAAGGCTGTGTAGTAAGCAACTGCGCACATCAAGCTCGAAGGCGTATTTTCCAAACATAACGAAAGGATCGAAGGCGGTTTGTGTAGTGCGCTTTCGAATTGTCTCCTAGCTGCGTAGGCCCGCTTTTCTCCATAGGAGAAGCTGCTTCTGCCTCGCAGCGGCGGCATGGCGGAGGCGGACGAGCCGTGCTGCATCTCGCACGTGTTCGACCGCGCTGCTCGCCGGAACCCTAGCCGCCTCGCCTTCATCCACGCGGCCTCCTCCTCCGACAACGAGCGCCGCTTCACCTGCGGCAACCTCCTCGCCGCCGTCTCCTGCCTCACCCGCCGCATCGCCGCGGCGCTCCGCCCCTTCCGCGACCTCCACCACGACGAATCCCCAGGTTCGTGAACCGCGACTCGCTCGGTAGCTCCCCCCCCCCCCCTCTGTAGTTTCTTCCCCTGATTCGATCGAATTTGGAACCCTAGGCGCTTTGGATCGACCCGGGGGTGGCGCCGCGACGCCTAGGATTGTGGGGGTGTACGCCTCGCCGTCGGTGGAGTATGTCGCCGCCGTCCTCGCCGTGCTGAGGTGCGGGGAGGCGTTCCTGCCGCTGGACCCGTCGTGGCCGGAGGAGAGGGTTTGGTCGGCCATCTCCGCGTCTAACGCCGCGCTCGTCGTATCGTCAGGGGGTTCGCGAGCAGCTCGGGTGTTTGCGGGCAGTGCTTGCCATGTGCTGCACTTGGACGGTGCAATCCGGCAAGGGTTTGAGGATGAAAAGGGTGGGATTGGTCGAGAGGAGCTTGTTTGGCCGTGCGAACTTGAGAGGACGAGGAAGTTCTGTTACGTGATGTTCACCTCTGGTTCAACCGGAAATCCCAAGGGCGTTTGTGGAACAGAGAAAGGTATAACCTCTGTCCCTTGTTGGTGGTTTGTTGCTTGTGCTCTGTGGAGGTATTCTTATGTAATTATTTAGGCATTGAGGTTGTTTTGTTGTTCTGACTCTGACCTGGCAAAGGAGTTGATTGCTATGTTTCTAGATGATAACCTCTTGTTCCTGGAAAAAGTATGTTACTATATTTCACCGTCGTTATAGTCTTATGGTAATGTTTTGGTGTAATGAATTCGATGCCAAAAATTCCAGCCTAATGTTTGGTAGGAACAGCTGCAGGTATTAATACCTGAAAGTAGTTAATAGGAAAACATTGGCGACAAGCAAAGTCATAACACTCAGTTGCTTTGTGATGGCTTGCTCATTAGGTGTTTCAGATTGTATTTTTAGGTTTGATCTGAGCAACCAACTTATTGAGACACGCTTCTTTTGCTATCATGCCGTAGGTCTTCTGAATCGCTTTTTGTGGATGCAAAGAAGGAATCCTTTGTGTTCAGACGATGTGCTGTTGTTTAAGACGTCTGTCAGCTTCGTTGACCATCTGCAGGAGTTCCTTTCTGCTGTGTTGACTTGCACAACACTTGTCATTCCTCCTCCCATTGATTGGAGAGCTAATCCAGCATCCTTGGCCAACTTGATTAAGGTTACTTGGCCTTCATATATGTGTTAATCTTTGTTATAGTGAAAAATATTGTTATGCTTTTTTGACATGAAATAGTAGGGGAGAAAATAATGATTTCCTTATTTAGGCAGTTAGATTTTTCCTCGAAATATTTGACCCAAAGTTTCTCCTTGATGAATAAATTGCACTGGTGTACAGGGATAATGGCTTTGTTTGTATTGGCCAGTGTTATCAGAACCGGACCGGCCATCGACCTGGTCGAGGTCTCAGGTCACTGAAACAAAAGAATATCATCCAAATTGAGCTCATCTGGAAACAAAAGAATTGAAAGAGTTTAGAATCTGATAACACTGGTTAGAGTAACTTCAGCATTAAAGTAGCAGAACATACAAAAAATCTGTTGCTAAAGTCTTTAGAATAACAACTTGATTAAGGTTACTTGGCCACCTGAATAGTGAATAACTGAATACAGGAGGAAAGAACCGAGTACTTTGTAACTTACATCAGCGTAGAGCATTAAAGATTTAAAGATTGAGCTGAAGCTTGTGGGTGGGGAGGACCAGAGGAGATGCAGCCGCTGGCCAGCGCACGTGGGGAGCAGATGCAGCCGCCGGCCAGTGCGCGTAGGGGACTGGGGAGGCCGAGAGGGTTCAGAACTTTAGATTTGGTTGCGGCCTCGCAGGGATTGGAAGTGGAACTCCAATTGCGGGCGCCGGCGGTAGGCGGCGATGGAGTGCCTTTTCAGGGAGGCTCTTCTAGTCGATTGAAGTACACAGTGTAGTGATTTCATTTATATTGGCTAAAATAGCACGCGAGTTTCTCTCTCTCTCTCTCTCTCTCTGTACGCTCTTTACAAGTTGTTACCATTCATAAGCTAAAACTAAAAGCCATCATCAAAAGCCAATATGAACGGGCCCATTATCTCACAGGAATTTTGCAAGTATAGCTGCATTTTGGAGCGTTCAGTTTGAAATTACGGAATAACCATTTATTGTTGGAAAACGAGGATGAAAGCGCAGGTCCACATTTTGTTGGCATGCTGCAGACTAGCTTGTTACAAAGAATCTTACTGTCCATCCACATTGCAAAATTTAGGCAGTTAGGTTTTCGATTTTCGTATTACAAGCCATGTGTTCATCTATGTCCAATTGTGCCTAACTTTTAATGTGTTTTACTGTTTTAGCATATTATTTCTCCTTTTCTCATTATCATTGGCAAAGATATAATACTATAGTACTACGGTAGTAAACAGCTGTTTTAATATAGTGCCAATGTAATCAAGGTAGGCACTATAGCCTGTAGCTCCTTTTGGTTAGATAAGAGAATTAGAGAGATGCTTGATAGAATGGTAATCCCTATAATGTTATCCCTGGTTTTTGTGGTCGATCATTACATATTACAATGCTAGCTGTTACCCTCTGTTCTTTTTGGTATGACATTGTCCTTGCATTTTGCTTATTTTGTCTTAGGTATACTGTATATCAAGGATGACTTTGGTCCCATCATTGATGGAGATAATACTACCTACCCTGGAGAAAAATCTTTCACGTGGTTGCAACCCTCTTATGATCTTAATATTTAGCGGGGAGACTCTGTCTGTATTGTTGTGGAAGAGAGTCCATGAAATTCTGCCAGAGACTACTATCATAAATCTGTATGGAGCAACAGAGGTGAGAAGTTACCCATTTGCTATATTCTGCTGTCTCAGATGAGGTTAAGTCTAATTTTCTTTCGCTAATGTATTCTTACTCTTTCCCATTGAACTCACCGGTCGCTGCCAACCAAAATTAACATTACTTTGGTGTGCATTTGGCTGACTTTTCCTAACATGACCATTAATAAAATGGATTTTTACAGCATTTTTGTCACCTACACAGAATCAAGAATGTAACCTGTGCCATATTTATGATAGGCTAGCTCAAACTTGGTAGAATTTTTATACAAAGTTAGGCTTGTGACCAGGGGTGCTTAGTTCCTGGTTTGGTTGTACACATCATTTACTAACCACAATTTTAGTGCTATCTATTAAACAGAAATTTAGGGGAATTGTCATAAGGAGCAGATATGCTGTAAGGATTGAATACTTGAGTTCTCTTCTACCTTCTTATTCACGATGAATTGAACTTCAAAAGCTCAATTTTTGTTGTTATGTGTTTCGTCACCTTTGGGAGAAGTTAAATTGATGTTGAATTATACATGAAAAAGATACAGATTCGCACAATCTGAGCGACATGTTAGAAGAACTTGAATAGCGTACTTCTGCCCCTTAGATCCATCAATCTGTGGGCTTGATAATGTCGTTGTTTCATTTATTAGATCCATCTAGCTGTGAGTTAGAAACTATTGTTGTTCCATTTATGCTATCTTTGTGCAGTTTTCCTCACACAGCACACAGGGACTAGCTTTATTCAAAATTCACATTTGTTTCAGGTTTCTGGTGACTGTACATTCTTTGATTGCAAAGATCTGCCTACAATTTTAAAGCTAGAAGAACTAAACAGTGTACCAATTGGATTTCCTATTTCAAATTGTGAAGTTTGTCTTGTCACTGACACTGGGGTAGCAGATGAAGGTGAAATGTGTGTCAGTGGAGCATGCTTATTTACTGGATATCTAGCAGAGTCCATGAGGAGTAATCACTCTGAAGGCAGTGAAAGTTTAGCATACTACAAAACAGGTGACTTTGCTCGACGCCTAAAGACTGGTGAACTAGTTTTCCTTGGGAGAAAGGACCGCACTGTGAAAATTTATGGGCAACGTTTTTCATTGGAGGAGGTAGAATCCACCTTAAGGGAACATCCTGATGTCAGTGATGCTGCAGTTACTTATCATGGTAATGGATATCCGGATTTTAAGGCATACCTGGTGTTTAAGAGTAATAATGAATTTGTAAGAGACAATCTGCAGTGTAGAGGATTAAGTTCTTCTCAAGATATCATGACATCGATTCGAAGTTGGCTTGTCTTGAAGCTTCCACCAGCTATGATTCCAAGCCTTTACTTCCCCATGAAATCGTTGCCTTTGACTTCTTCAGGGAAGATTGACTATGCCAGGTTATCAAGCTTGGAGTGTGCATTGGAGCCGTGTGAAATTGAGTCTAAAAGCAGTTTGGTTAATCCACATTTGCAAGCTATCAAAAAGGTTTGTTCGTAGTTATATTTGCAATATCTTGTTTTTACCTTTTTTATTTTCCTGATAAACTTATTCTTTATTGTTAACTCTGCTATTTCTATTTGTTGCTCTTACAAGTTATTATTTTTCTTTGAATATTTTTCATTCATATTAATGTTGTATTGATACCATTTCTTATCTACAATAGGCATTTTGTGATGCCCTCCTTGTTGATGAAGTTTCTGAGTTTGATGATTTCTTCACCTTGGGTGGTAACTCAATTTCTGCTGCCCATGTAGCCCACAAGTTGGAGATTGACATGAGACTGATTTATATCTATTCCACCCCTTCAAAACTTTTGCAAGCTTTATTTGTGGAGCATAGTCATGTAATTTCTCCTACTCATGAGCCTCATCCTACGAAGGGGTTGAACGTATCTGCAAGCATACCGAGCTCCTTTAATCCAATTTCTGCAAATGTGGATGATAACTTTCATGTAGGCAAAGCACAGATAAATGGAGAGTGTGCACATGATCGCATTTCAGGGAAATATGAAAATGAAACGGATGGCCAGCTTAGCAACAAAATGACTTCTCCATATGATAGATACCAGGTAAAAGACCTCTGCTTGGATACATGCTCGAATGACAGAAACAGTGTCAATAGCAGTCAATGGATCTTGAATTTTTGTTTACAAAAGAAGTGGTCTATTGGACGCTGCAATAGATTTATGCATGGATATGAAGGAAATCTGCAACTTGAAGATGCTTGCTCATATGTTTCATACAACAAAAGAGGTTATCTTCGGGAACTTTGGAACATTCCTCTGGATTCATGTGTTGATGCCTCACCTTTGCTTGTCCTGAGCAATGGGATGATGAACATATTTATTGGGTCCCATTCACATTTGTTTCTCTGCATTGATGGTTGTAGGTGAGTTTTGCTTGTTACATGGAATTATGGTCTTATTAGTCACTGTTTCTTTTATTTTCCTGATTTACTGTTATGGCGCTGCACTGCAGCGGCAATGGACAGTACCCTCGCAGAACTGTAGCGACATGTGAACAGTATCTGCGCTGTACTATAGCGCTGATACAGATTTGGGCAGTTCGATAGCATTGGTAGCATATCGCGGATTAGGAATATAATAATTTGTTTTTTATTATTTCGATTTGTTTTCTTTTTCGTTAAGGAAGAGTCCTGCCGGTGGCTAAATGAGGGCGAGCGCCCTACCCTCAGTTCTTGGACCTGTACTCAACCACCGACCACAACATTTACTTTGAATGTTGAATCTAGGACAGTCTAGTGTGCCCTATATGCTCTAATGTTGTTCTTATGTAGCTTATTTGATCAGTGATTTTTTCATTTAAATTTGATTCAATGAGGCAGCTAGTTTTATTATATGCATACTGACTGTTAGAATTTGCTCCCAATTTATCACAGTGGTTCAATGAGGTGGAGTGTCAAATTGGAAGGACGTATAGAGTGTTCTGCCGCTATAACTGGTGATTTTTCAGAGGTAATAGCAACCCCTGGACCTCCCAATAAATTCCCACACCAACTTACCAACCATTCTGGCAGCCAGTTGATGGTATATCTGTTGGACAGGTTGTAGTTGGATGTTACAAAGGGAAAATTTACTTTCTTGATACATTGACGGGAAAACTATCCTGGATCTTTCAAACAGATGGAGAGGTGCAACTGCCACATCTTTTTTTGTTTCAAGTATCTTTTAAGCCCAACAGTTACGGAGTTACCTGATAGTTGTATGTACATTTCATTTCTGAGTAATATTGAGAATGAATAGTTCAAAAAAAAATTGAAAATGACGTGGAACAGGGTATTTGCTTGCTAAATGTAAATAACTACAATAAATGTACAATTACCTGGGTAACTTTATTTTTCGGTGAATTTCCCTAATTGTGCGTTCATGTTGGATAGGCTATAGTTCTTGAACTGCTGCTAGTGAAATAGCAAAAGGTGGGGTGACCTATGATGGAAGTAGCATTGTTAGGATATCTAAGTTGATAATGCAGTTACTAATTTATGCAATGACTATTTTGATGTAGCTTACATGACAGAACATATTAAAAAGCATCCATTCCTACTATGAACCTGATCTTTATCATCTCACAGAATCTTCTTTCAGGTAAAAATGCAACCAGTTGTGGACAGGATAAGGAACTTGATATGGTGCCATTCTGTAATCTTCCTCTCGTTGTTTCTTTCATCCATAGTACGTTAGTAGTCGTCATATTTTCTCCTGCATATATCTTTTCTTTCTGTTTGGATGAAAACATATTTATTGACCAATAATAAACTGTCTAGTTTTTAACTAACTAGAATGAAGGGGGAACCAATGGTCTCTCTACTTTGCCCTCTTCAACATAATTTTGCGCAAAAGATGTCTCTGCAGCTGATTTTTTTTATTAATAATATGTTGTTTATAATTTGAAGGTGTGGCTCTTATGACCATCATTTATATGCATTAAATTACGAAGATCGTTGCTGCACTTACAAAATTTCTTGTGGTGGAAGCATTTATGGTTCTCCTGCTATAGACACGGTATTCTTAATTTCTTACTGATTCGCAGTACACATATTTATTAAATCTGTGTGGGCTCTATTAATCTTGTGTCATTTATATTGCTCCCTTGCAGGCACACAATACGATCTATGTTGCATCTACGAGTGGCCTTGTGACTGCAATATCACTTAAGGTGATTTAAGACCTGTTCTATGGGATGACTTTAAAGGCGAAAGTACACTTGTTTTTTCTTCTCATTAGTTTTTTGTTTGGTTCTATTGGAAATGTCTTCAGCAAAACTTAAAACAAATGAAAATATTTATAACTGCTGAATATTTAGAGTCTTAACTGTTATTTTTTTGTGTGGTGGTAGCAGGTACCATCATTCAGGATGATTTGGCAATACGAAGCTGGGGCACCAATTTTTGGCTCTCTTGCCATAGATCATCAAAGTGGAAACGGTAGTTCTCGAACTAGTTGCCATGCTCACGGATATCCTGGATTATGTCCATACTTATGTTATGATTAGATTTTCTCCACAAAAAAAAGGAGTTATGGGAAATTGGGAATGCAATATATACCACAGCATAAATGAGAACAATATTGCACAGAATGTGGTAGTACAACTGTGTGTGAATCAAGCATACTTTGCTGGTTATATGACATTTTGTTTTAAGGTGGCAAGGTCAATGCTAGGAGGGTACCTTCAATCATACAGCTGTAAACCTTATTATATCTATATGAAGTATTACGTCTTGGTTAATATAATAAATCAAAAACTAATTTAAAAGTCTCCATTGACAATATTTTATACGTTGTGCCTAGTTCCAATCTGAGCCAATGTAGGCTTTCTCCTTTGGGCATGTCTTGGGAATTTGCAATGTACTTTCAGTTTTTTTCTTTTAAGAAATTATTTTTGCCTTCTGTGCAGTTATACATGCCAATTTATGCTGATTACTAGACATGCAATTTGCAGTTATTTGTTGCTTGGTGAGCGGCCTGGTGATTGCATTGAACTCACATGGCACTGCTGTTTGGAAGGTGCAGCAGCTTTTCTTTTGCTTGTTTTGTTTGTGGAGCCATTGTTAACAAATAGCAATTCTGCCATTGGGTTGATCACCTGGAAGACAAGCGGAACTACATTAGTTCATATTCAACAGTTGACTAAGTAAACAAATGTTATTAAAATGCTTACAAATTAGGTACCTCGTATGGTAGATGCCATACCATTGTAAATTGGGCTGTAGCCAGCAAGTGGTGGGTTAGATAAATGGGTTAGGGATAGGAAATAGTTCCCATGTGAGGCAAATGGGTTGAGTTGGGCTTAGTGCTATCTGGGTAGGGATGGGTGTGGTGCTGGATGATATGTGGGCTGGGCTGGGTTTGGAGTAAATGTATTGCTGGGGGTTGAGTGGGTTAGGTTGGCTTCCAAGTTTCAACCTACTAATGTGTCCTGCTGCTCATAAGAGACTACAGTAGATGAAATGCAGGGCATGTTGCAATGGATCAATAGAGAATTTTTCTAGGCCATCTATAATTTTGTTTTGTAGATATGGCTATTGTAGTTGTACAAAGAGAGTTTATGTAAAATAACTCTTAGAGAGGAGTTATAACCTATTTTCGAGTTGCTAAATAACTTTCTAGGCTATCTATAATTTTGTTCTGTAAATCTGAGTATCGAAGTTGAACAAAGAGAGTTCAGGTAAAATAACTCTTAGAATACAGTTAATAGTTTGTGTTGTGTCAATTAATGAAGTTTTGGTCGTTCTTGTTTTAATTAAAATCTTGTCGAGATTTCTTCACGCTGAGATTCCGCATTCAGCCAGATTTCTTTTGTTGTGATGTGCTGTCTAAACATATTTATTAGTCTTCAATTGCTTACCACACAGTCTTTAACTAATTGTTAAAAATCCAGGCAACTGTTGGTGGTCCTATTTTTACTGGTGCATGTTTGTCATCTGCCCTCCCTTCTCAGGTATGATATCTATTTATATATGCATTTTCAATGATCAAACTCTCATCTAATGGAGTTTTATGTTCATATAAATCTTAAGTATATAATTATTCACATTGCAAACTCTGAAAAATGCCTGTTTTGTCAAAAGAACTGTTGGCTTGTGCTCTACTACCATTCATAACTTGGTATGTTGACTATGTTCCCAATTTGAAGTAAACTAAACAAATATTTTGTATTATTGGTAGGTGCTGATACCTTCACGTGATGGGAGTTTATACTCTTTCGATATTGTAAGTCTTGATTTCCTGAACTTTTTAAAATTTATTTGGAGGCAGCACAAGCTTAATGTAGGGAGTAATGAATTGAGCATACTAAAGAGTATGTTGCATGATGACCGTATCATATAAACACTTTATGTGTTAAATAACAGCCCCATATTATAATTAGTGATCATACCCTCAATTACGTTTTTAACGTGGCACTTCCAAATTGTTTTTAATGTGATCATGTCGGACCTCTTTCACTGCTGTGTTTCCGCTCAAGATTTGTACTTGTTTTCTGATGCTAATTTAGCCATTGCAAGTAATTACTAAATATGCCCTTGTCTTCAGCAATTGAACTGTGTTTATTGCATTTCTGAATAGCTAGGAGAACAGAGCTTATCTTCACAGTAAGTGGTTGCTGACAATTTAAAATAGCACAGAAGCACTTCTCTTAAAATAATTTGTTTGGTAATAAGAATCCCAACTTTTCGCAAAGATATACAAGTAGTGGGTAAGATGATGCAGAAATGGTGAGCTTTATATATGGTTCGTTGTGGTTGTTTATTTTTCAACCTAGACATCCAATATTCCCATTGCAGGCATCCGGTGCTTGTCTTTGGGCATATGAAGTTGGGGACCCGATTACCGCATCTGCTTTTGTTGATGAAGTTTCAAGATCGTCATTTGGATCATCTGAAAGGTATTGAGCATATTAATAGCACAGTCATCTAGCAAATAAATATCAAGAAAATGACCCGCTTTTTTTTTAAATACAGATTTGCCTGTATCTGCACGAGTTCTGGAAAGGTCCATGTCATTAGGATTAGAGCTGATGCTAAGCAGGAGAAAGTTGATGAAAGTGTTAACGATGAATTGGTGCAAGGATTTGCAGCCATAGATCTTCCAGGAGACATCTTTTCATCACCCTTGATGGTGGGTGGGCGCATCTTTGTTGGATGCAGAGATGATCGGCTACATTGTCTCACGGTCACCACATAGCTTAAAGCCATTTCATTGGCGTGTGTGTGTATAATTTGCCTTGCATTGCCATACCGAGCTGCTCAACATCATATCTTCATCCTGCTATGGTTCCGCAACAAGAACCTTGCCCTCCTGGCAAGTAGCACAGTATTTGCTGGTCTGTCTGTAGTGATGATATATACAATTGAGCTGATCTGCTTAGTGGCCAGGTGCGAAATTATCGGTGGTGTCGTGAGCACTTTGATCTTTGGAACAATCAACAACGAATGAGTGCAGAAGCTGCTGATGCTTTGGTAAAGGTTAGATTTCCATGCCTGCAAATGAAACATGGAAGATCTCCAGTAAAGACCTCAGCGTTCAACCCCTTTGTGTAACCGTTATTATTATTATTATTATCACTCCTGCAGGGCTTGGCGTAACGATGTAATTAGGCCGTCATTTTTGTTTCTTTTTGAGAGGAATTGGATTTGTCCTGGCTTTGTTTACTTGTGCCGTTAGTGGGCCTTCATTGTGCCGCGCTGTTATTTGACCAAACGATACATGGCGAGCTGTGTGCTACAGAACAGAATATTACATTTGAAACAATCCCCTCAAAAAAAAAAAGATCCTGAAACAAAGCAAGCAGTTGCATACTTCTATGCCCAAGGTCTAACTGTATGGCATTGCCCATGCACTAGAATTGTCTTAGTGAACTAGTACTATTTAACACTCGGCTTCATTTGCTACTATTCTATTTTGGACGGCGCAAGCATGGCTCAAACCCAACTTAATGTAGTGCAACAACCTTTGTTACGGCATCTCTAAATTTATTTATTTTCAGTACAGGCAGTACATTCTACAGCCTACACCATTAAGAGTTGCTAATCTGACAACCTAACCATTGGCGGAAAGAAGTAGCACTCTGGTAATAACTTACCATTATAGTAGGTCTACATGATCCTATTTGGCGTTAGCTAAAGATTAATACATAGTATCGTCTTCGTCCAGTTTCAGCGTAAGGAAATAGAATGGTTAATTAACTGTAACACCCCGGTTCTTCATAGGGTTTAAGATATTATCACCACACACTTACCATCTCAACGGGAAGCAACCAACATATGAATATATTATATTAGTAGTAAGCCAACTAGCTTCATATTGCCCATAATTGGACCATAAACAAAACTCTGAGCTCCATAACCATGGAGACCCCCCCTCCACGGCTCGCAAGCAAATTAAACCAAACGGCGCGCCACAAAGGATTTGACATTATATTAAACATAAAAGCTCAGTGTAAGGCTAAGTTGTTATTTCATATGTGCAATGCTAAAAAGACTATTCCCATTCAATGCATGTTACCATCATTCACCTAAAAACAACAGAGTAAGGGTGAATCTGGAGACTCAGCAAGCACACGATAAAACAGTAATATCACTTTAGCAAGTATGGAGTTGTGGATGTAATCCATGACTTGTACGAGTAGGTTAAAAACTTGTGTTAGGAAGAGTTTCAGGTCCCTGTATTTGAGGAAGAGATAGATTTCGTGTCCAGGTGGTTAGGGACATGGTTTTGAGGTGCTCAGGTTGAACACGCCTTGTGCGTTAGCCTGTAAAAGCAGAGGAAGTCATATGGTAGCGGACGGAGGTTTTAGGGCCTTTGTGGAAAAGGTTTTTAGAGGTGCCATGAGGCGCTTTGTAGCCAAAAAGCTTGATGATGAAATAATAGATCAGATCTCTTTCAGAAAAAGATCTCCAGTGACTTCCAGTTCACCACTCCTTTGCTCTTTGTTTTCCGTGCTCTGTTTTGTCTTCGGCACGTACTCGTTCGAGCAGTGGTTGTAAGGCTGGGGATTTCAGGTAGAAGGAGGTCACGACTTCATGCGTCGTTGTCGTATCGAGTAATCGGAACAAGTAGACGATCGATTCATTGTCGTATCGAGCCATCGGAATGAGCAGACGGTCGATCCGTTGCCGTGCTAAGTGATTGGAACGATCGGGTGATCGATCCGAGCGGTTGTAAGCGAGCGATCGTAACCGAGTGGTCGGAGCGAGTGCTTGCGACGAGCTATCGTAACAAGTGATCGTAACGAGCAGTCGAGCGACAGAGCTTCTTCAAGCACATACGACCACGCTGTCTGCAGTCGAGCGACAAAGTTTCTTCGACCATGTACAAGCAGCTGCAGTCGTAATTGTCATCCAGTAATTCAGATTGCTTCTTTTTGTTCCTCTGCGTGTGTTCCGATTTCAGGTGGTAAAAAGCGAAGACAATCATTCACCCTCTCTGATTGTGCCATACGATCCTACAACATATTCAGTAGTAAAGCGTAGATTCATACTCTGTGAGAAAGTGGTGCCTCCGATATATTCTAAGCATGTACAGAAAACATGCGTACGTGTATATGCAAAAAAAAACTGAATCCAATAAGAAATTTCAGATGCGTAAGAAAGTACAATGATGTGGCCAAACATGTGGCTTCTGGAGATCCTTGGATTAATCTGAGCCATCCGTGGTCAACAATCAAACGGTTCCCGGAGCCTCCCAAGTCCTAGAGACCATATTTCATCTTTCTCAATCTGTTGCTGTTGCCTTGTATTAAACCGGGAGCATATATATACTTGTCTGTTTGTTTCTGCTCGGGATACTAGTTCATCTCACTCTCCAAGTTTCCATCCGTCCATCAGTGTCGATGACCGTCAATGGTAGATAGAAGTATCGTTGTATCATCTCACAATCAAAAACACCAAGTCAATACTGACTACAACAAACGCGAAGCCTGAATTGGTCATGCCAACAGCACAAGCTCTGACCGCGTCATGCCAAGCCGGTACAGAGGACTCCATGGTCAGAGAAATCCGTGTAGAAAAACCAGCAATTTTTACCTATTCGTTCAGGAGAGTATTGTTGAAGAACCGTCGCTGGCGACCAGTCCAATCGATTCCTCTGCTTAGAACGAAACGAATCAATCACAGAAGACAGAATAATAGATTGAAATCACACAGAGAGATAGAGAGAACCTCTGATCTTTCTTTATTAATTTCTGATTGCATATGTACAAAATATGCCGATATGGCTTCCTATTTATAGTCTCCGGTGAGGTGCCCGCTACAGGCCAGTGTTGCTGGCCTAGGCCTAAGTTTCCTAACAAGTATAATGGCTACATGCAACAAGAATAGTACAAAAAACATGCTTTGTTTCAGGAGACAATGCCAATTAGTTGAGCACAGTAACATGAACGAACAACTAAAGCTGCACAGTAGAATGGCGAGCGAATGCAGACATCTCAACGAGCTGCAAGAAATGAAACTTCTTCCTGAACTTCGAATTTTTGTACTTGATGTCCAGGTCCAAACAGAACCAATTCTCATCTTGAAACAAAAACCAACGAACAAAAGAACTATTATGATCCATCATAGTATCATTTTCGACAAAAACACCTAACCATAGGGAACAGTCGGAATTTACTCTCCATCAGCTCTGAGGATGAATGTGTTGGGATCCTGAGGGCAAATGAGTAATTTTTCAATTTGATGTAAAGGAAAAAAAGAGAGAGAGAATGAGGGCCTGTTTGGTTCATGACCAGAAGTTGCCTAGCCACAAGTTAGGCGTGCCACAGTTTTTAGGTAGCTATTTGGTTCACTGACGCAACTGTGGCATGCCACACTTTCTTAGCACCCGGCCCCACACGTCATAGACTCAGTTTCTTGCCAAACTTTGCCACAAATGTGGCTTCGATTTTGTTAGCCACACTTTCTGTGGCAGCCACACATTGCCTAAGCTTAGGCATGGCACGCTTAGGCACCAACCAAACAGGCCCTGAGTCTTGTGGATCTGGCGTGGCATCAGAGGCGTCACCGGCCTGACCGCCTCGGCGCCGACTGGTGGCTACAACCCACCGACCTCCGCTCCGCTCCCCTATAAATGACGACCTCTCCTCTCTTCTTGGGATAATCCAAAAGCAATGAGTCCTCATCTCCTCCTCGCTTTCCCATTCCCCTTGGCTAGTTCTCGATCTGAGTGTTGGAGCAGCCGCTCCACCGAGCTCTTCCCCCAGCGTCGATGGCTATGTGATCCGAATCGCCTCCTTTGGATCCTTTCCCGTGCGATCTCCTTCCGCCTTTTCTCTGAGATTTGGTATTAAGGATTTGGAGATTTGGATTTAGAAGGGAGATTCGACCGGTTGTTTGCTGAGTGGAGAAAGGAGAATCCGAGGCTTGAGTTCTCAGGTGCTCTTTGGCCGGAGCTCCCGTTGGTCTTGTGCGGCGTCCACCCGACCCTCGACTTCTACTGCGGCCACTCCAGGTGGAAGTGTGGCATTGTATCTCCAATTGTCATCATCACCTTACTCGGCGCAGTGGGGTGCTTGATTTTCTGGGACAGCGCCTTGAGACGTGCCTTGCTCTAATTTTCTTCTTGGTGATTTCGAGTATCACCAACTTTGTGAGTTTTTCCGACTGCTTAGTTTCTTTGCTTGATCTATATCAGATATCTGTAGTTAATCTCTGATTAGAAATTGCAAAGAAGTTTTGTGGGTTAGATTGCTCAATGATGAAATGAAATATTGCTGAAATTATATATGAATGTTGTGGTAGATGGATCTTGAGCTTACTGCTAGCTTGCTGTTATATGCTCTGATAATTGAAGATTGCTATACACTATTGTTGCTCACTGTGTTACATCAGTTCTGTGATCTGTTATTGTTTTTAGGTCACTTTAGCTAATTATCGAACCTGTTTAATCAACAAAATTCGTGATAGCTGAATGTTAGATTGACTTAAGGTCATTCATTTTGCTCTACAAGTTGTGTTCATAATTTGTTAGCCTCTTTTGATAGCAAGGTTTAATTTGAACTAAAAATTTAATCTATAACTGTCATATATAATTAAGATTTTATTTTGTTATGACGGAGATAGCCAAGATTAAATCTCATGCAACTAGCATTGTGAGAGCGATAACTCAAAATCTAATATATAACTGTCATATATAATTAAGATTTTATTTTGTCATGATGGAGATAGCCAAGATTAAATCTTATGCAACTAGTATTGTGAGAGCAATATATGTCAACAGAATTAAATTTAATATATATTTATACCGCAATATTTACAACAGGATGCTGCTGGAAACAATGATATAAGAAGATTCATATGATAAGATGAAAGAAGAGGAGCTCAAGGGAACGTGAAGGATCCACCAATCTGCGAGTTCTGCGACGGTGGGTTGATGGCAACCCACAGGAGCGAGATGGTGATGGCGAGGAGGCCAGACCAGACGAAGACGATGGTCGGCGTCCGTCCCCTCCTCCCCATCAACCCCTTGGCGAACGGGTACAGGTGAGCCAGAACCCAGAAGCTGAAGAACACACCACCGAGGAGCTTGCTCCACTGAGGGATCTCGCTGTATATTGTCCGGCTGAACCCAACGGCGATGGCAATCAGGTTCACCATCATGATGACAATCGGTGGGATCATGAGCGACGTCCACTTGACGATATAGAGATCGGCAAACTCGTCGTCTGTTTCATCTCCACCAGATTTGGATGTCAGAGTGAAGGAGATCTCAATACCAGCGATCACCTTGAGAAGACCCTGAAGCACAGCAGCAAGGTGAGCACTGGTTCCTCCAATAAGCCAGAACTGCTCATTCCTCCACCATTCCTCCAAACTGATGCCTGACCACTTGATCTCGAGCACCGCAGGCATGCACAGCGTTAAAGTGATGATGAGCAGATAGGTGAGGAAGGTCACATTGAGTGTCCGCACAATGAACTGCCCAGAAAAGAGGGACAGCGCCGGCAGGAAACAGTATACGATGAGGAAGATCGATGTGAAGGGGTAGATGCCAACATTCAGGTAGGCAATCCTCTGAAGAAATTTCATCCTTCGGCTTGCGAGCAGCGCATTGTTGCGGGAGAAGAAGATTTCCACTGAACCAGTAGCCCACCGTAGCACCTGGTGGAGACGGTCAGTAAGGTTGATTGGTGCAGTGCCACGGAAAGCATCACGCTTGGTAACACAGTAGACTGACTTCCATCCACGGTTGTGCATCCGGTAACCCGTGACAACATCCTCTGTGACTGAACCATAGATCCATCCAACACGCTGACCCCACTCAGTCTTGTCTTCGTACCAGCACGAGATGACGCTAATGGCCTCGGCAACTGTGGAAGCATCAAGGAGGTCGCGAGGGACAGTGAGAGCACCAGGAGGACGGCCATTCTTGACACCAGGGTGATCAGCAAGCGGGCGCCCTTGGAATTCGGCAATAGGAATAGAGTTGATGAGGAAGTTCGAGTTACCGAATTTCTTGGGAAATGTTGACAGGTTCATTTCCTCGTCATCAAAATCTGCCATTCGTAGAGCTCGTGTCTCTTCAGATGCAACTGAGGTAGTCTTGATCGTGCGCCTCTGGGGGAAGCAACAGCTGCAGCAGCCACTATGTTCCTTGGAGCGCGGAGGGTCAAATCCATACAGAGCAATGCGGCGGAACAGACAGCCAGTGCCGACGTAGACCGGTCCCATGATACCATCCAGAGCGCGCATGTTGACATCAAAGAAGACTGTGTTGTGGTTAGCATAGCGATCCGATGGATCAATGCCCTCAAAACGTTGAGGGAACTGGACATAGCCGATACGGTCACCACCATGGTCCATCATGAAGCACATGCCTTCACGGAAAGCTTGCGAGTTGTAAACATAGTGGTCACAATCAAGGTTGAGGATGAAAGGTCCATTCGACATGACAGCGGATGAACGGACTAGGGCATTCATTGCACCAGCCTTCTTGTTGTGGTCATAGCCTGGGCGCTTCTCTCGGGACACATAGACCAACATTGGCAAACGGATGTCGACATCGGTGAAGTCAAGAGGCCTGCCTTCTTCACCGCTGCTACCATACAAGGGATCATCACTAGGAGGTTTCAGCATTACCTGAAGCACAGAACAACAGTGATCAAAAGGGTGCATTTTTCCTTGTTCATTACTGGATAGACACAGCAGATTGACATGTTGTTACAAGTAATATACAAATACTGAAAACCATGTATATATTTCTGTTCAAAAGGAAATTTGTAATTACTCGTGAAAACTTGTCCTACTGCCCATGTGCAGCCACCTATCTTGTTCATTTACCAGTATTGAAGCACCATACTTTGCGTATAGAGGCCACATTTCAACCAATATGGAAGAGCAAGGAGAATAAAGGTGATATAAAGATGTCTACCTGAATTATTCCAGCATGGTCACCCCGAGTATGCTCAGCAGAGGGTTCGATCCAGGTACCAGGCCAATGTGTGCCATCAGCCATCCAGGTAGCTTTAGCAATTTTAGCAGGTTCCACCGCGTCGTCAAGAGCAGCCTCTCGCTGCTTCTTCATGGCCTTGATTTCCTCTCTAGCATGGTATGCGTCTGAGCGGCGGCGGATCGAGTCAGGCAACCCATTGATCCTGACTTTGAACTCATCATACTCCCTCTTGACCCTCCTTCTGTCCTTCACAAAATCCGGACGGACCTTGTTCTTGTATGGGTCCTTCTTCAGATTGAAGTAGCTCTCCGGATTGCGAGGCTCAATGTCATGTTTGCGACAAAAAGGAGCCCACATGTTAGCGAAGCTAGCAGCTTCAGCCATTGCTTCAAATGTCAGGAGAGCGCCTCCATCATCAGAAACATAGCAAGAAAGCTTCTCAACAGGATATTCAGCAGCAAGGATGGACAGAATAGTATTTGCTGTGACCAATGGAGGTTCTTTCTCTGGATCGGCGGTGGACACAAATATGTCAAGCCCCGGCAAATCAGATCTTCCAGTAGGATTTGAAGGCGTTGGGGTCTCAAACTTTTCTTTCAAGACAGCGAGGTCAGTTGCTCGGTTAACAGGGCACAACTTTGGCAGCTGGTCCAAGAGCCAAGAAAAGCCAAACCAAAGTTCACAAACAACAGACATTCCCCATAGCCATATAGCATCCCCGTTCTTGTGCTTAATTCTCCATGCGAGGAACAGACCAAGGGCAGCCATGCGGATAAGAATGAGGAGCCTGTTGGAAGCACCGAAACCAAGGTTAGTTCACAGCACATTGTTATGAAAATTGCATAATCAGATTTTCTATCACCAATTGTGAAGGACAATGAAAAAATCTGCGCCAATGCAAGTGCAAAGAAAAGGATGCCATCTAAACAGGATGAACTTAAATACTAATGTACAAATTTAACAGAGAAGTGATGGTGGGCAAATGTTTTTTTTTTTTTGTTATAAGGATATAATGAAGCTATATCTGTTTGGAAGTTAGGAAGAGATCAGAAGAAGTAGCACATATCTAACAACTCACCTAACCTACTAGTTTATTGAACATATACTAAATCACAACAACTGGGATTAATCTACAAATCCAGGTTGGACCAAAGTTTGACTTTAAATGCATTCTAAGATTAATCAAATCAAATGCATCACAAAACAATACATTTGTTATGCAATCAATGGACCAAACCAGTCTAATATGCGCACATGAATCAGAATTTGAACAGATATGCAATGCAAGCATTATACCTGTATGAAGTTAAAAAAAACAGTGTCATATACCTGTATGGGCTAAGGATGCCAGCAGGGATCTTCAGCTTCCGAGTGAGCGGCCTCCATGGCTTGCTCGTGAACTCTGCCGGCTGCCCGTCGGCTCCACTCAGCCCGCCACCGCTGCCGCCGCTTTCCACCTCATTTTCCTTTGGCCAGATGGCATTCCCATACCCATAAGTGCCCTTGGTCTCAAACAGCCACCGGTTGTGATCCCAGTCGCCGGTCTGGCTCCTGGTCATGGCCTTCTGCGACCGCATTCTGGACAGCTGCCTCTCCATCCTCGACGCGGCAACGCCGCCGGCCGGCGGAGGCAGTGACAGTGTCGGCCTCGCCCTCGCCGCGGCGGCGCCACTGACCAAATCGTCCAGCTCCGTGGCCTTGTACGGCTCCTTGCAGCCAGGGCACACGCCGCCACCGTTCTTGACGGCGTCGCCGAAGCACTCGGCGCAGATCTTGAAGTCGCACTCGCAGGGCAATATGTCCTCGCCGCGCTCGTCGCTCATGACCTTGCTGTCGCAGCCGTTGATGGCGCAGGAGGAGCCCTTGGCGCCGGCCATCTGCGGGTGGCTGGCCTCCGACTCGATCACCTTGTCCATGAGGTGGGCGCGCGTGACGCTGTTGAAGCCGCCGGTGAAGAGAGAGTTGGAGACGTACTGCTCCTCCACCCGGGCGGATATGGCCGGGTCCATGGGCTGGTTGTCCGGGGTGGCCGGGATGTGGACGTGGTAGTTGAGGAACTCCTGCCGGTCCGGCGAGAAGTCGCCGCTGTTGCCGACCTCGCTGTCGAGGTCGTCGCGGGAGTAGCTGACGTAGCGCCCGGAGTGGGTGCGGCGGGCGAAGGTCACCATCGGGCGGTCGCCGCCGCCGCCGGGCGCCTGCGCGTGGGCATCCTCACCGGAGTAGGAGATGCGCGAGGGGCGGCTGCTGTTGCTGTGGCGGAGGACGCCGCCACCGCCTGCGCCGTTGGAAGCCATGGCGTCCGTCTAAGGCAGCAGCGCTGTGATCTATGGATCGATCACTGATTGATCTGCGGAGCAAGCACAAAAACAGATTAGAATCCTAACTCATAAGAGTAGAAAAGCGCAATCTTTTTCACATACGAGAAATAAAAATGGCAGATTTCTGCTCAAACATTACAACTCTTTCACATGGGAAGCACTTTCCTTAAGCAAATCAGCCAGCGAGCAAAAGATCAGGCTGGCTGAAATCCCTGGTCCAACCAAGATTAAACTTTGGGAACAACACGACAGACCGAAATGACGACGGACAAGAACAAATCTAACCAAAAGAGTCGTCGCCTTTGGGCACGACCCGAACCAAGAAAGCCCATGAACACAAGTATTTTCCAGGACATCCTGGCACACCCAAAAATCACACCTTTTACGATCAAAATCCCAGCGATTTATGCTAAACCAAACCAAGAACCACTCACACCCCACGCGCCCATAGATTCAGAACAGAAGAACTGGTACTAGCAGATTCTCCTTACCATTCCACTCAGAATCCAGGACGAGTCAAACCCAGGAAGGAGAGCGCAGAGGTTGAGTAATGGCGTGTGCACTTGTTCTAGTATGAATGGAAGGGGAAGAGAGGGGAGGCGAGGAGTAGCATTAATAAGGAAGCTTTGGGAGAGGAAGAGGCGACTGCTAGTACCAGCAGATGCTGTGAGCTCCGAGAAGACGAAGTCCACAGGAAGCAGCAGCGCCAGCGAGCGAGGACGACGATAAGCACACAGGACTAGAGCTAGGGGGACACAGACAGCACGCACCATCATTCACATGGGATGGGATCATGGGAGGGAGGAGTGCCAAAAAAAATTCAAACAGAAGGAGAGGGATTTTTATTTATCTTGTGGGATTATTTATCTACTAGTAAAGATCATTTCTTTGTTTATTTAAGGTTTGTCCTTAAATCCTCTTTCGGCTGCATGCATGGAAAGAAGCAGGACAAGGGAGCGCGTCCAAAGCAGCCAGCTGGTTGCAATCACCACCGAGTCCTTGCTTCTTTCTTTTTGTTCTAGGATCTTTTTGTTCTTGCTTTTCTGTGTTAAACAAATAAGGAGAGATAACACAATAGCACATCAAGTAACTTCCATTCGACGTGGTCTGGTAAGTTTTACCGTCCTGTTTTTAGAGGGTGAAGCTGCGAAAGTACATATGAAATGTTAGGATTATTTGGTGGTGGTTATCCAGAAACTTTGGCCGTAAATGTATTTTTCTGGTGTAAAATGCAGAGATTAGGAAGGTGTAAAATGCCGTCCTTTCCAAGTATGTGTTATTTCTTCGCTGCTATGGATCCACGCCCTCTCGCTGAGGCCCAGCTCTGGAAGGTAGGAATTTTCTTACGAAAGCGATTCAATGTTTCAATTATTCTAGAAACCAGAGAAATTCATACGTTCCAAACAAAACTGAAAGAGTGAGAGAAATTCACCAAACAAAGCCGAAAGAGTGGTTTTTGGATACGCTAAATTAGTTTAATCTTGGTGTATTTTAGAATAAGCTGTAGAGAAGGGCAGTAGCTTGTATTTGCCGAGTGAGGAAAAGGAATCATCGAGAAACCCTGCTCATGACCTCATGTTATTTAGGAGTTTTGAGAGCAGATAAATCCAGTTGCTCTCTCAGTCTGCACAGACCAAAACCGCGTATAAATCACAGCACAAGCTGCAAGTCGGTTTTTCAAGTCCGAGTATATATATCGGCAGGAGGATTCACATGTCGTTCATCCCAACCGCTGAACCTAAGGTGGACTAGTACCGGTGTGGAAGGCATCCTCAGCCTGCATCGTAATTCAGATTCAGAACACAGAACAGCTAGAAGCCTAGAACGGCTGTCGATTATCATTCCATTTCCATCTGTCTTAACAATCGATACTCCGGTTTCGTCGTAAACTACTACTCCAGCTAGCATTCACAAAACTAAATTAATCCAGGAGTAGATATGTATGGACCTTAACATTCACGCATGCTCCCCGGTCCCAAAGCAAGCATGCACGCTACATCTGAAACGGAGCTCAAAATGATGTCATGGACCACACCACATATATATATATATATATATAATACTGGTGCCTCTTGTCCCCGGCCTTGGAGACTGTTTTTTGAGCTTTTTTTAGGGAATGTGAAGGACTAGTTCTGCTGCTGCAGCAGCTAATGGTGGTTCCATAGCTGGCTTCGACTTGATTAAAAACTACTGCAGCTAATTTTGCCGGTCGTCCCAGCAAGCTGGTTTCAGCGCGGCGCAAGAACTGGCGACAGCTTTTCGTATGAGATTTTTTCATGCAACCGAGCCGGCAGCTGAGCCGAACGGAGTGCAGCAGAAACGATAGGAATGGAAGGCATCGAATCGAGAATGAACGTGTGTGTGTCGGGCATGGCTCTGTTCTACCGCCATACATACAGTACTTCCTCTTCTGCTAATACCCTTGTTTAATTTGCAATGCTCTGTTAGTACTCCTAACATAAATCTTCGGCTTCTTGATGCATGCATGCATGCGTCGCAGGCCCTGTGAGGCTGTGACGAGGCAGAGGCAAGCTCTGGATCGCTCGAGGCGAAAGAGGGTGCGAACAAGGCCAAGGCCGGGCCGGACAATCATCTGGAGCGAGCTGCCATCGTCCGGTCGCAGCCGAGTAGCAGCAGTCCGCGTGGAAGGAGTTGGTGAAAAAGAAGCACGGGAACCGACGAAAGACACAGGCTTTTGCCTTGCGCCACGAGTGTGGTCGGCTTGGTTTTTTCTTGCCGAACATTGCTACATGCACACAGCAGGTGTACAGGAGATTTCAGCATCCTATGTTTGGTAATTCGACTCGCTTTGACTTTATTCAATGACTCGACTCTATACTGAATATCGACCGGTGCTCTACCTCGGTCATATTGTGCTATCTTCATCGACGATCTTCTGCCTTTGTCGTCTTTCATGAAGAAGATGTGTCGTTAGCTCTGTATGTTTTTTTTATTGGAGGTGGAGTTTATTGCAATTCAGATATGTCTATTATTGGCAACATCCATGCAAGATTAATCATTGACGATTTCATCGACGATCCATCGTCGTTTATGAGTTACTGCGGCAAGATCCACGGATGCGAAGTCTAAGGTGGAGTTATAGGTTTTCAGCACAATTTGGGCTATACTTGATTGAGGAGACTTTAAAGAAAAAAAATAATGTCAGATGTGAGGCTAACTGATTTGGTGTTTCAATCACCGTTTTGGATATGTTGCAATTTGAATCGCTTACACGACCGTTATGGATGCTTTGGCAACATTGATTATCAGAAATTTGATAACACCCTACTGGTAGCCAGCATGCTATCCCCAGAGTTTTACTGTTTAAAAGTGAAGGTTCTTCTCCAATTTTAGTTTGAAGAATTGTAAGTGCAAGGATTTTTTGCGTAGATACTATAATATCTGTCTAGTTGTGATAGCTCCATATGAGGGGTCTACTGTAGTTTGTACTCTATTGATGGCACGAGAGTTCTTTTCATCTGGATAGTTTTACAGAAACAATTTCAACTATCTCATGAAATTCAGTTTCAACTATCTCATGACTTGGAGATAAGGCTGGAGAGAGTTTGCCTTGCGAAAGTAGGCATTAAGAACCTCCAGTATCAGCAAGAACAACATTGGGGAGAGTGGGTCTCCCTATCTTAAAACATGCCTTAATTGAATGTGATCTCCAAGTCGTCTGTTCAACATGATTCTGGAGGAGGCGCTAGCAAGCCACATCGAAATCCATTCATGCCAACACACACCAAAGCCCATATCTTTAAGGATCTGTAAAAGGGAGGGCCAAGAGACCGAGTCGAAAGCTTTAGAGATATCAAGCTTGAGCATAAGAAAAGGTTTCTTCTTGGCCTTAAGGTTCTTGGCAGCGAGTTGACTAAACGGAAGTTCTCATGAATTGTTCTTCCAGAAATGAAGGCAGATTGGTTAGATTGGACGAGGGCCGATAGCTCCTTCTTCAAGCGGTTTGCTAACACCTTGGTGAAATTTTTGGCAAAGCTATGGACAAGATTGATCGGGCGATAATCTGCAATCCCAGTAGCTTCATCTTTCTTTGGTAATAGAATGATCAACGCATCGTTTAGCCAATGCAAACAACGCCCTTGTAATAGAAACAGGGCTTGGAACACGTTCATGATGCTTGACTTGATGACCGACCATGTGTGTTTGTAGAAGGCCCCTGTGAATCCATCTGGCCTGGTGCTTTTGCGGACGGGAGATTTTTGATTGTTTCCCAAACCTCCTCTTCTGTGAATTCATGGTCTAGGTGGACAAGGTTCGCCGTCAGTAGCTCAAGGTGTTAGAATGATCTCAGGGGCATTTGGCCCAACGGCCAAATGCCCCCCTCTCCCCTTGACCGCGCCCAGCCCAATAGGCTGGTGGGCCCCTGTCGCCAGCGCCATATAAAACAGAGGTGGGGGCCGGGGCGGCACGTACGACGAGGTTCACCGTGCCGCCACCTTCCCCACCAACAAAACCCTAGACCCAATCTAAGAGGGGGCGCTCCAGCGACGGGAAGCTCCACCGTGCCGCCACCGTCGCCGCTCACCGGGAGACGCCGTTCTTCCCGATCGTTGCCGTGCGCAGACCTCACCGACAAACCCGAGATGGCCACTTCCTCCTCCACGCCGTCGGACGGTTAGTACCTCTCTCTCCCTCTCGGTATTACCTCAAGAACCCGAACCCCAAAGAAAAGAACCCGCTAGATCTAACCTAGGAGATCCTAAAAGAACTAAACCTAACAATGGTATCAGAGCGGGATCTAGGAGTAGATCTAGATGGGGAAAAGAACGGCGACCGCCGTCGGTTGACCGGCGTGCGAAAAAGAAATGCACAGAGAAAAGACCCCTCCCGTAACCCTAGCAAACGGCAAAAGAAAGAAACGATGAACGGATCGGGCCTTACCGGTTGCGCTGCCCGGGCGCCGCCGGCCTCGCGCCGCTCGGTTGCTCGGCCGGCGCCACCGGCCTCGCGTTGCTCACGCTGCGCTTTGCTGCCGCTGGGCGCCGCTCAAGCGCGGGGCGGCGCGCGCTCTCCGCGCGCATGCGCGCGCGCTGCTGCCGCTGAGGCGCCGCTCGAGGCCGGGCAGCGCGCCTCTCGCGCGCGCGTCTTGCCGCCGTGGCGCTCGGGCTGGCCGCGCGCGCGCGCCGCGCTGCGCGCTCCTCTCCGTCGCGCGCCGCCGCCGCCGCCGCTCTGCGCAGCGCGTCTGCCGTCGCCGTCTGCACCGGTGGGGCTTGTGGATATGGTTAGGGTTAGGGTTTTGGAGGTGGGAGCCTCGCCGCCGCGGTTTTGTTCGAGCGCAAACGCTCCACGCCGTCCGTCTGTTGGACGAGCGTGATGAAAGGCGGGTGGCCGGGGGGCTGGGCGCGCGGGCGGCCGGAGGTGGCGTTGGCTCGCGGGCTTTTCCGGCGTGGATCGAGCGTAGCCACTGGCTGCGATCGGTTGGATGGGCGCGTCTTGTGCGGTGGCGGTTGGGGCGTGGGCGTGGGCGGTGAGCGAGCCGAAATGGCTAAATGAATAGTAAAATCCCGAAAATGGATTTAATGATTTTCAGAAGCATTTTTTTGATGAATTTCAATGAAATTTGATCCAAAATTTTTGTAAATTTTTGCACCAACGTGTTAATTTTTCCAAAGATTGATGAATACAGTATAATGCTTCTGAATAATGATTTTTTTAGAATAATTACAGTTTCCGCTGCAAAAGTTAATGTTGATTGATTTTCATTATTAAATTCGAACCAACGGGAGAATTTAATTTTGAAAAAATAGATATAAATCCAGATAATTATGATATTGTTATTTTCGACCAACGTTGATAATAACAATATTATAATTTTAATTGATGTTTTTATGCATTATTTCTATTTACGCCCAACGGTGATGTAGATTTAATGTATAGATAAAATTGATTTAAATTGTATGTCGTATTTTTGACCAACGTTGGAAATAAGGCATATAATTTTCTTTATTACGTTCTCACTTTATTTGAACTAAATTTCAGTGGATACAACTTGATGGGTTGTATCGAGAGATCCCACTCTTAAAGGAGATAATTATGGAGAGTGGAAGAAAAGATAGACTTAGCGTTTATCTTAGGTGAGGTGGGTGGGTCCTCACTCAAGACGTCCCACTGAGCCTATGGCACCGGTGAGGATCAAAATGAGGATGATCTTGCTTGGCGAGAAAAGACAGAGGATCATGCTCCCTTACGGATGTCTTGTGATCTTGATCATAAGAAATGGACCACGACCAACAAGAAATGTATGGGTGTGATAAAGAACACAATTGAGCCTGCAATTGTGGGCTCAGTGTAGAGTGTGACAACATCACGAGTACCTTGATAAAATAAAGAGTCGAGTTCACTGGCTCTTCAAAGACTTATGCTACACGGTGATTAAGCGACTTGTGAGAAGGTACTCTGGCGTTGGCGGTGGCATAAGAGAGCACATACTAAGGATGAGCAACTTGGCATCTAAGCTTAAACCAATAGATTTGGCTCTCCAGGATGAGTTCCTTATTCATTTGGTTTTTGCTTCCTTGCCCAAAGAGTTTGACACATTTGTTGTCAACTACAATATGCAGCCCGAGAAATGAGACTTGAAAAATTGCATAGCTATGCGTGTGCAAGAGGAGGAAAGAATTAAATCCTCACATGGTGGATCTATCAACTATGTGAAGGATAACAAGAAAAAGAACTTCACCAGTACCTCCTTCTCAAAGGACAAGGGAAAAGCCTCTGTCCATCAGCCTCAACAAAATAAATTTGCTGTAGACAAAGATCAGTGTCTTCACTGCAAGAAGACGGGACACTACAAGAAGAACTGTCTTGATTACTTAAAGATGATAATGGCAAAGAAAGGTGAGAACATTATTTTCTTTATAAATGAATGCCTGTATGTGCAATATTCGAAATCCACTTGGTGGATTGACTCAGGAGCAACTGTTCATGTTGCTAATTCCTTACAGGGATTCCGTTCGACGAGGACTACGCAAAGAAATGAAAGATGCATTAAAGTTGCAAATGGAGTCCAAGCTGAAGTTGAAGCCGTTGGCGATCTTTCATTAGAGTTAGCTAATGGCTCCAATCTTTTACTTAGAGATGTCCTTTTTGTTCCCTCTTTACAGAGGAATTTGATTAGTGTTTCAAATTTGGATAAAGATGGTTATGATTGTAATTTTGGAAATGGCAAGTGTGAAATAATGTTTAATAAAGAATGTGTTGGTCTTGCCATCTTACAGAATAAGCTTTATTTGTTATCATTATGTGATGATGTGAATGTCGCATGCGATAATGGGAACGTCGCGTGCGAAAGTGATTGAATCCTCGTCTCACGAATGTAAGCGAAAGCGAAAGAGAACTCTAGATGAGTCGTCGAAATTATGGCATTTGTCGTTTAGGCCATATTTGAGGGGAGAATAGAAAGACTAGTTAAGAATGATATTCTTCCTCCATTAGAGTTCTCGGACTTAGAACAATGCAGAGAATGCATTAAAGGAAAATATGTAAAGAAAATTAAAAAGACGCTAAAAGAAGCACAGGAGTTCTACAAATTATTCACACGGATATTTGTGGTCCTTTTTCTGTGAAAAGTGTGGATGGATATGACTCGTTCATAACATTCACGGATGATTACTCCCGTTATGGATATATTTATCCAATCAAAGAAAGAAATGGAGCCTTGGATAAATTCAAGATATTTAAGGCTGAAGTTGAAAACCAACACGATTTAAAGATTAAGGTAGTCCGATCTGATCGTGGGGGAGTACTACGGTCGACATACCCCATATGGACAAGTTCCTGGACCTTTTGCAATGTTTTTACAGGAAAATGGCATAGTGGCCTAGTATTCTACACCGGGCGAACCTCAGCAAAATGGAGTAGCTGAAAGACGCAACCGTACCCCGATGGATATGGTGCGAAGCATGATGAGCTATTCCACACTCCCATTGAGTTTATGGACGGAGGCGTTGAAAACCGCCATTCATATTCTCAACAGAGTGCCTAGTAAGTCGGTGCCCAAAACAAATGCGAGTTGTGGACAGGAAGAGTTCCCTCACTAAACCACTTACGTGTGTGGGGGAGTCCTGCTGAGGCTAAAGTATTTAACCTAAACCTTGGGAAGCTTGATCCCAAAACAGTGAGTTGCCATTTCATTGTCTACCCTGAAAAGTCAAAAGGTTTTCGTTTCTACTGCCCAGACAGATATACAAAGTTTGTAGAAACGAGACACGCTGTCTTCTTAGAGGATGAAATGATGAGAGGAAGCATGATAACTCGAGAGATTGACCTTGAAGAGAAGCGGGTGTATACGCCCACTCCGATGATTCAAGAGCCATTCTTCACACTATCTGCTGTCGCTGCACCGACGGTGCAAGACACTGTGGTGCCAGCACCTGTTATTGTTCCTCCTGTGGCAACAATGAATGATAATGAGGAACCTGTTCTTCAGGATCCTATAGAACCCATTGCTATAGATGAGGGGGAGCAACAGCAGCCTCAAACAGAAGATGTATCAAATGAGGAGGCCCCGAGGAGGTCTCAAAGAGTAAGAAGATCAGCTATTTCTGATGATTATCAGATTTATCATACAGAGGAATTTCAAATGGAGGATGATCCTACCTCATTTGAAGAAGCCATGAGAAGCGATAATTCTTCAAAATGGCTTGAGGCCATGGAAGAGCAAATGAGATCCATGAAGACTAATAAAGTCTGGGACTTAGGAATTATTCCTAAAGGAGCCAAAACAGTAGGCTGTAAATGGGTCTACAAGACAAAGCATGACTCCCAAGGGAATGTAGAAAGATACAAAGCGCGACTTATGGCAAAAGGATTTACGCAAAGAGAAGGGATTGATTACAATGAGACCTTTTCTCCAGTCTCATGTAAAGACTCCTTCAGAATCATAATGGCATTAGTAGCACATTATGATTTAGAGTTACATCAGATGGATGTAAAGACGGCGTTTCTTAATGGGGATTTGGAGGAAAATGTTTACATGGCACAACCGAAAGGTTTTGTCGTGGAAGTAAATGAAAGAATGGGATGCCGCCTAAAGAAATCAATATATGGGTTAAAGCAGGCTTCAAGACAGTGGTACTTGAAGTTTGACAGTACAATAAGAAAATTTGGGTTTAAAGAGAATGTAGATGACAACTGTGTTTATGCAAAGTTTAAAGATGGGAAGTTTATCTTCCTAATCCTGTATGTGGATGATATCCTACTAGCTAGTAGTGATGTCGATGCAGTCTTGGAGACAAAGAAGTTTTTGTCCTCAAACTTTGATATGAAAGATCTTGGTGAAGCTTCGTTCGTTTTAGGGATCGAAATTCACCGGGATAGAAACAAAGGGATATTGGGACTATCACAAAAGGCATACATAGAGAAAGTCTTAAAGAAATTTGGTATGCATAAAAGTAGTTCTTCACCTGCACCTATAGTCAAGGGCGACAGATATGGGGATTTTCAATGCCCTAGGAACCAGTATGAGATTGATCAAATGAAAGCGGTTCCATATGTTTCAGTTGTCGGAAGCTTACAGTATGCTCAAGTGTACTGCATACGACTTAGCATTTGTTACTGGGTTACTTGGCGATTCGAGCAATCTGGAATAGAACATTGAAATTGATAAAGAAAGTCTTGCGTTATTTGTAAGGAACAAAAGGCCTCATGATAACATCTGAGAAGATCAGATTTACTCTATATAGTGGGGTATCTGATTCGATTTTGCGGAGATGATAGAAAGTCTACATCCGGATATGTATTCACTCTCGCGGGAGGAGCTATATCGTGGAAAAGCTCAAAGCAAACCGTCACTACATCGTCCACAATGTATGCCGAGTTTGTAGCATGTTATGAGGCTACGGGCGGTGTGGCGGCTAAAGAAGTTTATACCGGTTTAAAAGTGGTTGACGACATCAATAGACCACTTAAGTTGTCTGCGATAATGAACCCGATAACGTATGCCCACAACAATAAGTCAAGTGGTGCTGCCAAACACATTGACATAAAGTACTATGTTGTGAAAGATAAAGTTCGGGATCAAATTATAAGTCTTGAGCACATAAGTACGCAAAGATGTTAGCGGATCCGCTTACTAAAGGCTTACCACCCAACGTGTTCGAGAGAACATGTAGCGGCATGGGTTTAAGGAAAGCCTATGATACTGGACTAAAAGATGGCCCAAAAGATTAAAGTAACTATTTCAGAACAGAGAGGTGTATTGTAGCTGTTGAATCTATCGGCGATTGACCGTGACGATGAGACATGTTCTATGCACTAATCTGTGATGGAATGTGTAAAGGCAAAAGTAATTAAAGATAAAGTATAGATTGAGATCAAGGGGGAGAATGTTAGAATGATCTCGGGGCATTTGGCCCTCTCCTTGACCGCGCATACGATCGGGGCGCCCCACTAATAGGTGGTGGGCCCTGTCGTCGGCGCCATATAAAGCAGGTGGGGGGCGGGCGGCGCGTGCGGCGAGGTTCACCGTGCCGCCACCTTCCCCACCAACAAAACCCTAGACCCGATCTAAGAGGGGGCGCTCCAGCGACGGGAAGCTCCACCGTGCCGCCACCGTCGCCGCTCACCGGGAGACGCCGTTCTTCCCCGACTGTCGCTGCCCGTGCGCAGACCTCACCGACGAACCCGGGATGGCCACTTCCTCCTCCACGCCGTCGGACGGTTAGTACCTCTCTCTCCCTCTCGGTATTACCTCAAGAACCCGAACCCCAAAGAAAAGAACCCGCTAGATCTAACCTAGGAGATCGTAAAAGAACTAAACCTAACACAAGGAAGTGTAGATCAATAGTTTGGTCACGGTCGACGCAGGTGCCAAAGACCTTCTCGTAGAAGTCTTGGAAGTGCGATGCGTTGTCGTCTTCATTGGAAATGACTCGGTTTTGTGTGTGTAGGGGGCCGATGTAGGTTTTTCCCCATCGGTGTGTGGCATGGAAGAAAAAGAACTTTGTGCTTGCATCCCCTTCTTTGAGCCAGTTAATGTGTGATTGTTGTCTTGCCATTGTTCTTTCCAATGACGCCAGTGCTAGGCATTAGAGCTTTAGGGATTTGCGCAGCCATATTTCGTTAGGAGAAAGACGGCGGGTCTCTAGAGCCTCGCCAAGTCGGAAGATGATTTCTTTGGCCATCAGGAGCTACATCGTGATGTGACCAAAAATGTTTTTGCCCCAGCTTTGAAGTCCACAGGCCGTGTTTTTTGAGAAGAGCATGTAGACGCCTTACTGGGTATGAGATTCTTGCATCACAAACCCACGCTTTTTTGACCGCATCAAGAAACCCTTCCTGTCTGGTCCAGAAGGTTTCAAAGTGGAAGCGACGTTTAACAAAATCCGAGTGGTCTGAGATGGCTATGGACTAAGCATGCATGAGCACATCCGAGTGAAGTTCTTCCCAGTCTACCAAAACGAATGCTCTGTCAAGCCTAATTAGGGTAGGGTTCTCTCGCTCGCTCGTTGCTCCAGGTGAAACGACGACCGTGTAAGTGTAATTCCTTTAGTTCAAGATCGTCGATGAAGCGTTGAAACTTCCCCATGAGTCAGCAATGTAGGTTCGCGTTGTTTTTGTCAAGAGCAGAGAGAATCACGTTGAAATCCCCAGTTATGAGCCAGGGCCAGGGGCATGCAGCCATTACAGTACGGAGCTCTTGGAGGAAGAGGGTTTTCTCTTGTTCTGTGGTTGGTCTGTAGACAGACATCAACCACCAAGTTGTATTGTTGGCCTGCAACGTCACATCAACTGTGACCGAATAAGCATGAATCATCCTACTAAAGATCGACACTACACTGATGAAGTTATCCATGCAGTTAAAATGCCACCACGGGTGCCCGATGTAGGTAAGAACTCAAAGGTGTAGGCCGAACCTAAAAGTTGCATTGCCAGGGATGCCGGCCGGGATGGCATCTAATTTCGTTTTTGGATACAGAAAACGCCCGACCGTAAGTCGTTAATCAGATTCCTGACTACGTTTCTACGTGTGGGTGTGTTTAAACCACACGCATTCCAAACTAAAATATTACAGTTTGACATTACACATGATGAGAACCAATAACGCCGCGTCTTGGCTGGGGCTTATTGCGGCTTTTAGGTTGCCGTGTTCGAGGCTCGTTGGCGAAGAGATGTTGAAGAGGTTCGCGAGGGCTTCATACGCTTGCATCGCTGTGTCATCAAACTCCTCCTTGGATTTGGATTCCAGGAGGCAGGAAGAGGTGCCCTGAGAAGGCCGGGTAGAAGAGGTTGGCCCGCTGCTGGAAATACTGGCCCGGTAAGCCCGTTATACATGGGCCAGTAGGTTGAGCCTTGTGGTGCACAACGGCCCACTTGGCCATCTGGTACTGGTGAGACTTGAGAGTAGCACTGCCTGATGCTTGTAGGTCAGCATCGTCTCCTCGACTGGAAGAACAAAGAAATAGTGGTAATGTGTAAGCATGGCACAATTTGTATTTGAATTCCTACTTTGTTGATTCCAGCGTCTCACAGTAGTTTCTATTGGCATTACTTATGATATACCAAAAGGACTTTCTCCGTATAGCAAAAAAAAAGAAAAAGAAAATGTAAATGCAGAAAAGTTATGATTTTGGTACCCTGCGTTGTCGTGTCAATGCGTATATAACATTCACACCTTGAATACTTCCGATGTGAAACCTTCGTCCTGAAATCCTATGAGGTCAGACTGTATTCTTGAAAGGCCATATGAAGATGGAAAAAAATATGCATTGAAGGTAGGGCGGTAAAAAAAGCTCGAAGCTCACGAGCTACTCGAGTTCGGCTCGTTCTAGGCTCGATTCGAGCTCGGTTCGAACTTTAAATGAGCCGAACTCGAGCTTGATCTCGAGCTCGCGAGCTTCACCGAGCCGAGCTCGAATAATTCGCGAGCCCCAATTCGAGCTCAAATAGTAATACATATTAATTCTTACCGAGCTTACTCGAGCCGAACTCGAGCTCGAGCTTTTATTATTGTTAAAAATTAGTGTATATTTGAATTATTTTGACTGTTATCGAGCTTACTAGAGCCGAGCTCGAGCTTAAAATTTTCTCATTATTGAAAAATAGTGCATAATAAATTATTTTAATTGTTACCGAGCTTCAACGAGCCGAGCTCGAGCCTACTCGAGCTTAGGCCGAGCCGAGCTCGAGCCCCGGTCCAAGCTCGGACCCCAACTCGAGCTCGGCTTGTTTACAGCCCTAATTGAAGGTGAAACACTGTCTTGAATTTTAATGGGAACACAATCTATCAGCAGAATAGCATTTTTCTTGAGGAATGGCAAAATCAATAAACCTGTAGCAAAAATATGAGATTACAGCAGAAAACTTGGTTATGATTATATCTTTCCTTTTTCTTCTCTTTCAGATGAGGGAGTATGCTATTTTTCTAGTTTTGTTTTTTGACAGGAAACTGTAGGAGAGTCTCCTATTGTGCTATATTATATATAAATAATATTTACAAAATTACAGATTACAGATTCAGGATTGTAGAGAGACTAGCCAATTCAAAATTACAGATTGAGTTTCAGCCTTCGCTCTATGCATATGTGGAGCGACCTTATGAATAAAATCCCTCTTCCAATTAACAATAGAAGGGTTTATTTGCTCAAAAACTTTGCCATTCCTCTGTTTCCATAAGTGCCAGCAGGCTATGATGAAGATTTCCATGAAGTAATCAGTTCCAAAATTATGCCGAGCTTGTGAAATCATGCTCATGATGTCCATTGAGGTATTCCAATGTGTGCCCAAAATTTGCCAGCAACTTATACTGAAAGGGCAGGTGAAAAATAGGTGCAGGGAAGTTTCTTCTATGCTATTGGCACAAAGGACACAATGGATATCACTGCCCATGTATAGTGTCTCCTTTTTAACATGTTTTTCGTGTTAAGACGGTCTTGAAGCAAAAGCCAAGCGAAGACTATGCTATCTTCTTGTTCGTCTATTACCATGTTTTAAGGCTAAAGATAAGGCTGATATGACTTCTAGTCTGTACTTTCTGGAACCCCTTTTTAAAGCTTTTATCTAACACGAGCGAATGGGCCAGTCTAAATTTTGTAGTTGTGAATTGATAGGTGAAAACATGTCATGTTGAAGGGAGTTCAGGTCTTGACCGTGTGCAGATCATGCAAATTTGCAGAGCAAGTAAGCTTCATCACATATTCACAGCTTCAGGTATCTCTAAAATTTTTATTCTTCATCCTTAAATGTTGGAATACCACTATATCGTCTATTGGGTACTGAAGAGGATGTCACATCCTTTGCCATCTATAGTATTATAAATTTATTTGTGCATTCCCCCCTTTGTTCTGTACATGTTGGTGTCTGGGTTCAGTTAGCAGTTTAGTACTGGTTACTAGCTGTTGGAAATGCCAAAGGAAGTCAACTAGGAATAGTCAAACTTTTCCAGTCTTTATGTGCACAGCACAGTCTGCAGATAATCATGTGGATTGGAAATGGAAGGCCCAGATTTACCCAAGTGGTCAACGAAGGGGAGGGCAGGACAAGTGCTGAAGTAGCCAGAAGACTGGAGAGCGGTGGCTTCATTGATATACGACATGATTGTTAGATATATATTATATAGCTATATATTTATTCTGTTGTGTAAGGGATTTCTTACATATATATCATATCTGTACGTATATATATACTAATTTATTGGCCTCATGATGAATACAACCGCTATGAACCATCTGGTGATTCTTTGTGCTTTACTGTTGTGTGTCAGGAGTAGTCGCTGCAGCAAGGAGATGTCATTGTGGACGAGTTTTATGCTCAACTGTCTGCGGTATGGCGTCAGATTGACTCTTTGGGATCATATGTTTGCCACACTTGTTAGTGCTGTTAGCATCAGCAGATTCACTTGGAGGTTTGTCGCATCTACAACTTCTTGACATATCTCCGGTTTGAGTTTCAGCAAGCTCGTACTCAGTTGTTGGCTCGTCACCCTCGTGTGACTGTTGGAGGCTCTTGTAGCTATTCGTACTGAGGAGATTCGCATTCGTGGTGCGGGTCTCCTGCCATCACCGTTGTTTCATTTGGTTTTGGTAGCTCCTCCAGCTTCTACACCTGCTATGCTTCTAGTTACTCCTTCATCAGTTGCGCCTCCACCAGTGATAGCTGCTGTTGGTAGGGGACTCCACTGCACTTATGGCAATAAGGATAGATATGTGGAGCAGTTTTGCTATAGGAAGAAGAAGAATTTTCGTCGTAGTGGCCATCCTCTGAGGGGCACTGGAGTTTTCTCCTCTTAGCGGAGTCCTGGTGCCTCTTACACTCAGGAGTTTCTCACACTGCTACATTATATGGTTGCTTCTGCACCGTCTGGTTCTGCTGCTTAGTCTTTCAATGAGAGACTACTTTCTACTTCTCCTACCTTAGGTATATCACCTTGGATTCTTGATTCTGGTGCTTCATTTCGTATGACATCTGATTCCACCAGTCTCACTTCCATTAGTCATTTAGCTGCTCTTGTCACTGTTCAAATAGCATATGGTACCTCTCTTTCTGTCACAGGACAAGACACTCTTTCAAATTCATCCTTTTATTTTCCTACTGTTTCTCATGTTCCAAAACTAACCATGCAGCTCATATCTGCTGGGCAGCTCATTGATCATGGTTGTCGTGTTATTTTAGATTTTGATTCTTTTTGTGTTTAGGGTCATCGCACGGGGACTCTGGTTGGTACTAGCCCTCGCCGCCATGACTCACGACGACTCTAGGAACTTGATTGGTTTTATTTTTCTTCCGCTGCCCTTGTCAGTCTTGCCGCCTCCGCATCTGTTGCATCCTCCACCGTGTCTTTTGCTCAGTGGCATCATCGTTTAGGATATCTTTGTGGGTCGCGTATGTCTTAATTATTTCATCGTGGTCTTTCAGAGTCTGTGTCTAGTGATGCTTCTCTAAATTGTTAGGGTTGTAAGTTTGGCAAACAGCTTCAACTCCCCTACCATTCCAGTGAGTCAGTATCTCAGTGTCCTTTTGATCTTTGTTCATTCTAATGTATGTGGGCCAGCTCCTTTCATTTCGAAAGGAGGTCATCGATATTATATAATTTTTATTGATGATTTTTCTCGGCATATATGGATATACTCACTTGACCACCATTCGGACTTTACTTGCTGTGGCATCTGTTCGACACTAGCCTATCTCTCAATTGGGTGTTAAGAATGCCTTTCTCAATGACGAGTTGCGTGAGGAGGTTTACATGCAGTTGCCCCCAGGGTATTCTGTTCCTAAGGGTATGGTTTATCGCCTTCACCGATCTCTCTATGCCCTCAAGCAAGCTCCTTGTGTTTGATTTAATCTTTTTAATCTGTTGTCACTGTAGCTGATTTCTCTACCAGTGCTCATGATTCTGCTATTTTTATTCACACTTCGCCTTGTGGACAGATGTTTCTTTTTTTTATATGTGGCCTTGTAGTTGGCCTTGTCGACCTGCCAACGCACCCGGTCCATCGCAGGCAGTGCAGGTAAGGCCATGGAGGAGGCTGCGAGCAAGCAGAGCAGGAGCAGCGGTGGCACCTGCAGTGTTGGGCACCTTGTCAGACTGGAGAGCTCCATGGCCATGGCTGGCATGGATTGGGGGTCTATCCGTGTTTCAATTCGAGCCTTGGAGCTTGAAAGGCTCAGGGATAGCGAGAGGAGTCTGTAATCCAAGGAAGAATTTCTTGCACGGACAAGTTAAGTGCTCGAGCTGAAATCTTCTGCTCCACCTGGGCTAATATTTTCTCTTGGTAGCACTGCACTGCACTGCACATTTGAGTTTTCTGAGTGACCCGCACGATCGCCTGCAACCGCAAACACCGCAACTGCAAGAGATGACAAGTACTATAGTCTCTGGTGACAGACTAGTCGGAGGGGATGGATGGGTCGGTATATATTGGAATTGGATACACCATTTGCAGTGGGAGGGAGGGAGGGAGCTGTCAGCTTCGCACATTGCAATGCATCCGGATCCAATCATGGAACAATGGAGTGCCAAATCGTCACCTCCAACATTTTATGGTGCTATAATAGCCTCTCCTGCGTCGGTCGTCGTCTTCCTTCGTCCGGTTCTGCACCGGGCCACACATGGCAGAGACACGTCCGTACACATCTTTTGGTCGCTCTGGTCTGATTGGTCGCTATCGGTCCGGCAGCTGCTTGCTGGTCCACGCTGAAAAGTTCATCGTGCTTTCGGTGCAAAGTGAAGTCCCCCTTCTTATCATTAAAACTAGTTGGGTTAAATGCGCGACTATATTTGTTTTAAAGTTTTTAGTACAAAGTAATATAATATAAATGTTTGAGAATATATTTGTGTATCTTATACGTTATTTAGGATTTTGAGATATCATAAATATTGAAAACGACAATAGAAACTCGAAGAAAAATATAATTTGATAAATGTAATTGAAGTATGAGCTTAATGGAAGAAAATCATTGAACATACTAAGTTTTTAAGGTTCTTAAAAATGTAAGCAATGTACATCATGTATGGATCATGTAGCTGCATGCCTCCTATTCTTCCTCTATTATTTTTTGCTAATATATATGTATACACATATACCTCTATTTAATCTCAAATCAATACGTTGATTATATGTGCCATATATTATCTTATTAGTTTATATGGTATTACAGTATATTGCTCACGCAGACACCAATACACAATGGGCAATCTACCTTGAACTTATAATCCCTCAGGCACTAGCTACTCCACTGAACCGTATATCTTCTATCTTTTCTTGCCACTACAACTTTTCTACTTCAACCTCCAATAGCATGCCCAATTCTGGATCGATCTCTCTTAGCTGTTATCCATTCCAATACAATTTCTTAGCTGGTACCCATTACAATACAATACTCCACGAAATAGTTGTCTTCTACTTCTATTCAATTATTGCTTAATGCTGATCGTTGCAACCGTCGCTAATCCCTGCCAGGGACACCCGTCACGCTCTCTTGGGGTTGCCCTAAGCCTATCCCTGCCAGAGCCAACGTATTAGGAATGACATGGATGAATCACAAGTTGGAACACCGGGTGCACGTTGTGGTCGATGCGGTCAGGAGGGGCACACAGCTAGACGATGCATGTCCTGATCAGTAGTTACATGACTTTTCTGTAATGTACTTGGTTATGTACTTATTTAGTACATGTATTTGCTGTTTGTTAAAATGAGATACTTTTGTGGCTCGTGCACAAGACAATGAATTCATGACATGCTTAACAACATTGCACATTATTTCGATCGACCCTCGTACATACTACGATACAACCATACACATCGTTGCTTATATGCCAAATGAGCCTCGTGGCACCAACATGGAGAACTGCTGAAGTGGACGCCTCGGACGGGGCTGGCCATCGTGGTAGTGGCACGCACATATGCAACTTGGGTTTGCACAGCAACATGTCGGATCGTACGAGCTTCCTATGTTGACAACCTCCTCGTTTCCCCTCTCGCGTTGCATCTGTTGGCGGATCTCATTGTTCTCCTCATTGAGAGTCTCCATTCGGTACTCCAAGTCCATTATTCGGTCCCATAAAGTACCCACATAACGGTCAATATACCGTTCATGAGGAGGGTCGATCCAGCGGGAGAAGTCGCATTTCGCCATCTGCGAAAAAGGACAGTAAACATGGAGGGTCCATAAGCAATAAAAAATGTACTATTAGTAATTTGTACCCCGGAGCGTGGGCATCGGAAGAAACGACGCCCGCCATCGTTCGGCCCTTCCAGGACCTACACGACCACGTACTCATTGTGTCTGCATTTCGGCCACGCTGGTTGCGCACGCCGGCTTGGTACCAAGCGGTACTATGGACCGAACATCTCCCTCCTTTCCAAGGGAAGGTCTTCCTTCGGTGACCCATATCCGACTGGCCCCTCATCTTCCGCCATGGTATGTTCCACCACGAAATAGAAGATACTTCTTTGTTCGATTTACAGGGTTTTCTGGCTACAACTTCATGGGACCTCAACCGTGCTATTTATATCGAATGGCGGGACAAAAGAGGGCTGCTTTGCCCAGAGACATGACAAATGCGCTCAGCTTTACTCGGTGAGATGACAACACATGCCAACTTTACGCGGTGATATGACAAAAGCAGGCGACTTTGCTCGGTCGATTACAACACATACCAGCTAAACTGCCTACATAAAGGCTACGATCTGAAAAGCCTTCATAGGAACATTTATTGCTACTCTGAAAAGCCTATCGCTACAGAAACCAACAAAATAGGGGCGTAGGCTGTAGCCTTTATAGTGAGTGTTCACGTCATAGGCATGTATCCTTTCCAGTGAGTTTTCATGTCACCTTTGCTTGTTGTTTCAGAAATACAGGATACAGGCTCTGAAAAGCCTACATAGGGACATTTATTGCTAAACTGGAATCCTGAAAAAGCGAAAAGATTCGTACAACCTCCTCTCCATGGACTATGCCCACTGCACCAGATAACCTGCCTACATAAAGCCCTCCTATGTCTTCCATACCACATCTCCTCCTCAAGTCTTCACAATACTACTACACAACAATATCTTCCTGGAGGTCCGACCCATTTGGAGTGCCGGAATGGCATGAGCGCCCGAAGTGCCATTGCGGCTTTAGGACGATGTTGGGAGTATGGACGGATCGAGTACAACGAGCCAAATACGACCGTAGGTTCTTCAAGTGTCCAGACCTGGATGACGACTTCGTGGTAACGACAACAACTAAATCATTTGTTTCTCGTTATCGTTTTTCAACTTGATCCACGACATCTACCACGCCACACATAGGCTTGCAGGTTCATCGAATGGGTGGATCGGGTGCCGCCGGCATGGCCACAGAACCGGGCAGTGGAGGTGGAAAACAAAGGACAATACTTTATCAAGATGACTCAGGCTCGCGAGGTGGAACGACAGATGCGGCATGAGCAAGAGCGCCGCGTGAGGGTGGACCAAATCCGTCTGAAGGGCAAGGAGGATGAGCTGCAAAGGAGGCGGGAGCAGCTAAGTCTGCGTGAAGCAGCCATCAAGCGTCAGGAGGAAGAGCTTCAAGCTCGTGAGGCAGCTCTCAAGACCAAGAGTGACCGAAACAAGGATGCAGCGGAGCCATCTTCAAGGCGCGATAACAAGGCGAAACAACCACGCTACACCCAGTAGACCAAATGTAATAGACCTAGCAAGTTTTATTCCCTAAGGCAGTACTGTCGGAGTTGCTCTTAGTCGCATATCATGCTATATGTTATGCATGTAATAACAATGTACGCGGCATGTTACTCCTAACTGTATTACGAAGTTTATTTCTATTGACATAAGCTTATTATCTAGCATGTTCGCATTCAATGATTCAGATAGCAAGTCATACCGGTTCTCTCCGTAAACTATTTCTCAGCAACATCAAAATATCACTTACCACTCTATGTATCTATCGTTCTACGGTCAATCATTCTTCAAAAAAATATTGGAATTTTTTTTGTGCATCTACAACATACAGTGCACATAAACTTTTATTACAACTATACAGATTTTTCTCTGTTTCAAACTACAAAATTGCCAAAACTCTACAAATTTGGGATGAATGAAGTCGCCTACCTATTGGGCGACTGCATTACAAGTCGCCCAGCCATTGGGCGACTTCGTTAAATCGCCCAGTGAGAAAGCGACTCCGTGATGTCGCTTTCCCGTGAAGCGACATAGCTTCTTGTCGCTCTTCGGGTGGGCGAAATTCTCGAGTCGCTGCCCCATTGGGCGACTCGAGACTATTTTTGTAAAAAATGAAACTGCGGGTATATTTCTGTATTTCCGAATAAAAAAAGGTTATCCGTACAAAAATTTCTATTCCTTATGGCTGTATTATCTCTACTTCAAGCTCTTTGCTCCTCTACTTCTGTATGCCCGTGCTTCTATTTGTATACATACACACACATATGTATGATGTTATACGTACTCGATGCCCCCTTCTACTGTGTCGATCACTTCTCTTCTTTGACATTGGCCACCTTAAAGTCATAGCTTCTCTACTAACCATAGTGACCTCACATCTTCACTGATGTCGGCATGTCTGCTTTACTCACTATCTAATGATATGGAGAATTTTCTTGCTATTATTGGTGACATCGTCCTCCTCACCAGTGATGGCACGCTCCTAGCTACCTGATGGTTCTATATCATTATAGCTCATCTTCAATACAAAGCTTCATCTTCTCTTTGCCAAAACTTCCTCATTATCAAGCTTATTTGAATAGTGACTTCTTCAATAATGTTGATGCTTACCACTCATCATCATGTCGTTTGTCTCCTTTGACTCTGGCATTTCTCTTCAGTGACTTGACGAGTAGGACATCATTGTCATTGTCGAACAGCTAATGTGGGCAGCACGATATTATCCTCATCTCCCTCGCCATCGCCTCGGATCTTTGTTTTTTGGTGGGTCAATGCCTTCTCGTTGGACAAATGGATACCAATGTATTTTTTTGTGGTCTCCTCCGACACTATTTAAGCTATTCTTATTATAACTTTTATTTTTATTGAAAATTTTGTTTTCTTTTTATTGGAGTTCGTATACAAATTAATGGTTAATTTTATTAATTTATTTGAATTTTATTTATTTATGGATTTTACTTTGTAATTGTATGAAAATCAAATTAAAAATTTTCTTTTGTTTTTTACTCTGAATTTTAATCATTTTTTTGAAATTTGTATACAAATCAAATAGCTAATTCTTGTTTATTTTTTCTTCATAATTATAGTTATTTAGATATTTTACTTTGGAATTAGTGTCAAAATCTAATTGCTAATTTAATTATTTTTTATTCCGAATTTCAATTATTTTTAAGTACTTATTTAATTTTATTCTAAATTATATTTGGTTAGGGATTTTATTTAGGAATTTGTATGAAAACAAACTGCTAAATTTATTTAACTTATTCTAAATTTTAGTTATTTAATGCATTTACTTTGAAATTTTATAGAAATAAAATTGCAATTTTTTATTTTCTATTTGAAAATTCATTTTTGGTTGAAATTCAATTGCTAATTTTTGTTTAGTTTTTATTCCAATTTATAGTTATTTAGATATTTTACTTTGGAATTTGTATCAAAATCAAATTGCTTATTTTATTTTATTTTTTATTCCAAATTTCATTTATTTTTGTTGAAATTCATATATAAATCTAATTATTTTTATTTTTATTCTAAATTTTGTTTATTTTGTGTTTTTACTTAGGAATTCGTATGGAAATCAAGTTGCTAATTTTATTTCATTTTATTGTGGATTTTAGTTTTTATTTAGATTGTATTTGATATGGACTATTTCCTTTAATTTAGATGGTTATAATCTGGACTCACCATGATCAATGATATGGATCTTTCTATTTTTCTTCGATTAACGTATGAATTTATACCTTTTAAGAGCGAATGTGGTGGCTTATTTTACATTTGCTTTAATAATGTAATAGATGGTACTATCACACTGGAAATTTGTAGTATGAGCGAGAACAAGCATGCACACCCTGGTTAATCATGTTCATGTACTGCCACTTGCGCATCAATCAGATCATTGTGCTAAGGAAAGCCCTACCGAGCGCACCCGTTTTTCCTGTGCTAGTACTCTCATATATATGCAGCACAGGGCCTCATCTTCCATAGGCTGCAGCAGCTGCATGCCATGTACAGTAGCCAGCAACCAGGAAACGATCGAGGAAGGAGATATATTATTGTATCGGGCCCCCGTCATGCGATCAATAATATATATCTCCTATGATATGAGCGATGAGTCCCATCATAAGGTAATCATCATTTCACGATTTGCTACTATATATCCTTCTCTCCTCGCTCTGTATCTGTCGCACGCAGTACTCTTGCTGCACTGGTTGGGTCAATGTACGTCAGACACCTGGTAAAAGGTGATTAGGAAAATCACCTCAACCTGTTGTTTTGTTCTTTTGGTTTGTTCTGCAGCCTGCCGCCCCCAGCTGCATGCACTCACCACTTTCACTGTCTATAAAAGCTGAAAGATGCATGCATGGCAAACAATGGCAGCGCTAGCTTCATGTGTGCAATGAAAGCTAGTGCGTTGGTACCTTGTCATCTAGCTTCATATGCTTAATCTGAAGCCCCATTCTATTAATTGTTGATACATATGCTCGCTTGTAATTTAATTTCGGGCTTCACCCACAAAATGTACGTCTTCTCTTGCTCTGTGGGCATCACACTACATTTAGTTGTCAAAGTTCAAAACTAGTGTATATTGAGTGTACTGATATTCTCAGGAATGATCTGTTGCATGCCTTTCATCAATGTATATATAGGAAACTAGGCATGCACTCCCCTTGTACAATAACAGAAAGCCGACACACACATACACTATATGTATGTATGTATATATATAAGATTTCCTAAACATGACATACTTAATTTCAGGAAATGCCATCACACACACACACAAGCTAGGCATGCACAAATTTTCTTGCTTTTGTAGGCTTTGAAAGGCTGACTCTAATTGGGATTTGCACGTGCGTGATGCCTAGCTCTTCAATCTCTGCACCACCACCATTTCCTTCTTTATTGACAGTAAAAGATGAGCCCCTACCTGCACCCTTGCTGCATTCCATGGACATGCTTTAGACAACATATGACTTTTCATAAAGCCAAATCATATGCTACGTACTCACACACACACACAAACACACACAAAACGTACTGGAATTAATCTCTCTCCATCTCTTCACATCTGGCCTTGATCAGAATCATGCATGTGTAAGAATACAATGGTTTCTCTTTTCTTGTTTGCATCTTTTGTGTGCCTTCACAGTCATGTCCTCTAGCCATTTTGGGTGAATGACACTACTAATTAGGTCAAGCTAGCTAGCAAGCATGGACTTCAAGTTATGCATGCTTGGAGTACTTCACACACTGATCGATCATTGTGGAGCGCTCCCAATCCCAAGCGTAAACTCAAGGTTCGGCCTCCCCGGTAGCCTCAACATCGATCTCTCTGAGCCGATCTTTGGTTCCACATCCTGCACCAATTTTATAAGCTGCTAGGCGATTAGTTCAACTCAAATTAATTACGAGCTATGTATGTATTTCTGTCATTATATGCTTGAATTGTAATGCCTTCATGACGAATGGGAGTTTAATAAATTCCACGTTGAACAAGAAAATGCTATATGTGTAACCCTGACATGAGGGATATACATTTCTTAGCTAGGCATGTTACCTTGAAATATTCCCTGCAAGTTTCGTTGGTTGGTTCACCTGGTAAACCGAGATCAAGCCAGTCTACCTTGCTGCAAATAGTCCATCAGACGGAAACGAAGAGATTCCAGTGAGAGAAATGTATACCAAAAGTAGACTATGTAAATCTACATCCATGTAATTGATTAGAAGCATTTGAACATGGAACATATATAATTAGATGCTTAATTACAAGTAATTTTGACGATTGAATTCGATCGTATGTGTAACACAACCGAGGGACCATTGCAATTTTGCAACAGCTAATGTCAGGGATTAGCTTCTTATTAGGGCACCAAGAAACTAGTAGTGCAAACCAGTTAGCTAGCAATTTCCAAAGAAGCTTCAAACTTTTACATTAGTTTACACTATTTTTTTGGTCCTTCACACACATAATCCAAAAACAGTGTTTTCCATTAGTTATGTACATGTACCTTTTTCCCGACACCTGGACTTGCCTTTTCTTGGAATATGTGTGCGCTCATGTAGAGATAAATGGACCATACAAGTAGCTAGTTTTAGAACTCAATGAAATCATTGCATCATCATGAGGTTTCAAATGCCTACCCATACCTCGATCCCCCTTCTGTTTTCTTGCCACAATAGTACTCGCACGAACACTCAAGAGAGAAAGGAGAGAGAGAGAGAGAGAGAGAGAGAGAGAGATTGCTCCTGCTAAATGGTCCTTGGGTTTGACAGGGCTAAAGGTCTTGGGAATTGCAAACAGCTTTGCAGAGCTCTCTCTCTCTCTCTCTCTCTCTGCATTGTACTAGTAGTACTGACATCCAAGCATTGTGGTACATGAACGTTAACATCCATGCATGCATTCATGATTCATCAGTATTTCAGTAATACTGGGCGGCTGGGCATACTGGCAAGTGGCAACAAGCAGGGGTATGTACCAATGATCGAGCAAGAAAGATATATAGAACTACCTTGAAGAGCTATTGCTCCATAAACCACTGTAATTGGTGTCATTCTGATCAGATGCTATACTTTTATTTTGTACTCCCACAGAACCGTCGGGCAAACTGTCGTTGGAGATATCACCAGCCGATGCATTGTCAAATCCATCATTTTGTCCTAAATTTGGAAAGATGAAGCAAATAGAGATGAAATAGAGATGTAAGTCATGATCACTTAATTCTCCTTTATGTCAGGAAATATGTGCATTTGCATATACATATACATATACATACCAGATGAGATCGGCTTATCGGTATTTTTTATTGTCCGATACATCTGCATGAATGAGATATAACACTTAGGGGAGAGAGACAATTAAATCATATATGACTACGTAGTTACGTGTTTAATTTCTGCAAGAATCAATGTTGTGTAGAAATAATGCACAATTGTCTGTATAGTTTCTCGTACCAAGTCATTAACTAGTACTGCACTCTACAATCTCTCTCCCTCTCACACACACATCTTTCAATTTGCATGTACCCCTATGCTTTCCCCTTGTGAAAGCTGCTGATACACTAAAAACGTTTACTGCAACAAAGAGGAGAAAGAAAAGAGAGAGAGAAATGACTGGATGATTAATCAATTAAACATCAATTATGACCTGCAGGTGAGACTTGACATGAGCCAGCGTGAGATCCTTCACATCCATCAGCTCCAGCACCGACTTGGGCGTCGCCCCTGATCGATGATACATATATCGATCGACCGGCACCAAATTTAGTAATCAACTTATCAGATGCATATATCAATCGCATGGTTGATACGATGATCCTACTACTTACTCGCGTGACCGCCGAGGAGCTTGACGGCGTGGACGAAGCGCGCGTGCAGCTTCGTCGTCCACCGCATCCTCGGCTCCCGCACGGTCCGCCTCCCCGGCGGGAGCCTCGCCAAGAACCTCGCCGACGACGTCGTCGTCCTTGGAGCGAACCCAGCCCCTGCATGGGAGAAGTGATGACTGCTGCCGCCGTTGCTTCGTGGGGCCATCACCGTGTACGGATGCAGCTGCTGTTGCTGGTACACCGGTACTCCGTGTATCGGCTGCAGCTGCATCGCCGCCTTGAGCTGCTGCTGGTTGTGGTGATGATGATGATGCAAATTCACGACGACCATGATGGCCGAGGCGGCAGAGGAGTGTAAGGAGACGTCGGAGTTGGCGGGCAGTGGTGGTGGGCCTGGTGGTGCTCTTGCGGATGTTGTGGCGGTGGCATCCGGCAGCTTCCTCCACGGCCAGCTAGCGTTTGTCGGTGCCGGAGACGGCGAGGAGGAGGAGCTGGGGGTGCTGATATGGAGGGATAGGTCCGGCTGCCGTGGGAACAAATCCATGTGTGCGTACAGTGTATAATATGTATGATTCTCACCTCTACAAGTTACTTCATGATTCCTTTGGAAGAACAAGCTAGATATGGCATCTTGCCTACTTGATGAGAGGGGATCGAGGTGGAAGAAGATGCATGTAGTTTCTTCTCTTTGTTGTGGCTGGATCTTGCTTATTTGATGAGAGAGAGGATGTGCGGGCAGAATGCAAGCTAGGGATGAAGGGAGGGGTTTGGTGAGGCGGGTAAAGTGTGAGTGTGTTGTGCTGAGAGCTGGGGGAATGGGAACTTTAGGTTGCTTTTGTGGGTGTCTTGGGGGGCTCGAGTTCGGATTAAGTAAACTCGATAAGAGTTAATATGTACCAATATTTAAACTTAAATCGGGCTCTAACGAGCTATTCGAACTCAGCTCGTTGAAGCTTGTGAGCTCAGGATTAAACTAGAGCTTAGTTCGTTTAGAGCTCAAGCAAAGCTCGAATAGAGCCTAAAACGAATTGAGCCTGAGCAGCTCGCGAGTCTAAGCTTTTTTATAGCCCATGATGCATGAAAGGTGGGAATGGGAACGTTCTTGCTGTAGCTATTGCTTAATTTGCTTGTTCTTTCTATTTGTTTATCTATATTATTGTTGTGCCTTATACATGTAATATATGTGTGGTATTAAAAAACTAGTGGAGTTTTCCGTATAATTCCACTGGTAGATATTGCAATATATTGTATTTATTATATAACTATATCATCTTTTGAAAGCACAGTTGCATTTGTTATACAATTATAATAGCTATAATATACATATACATGATTAATCTACACCGTTATAATTTGGTTCTATCAAAATAAGTGGTGTGGATCTTCCCTTTTTCTCTTAATTAATGAGAGAATTTATAGGAATTTTGTTTTTTTATTTAAGGATTATGGTGGGATTTTCTAGACCTCCAAAGCGAAGGAGGTCCGCGCAATTGCGTGGCTAGATGTTGCAACATATTGTATTTGTTATATAACTTTATTGCATTTTGAAATATAGCTGCATTTATCATATAACTCTATTATCTTTTGAAATACAGTTGTATTTATAATTTATTTGTCCCATTATAATTTATCCCTACCAAAATAAGTGGTGTAAATCTTCTTCTTTTTTTTCTCTCGACTAACGAGAGAATTTCTAGTGTTTTTGCTTTTTTCTGATTTAAAGATTATTGTAGAATTTTCTAGACCTCCAAAGCAAAGGAGATAGCTTGAACATTACCAGTTGTCTGTGTGTGTATATATAGAAAGCCTTTTTTGTCCTCTTGTGAGTACATACTCCCACTTTCAATATACCATTTAAATGAATATTTTAGACATCTTTATCACTTTCGGTATAATTAAATACTAATTCTAAGATACTCCAATGTGACTTGGTTGAAAAATTTTCATCGAAACCCTTTATTTTTTATATACCCTTTTATATACATAAAAGGAGTGTATATATATACAAATTATCCTATAAAAATGGATTTTGATGAAGTTTTTTTTATGGAACTTACTTTGGAGTATCTTATAATCATTATTACAGTATGCTCAAAAAGATAAAGAGGTATAACAGTACAATTTAAGCAGTATATGAGAAGTAGAAGTATGTACTCTTAGGGGTATGGAACCATTTTCATATGGACCATTTATACGCGTTGGGTTTATCCTTTATGGCCTAGAATCCAATTGAGACCTCGCTTGGTTTTCTTCCTAGATAAATCTACATATCTATTGTGAAGTCTATAATAACTTTGATAGGGTTATTGATCTTGCCCGTCTTAGGGAATAATGGTTGATATGACCGATATGGTCCATTACACTAGTGAAAGTTTGTAAGTCTGATAGAGTTATTGATCTTGCTCGTCTTAGGGAATAATGGTTGATATGACCGATACGTCACCTCCTCCTAGGTCTACTGCCCTCCTCTGGTCTAGTTGCTGTGCTTCACTCCATTCTCTCTTCCTCTCGGCAATGGGTTGAGAATTTTGGGAGGAGGGTGGATCTGGTGGTGATATTGCTAGCTCCGGTGATGGCTACGGCCAGGCTATGGGTGAAAATGCTAGACTCTCTCTCCCTCTGTGGTCTCTTGCTCGGTCTTTTCCCTTTCACCTATGCCAAGTGAGTTGTGTTTGGAAAAATTTTACTACAACAGTGCGGGTGGCCCTGGTATTTCAGTAAAACCATTTTTACTGGGTTGGCTGGCAGTGTGAAAATAAATTCGAGAATGATTCAAGTTTGTTTCTAATGCCGAATGATAAAACCTTACGGCTGCGAGAGGTGCTGACTGGTCCTGGATGGTCTATGTCTCAATGAGCGAATCACCCATTTTATTATTCTAACAAGGGTTCTGATGGTAGCTTGGCATTTGTTTATTTATTTTGTTCATTTTTTAGTACCCGTCATTGGTTCTTCTTGCAATTAATAAATACTGGTTGCTCCAGCTTGTGCCCCATTTGAAGGTTCCGAAGTATCTGGTTAATTGTAATTGTGTACATTGTGCTCAATTGTATGCATGAATAGGACTGCATGGTATTATTGAAAATGACATATTCGGGAATTGTATGAATTTGTAATGTACGAGTTTAGTGATATAGCCCTGAGAAATGTTATTTGTAATTGCATTCTCTTTACTTAATTGTCGTTTTGCTTCGATTGCGTTGATGTACCTTTTAAAAATTGAAATGACCTGTAATTTCTTCGTTAACTACACGGTTAATTTCGTAGTTAAATCTCAAGGTTGTCAACTAAGGCTAGTTAAGAACGCGGGGTATTTCATTGCCGACATGTTTTCAACACCAGCAACCTTTGTCAAGGCTGTGACTGATGTTGTTGACGGGGAGAAGCCAACCGCAGAGGAGTTTCTGCAAAAACCTGATTGCCGTGACGGCAGCGCTGGACCAGGCAGTTACTAAAGTGGTTGACTTCATCAGAGGGAAATGCATCTCTGATCTTTGAAAGCCCAAGTGTGCCATGCTGTTCCGGGTTCCACAAATGGAGGAAGCTTACATATGTTCATCGAAATCCAAGTTCCCCTGCTCCAGTGCACTACGCTATACTACATTGTTGGCTGTAATTTTTTTCGAGGGGTTTCGTACATGATATTTTACATTCTCCTAATCCCCTATATGCAAAATTCTTGGCAATTACTTGGAGCCATAGTATGGAATTTTGTAGAATACTTTGCAAAATGTGCAGTGTAATGAAGCTAAATAAGGTGACGTATTGTTAAAACTAAAATAAATTACAGGCACTGGAGTTCTCATGAAACTAGCATAGGAAAAGGTTGTATGATGCACCTTGAGACATGTTAAAGGCATACAGATTCTGTCTTGTAGCTCAACTTCGATTGTAGATTTGTAGGCTGGATGTGAGAGCAGTGAATTGTGATGCCAGTCTTGAACTGTCTGGTCTTGTTTGAATTGTCAGTCTCTTGTTAAACCATTCCCACTTGTAACACCCAGGAGCCCTGACCCAGCTCTAACCAAACATCACTGGCGTGTGTCAGTTACTACATGCTACAGCTCTCTCTCTCTCTCTCCCTCTCCCGTGTACTGATTGATTGGTTGATTGGTTCTGTTGCTTTTATCATGGTACAGGTTAAGAGGCCTGAAGTTGGCTGGACACTAGACCCTGAGCAGTGGAGTATAGTATCTCTCAGAAATTGGTTGACTCGTAAAATCCAACTTGCCATTGGCAGATGTACTGAGTGACCTTTTCCTTGCCTGCTCAGGTACTAGCAATCTGCTTCCCCATTTTTTCTCAGCTGAAATTTTGCGACCTATTTCTTTCCCCAGTAGCAATCTCTTCCTTCGTTGTTTCGCCAGCATGTCTGCCGGTTTCTTGGCCTGCGTCTTACCATCTTACCAAGCACGTTTGGTGCGAATCTTCTCTCAGCAATTATGCTGGTGAAAGAAAAGGTGAGGTGTTGATGGTGATATGCAGTCCGGAGGAACATCTCAAGATCTTCCATGTTGGTTTTATGTTGCTTCTGAGGACTGGGAGACCACCCCACTCTACGGCAACCCCTTCTTCACCATCGTCATGCCGAGGACTCAAGTTCAGAAGCCGTCCACGCTGGTAGGCAGTAACATCTCCAAATGAAAGCAACTACTCTTAACAGAGCGGTAGATCTCTTTTACTGATGTTTCATTGCTCTTCATCATCCTATCACACAACTGATCGAATACCATTTACCTAAAGTAAGCTCAATGATTAAACTCTGCAAGAAACAATCATTTGTTAGACTGACTACAGCGGTACTGCCTCCTGTTCTTGGTGTCCAGTGCATTCCAACTCGTTTCCATCATCGCCTCCCGAAGGCGCGCGCGGCCACCGTCCTCCTCTGCCGCGGAAAGCCATGGACGGTGAACTATGCGGTGACCTGAAGCTGAAGAGGTTCGACACGGCGTGATCTCCAAGGGTGCCACCTCCGACGAGCCCATAGTCATTGTGGGCTAGGACAGTAGCTAGGACTCGTTGCAGCAGAAGCGATCTGGAGCTAGCTTTTGGTGTCTGAATAATGCCGTGTTCATTAATTCTCTGGTCTGATCCGATGATCCATGCGTCTGTACAGTTTTGAAGTACTACATGTTGGATGGAAGCTGTTAAAATCTGAATGTACCGGGTGTTTGGTTAATTTCGGTGCAAATCCCTTCCTCTCATGGTCAACTTATTTGGGTCAATTTTGTGATTGGGATTGGTTTGTTCAGAGGCGATGGATTTTGACTTCAAATTGCTTACCAGAGAACTCTTTGACTTGAAGTCTTGATATGTATGATTTTGACCCTTGTTTCCCACTTTCCAGGTATCAACTTCAGCTTTCTTTCTAGCAAGATCACACTTAGGAAAGAATTGTACACGTAGACCTATTTACTTGCCTTTTCTTGTAATAATTAAAAGAAGAGAAACAAGTAGGCTATATTCATTTTCCAACTTTATCCCGTTTTAGTAAATGACCATACTCCGTGTGTTCGACTCTTGGTGTCTAAGGAACGAAACTAGCATCATATATATATATATATATATATATATATATATATATATATATATATATATATATATATATATATATATATATATATATATATATATATAGAGTACTAACATGCTTTTCAGTGCTAATATGCTAAAACTTCTCTAGAGTCATCCGATCTGCTCCGTATGGTTCGGATATAGGAAGGTGGGATGCTCCAACTCACTTACGCAATCTTTCACAAAACCCCCTACCGTTCCCAATATTGTCCCTGCCGACTGAACTTCCTCCGCCTCCCGTCCACCCGCGCCTCCCGTTCGCCCGCGCCGTTCCGCCTCCCGTCCGCCCGCGCCGATCAGCGACGTCTCCCCGCCCCTCCACCCTCCCCAGCTCTACCCGGCCTCCTCACCGCCGCCCCCTCCACCGTCCCCCCAGTGCCCTCCCCGGCACGTCGCGCCACCATCCCCCCGGCGCCACCCGACCTCCTCGCCGCTGCCCCTCCACCACCCCCCTCAGTCTCCTGCTCGGTCGGCACTTCTAGGGTTTGCGGCCGCCGCCTCGCCCACTTGCGTCGCCGGCCGCCCTCATTCTGACCCAGGCTCCTCGCCACCACCCTCCCCCGGCCACCATCCCCCCGGCGCCGCCCCCCAATCGCTGCTCCCTCCACCACCCCGACGTCGCTCCCCGCCACCATCCCTCTCTGCAGCCCCACCGCCCGCTTCCGACCCGGCGTCCGATGCCAAGCAAGACCACGGCCGCACCGCTGGCCCCCTCTTTTCCTCTTGCAGAAATAAGCCCCTACACACACACATATATCCCTTGACAGTCTTGCAAATTGGGTAAGTTTTAGCTAGTATAATTTCCTCTTTTCTCTTGATTGATTAGTATATATCCTGAGTTCCTAGCTTAAGCTATAGATATGCATGCAAGATGAGATGATGCTTGATTACTAGCTAGCACTAATGGTGGCAACTCATGTACAATCAATTCAACTAATATATCAAACATTTGATTTAATTGCACGTACTGCAGGGACATGCAATCTTACATTTCACGGGCGTTCCTGTACTTTGCTCCGCTCAGCAAAAAGGTGTTTATTCTCGTGGATAACCAGCCTTGGCTGACGAGCAAGGAGTCTCGGTCGGCAAGATTATGGCAGTTCATGGTCACCAAGGTACTACTATATATGTAGCGTATACATATTCAACCTAGCTAGCTTGCTTATTTTGTAGCGTACGTAATACTCAAAATGAATACATACATTCATACATACATATCATTCTCTGAATCTGATTTATGTTAGTAGCTTGCAATACAGGATGTCTCCATTCGTGAATTCAAGGGCACTTGTTAACATCCCCTGCTCCTCCGGGACCGGGAGCACGGGCGTGGCAGCAACTGGCGGAGCCAACAGCGATGACAAGATGATGCAGCGGTGGTTCGTGGTGGCGGACCTGAGCAGGTGGCCAGCTGCACGCCTCTGTGGTTCCTGGGCATGGCGTCGGAGGCAAAGGCTCTACGGGGCTATCTCAGGAGCCTGCCCCACTGTTGTTATTGTTAACCACATTCTGTACATTCGTATGTGCAATTCTTCAGGGTTGCAGAGTTAGCTACACTAGGTGTTGTGTTTCCTTTTGCTAAAGCAATGAAATCAATAGTTGGTTGTGTCTTTGTATTTCTTGGCACATGATAGATTGTTGATCTCCATTTCTTTTCTTGAGAACAATGAGAATCGGTGATGTTAAATACAGACGCGAACAAAGAAGTTCCATTTGGGAGAAAACCTGCAGCTTACTGTCTTTGTTGTTCCAGGTGTATCAAGTGATTCATAATGCAGTTTGTCGAGGTGTAAGAAAGTTCCATTTGGCATGAACTGAATACAAGAGTGAACCTTTTTCATTTGCATTCAACTGAATACAATTTTCAACCTGATACTATTCACTTTCATTCAACACCACCTATTCATTTCATGCAGATCATTTAACATTACATGAAACGGCTTAGCCATCTCATTATGTTTACGCATTCGATCTCATTAAAAGAAATACAAGCAGCGATCTGAAGCATAATTGACTAAACTCCTAAAATTAGAACATCTAAAGCACAAATTAGTATACTTACATGCACAGGATCTACATCACACGAGCACCTTGTAAACTGTTTGGTTACTTCAAATGAATCAACCCCAATATTAACTCACTGCTACGTTTCAGATTTCGTTCGCAGACTTATATATGAGATAATTGTGTGTTGTCTCTGTGAGTTATATTCTTATTTTGAAAATTATACAGGGAACTTGTGCTTATAAAAACTGATCACGAAAGAGACATCTCAACAAGGAAATAGATGAGGGCCAATCAAGGGAAAAAGCTGATTATGAGCAAATGTTGCACCTCTCTTCACAATTTCTCTATCATCACAAAACATACGAACTTTATGAAATCTCCAGAAACCACCAACATAAAACACATTCATTTTACAAAAATCTTCAAAAAGAAAAGGCCTGGGACAAGTTGATATCCATTCATGGTAGTGAAGTCATGTATTGGTAGGCCATCCACACTAATGTGCCCTAACTCGGCTATGCGCATTTGCTTCAGAAAAGACATGTTCACTAAAATGTCCACAGCAGCCACATGAAGACATGTTCATCAAATCCACATGCTTCGAAAAGGGCCTGCAAATTTAAACAGACAACTGAAGCATCAATATTCAGTTAAAACATTCAAAAATGTATATTCTCTTCTTGCTGGCATCAATATTGAAACATACATGAAAGATATGAAGCTTATTCTCCAATTGTCACGGTGAAGCAATATGCAATCATATCAGAAAGACCACAAGTTCAAGAATTCATAAATCAAATTACATAGGAGGAAAGAGGAGCACTTGATTGCAGGGAGGGGGCGGCGCCGGGGTGGGGAGATGGTGTAGGGGCGGCGCGACTTGCCAGGAAGGGCGCCGAGGGATGGTGAGGGGGCAGCTGCGAGGAGCCCGGTTGCACCCGGGGGGTGTGGTGGAGGGGGCAGCGACGAGGAGGTCGGGTGGCGCCCAGTGGGGGTGGTGGAGGGGCAGCGGCGAGGAGGTCGTGGCGCCTGTGGGGTGTAGGGGCGGCGAGGAGCCCAGGCGTCGTCGAGGGCCGGGGCGGCGCGACTTGCCGTGAAGGCGCGGGGATGGTGGAGGGGGCGGTGGCGAGGAGCCCGGGTTGCGCCCGAGGGGGGGTGGTGGAGGGAGCAGCGGCGAGGAGGTCGGGTGGCGCCCAGGGGGGGTGGTGGAGGAGGCAGCGGCGAGGAGGTCGGGTGGCGCCGGGGGATGGTGGCGCAACGTGCCGGGGAGGGCACCGGGGGGATGGTGGAGGGGGCGGCGGTGAGGAGGCCGGGTGGCGCTGGGAGGTGGAGGGGGGAGACGTCGCTGATCGGCGCGGGCGGACGGGAGGCGCGGGTGGACGGGAGGCGGAGGAAGTTCAGTCGGCGGGGACAATATTGGGAACGGTAGGGGGTTTTGTTAAAGATCGCGTAAGTGAGTTGAGGCATCCCACCTTCCTAGATCCGAACCGCATTTGGAGCAGATCGGATGGCTCTAGAGAAATTTTAGCATGTTAGCACTATATATATATATATATATATATATATATATATATATATATATATATATATATATATATATATAAGCAATATGATCCCTCTAGAACTGAGGAATAAAGTGTGACCAAGAAGAGTAAATACACCGCGTGCTAATTGCTTATCAAGCTAGATGGAATAAAAAAAATGAGATCGTGTTCCCGCTCTTAGGGGTATTTAGGGTCAGCCCCAAACTCAGAGTGCTCCTAAGTCTAACATGACGTCTAGAGTTGTAGGCAGTTCTTTGGAGTCGCTTGATTTTAGGCATCGTCGAAGATTTGGTTTTCAAGCTTTTTTTGGTTTTAGTCCTCGAGTTGCTTCTGGTCAGGGTTTTAATTGTCCTGAGGATAAACCTCATTTTCCCCATCAAGGATACTATCCACATCATGATCAGCATACTGCTGTAGATCAGACCCGCTCGTTAATAGCGATCGGACCTAGCAGAGGCTCGAGGTCTGCTTCTAGACCATTTGTTTCTATGAGAGGCGGGGTGCATAGCATATATAGTGAGAGATTAGTCTTTTGTTCATGTAACTGGATCTACTACTTGTCATGTGACTCAGTACTGAGTTCTCAGATTTGCTCTCATTTTCCCCAGTACTGAGCCACCAATGTTTTCTTCTCACTGACTCAGATTCGTAGGGCTGGGAGGGGAAATGTGTGGCTAGTGGACTCCAGCTGTTCTCGTTATATGACTTATGACTAGAGATTCCCGTTTGTTCTCTTCTCTAGTCCGAGCTCCAGGTGATGAGATCACCTTTGGAGACGCTTCATCAGGTCGAGTCATCGCTAAAAGTACTGTACGTATTAATAATTTCTTCATTTTTAAAGATGTTGCCATAGTGAGTAAGCTGTGTTATAATTTGCTTTATGTTTCTCAGTTTACCGATGACGATTTCGAGATAAAATCCTTAATTCTTTGAGAAGTCTGGTTTACAAGATTTTTAGATTTGTGAGAATCTTTCGTGCTGATTTTATTGCCTCCACTTCGTGAGTCCGTGGTTTGCTGTGGTTTGTGGGATAAGCTTTGCTGCTGACTAGGGTTAGGGTTTTGTTAGATCTGGGGGGGTGATTGGAGATACTCATTCATATACTGTGATCTAGATGCGCAAGTCGTTACAACTTAGAGCTGGAAGCAAGCGAGGAAGGAAGCATGCGTTTTCTCTCTCTTTGCAACTCGAGATCATAGCCACCGATTAAACTCGTACTCCTGGATGGCAAGTATTGTGGAAGAGGCGAAGAGGATTGTTGGATACATGTGAACAGTAATAAGCCTATACCAGTTGATATGTGTGTGTATGGTTGTAACCGGTTCTAGGACATAGAATTTATTAGGTGGTGCAAAACCATGCTTTTTCTTGACTCAAATGCAGAATCATGCTTAGAAGATGCCTTTGAAAGCTGTTTACTAGCGATCCTGACTTGAAATCTCTAAGACACTTGTACCTTGAAATCCTGTGTGTCTCTCTCGACAAAAGTTGGCTCTTGTCTGGTTTAGGGTTAAGATTAGATTTCTCGCCATAGTAAGCATGTGTAAGTTAGGGCAAAATAGCCGGTTTGTTGTTGGGCTTAATTCACACACAAGCTTTACTTCCATGTAGAAGCTCAAGCTGATTGGGGTGTGGTTCACAGAGCTTTCTAAGTTTGTGAGTGCTGTAAGCCCCATAAGCCGGCTTACTCGATGAAACCATAAAAACTTTGCATATTCAATAAGCTTAACTTGCATGCTAGGAAAACCAAATTTACATCGCTTGAGCTTCTCCATATAAGTGGGTTGTTGTTTGCTTCTCATTTAATTGTACCTGTTTGGCTATGGTTTACTGTTTTATGAGTGAAAAGCTCAAGCTTGAGCAAGGTCAGTCAGTATGTCAAGCGAAGCCGCACTTAAACATTTTTGCTTTGCTGATGTGTGCCCATATGCACTGATATCAGTAATGGTATGTAATTGACTTCTTTAGATGTTTGCTTCCCTGCTTTATTTCCTAATGTATTCATTGCAAAAACTTACCATGTTTCATTTATTACAGGTGAGGACTGTGAAGGCCACCAATGTCTCCCTGAGTGCAACTGTGCAAGACATTAAGGAATTCTTCTCCTTAGGATACATTGAACATGTGGAGATGCAAAGGTTTAAAAAATTTACAATGTGTACCCAACAAGATTTCACTTTTTTTTTGCTTTCCCAAGAATGCCTTTTACTAGCATGCTCACATGTTCAATTCCCTTTTTCTTGGCAGTGGTGATGAATGGTCTCAAGTTGCTTATGCGACTTTTAAAGATGCGCAAGGAGCAGAGACTGCACTTCTTCTTTCGGTGAGTGACTGAAGGCCTTTGTATGGTTCAGTAGAGTTGTTACAATCTTTGATTCTCCAATTGTTCGCTATTCTTCAATCCTATGTCCTTAGTTGAACTTTTGCTCCCTTCATTGTCACATGTATATGTCAAGTGTTGCTGTCTGATGCTATATCTTGTTTCTGTACTTATCATCTCAATGGAAGTATCTACATTTTGACACGCTTGGTGTTTCCTGAAGTCCGGCTTCTGTTACAATTTGTGAATTTATAATTCCCTTGTTAATTATTATGTTTGCTGATGATGGTCGATCACCATGGAACTTCTACTAGATGCTTTTGCCAAAAAAGAAAGTAAAAGCGAGGATTTTTAGCAGCATTTTCATTTCTCACAGGGATTTGACATCCATGCGATATTGTTTTGTTCAAGAAAAAAATATCTCTGAGATGGCATTCTAATTCACTGTAACAGGGTGCAACAATAGTTGATCTTTCTGTCATCATCGCACCTGCTCCAGAATATCAACCGCCCCCTACTGCCTCTGCTCCAACAATGGTATGCGATGACTCAATTTTGTATGTTTACCTATTTAGAGTTTCTTTTTTAGTATGTTGCTTAAGTGGGGTTGCATGCTGAATTGAACATGACACATATGGTAATTCTGCATGCATGTATGTGGATGTGGGGAAATCTGTGTTTTGGTTTAATTTCATTGAATTCAGAGGCAGAATTAGCCTAGGTCTAAGCCCCGGGCTAGGTCAGCTGATTTTGAGTCGACTCTTAGACTAATTCTATTTTTTTTTATGATTTTCATAAATTTTACATGAACTTTGCTTGTCAGGTCTCGAGCTATAGCCCAGATAGTCCGAGACCTAATTCCTCTACTGATTGAAACCGTAGTACTTAAGTTTTGTTGGATATCATGTACTTTTGCGTATTCCTGTTTCTTAACCATAAATGAAATCCATAGTCGCACTGTAGGTTCATGCCTAGTCTAGTTGACAAATGACAAGCAGAACCTGTGACAATTTTCTTTAGGTTCCATACTTCCATTAGTAGATGGTCTTCTTGATTAACTAATTTTGAGGTCATAGTCAATAAGAAGTTTGGCAGTCCTATTGGCGTCACACTAGAATATACTGGGATTTTGCTTTGCTTAGAGTTAAGATATTTTCATGCCAAATATTTTGGTCAACTGCATGCATGTCTATTTGGCTTCTAGATGCTCCAACTTTTGACATGCATGTTGTGCTAGAGTTGCGCTGGTGTTCATGCACCTGAGCTATATGCTGCATAGATATGGACACGTGTGTCAGACACAGGGACGCTCATACACACATACATACAAGCTTGTCACGATGCTCTAGCAAGTTACGGCGAGCATGGGGCGCTTGGACACCCATGCGCCCGTCATGGCAAAAATTAGACGATGGTAATAAAAGTAGCAAATAATACTTTATATGGCTGAGACTTAAATAGATATACCTTATATAATACCTCATCTGGCAAGGAATTAAATAAGCATATCACAAATTTTCCAAATAACAACTAAGTTAACTAACATTAGTACACAACACACCCTCAAGGTTTTAATTATTCAATAATATCCTAAGCCAGTGATGCACAATAGCATTATATCTTCACAAATTAATGCAAGTAACATTGAAGTATTGAACACCACTAAACTGCAACCATGGTAGATCAATGTTACTAGGCATGCTATTTTACCGACCATCAAACAATTCAGTAGCAGAATCAACATTTTTTTGGAAAAATTTCACAACTCGAATATTTAATAGCATGAACAAATAATGTTAGCAAAAGTTGCTATTTTGATTCTATGTGCAATACAATCCAGCGATCCCAGGTGTTCGCCTAAGTTCTAGGGCCTGGGCGAATGGCCTCGGCGTCAGCCTTCGGTCGCCTAGGCGACGCCATGACAACCATAATTACATATATATAAATATAATAGTATAATGTCAAAATTCATCATAATTATGCCAATATGCCATTAACCATAGTAGGAAATAATATAATTAGTGTAGGAAATTTGACATATAGACTTGAACAATCAAACAACAAAAAAAGGTGATGACTGATAAGAAAGCAGGAATGACCAATGATACATTAAAAATAGTGCCACAAACAAGAGACAGAATATTTAGATCTGACATGTCGGAGTGGAGAGGAAGGAGCATGAGAAGTTTATGATCTGACCTAGGCGGGCGAATAGAATTGCATTGCACTGCATAGTCTCCGCTGCTACTACTGGTACCAAATACTGAATTACCGATATGTTCTTATGCTATTTGATACTCTGGCTACTGCACAATAGTCGTGGCGGGGAGCAGGCCATGGGTGAAATTAGAGTCCCAGTTGGTGGAGACAATGCTGTCCACAAGGCTGAGGATGTTGTCAGCGCTATGCATGCTAAGGGCTTCGTCCTGGGCGAAGACACCATTGGCAAGGCAAAAGCTTTTCATGAGAAGTATGGCTTCACATCCGCGGCTGACGCCAAGGTCGTTGTAGTATAGTGGTGAGTATTCCCGCCTATCACGCGGGCGACCCGGGTTCGATCCCCGGCAACGGCGATTTTTTTTTACCCTTCCAGTTTTGTCAGTTTAGCGTAGTCTTGCCCATAGAGCAAGTTAGTGGCATTACAAGAAAAATATCAAGCTTCGACATAGATGATGTTTTGAAGGTTCATGATGCTGTTGTTTGTAATATTCTAAATTTCACATACTCAAAATTTAAAATTTTTCTTGCATTTTGTTAACGTTTGAATTTTTGCTACTTAGATACTTGGGGCACCAAAATAAGTTTATAATTACACGTCATGCTTAGTACTACTTAGATACTCAGGGCATTAAAATATCCCAAGCATCACTTTTAATCGTGAGAAACTAATATGCGAAGTCATGGCTGAAAATAGCTGGTATATTTTGATATGGATATTTTATACTTCCAAAAACCCAACTTGCTTATTTATCTGGGTGGATGTTAAGAGGGGTGGTACAGTGGATGTATGATAATATGTGGTTTGGAGTAGAACCGCTCAGATAATTCTAAGGATCGAATCTGATCATGACCTCCCATTGTAAAAACAGTGCAACCATAAGTCTACAAATTGCAACTTGGCTAAGTAAATCTATCGAACCCCCGAACTCATTTCACAGGTAGGGGAAATGAGTGGAATAGTAAAAGGGTAAGAATGGGCTAAAGGGTCGCCAAGGGGAGGGTGAAGATTGCCAGTCGTGTTAGCATTGTGGAAAGTGGAGTTTGAATACGTTAGTATCCGTGATAATCATCCCGTGCAACGTATAGAACCCACTGCAAGTAGGAGCAGCCTATAGGGTGAGATGAGACAAAAGGTGTATTATATTTTGAATAGTTAGTACGACGATTGGATTAGCTACATGACTACGGAATCATGTTAAGCAAAATGAGCTAATTATCTCTTGTGGGTAAGGTGTACAAACTCCACAGTGTGAAAACTATTCGAATAGCCGTGTGTACGATCAAGGGCGGGCATGAGAACTTGATATAATTCTATTTCAAAACTTTGTGGATAGAATTGGAAAAGTGACGGGCCGTAAAAAGCCCTGATTTATGTTGCCCTGGGTGTCGCCCTAGTGATAAAGTTAGGCAGATATGACGCCGAAAGATTAGCATGAGGTGCAGAAACTATGTAACGATGGATGAAATCTATATCGCTATTATTATTGTATTCTTTTACACATTTAGAAAATCATTTTTAGCTAAATCTGCTAAGTCTTACGAATTTCTAATTATTGTAAATTTTAATGCATTTGGCAAATAAAAATAGCTCGAACCTTCCTTTGACAAGCCATACATCTATATAATTGCATATTGTGTGTTGGCTCGTGGAGCACGATGGTTTGTGCTCACCTTCACTTACTCAATTAATCCAGAATTAGGAGTCAAATTACTACGCTTCAGCAATACACCTGGTCGTAATGGTAAAAAAGCTGAAGTGACCAAAAACTAAGTCGCAAATCCTAGTTGGTTGCCTGTGGCCACGTCCTGAGGGTCCCACCTATGTGTTCTATTTCTGCTACTGTATTTTATTGATTTCGGCCTGATCGGCCCCTGAGTAAGTCTACTATTATATTTATGCTTCTGTATGATATGTACTCTGATATTTAGTAATGTATCTATGAGCACTATCTACTAATCTAGGGAATAGTACAGTAAAATTATAGATGATTCTAGATTATTAAATCTGGGTCCCATATTGTTGTTGTCACAGGAAGAGTTGCTTGTCACGCCTGGTCCACCACTCTGTTGTGTCAACTCAGCACAACTCAAGCTTCCCTTGCCAAGCCACACAAACGCCATCACCAAACCATGTTGCAAGGTACAACGTACGCTAGCTTGTCCCTTGCAAATTAGTATCATGTGTTGGATGCGGACAAGCCTCTTGTTCTTCCATTGCCTTCATCCACAATCAACTAGCAAGCTACTTACCTACTCCACTGCACTCTGTTTCTGCTCAAGAGTGGCCAGTCACGACACAAGGGGAGAATAATTAATCCAACAATTAATCAAGTGCCTCATTGACCCCTTAAATCAGTTTGCTCAAGCTGAAAATTTTTAAACAACTTTTGTTAGTTGAATTTTTAAACAACAAGAGAAAGAGACAATATGAATCAAGCACTGTTGCTTGTCATGGGTATGCAGTACATGGTTCAGATCGTTGTCAGCCACTGTGCTATGGCTTTCCCGTGCTTCTCAACTGTGCTTTTGACCCAGGCTTCTGCCTAAAAAAAGCTGGTTGCTGCTTGCTAAATTGGCTACATCCCTATGTATTTATCCATGCAAGAGTGTCTGGTCTCCAGGATCAAATTCTGACGCCACATTGTTCATTGGCTGCAGTTCAGTTGATAAATTTTGCGACTTGTTGGTTAAGTTCTCTGTGACTTGGAAATAACGGTTTTCTCATCAGTGTCGTGCACACGTGCTTGTGCTGAGATACTGGTGATATAAAATCAACTGATAACATGCTATCCTTGATACTGTTGAACTAGAACCTCCAACTTATTTGGATTTCTAAGAAAGAACATAACAATTAACTTCATGGGTAAAAAAGAAGAAGGCATTTCAAAAATAGTAACGAGATTAAGGCAGCCAAGAAGTTTCTGGCTGACTTTATAATGCATGACTATGATCCCATGGAGTGTCTTATCTGGTTGCACATTTTGGCATGCTGCTTCATTAGGAAACAAATAAGTGTTAGAATAGGAATTCCTTTGTGTTTTCTTATATTCGTACAGTATATTTCCTTGTAATATCCCCTTGTACTCGCTATATATACTGTCTATTGAGCCTCATGAATATACACACAATATTCATAATATGGTATCAGAGTTAGGACACAAACCTAACTCCTTTCGTTGCCATCCTACCACCACCATCGGACCACACCGCCACCAGCCAGGCTGTCGCTTAGGTCGATGGATCCGCCACTACCCCGCTCCACCCAGGGCCGACCGACCGCGCTGACCACACTGTTGCCCCAGGCTACCTCCCCACCGCCCGAAGTCGACCGACCATTGTCACCGTCATTGGCTGCCTTGGCCGACCAACCGTGTCGCCTGGAGCCGACCATTGAGGGCTGCCTCCCCGCCATATCAAGCCAAACGCCGACTATTGATCACGCCATCACCCGTGGCTGTCGCCATCGCCACCGTTGTCCACCGCTGGCAGCCTCTTCGGCCGCCTCAACCGTCGCCCATAATTTTTTAGAAACCGTATAAGTTTCTTTAGAAACCATATTCGGTTTCTATAAACACAGACTTTTGTTTTCTAAAAAAACTCATACACACACATACACACGTACATACAACTATGTTATTTTGCGCTTGCACGCACTGTACACGCCAAAAAAGTTATTGTCGTGCGTAAGAGAAGTTATTGTCAAATCCATGTAGAGTTACTGCTAGTTGTAACACTACAACTAGCAGTAACTCTATATGTATTTGGTAGTAACAGAGCTCGCAAATGGCAGTAACTTTCCGACGCGTATTTTACACCTGCGTACATAATAGTATATATATACGCACATATATATACATACATATATACATATACATACATATATATATATGCATACATATATACATATACATGTATAGTATAAATAACAAGGGCACCATAATGCCCAGAATCTATGATTGAGACTTTTCATCCATGATTAAGACTTTCCATCCATGATTGATTCAGCATACTAAACCAATGATTGCCTTTCCAAATTAACGTCTTTTTGAATTAATGAATGTTTACAAGTTTGCCTGATATATTACACTTGCACGCATCTAAAAGCAATCCAAAGATAGGGAGGCTTGGTGCCTAGACACCATGGTGCCCCATTTCAATGTCCTATATATACATACATATATACATATACATACACATATATATACATATACATATTTATACATATGGATATATATATATATATACATATATATATATATATACATACATATGTCTATATATATACATGTGTATATATACACATGTGTGTGTATGCATGTGTATACACACACATAACGTTGATCTAACCGCCGCGTCGTCTAGTGCCGCCTGTTAGACTTTATTGCCCTGGTCGCTGCGCCATCCTGCGCCGCCTACTGATGGCTTCTGTTCCATCAGCTGCAATTCGATTCTCAGGAACAAATCTCTGTAGGACAAACTACAAGTTGTGATCTTCACTCATGGAGATCATGCTTGATGGTCTCTGCCTCTAGGGATATATCACTGGTGCTCAACCTTGTTCGCCATCACCGGTTCAACATCCTCCCAAACGGTCTACTTTTGCACCTCCTATAGAAGATGAGACCACCAAGAAGGAGGCAGAGGTTATTACTGCTACTGTTGACGCTACTGATGAGGCCTTTCAGTATGCCATAAACGCTTTTGATCTCTGGTGTGCTGATGGGGCCCGTGTTTGAGCCATCTTGGTGGTTAGCGTCGATGACTCTATCTAACCAGACATTATTGTTATGCGTTCCACTCGTTAGATCTAGGAATACTTGCGTGAGCGATACCAGCAGAGCAGCGATGCTTAATTCTTTTCACTTCAGCATGAGTTAGAGATACTTTGCCAGGTGGACTCCTCCTTCGAAGACTTCTACCGAGCGCTGGCTAGATGAGCTGGCCTTTTTTGCTTTGACAGGAGTGTCATAAAGTACAAAAGGCGGATTGTGATCGTCTTCGCCTTTATGACTTTGTCTATCGTCTTCACCTATAGTTTAAACCTGTCAGGGCTCAACTACTAAGTCACTCACCACGACCAACTGTTATCGAGGCCATTTCGACACTTTGTGCTAAGGAGCTTCGCTGTGGGTTAGCAGTACAGCCTATTCCGACTATGCTTGCTGCCCCTTCTACTTTGACTATAATTCCTCCTCAAGCACCTATTTCTACTCTTGTTTTCACACCAATTGGGATTCAGTGCAACTTTTACAATAACTTTGGACAACTACCAAAGTTGTGTGATGCGAAAAAAACGAAATAAGACACGTGGGGGTGGACGATCCAAGAGAGGAAGGGAGGCCCTTTCTCTATAAGAGGACAAATCAACACGTAAGGTTCTCAACGAGGTGACTCTGTTCAGTAGTTTTGTCAGGCTCTTCTTCAACAGCTCTCTCATAGCTCAGCAGGTTCTGCCAGTCTAGCTCAAACGTCTCCTTTAGGTACCTCTTAAGTTCTAGACTCTGGTGTCTCTTTCCACACGACACCAGACTCTACATCTCTCATTTCAGTAAGACCTCCTGTTTTTCCCTCCACATCTCTCATTTTAGTAGGACCTCTTGTTTTTCCTATCTCTGTTCGGATAGCTGATAATACTTCTATATTTGTCATCTGTTAGGATACTCTTTTGTCCATTTACTTTTTTTTATTCCAATTGTTTCCTATATTCCCCAGTGTACCATGCAGCTTCTCTCGGTGGGTCAACTCACTGATTTCAACTGTAGGGGTAATTTTGACTCTCACACCTTTTTTGTCCAAACTCAGTGTGTGTGATCCACTATAAATTTTGACTCTCACACCTTCTTTGTATTTCTTTATATATGTATGATATATTTTCTTATAATATCCTCTAATACTCGTTATATATACTGTCCATTCGGCCTCATGAATATAAACACAACATTCATAACACCTTACATAAGCAGCGCACCGGATTCCAATATTTGAGTCTAGCTAGCAACCACAAACTACTGGCACTTCAAGTTTGAACTCAAACATCCTGTGCTCACAAGTACAGCAACTAAGATCTGCCAAGGACAATTAGAAGACAAATGAAATAATTGAAGATGATCCCTTTCAGTAAAGCACACAGCCCAAATGGATCATATAAATTTAGAAAGTAGAGCAAGTTGCATATTCTTTTGGTACCTCAGAAGCTGTGAAAGACCATTCCAGTTTCATTCTTACTTGTTAGTTTTGGATAGCAGATAGCTTGTGCTTGTTTTCAGGTGCAGACACAGACTCACAGGTTCATGGTTCAAACATTTTCTTACAACAGGTTGCATTCTTTTCATGTTATTTCTAAAGAATTCTTGTTGCCAATAGTACAGGCATATTCTAAAACAAATTAGTTCGAGAATGGTCAATCCAAGCAGCACAATTTTGCTTAATCTGCACGCAGAAGCAGCAAGTTGACTTGGCACGCACAGAAAAAAATGTTGCTTTACACTGAAATTGCATTGCTCATTCAAAGACATGTAGATTTACAAGGATTTATCTGACTAGATTCATATGTCCTGTTCGTTTGTCCACAGAGAGGAACCCGCTCTTTAATCCTAACATTGATGTATGATGATGGCAAATTGGCAATGAAAAATCCAAACCTCGTAAGAACAATATATTTGCTTTTACTGATAATTTACGCCGTCTTAGATTTGCATGAACATGGACCAGGCCGTGACAAGATGCGGCAAACATCATCAAGCCCCCGGTTTCAGCATGGTAAAGTCAACTGATACATGCATGGATGCAACACAGTCCGCTTTCTCCTAACTAACTAGATTAGATTATGCAACATATTGTAAATAATAACATTACAGAAGTTTTCAGGTCACAACACTTGTCGGCTTTCTAGTATACCATGACACCGAGGAGACCACCTGTGCATTGCGAGTCGAATATCTGAAGAGGAAGTGACCACCTTATGGCCTTGTTAGATATGTATATAGCCTAGGGGTTTTCATGTATATTGGGCACCCCTTAGCACCTCCCACACAGCCAAACTAGGATATTACTATGGAACGTTATTGTCAAAATAAAGAATAAACAATAAAAGCAACAATAGAAATCACAAAAAAATTAAAACTTAAAGGTACTTTATTAAAAAAAATCAACGGAAGCTGAAATAAGTGTTTGAAACATGGGACCAGTCCACTTCTAATCAAATGAAGAATAAAATAAAATGGCATAAATAGTGGCAAGCCATAGTACTGAAACTCGAGTGCTCCCACCCATGCATATTGCTATCACTCCACTTGCATTTTACCTAAGAATGGAAAGAGCAAACGTGAGATTTGAAAATCTCAGCAAGTACCCAACAATGGTCACAACACGATGAGTAAAGGGCAGATAATGCAACCAAGATATACAAAGTCAAGCAATATAAGCAAGTAATTGACACATGCAATGAATTTAAGTTACCGGAAGCACTGATATAGATCGGAAACAAAGATCATAGAAATAGTGTAATTAAAGATAATTTGTTATTTAGCAAGTTATACCCGGTTATACAAAGATAGTCAGACACATCCTTGTTCTTGACTGTATAACCGCCGACAGGGTGTAATATCCTGTGCAACGAGAATGTACGACTCCCATACGTTACCAGGTGGGTAAAAATCTCCCATATATGTGGGTAATCCCGGGCTAGGTAACTGTCATTTTTTTTATTAGTGAGTTATTCAAAATGTAATTGAAAGGTCGATGGTGAATTAAGGTAAAGTTATGAGGGTAATAGGTTGATACAGTTGAGAACGGAAAGACATGATTTGTAATACAAAGCGATGAAGAACGATGATCTGATAATAGCGTACTAAGACCTGTCCTAAAGGGAATACTAGAAGGAGACACACAAGGGTTGCTAATTATACAAGTTTACTACATGATAAGTGATTATTAGTCAGATTAATGTACCACAACTAAATCAGCCGAGGCTCACAATCAATAATGTACAATTAAAGGATCATGGAAGCAGGATAAATAAATAAGATGCCCAATGTTAAAAGATTACTAATGGTTAACCTTAGATTTGAACATGCTTATACGCTACCCCAACAATAATTTAAGTATCTATTCCAATCCCTAACTAAGCATAAAATTTAAGTATCTATTCCAATCCCTAACTAAGCATAAATTCTATAGCCAAGCACTATACCAACAACAAGCGTACAACACTAACTAGCCTAGCACATTAGAATCTATCTAATTCTACAAGCAACACACAACTGGCAACCAATGCAATGAAATAATCGAATACTAAGCTAATGATGACACATTATCATGAAACGGTAATGTGTGAAAAGATAGGTTACGACTGCGAGATACTTGCCTTGGGCACACTCGACGGACACGCTGCACAACAGATCTAAAATGCGCAACTGCCCAACTGCTCTCTCAACAGCTATATGCGAATCTACAAGATGGAATAGAAGGCAACATATTAGATACAGATGAATTTGATAAAGGAACAAAAGGAGATGAATCTGACTGGAGAGGAAACGGGTTCGCTAGCCCCAACAACCGTGTGAAACGCCGTTTGGCCAAGCGAAACTACGATTGGCCACGTGAACGATCGTTCAGCTAAGCGAAACGCTGTTCGGCCGAGTGAACAGCCGTTCGGCCGTGCGAAACCATATTCAGCTGTGTGAACGGTCATTTGGCCGCCGGCCGACGCCACCAAGCCGCTACCGCCCGCACGCCGCCGCCGCTGCCACACCATGGCTATCGTGCGCACCGTCGGCTACCACCGCTAGACACACGGAGAGAGAGAGAGAGTAGATGGGAAAACCTGGATCTGGAAAAGCTGCACACGGAAAAGAATAGAGAGGCCCCCATTTAAAGCCATATCTAGATTAGGATTTTTATTATTATGTTATTTATTTATTTTCTTTTTTTTGAGTGCTACACACCCTATACATATTGACCGTTTGATCCATTGGAATAGAAAGGCCTCATCCTTACATGGTATTAGAGCAAGGTTAGGGTTAGTGTTTGGTCGTTGGTCGCTCATCTGCTCTTCTCCTCCTACCCACCCCGCCTCCTCCCTGCGCTTGGCGCTGCCTCCTCCTCCCGCTTGGTGCTGCCCGAGCCTGCCGGATCCACCACATCGCCCTCCACTGGATCCACCACTCTAACGTCGTCCCATCGCTGAATCACCGCTGCCGCCCTGACCCCCCAGCTGCCGCAGCCCTGGCCCCAGCCAACCTCGGCCAACCACGCTGCCCCTCGACCAACTCCATCACCAGCCACCCCAGCCATTTCTGGTTGTCCCGGTCCTAGTTTCGGCTTGATCTGCTCCAAATGGCTATCGCCGGTGGCTCCTTCGCTATCCTGCTCCCCTCAGTTCGTTTCGATGGGATAAACTTCCGGGAGTGGGCTGTTCACCTGAGGTTTCACCTTAACAACCAACGTCTCTGGGGTTATCTCATTGGCGAGCACCCCTGTCCGCCTCATCCTACACCACCCATTCAGCCTGTTCTTCCTGCGGGTGCAGATCAGGCAACTCAGAAGGAAGCCAATGCTACACTGGAGGAGGTCTTGGAGCTCTACTAGTATGAGCTGCACGCCTACGAGCAATGGTAGGATGCCAAGTCTTGTGCTACCGCCATCCTGGTGGATAGCATAACAATGGACATCTCCATAGATGTGGTGGAGTTGCCGATGACACAGCTTATGTAGGAGCGCCTCTGAGCTCACTATCAGTTGACGAATGATGTTATATATCTCTCAGTTGTGCACTAGGTGCATTCTCTTCAGCAGCTTGATGCCACCGTCAATGACTTCTACTAGCAAATTTCTGAGGTGTGACGTCCCCCGAAGGGCCCTGGAGGTTCCCTCCACTCAGGTGCCGGCGCCTCTCGTCAGGGTTCCTCTGATGATGTCACACAATAGTTTCTCTCACTACTCCAACATCTCGGTGTCGGCTCGTCCTTAGACTCCTCGGGATCTACTTGTCTAGCTCTTGCTTCTCAATAATCTTCTACGCCACTGCCTCCTCCCTCGTCGTCAGGTATCCTATCTCTGTGGATCTTAGACTCTAGTGTTTCTTTTCACATAACACCAGATTCTACCTACCTCACTTCCATGTGTCCCACTATTTTTCCTTCCACTGTTTAGACTGCAGATGGTACCTCTCTTCCTGTTACAGGTCGAGGCACCCTTTCCACTTCTTCCTTTAATGTTCCTGTCGTCTCTCATGTTCCTCGACTTACTATGCAGTTTATGTCAGCTGGTCAGATCACTGATCATAACTGTCGTGTTGTTCTTGAGTTTGACTCCTATTGTGTCCAGGACTACTGCACAGGGACTCTGCTTGGTATTGGCTCTTGGCACCGTGACTCGCATTGTCTTTGGGAGCTCGATTGGCTTCATCTTCCTTCCGCTATCTCGACCATCCAGTCAGCCGCTACCAGTACCTCTGGTCTTGCCACGTCTCCTACTACCTCATTTGCTCAGTGGCACCATCGTTTCGGTCATCTCTGTGGGTCACATCTATCGTCACTAGTAAGTCGTGGTGTTCTTGGGTCTGTTTCTAGATACACCTCTTTATATTGTATGGGTTGCAAGCTTGGCAAGCAGCCGTAGCTCCCCTATCCCTCTAGTGATTTTATTTCTACTCGTCCTTTTGATTTTGTTCACTTTGCTATTTGGGGCTCGGCTCCCTTTATTTCGAAAAGGGGTCATCGATACTACGTGATCTTTATTGATGATTATTCTCACCATACTTAGATCTATTTCATGTCCTCTCGCAGTCAAATGTTAATATCCATTGATAAGTTAAATCTGTTCTAATCTAGACAACATGGATAAATATAGTTTATATCCATTCATAAAGATCCATGTCTAACCCAAATCAAATAATGTATATTGATCTGATTTCTTATCTGAAGCCCACGATAATTACAGATATGATTTTACTGGTATATATGTCATATGGCATCTGATCCGTTCCAATTGAAGAAGCAAAATTTTCATTACATGTAACTGATGATGTCAAACAAGAGGAACAAATCAAGGACCGGAGCAGCGAGTTCAGTCTCGAAACAATCCTTGTTGACTCACTTATATTATCATATCATATTAATGGCTTTCTACACGTCTGCATTAGAACAGTGTACCGTTAATTGAAGTGAATGCCTAACATTGTTTAATCCAACTCTGTCTTGCAAGGAAACTCCAAACTTAATCCATCAGACCTAGATCGATGCCCACACTGTCATCAACAGAAGGCAAAAGTACAGCCTATTTGGGATTGTTTAGCATGTAATATGCGTGGAGATACACGTGAAGTGCTAATTAAAATCAGCGTAGAAACTTGGACACAAGCCACACCAAATTGTAACAACTACGGCCTAACAGTGGCATGTGGTGAGTAATTGGATCACGCAAAGATTTGGTCCGAGTTCTTCATCAGATTCTGTTTACTAACTACACTATTATATAATGGATGCAGTCTGATGCATGTTGCAGTATATTAAGCTATTCCCTGTTGATCCAGATTAATTCTCAATGTTGCCATCATATGAAAGACGTGATGACAAGTCTCCTCATATATTTTAAGGCAGCATTAGACTAAGTTAAGATCCTAATTAACTTAAAGAAATCCCCATTGGTTGACTTAACCGTTTGGATCCTTGTTTGCTTCCACAACTCATCACATCTTGCGTCAGTTAATTACTTGATTAGGCTTTGCAAGATGAAGACTTCAATTATGTATATTATTGTAACTGAAGAAAATAAAGGTGACACAAAATGCCTTATCTGCCATCTTAAAGTTCCATGTGTGATCCAGTAGTCCTCAATGGATAGGGCATATATTGTCCTCAGGGTGATAGCAAAATTCAGCAAGAACATATCTCTATATTCCTATGTACTTTTGGAGTTTTGGTTATGATTGAGCAAACCAGAACCCCGAAATGCCCAATGATAGAGCAGAAGAAAACAGCCAAAGGCGGGAATTATTAGCTCGCTGTATGATATACATAATTGACAAGTTGTTCTATCATATTTGCAATATTGTTGCTTCCAGTGATACACATTAATGATGGGCTGAAAACGATTGTTTCACTATAAACACATGGCAGTACAAGATGTCCACATAAGATTTCTTATCAGAATGAGTTACCCTTGAGTCGAGAGAAAATGTCAAGTTTTTGCCCAAACAGTTAAGGAATATAAATAAAAGAAAATCTTACAAGAAAGATCTGATGAAATGTTTATCCTGCAGTTCTGAATCTCCAGACACTACAATCTTTCCTCTGATTAGTAGAAACATAATTTGTATGAACTGATCACCATTGTGTAGGAGGACATGTCATTATCTATCACAAATTTTCAGTAATTTTAGTGTATTATTATGCCATAGATTCTACATTAAGATATGCTGCTATAATCGTGGATGATTTGAACTGGTCAGTAGCCTTCAGATTCATCATGTCACCCTCCTACTCCAAATAGAAGTTACTGAAAAGGATATAGTGGCGTCTCAATGTTACTAACAACGGCAAGACAACCATTGGTGTCTTTTGTCCCTACTGGCTAGATGTCTAGTTAGGTACTTATATATCTGAACTCTACTGTGGCATGCTTGCTAATTCATCCAGTAGCTAGATTAATTGCAGAAGCTACCAAAATGAAAACAAAGTTTCTTCCTGTCACGTCTACTCACATTATTGAACACAATGAAAATATGCTATGTATTTTCAATTTTTTGCATGAACTTACATGAAGTGGGTACAAAAATACTGGAGTGCAAACTGATGTGCTACTTCTGAACCTTACCCTGTGTGTGTGTGTGTGTGTGTGTCTGTGTGTTCGTCTTGCTGCGCAAGTTAATTGCCAATGCAGACATACTGATTTTCCCCCTTCATCAGAAACCGTAGGGAAATATTTACCAATTTCAGGTTGGCAATCGCACAAAGTCATATTACATAATTTTTTAAACCAGAGAAACAATTATAAAACAACCAGGTTGTTGAAGGGAAGTCTAACCAATTAGGATGTTTCATGCAGCAATGCTAATGGCAATTAGGACAGGTGTACATAGTTTAACAGGCCCTCTTGAAAGTGATAGTGATTGTCGTGACGGCGAACGACGAGGAGATCAAACAAGATTATTGATATATGTATATACTACTCAAGCATAGATCACATTATAGTCTGCATGACTGCACAAGACCTGAAACATCCACAGAAGTACATGTGTATGTATGCTGATCCACCCACCATAACCGTTTTGGTTGGAACCATGTTGGGTGGCTGGTGATGGTGAAGTCACATATAAGAGGGAGGAATTGTACTCCACATTAGTGTCTCTCCCAATATATCATCTTTGTTAGGCTTTAAGCATGCTAATTTGTGCTACATGATCATGCCTGAAATATGAACAGGAGTCCATCGGAGTCACTTTCCTGCAATCAATGCCCTACAATTTATATTCGCTTCATTGCTTATGCATGCCTGCATCACACAGTGCTATACAGTTTTATGATGTGTACGTATCGAAGAGTCCTAACATATATTCCTCTTTGCTTCTGTATCTCTGGCCACTGCTCACAACCAAACTAGCATGCATGCGCACTAGAATCCTAGGACAACAGGATCAGTACTCCAATTGCACAACTAGTCTTCTCAACACAGCACACTAAAAATTTCAAGTATTTATAGAGGGACCACATCCTATACATGTTCCTGTGGGCAAAAATATACTGAAACCAAGATGGTTTATCTCCCTGGCCTCTTGGTCTTTCCCACATCATTGAGATCATGGTATGCAGATAATTCAGCACTTAACCTTTGTTATATGTTTTATACGCGCTGCGTAAACTCTCTGACAGGCCTCAAACTAAGTAATTTGATACGAGAATATCAGATAGCTACTAAGCAAGTTTGCAAAGTAATTTGATACGAGAATATCAGATAGCTACTAAGAGCAAGTATAATAATCGGCCGTAAGCTGGCTAAATGCTGACGTGTAGGAGAGAAGGGAGGAGAGAGAGGATGAGCGGGCTGCAAGCTTACAGCCGACTTGGACACAAGAACCAAGAAACTTTGTGAGAGAGACAGGTGGGCCATGTATTAATGATGAAGAGCTAACTACTATATGGGTGGGCTAGGAGAAGGCTCCAAAAAACCTTACAGCCCGCTTGCTGGCTGTATTATTAGCCTTGCTCTAAAAGCAAGTTTGGAAAGTTGCGTTCTGCAATCACGAGTTTCATGTTATTACACTCTGGCAGAGTTCAGTTGCGCCGTGGGTGAACAAATGGACCAAACAGATGCATGGGATCAAGGCATCTCTGGCCACGCCTTCTGTAAGTTCCAAGGCCATTCCATCTAAGCAAGTCCTTCTTGGCAACACTATACCATGCACACTAAATGCAATTCCCGGGTTCAGCATTGGTGGGGAAACCATATCGCGTACGTAGATCGCTATGGAGACGGAGAAACCATTCGATCTCCCATATGAATTCCTAGAACTCGGATCACAAATCAACAAATGTTGCATTGGACTCATCAAGTGACTAGTGATCAACACTTCTTGTCAACAGTGACAGCTGAGGCACTATTTTCCCATGTTCGAAAATCAATCATATATGGAACTTCAGATTTCTCGCAAAATGGGTCAACAACATTCGAGCTAATTATTTCGAAGGTCAATCCCCGTATCAAGCTAGTGAGATCACCAAATTATATTGTGTGCGTGTGAGACAAGGGATCAGGTAGGTAGTTCCTTGTTCCTTGCTCCTTGCTGGGAGGAAGCAGCTCAACACGTGCCACATCGCACGAACCTCTGCCTCCTGCATGTCCACGTGCCACGCACACACTCATTCATGTGTCATCCATTTGTCAATACCTAAATAAGCGGCCACCACTGATGCATAATTGCGTACATATATATCAAATCAAGTGTGTGTGTATACACACACACACACACACACACACACACATATATATATATATATATATATATATATATATATATATATATATATATATATATATATATATATATATATATATATATTGTCTGTACTGTAGAATGAACTGATCCAGTACATATTTAGTATGCATGTTTTTTTGTTCCTTCTCAATTGCTAAATTTCCGGACTGGGTCGTCAAGTTTCAGTCCCGACAGGCAACAGTATATTGTGTACATCCATGTCGATCTATATCATGGAAATTAAAGGTTTTTGCTCTGTTGTCAAAGTAACATGTCACCCTCATTTGTAAGGACGACACTACGCGTTATTACTGCATCTCATGCCAATAGCGGATCCAGGAAAATTTTTTGGAGGGGCTGAAATACCTTCAGATCGATCTCAGCCCCTTCTACATTATACATCCATGGCTAAAAATTTAGGGGGGATCCAAGGGTCCGGTAACAATAGGGGGGCTCGAACCCCACCCCACCGCTGGATCCGCCGCTCTCATGCATACATAAAAGAGCACGTACATATATGCAAAAGCTAGCTAATTAACCCCTCGCAAAGAAAAAAAAAACCAGCCAATTAACAATAACCCTATATATACACCAGCTTTCACATCCACAGTAACCATGTACTAATATGCACCATCATCTACGGCAGTAGACATACAGATACCATCACGTACGCCTTAATTATACAGGTGTACTGGATGCGTGGAGCTAGCTAGCTAGCGTATATGCGTATACATGTACGTACGACCGTACTGCTTTTGTGTGGGACGGAAGCTTTGGTCTTAAATTTTCCGTGTATACTAGCTAGCTAATTAAGAGCCTCTACGTGAACTATATACACTCCAGTTGCGGCCAGGCAATACGAAAATCGATGTACGTAGAGTCGACGATTAAGGCCCCGTTTGGCACAGCTCCACCACCAGCTCTTTGGAGCTGTTTTGTGCCAAACGGGGTAAAGCAAAATAGCTCTACCCAAGGAGCTCCTTAAAATCTGCTGAGACAAAAATAGCTCCACCCAAGGAGCTGAAAAAAGTAGCTTCACTTGGCTCCACTTGTGAAGCCAAAAAAAATAGCTCCATTTGTGAAGAGGAGCCCTGCCAAACAGGGCCTAATAACAAACTGACGCAGGAAAACATGTACATATCTAACTAGACAACATGCATGCTTAAGCAAGCCCCGGCCCGTTAATTAACTATGCCCAAATCTGCATGCAACGACCGTACGACTTGGACTAATTGAACTCCAAAGTCAGAGAGACAGAGAGAGAGAGGGGCTGCGTCTCCTGCACACAAAGCTAGGAAAAAATCTACGGTATCCCCGTTGCACGATCGTGTTCATGTAACGAGCAAATAAGGTGGTAACATATGGTAAAATTACTGTAGCAACTATTTTTAAAATATTTTTTCGTACCATCTGGTACTGTAGCAAAAATAGAAATATTATTTCTGTATGGTCTACACTTCTGCTACAGTGCATTGCTACAGTATTTTTTTTTGCCATGTGTCACTACACCATTTGCTCGTTATACAAACCGGGTTGTGCAACGGAGATACGATGGAATTGCACACAAAGCTAGGCCTGCCTCATGATGTTAGGCTGCTCATGTATGCTATGCCGCCATGCATCCATCATCACCTCCTCATGATGCAAAACCTCTATAAAACCCCCCTCCTCATCATCCATCGTCCGCCCGACGAATTAACCTAAAAAGAGGAAGCGCAACTCTCATCTCACCTGCGTCTACAGCTCCCTTAATTCCTTGGTACGTACAAGAATATATACCTCTAGCTAGCTAGGCAGCTACAAGAACACGTACGTACGTACCAGGTACCACTTGCTCAATCCGGCCATGGGGAGGTCACCGTGCTGCGACAAGGAGGCCGGGGTGAAGAAGGGTCCCTGGACGCCGGAGGAGGACAAGCTGCTGGTCGACTACATCCAGAAGAACGGCCACGGCAGCTGGCGCCGCCTCCCCAAGCTGGCCGGCCTCAACCGCTGCGGCAAGAGCTGCCGCCTCCGGTGGACCAACTACCTCCGCCCCGACATCAAGCGCGGCCGCTTCACCGACGACGAGGAGAAGCTCATCATCCACCTTCACTCCATCCTCGGCAACAAGTACGTACGTGGTGCCACATCTTAATTAGCTAGCTATATATGTGCTATACGTACGTATTTAACGTCGTCCACTGCATGCATATGTATGTATGTATGTATGTATATACGCGCGACGACGTGTCGTCTCGCTCGTCTACCTTGATTCCCCTAACAGCTTTTCTCTGTGTTCGCCGCAGATGGTCGTCCATAGCCACCAAGCTTCCGGGGCGGACGGACAACGAGATCAAGAACTACTGGAACACGCACCTCCGCAAGAAGCTCCTCGGCATGGGCATCGACCCGGTGACCCACCGCCCGCGCACCGACCTCCCGAACCTCCTCGCCATCGCCAACCTTGGCGGCACCCTCGCCGCCGCGCACACCTGGGACATCAACGCCCTCAGGCTCCAGGCCGACGCCGCCAAGTTCCAGCTCCTCCAGGGCCTCGTCTGCGCGCTCGCCACCGCCACCGCGCCTAGCGTGGACCTGATGGCCCTCCTCGCAGCCAGCAATGGAGGAGTCGGACAACCCGCCGGCGCCGGCGTTGACCAGAGCAGGCTCCAGTACGACGGCCTTTTCAACCTGCCGGCGTTGACCAGCGCGCCGGCCATGCCGGGCGTCTCCCTCGCCGGGTTGTTGAACGGCTTCGGCGGTGGCAGTGGCGGGAGCGCCCTCGCCGGGGACGGGCTGAGCTCGACGGAGCTCGGGCACGGCGGGGCCAGCGGGAGCAATATGACGGCCGCGATGGCGCCACCATTGGTAGCGGTAGACGAGTGTCATGCCGGTGGCACCAGTGGCGGCGGCGGCATGTCGTGCGAGGTGACGCCGGCGTCGAGCCCGCTCGAGGGGCTGGAGAGCCTGAACCTGGATGACCTCAACACCGATGGTGGTTGGAAGGATTTGCTAGAGTGAGTACTTCTCCCATCAACTTTCTAAAAAAAACAACAAGTTTAATTTCCATCCAATTTGATTGGCTTTTATTTTCTTTATTGAACTCTCTTATTATAGTTCACTTGGGTAGTACACAAATACAGACAAACCCTTGTTTAAAAAAAGTGCAGACAATCAAATTCTAAATAACATGATAATATTAAGACATGGCGCAGCACTTGTTTTAGGAATCTCAAGATATAGAGAAATAGTACAAGCTCATGTTTTATAAAATATTGATTAATATAAACAACCTGGCAGGAAAAAAACCTGCAAAATTTGACAAACAAATTAAAGAGAGAACTCTTACTGCTTACTTATCTCACATGATTATTATTTTGACGCAGGCAAATGTCATGGTTGAACTCACACGGATGAGCCGTGAGGAGCTAGAAGGGAAGGGATATATTTCTTCATACTAAGTGAAGAATGAAAAACTAAAAAAGAGAGAGAATTCTTGGATTGGTTGCACATTTCGAAGATGTGAAGTTTGTTTGTTGTTAGGAGAAAGAAAACAAAAAGGATACGTACACTCACTGCAATGTTTAATTTTTGTTTATTTATTTTTTTTCTTGTTTCCTTTTTTCCTTTTATAATGAGGAAAATACGTGTAATGGTTAGTTTGTGACATAAATTAAAAGCACCTTCCTTTTCCAAACCCAAGTGTGACTATTCATATGTAGTTGTTGACACACGATTATTGTCAATGTTCCTTGCGTGATGAAGCTGAATTCAGGTCGTCACGGTATTGAAATAATTTTACATTGTGCAGCTTTCGTTGGATTAATTCTCTCTGTTAGAACTAGCTGTCTGTCTGTCTGTCCAAAATTATTGTCCTCTACAAAAAAAAATCTAAAATTGTTGTCGAGAGTCGCTTCCATGGATGGACCATTTCAATCTCCCCATATATACTTTAATTTGCAACAAAAATTCTATGGCTATGATAGTTTAATTTGTTTCATATAAACTATGGTTAGCCAAAAAAAACCAGTTTTATTCTGAACTGCATGTAGATCTTCCATTTCATATATATGTTCTAAGATAATGTTTTAGACAATTTCACACACACATAGTGCATAGAAAAAATAAAAAAAATAAAGAAAAGGAATGGTATATACCAACATGGCCCACCAGCAGATAGCCCTACCATGCACGCATGGGCATGTTCTTTTTGGCTGTGGCTTGTGGCTTGTGGACTGTTCATGCGAGGGATTACAGAGTAACAGAAACTCGCGTGCGGTTTTTACAGATATAAATGAAGTCGGTACAGTATGTATTACAATTAACTAGTAGATCATATTTTGAAAGATACTCTGTTTAAAAGCTAGTTACTATAGAAAAACCGAAAAGACAGCTTTTAGAAGTTGAAAAGAACAGGATCATATATAGGGCCAGTTCTTTTTTGTTGTGGCTTTTGGCTGTGGCTTTTGAGCTATTTGTACGAGAGATTATAGAGTAACAGAAACTCACGTGCGGTTTTTGTTAATATAAATGAAGTCAGTAAAGTATGTACTACAATTAACTAGTAGACCCTATCTTGAAAAATTACTCTGTTTAAAAGCTAATTACTGTAGAAGAGCCGAAAATCAGTTAAGTGCCATAACTTCCCTTCCGGCCTCTCGGGTCTTTTTCAAAACGAGGTTACTTGTTTGAGGAGTATTGACTAGTAAACACATCACTAACCTTGTTAGATGCATACGATAACATGCAAACGGTTTAAGATTTAAAAAATAGTTAGTTGGAGTTGAGAAGGATGGGTAGCTTGTGGAAGTAGAGAAAGTTACCCTAATCTTCTAGAGCCCCAAGTTGCATGCATGCCCTTAACTATTACTGACCACTACCAGATGAAAAAGCAGTCACAAGTTAATTAAACTAGCTTAAGCTAAACCTCAATTAGTGAAGCTACAAATCTTAGAAAATGGTAATTAATCTGATTAAGCTTGATTCATAAGAGAGACAAATAACTTTTCACAAGTCCAAAGAAGAGGGTGATTATATGTGTGTCTATACATACATGGATGTGCTATTCTACGCCTGCGCATACTGTGCGCACCAAAAAATTACTGTCGTGCGTGAGTGAAGTTACTGTTAGTTGTATAGTGTTACAACTGACAGTAACTCTATATGTATTTAGCAATAACTTTACGCACGCACGACAATAATTTTTTGGTACACAGAATAGTGTGTATGTATGTGTATAAGAAAATGATTCTATACTCCTGTGAGTACGTACTCCCAGGAGTCATATACCGCTTAAATGATGTTGTTATAGCTCTTTATCCTTTTGATCATACTCTAATAATAATTATAAGATACTTCAAAGTGAGTTTCGTAAAAATTTTTTTATCAAAATCCACTTTTTATAGTATAATTTGCCTATATACTCCTTTTATATATGGAAAAGAATATATGACAAAATAAAGGGTTCTGATGGAAATTGTTCAATTAAATCGTATTAAATTATCTTAAAATTAGTATTTAAGTATATAGAAAGTGATAAAGGGATAGACATGTTCGTTTAAGTGGTATATTAAAAGTAAGAGTATGTATTCCCGAGAGTACGAAAAAGGCTACACACACATGTAAGAAGTGACCTCAATAAACCTAGGCTATACCTCATGTCTCACGGGAAGCAATCTAAGACATTTTTGTGGTCGCAGCATGAATTCAAAGTCCTTGCCAACGAAGATTCCTAGGAGTACCATTGTGAGTACGACCAGTGGGAGCACACGGGTAACATTTATAGTCTTGCCGATGTGATCTTCGTTCCAAAACTCATAAATTTACTGTCGGTCAACAAATAAAATTGTTGTTAATATCGCATACATTTCCTATAGGGCTATTCTATGCGCACCTGATTAGAACGTTCACTCCTTGAAAATTGAGAGTACCCCTAGCAGTTCACAAGGAATGCAAGGGTAGAGGTACCCTACAAAAGGAGCGACCCTGTGCAAGTAGGTCCAAACGATTTGACTAAGGTGTATCGGCACTCGACACCATGTAGGAGGTGGTGGTGTGAGGGGAGGAGGCCGTCTGGTGGGAGGAGGAGGCGGTGGGGTTCCTAGGCCGGACCAAGGTAGTCGGCTGTGTGCAGAGGCTGACTGAGGCGACGGCGGGGGTGACCTCGAGGCGGCGGTGTGACCTCTAGGCGGCGGGAAATGGAAGTTCTCCAGACGGCGGCGGTGACAGTGAGCTTTGCCGGGGGAGAGAGGCGACGCGATTGAGGATTGAGGACGACATGAGGGGCGTGCGATTAGGGTTAGGGTGTCGAGATTTCTGGGTGAGAGGCTGGGCTGGCGTGGGCCTATTGGGCCGGTTGGGTCAATACGTATCGGCGACGTATTATGGCGTATCAGAGACGTATCAATGTGTTTTTTATTTATTTTTCGGGTGAAATTCTCCGATACTTCACTGATACTGTATCGGGACGTATCGATACGTATCGTCATATTGGATACGTATCGAGGATGGGTACGGCGTTCAACTGGGTCCTTGTCTTGCTGTATTCTCTCTGTTGCTGCGGTTTAAGTAAGTTTCAACCCTAATCTTCATAGCTCTGTAGTTATTGGAGAAAAGGGTTAAGTAAATATTTGAGGAGAATTTGAAGGCACTATTCACCTCCCCCTCTATTGCCTGTCTGATCCTGCACCTCCACATCCGTTCAGTTAGGAGACGAATCTTCAACTTTTTTTTTCTGGATTGGTCGGTGGTTGAACAGTAAATGCCTACGGGATTGTGTTCTGACGCTTTGGACGAAGGTTAAGAGCTCTTGCAAAAAGAAAACTCTTTTCAACGAAGCTCTGAACAGTAACAAATGGATCTCTGATCTGCAGGGCCCTTTCAACGCTCAGGCCATTTTGGACTTCTTAAGCTTGTCCTCCACCTTAAACCAAATATAGCTCAATCAGGGGAGCAGAGATATTATCATCTCATGGCGTTGGACGGCGAACGGCGTTTACTGCCCTAGCTCGGCCTACAGTGCTCTGTTCCAAGGCTCAAGTCTTCTTCCCTTTCGCTGACGAGCTCTAGAAAAGTGGAGCCCCCTTAAAAGCAAAGTTGTTCACTTGATTTGGACTTTCTCGAGACTGTCGAATCGAGGTATCCAGGCTCCCCCCAATTGCCTTCTCTGCGAGCAAGAGGAGCCGGAAACGGTCGATCATCTTCTTGTCTCCTGTTCAGTGGCAAAGCAGCTGTGGCATCGCACTCTCTCTTGGTTGTCACTTGGCACCACCATCTCTTATACCGTGCAGACGCTTCAAGATCATTGGGTGGCTCTGCGTCAGTCCGTCCTTCACTCCCAGCGAAAAGGAATAGATTCTTTACTCATTCTTCTCAATTGTATGATCTGGAAGGAGCGGAACAGGCTATGGCATGCCCAGTGACAGCTCGATTTCGAGGACTTTGTTAATTGTATCAACGACAGCTTGGTCGTCATCTGCCAAAACCAAACTAGGGGAGCTCTCTACCTCCGTGCTCTAGAGCCAGACTCTTCGGTAGTAGTAGTAGTAGTTGGCAACAAGAGTAGTTTGTCAAGATAGGCTTTCTTAGTCGTTTTTTCCTTTCTTCCAGCGCTCCTTCCTCTGAGTCTCTGTTGCTTTCCTTTCTCAGTCGTGTTTTACTTTTTGTTTCTCCCTTGCTTTTGTACTGCTTCCGCTTCTTAACAAATCAAACGCAAATCTCCTGCGTTTTCGCCAAAAAAACAGAAATCATACAATTAGTATACTTTTCATTAGCTGCTTGAGTATACTCTTAGTTAAAATGGCAGCTACTTGCGATGCCTTAGCTTTACATGACTTACCAATTCCTTTTTTGTTCTCTCTGGCCCTGGAACAGAAATCATACAATTAGTTAGCCAGTAGGTAGGACTCATTATCTGACGCCTCCAGCAATTTCTCCTCTCGCTTTCTGCTCAGGTCAGATTTTGACATGTTCATGTTGTGGCAAAGGACAAACGGACTACGGATAATTGTTGAACAGGAAGACCTTTTTTTTCTTTTATATTCACCAGCCTCAGGTTTGGCGGCTTCAGGAAGTCCACAGTGAGTTTCATATACATGTTGTACTGGGTGTATCTACCGACTACCTCTAGCCTTGTAGAGGAATAAGTGCAAGGAAAAGATGCAACACTTTTGCTTGTTTCTAGGCAACTTATAGAAGAAAAGAAACAATTCTAACTCTAGTTACTGTTTATTTGACCATAAATTTAATCAAGAGAGAACGAAATTGCAAATATAAGTACATGAACAGAAGTAGAAGGAACCTGCTATTTCAGACACGAAGTTTCTTTTATCATAGCGTCCAGATACAGCCATCTGATAAGCCAAGCAGTTAATGGTGTAGTTAGAATGCAGGTGACATTGCATCAATGCTTTAATATGTTTATTGTTTTCAGATTCTCTTAAACTTTATGCTTCAGCTAAATTAACGTGTGCACAGAAAAGCAAAGTTATACACCTCAAAAAAAAAAGGAAAGAAAAGTTATAAATAGCTTCCAATTCTATGCTTCTACCTGAAAAGATATGTAGCAGGAGACCTGAATCCCAAGAATTCTTAGCATGCCACCTATGCAATCCGGTCCACAAGTGTATGGTGACATGCACAGATTTACCTACCCGATGAAAACAATAATAGAAAATGCTTATGATGGCTGGAGTGCATGGTCAACATGACATTTGACTACCAATGTGTCAAATTGAGACTTTTGCTGTATAAAATGAAATTTGATCTCAAAAATATAAAATTTCTGAAATTATGTGACTTTTGAAATGTGTGAAAAGGGGGGACTTGAGTTCCTGCTCATTAGGAAACAAAGCGTTTGTGACACAGGCTAACCAACCGTACAAGATACGATGTGACCAACTAATCTATTAAAGTGGGACTTGCTCTGTGATCTCAAAGTTTCAAAATGGTATGTATTGCATTTGTCACTGCAGATTGTTCAACTTTAGTTTCAGACAAACTGACAAAACACATGCATAGGTTAGAAGTAGCTAGTAGCAAATTTCTCTTTTGCTCTACCTGAAAGATATGACAGTGGATCAGAATTGAACTCCCATTCCTTACATGCCACCTAAATATATAATCTGATCACCAAGCATTTGATCTACTCAATAAGTCAGGAGTAGTGACATCCTCCTCTCCTGCATTAACCAAGAAAGAGGTGATTTCCCATGCACGTGATTGTTACGACGTACTGCTTTGACCTGTTACTTTGATCGAATCATGGCTTTTTCTACAGTCTAAAAACACTTGTTTTTCTCTATTGTCAGATTAGTAAGGAAACGTGGGTAATTGATTGTTCTCTTGTATCACAATCTGAAGTACTTCAGGAGACATGTTAAGCATACGATCTGTTTAACGTACAAGTCACGAACTAATCATTTGACCTACAAATATATCATGTTAAAATTCCCCAGTTCTATGAAGTTGTCTCTGGTTTGTCGTTTCAGTCTGCAACTGCTCTCTTAGAATGAATAAATATGCAAATCTAGCACGCAAGGTAACATAGTAGGTAAACCATGGACCTAGAAAGGAACAACCACATACCTACCTACCTTTTGCAAGAATAATGCTATGTTCCAACCTAAAGCCTTCTCTCACTCTCAATTTCGTTGCATCACCCATGAAGAAAAGGGGGGAAATGTCACTTTGGAAAATGCGCTCTATTGATCCAACAACGGATGAAAGACAAATAATTACCATCTTTTACATTTTCTATATTTGTAAGCCCAGTAAACAATTTCGTTATAAAACTCTTGTGCATCACTCTGCACGCTATTCTGTTGAAACGGATTATTTCCAGCTTTTTGTTACACATTGTCAGTCATGGAAAAAAAATATGATAGTCAGTTAATACATGAAACTCCTGACAGAAACACCTTATTTGGCGCTGATAAACCCTTACTTGTTTCAGAATATGAGCAGATTTCTTCAAGAGAAGTTAATAAAATTGCGTCATGCGTTGCTTTTACAAAACATTGCACTAGTAGCAGAACAGCACCCGTAATCATCGTAAGATTAGTAGTTCGAGAAAAAGAAAAGATGTTTTAGTTCCGCACGAGGTAAAATGGATCAGGTAAAAAAGCAACAAACAATGATCAACAGCCATCATTCAGCGCATCATCGTGATCAAAAGGTATCTTAATCCTTCACGAGGTAAAACAGTCAGTTTCATGCGTGCACATTTACCAAATCTTTTTTTTATGTTCCTAATCAAAAGGTGTCGTAATTCAGCAGGAATTTTACCAAACAGACTAAGATGGCTGCATGTGGCGACAAAGACGAGACAGTTCATATACCCAAGCATAGCGTCGTGGTTTCTGATCACATGTAGCTGTGCTACTGCTGCTGTTTTGTTGATGCTTATCGGCAAGTGTTGCTTGCAGAGAACCATCAACCCGCAAAAGTTACAGCAACTATGCGAGTGATGTAGAGGCGTATATGGTGATACGATGGCTGTCTGAAATCTGAGAAAACCATATCAACAAGTCACTTTATCAGCTTCTATTTAGGCAGTTTGACAGCACGTTGGGAGCATATGGAGAAGGGCCTACCTACATGCATGCTGAGACAGATTGGGGACAAATCAATGACATCTAGCTAACATTTATTCCCAAAAAGTTTTTGTCCTAATTTCATCGAGAATTGTCGAAATGCAATTAGAAAATGCTAATGTTCTGTAACATCTTAACTTTTCATGGCAGCGCATGTGATTACCAGTCGGTTCTTTGTAATTTCCTGATCCTGAATACATACTGCACCATGCTAGATCAGTATGTCAGTTTCCCATCAAACTGAACAGAACGGGGATGCACGCAGAACGAGCTGTGCCTCACTGCAAGTATAAATACCGTCTAGATTCTTGGGGTTAAGCATTATTAGCATGTAACTCTCTGATTTGGCCTTTTGCCGATCGTAGTGGTGAACCGTAAGAGGTGGCAATTAATGTCGCTAATGGTCCACAGACCTCGTCAGTGTCGGCACATGACACACGCGTCCTCACTCGTGGTGCAGGGTTTCTGATTAATTAGGCAGCTGCTGCTATCTAATACGCATAACTGATGTGTTACATTCCAGGCCACAGGTCTAAATGGGCTGAACACAACTAAGTCCACAGAGCAACGGAGCACCAGACTTATAAGTGGTATTGGGCCTTCTCCCCCCAAAAGACTAGTCCAATGGGTGGGGGCTCCCTCACACTTATAAGTTGTGTTTGCTCCTCTCCCACAATCCATGTAGGACTATTCCTAACAATCTCCCCCTCACACATGGATTGGACACTTCTGCAACCATAAGGTCCAAAGAGATGTTAGGCACCTGAGCTCTGATACCAATTGTTACATTCCAGGCCACAGGTCTAAATGGGCTGAACACAACTAAGCCCACGGAGCAACGGAGCACCAGACTTATAAGTGGTATTGGGCCTTCTCCCCCCAAAAGACTAGTCCAATGGGTGGGGGTTCCCTCACACTTATAAGTTGTGCTTGCTTCTCTCCCACAATCTATATGGGACTATTCCTAACATGACGCGTCATGCGTTCATAAATAGGCTGCATCTGGAATCGTTTTGATACGGATTTTGAAGCAGACTTCTCTGCAATCTACCAGCTAAGCTTGGATCCGGCTTCGGGGTATCTTTACATGGACGAGGTACCGTACGGTGTATTTTAGTCCTCTACGTTATCTTGTTGTGCTTACGCAGCATGAAAGAATTTGGTCCTCGAGTCCTGACCCTCATTTTTACATACTTTTTTAACAAACCAGCAGCTCTGCTTTGATTTTTTTTTTACAGATTTTAGTGGTAAAAGTTAAAAAAAAAAACCAGGATGATCAAGGCCAGGTACAGATACAACAAAGTAGGGCTGGCATGCATGGGAGTATAGAAAATGGTAGAGGGAGGGGAACCGTACATGTCCTCGATCGTGGCTCGTGCTGATGGCCTATAACGTGAGGTGCACTCAACACAACTGTTGCTTACGTATTCCTGCGGTGCCAATGAAACATGAACAGATGTAGGGTTTATTCTTTTTTGATTTTTGAACTGTTTGTATAAAGGATTATAGAATAACAAAAATTTACATACGATTTTTACCGATATAAATGAAGTCAGTAAAATATGTACTACAATTAACTAGTAGATCCTATCTTGAAAAAAATACTCCGTTTAAAAGTTATTTACTGTAGAAAAGCCAAAAGGCAACTTTTAGAAGCTGGAAAGAACATGGCCTTAGAAAAGAAAGAAAATGTAAACTTTTCAATTCTGAACCTGGACTCACTTCGAATTTTAACATTGGACTATGGAACCATCAGATTTGGAATCTCCAACTATAGAAACCGTCTATTTTACTCTTTCTATCTAAAACTGCTTGGATTTAATTAGACATGGTATCTCAATAGACAAGTTAGGTTGACATCCTAGTAGAATCCTAATCAGTAGCAACAAATAAACCCCCTTTTCCTCTTTCTCTTCTCTGCTTAAGCTTGCCGGGTTGGGCTCTACTCAACGTCGACCGCCACCTACCAAGGCTCGCCGCCAACCACCACTTGTCGGAGCTCATCGTTGACCATCTTCTCCTCTCCTCCCTCTCTCCCTCCATCCTTTTCTCTGCTCAGAGCTCCAATGAATAGGCACTCAGGACCATAGCCGGCGACAGTCAGGACGAGAAGAATGCATTTGTTATCCCATTGAAAATGGGTTGGAAGGGTCTTGGAAGTGCTGGGATGTGGCGATGGCGATGGCGATGGCCGAGGCGAAGGAAGAAGGATGGCAATGACGAACCAACAGTGCTCTGTCAAAACTGGCGCGTGCACGAGCAACGCAACATCAATGGGAGCCCACCAATGCAAGCTACGTGGCCGGAGATGGTTGGAGGCAGCAGGACAATGGTGGCTGGCTTTGGGAAAGGTGGCGATGATGGTAGGGTGCTACAGTGGGGTTCCAGCGAAAATGAGGAGAGCACAAGGTGGAACGATGCACATGGAACAAGATGGTGAGGTTGATGATGGCAGGGGCTTACCGGAGAAGACAGATTTGGTGACAGTGGCACTTGGACAAAGGTGACGAAGCCAGACTCAATCAGGCGAAGGACTGTGAGGAAATGAAATTAATTGAGGAAGATTGATGAGGCTCAGGAACACAAAGTAACGTGAATGAATTTGCAAAAAGCCCACTGGAAAGTGAGTTCGGGTCAAGGGCGTGGCAGGCGAACTTGGGGAAAGCAAATGACCCCTACACTACCATGTTCGAGTGGGCCTCGCCTTCCACGCCTTGCTCCTGGCGTGCCACCCACCACTAGTAGCGTCATCGAGCTACTACTCCCGCGGCTCCGCCTCTCCAGCGTCATCTAGCGTCACTCCCGTACCTTGAGAAGCTCAGCCTCCAGTCCAACTTGCTCTCCGGCACCATCTCGTCATCCCTTTCCCATCCGTGCTTCAATTCCTCCCAACTTGAAGTACCAGCAGTGTTTGGCAGCGAGGGGAACTCATTGCTACACATCATGCAACTCAGCAGCAACGAGTTCTTGCAGTTGGAGGTGCTAAGAGGGCTCGACAAGTATCTAAGTCAAGGACTTGAGCAAACCAACTCAGATTTAGTGCCAAGCTGACATCCACTTGGACGACACTTCAGCAAAAAAAAAACCACCTCGGCTTAGGTTGAGAGGGTAAAGTAGACAGTTTTTCATGGTTGGAGGTTCTGAATCGAACAGTTTCATAATCTAGGGTTGAAAATCGAACCAATATCAGAGTTCAAATTGAAAACGAACTTTTCCTTTCAGAAAATGACCAAGGAAAGTGGAGAGAGAAGAAATGACAAGGACCACCACACCATCTCCCTCCCCGCAATTACCTAATGGATCCTTGAAAAGCCTGCCTTTTCACGATAACGTTGCAATGCAATCATAACATGTGAGTTCTTGTTAGTGTTATCGCCTCAAGCGATTCCCATCTTCATACGATGTTCTGGACACATCCATCAGCTGAACAGGTTGTTCTGAGACGTGCAACAATAGCAGCAAAATGAGTGGATTCTTTTGGACTGTAGTTGTGACATTTGGCTCATATAGCTTTTAAATTCTTGCTATTCATAAAAGATAGTACGCAAAGAAAAACAGTCACATATGATTTTAACCGATATAGTTGAACTTAATACAATGTCTACTACAATCTACTTATAAATCTTATTTTAAAAAGACGTACCATTTAAAAACTAGTCACTATAGCAGAAAATAATGAGCCAAAACCAAACCCAACCGAACCCATCCATTGTTTCACATCCTCCTTGCCGTCCTCCAAGACGACACCAGGTATGAGGTAGCATGTCAGTTACAAGGTAACAGGTATATAGGAGTTCTGAACAGCGTTTCAGCACCGAAGATCTGGAGCTCAGAGGGAGGATTCATTATGGCAGTTCGTCACTCAAAACTGCAACAAATTACGGTATAAAAAAATCCAAATTACCAGACTGACCAAATTCACAGCTCGTTACTCAAAACTACAAACAAGTGGTGAATATTGACACATCTAAACTGGCGTAGCTCTTTGTCCACAGAATCAGCGTCAAAAGCTCCAAATAATGGAGACAATTATGTACATAGCTTGTTGTTCAAACCAAGTATCCCTAATTAATCCCAGGAATGTACAACAACAAAACACACATTCGGAGGGCAGATGGGGCTGATTTGCCTTGTTTCCAGCCAAGATGAGGGAGATCCCCAGACCAAGGGTTTTCACTGGACGCCTCCATGTGACGGCCAGCTGCCATGAGAGGTAACAAGTTAGTACAGACAATGTGAGAACTAGATTCAAGCACAGGTACTTGCATATGCTAGGATTGCACTTTTCCTAATTATAAATGCATGTTATTCTGTAGGTTTTTGTTCCTTCTATGATAGACCTGAGAATTCACAGGCCTGTTTATAACCAATCAAGCTATTCATACAAATCTTAATGATATCTTTTCGTACTAGTAAGACAAACACTAACATGAATAATTTTTTCCTGGGATCAACTCTGTTTCAAAAATGTTGGAAAAGACCAGAAGAAAATTGGTGAAGCTAATAAAACATTGTGATTCACTCTGGCAGCAGAAAAAAGGGCAACTGATATTGCATCAGGCAAGTTTGTGAATTAACTAATCTACTTTCAAATTAACTAATCTAGTTTTCGTTAAGTTTGATCAATTGAAAAATATTACATGTAGACATGGGAAATTTCAAAATGTTAGACCAAAAGAGAAAACTCTGTTAATTTGGTATAAAATAAAATGAAAATCTAGATTTAGATACGAACGAGTTATATTATGAACTATCAAATGTGGGAGGGTATCTTGCATTTAGATAGGAGGAAATTCTCGTCCGAATCAATTAAGGACCGAACATTGTTACCGCATATATAAGTCTAAGCGTACAACCATATGTGCTATATTGGCTCTGACTTTAGCTGACTAAGTTGTTTATGTCTTTGCATTTTGGTAGGGCAAAATAGTGAGGGCATTATAAGAAGGTTTACTTATAGGTGCTCTTTTCACAAAGGTATTAGGACCAAAGCTTGCTAATATAATGATGAATACCCACTTGAAGGATAGACTTAAGTGAGAGTCCTCACTTAGGGGATAGACATAAGAGAGAATTCGAATGCTCACTTGGGGGATGGATCTAAGTGAGATTCGATATTTATCGGGCTGGTGCAAGGTTAAGTTCTAGGTAATGTAAATGCATATGGTAATCACTTTCGTCACACGTCAAAGAAAGCATGAAATTGTTGATAATATATTGATTATCTCATGTAGATAAAATTGTGTAACCTCTTGAGAATGTTAAAAACTATTTAAATAGCCATGCTCGCGGTCATGAGCATACTTGGATACAGCCATAATACATATAGTTTTCATTTTTAAAAACTAGTTTCATTAAATATGATGAGATGGCATGTATGTATCGTATGTGCTATACCTATAGGTGGGAATTGTACAATGTTCGTAACCAAGGGGACTGCAAATGCTTGTGTTTTATTGTTATTAATGTTACGTAAATGTTATTTCATTACATGTCAAATGCTATTTACAATTCCGTTACAAATTACTACTTATTGATGTTGCAAATAAAACTTGCTTCACGCTAAAAATAACTGTAGCATAGAACCTTACTTACTGTTAGCTTTACATTTATTTATATCTTACGATACACTGCAAATCTTATTGAGTACACAATGTACTCAAGTCTTGCTTAAATAATTATTATTTAGATAATGAGAAAAATAACATGTACTTTGCCCCAAACACTAAGGAATTTGACGATAGATCTTTCTAATGCCTAACTCTAGCTGGTTGCCTCTGAGCTATACTAGCACACCATTTGACCGATTGATCCTATATTGTAAACTTTAATTATGCATTGCTTATGTATTACCCTATTGTTGTAAATTAATCATATGATGTGTATGAGTACGATCTCGATGTTATGAATTGTATGCAATATATTTGAGTTTAATCTCGATGTTGTAAATATTTGTACTGACCACTGATCGTAAAACCAGGACAGAACGGCCAGGATACCTACAAGTACAATCTAAAACATGCCGGAACAAATCCAACTAGTCACACGCTTCTTTATCACACACCCGCCACCTGGTTCTCCAGATTGGGACAGCAATATGCTTCCCACGACATCTCTCTGCTTACAGTTTTCTTAACAGTGAAAAATAAGCCATAAGAAAGAGAGAGAAAACCCAAATAAGCAGTAAGACCTCCATGGCGAACAGCTCTAAAGATATCGCCGCAGGCATTGGAGGTCAGAGGAAAAACTGGGGCCAACAGGCGTGTTGATCAACCATCTTTGCTTGATGACTCGTACACGACATCCATGTAGCTATGGATTGTCGACAGGTTTAGTCCAGGGAACCTATGAGGGGCGTCAGGCCGGAACTCAATCTTGACAAATGGCCATTTCATTATCTGCGCTGCGCTGCACTCTTCATTCCCATCTCCGATTGCACAGAAGCGGACGTTCAGACCATCGTAGCGCTCCTTGATCCATTTGAAGCACTGCAACTTCCCCACTTCCCATGAACTGTAAACTGCAAAAATGAAAGCATGATTAGTAACTCATCTGTGTTGTGTTGTTTACACCTAACAGGAAGTACTTCAAATAGCAGATAGATTAATAACAATTGCTGCCATGTATAAGATTTTGTAGATTTGAGAACAAGGTGTACTTTAGAGCCAACTCGTCCCATCTGTGGGTTTCTAGTAGTAGCTTCATTGCTTTCCATATGCAACAGGAATGAAGTGCTCAAAGAACTATTCCAACATTAGAGAAGTACCATTCTCAGATGAGACCACATCATCCAGGCGATACAGCAAACATTTGGCAAGACTTGGAACCAGGGAACCTGATGTAACTATGCAATTGATGCTTGAAGGTTTGGCAGCAGGCTCAGCTGTTGATTTACCCGATGCTTCTTCCAACAACTTATGAGCTGCATAACAGGGAAACAGTATTGAGTATTTGAGCAGCAAAACTGATGATTGAAGTTGACTAAAAGAAAAGGAAAGCTAAGACGTTAAGCTTGCTCATTTCCAAGGCCAATTCTCCTTATTTTTCCACATGGCTTAACATGCACATGCTAGTGCACAGATTTCAGCAAGCTTACGAAATCAGATCAATAGTAAGATCAGATTGAGTCTGTAGTTCAATTTATAGTGGACCACCCTTACGATCAGTGGAGAAAAAAAGGCTCTTAAGGCTAACAAGAATGCCATCAGAGGATAAAAACCACTCTAGCTTTCTCTATCCCAAGTTTAAAGCATGGGTACACGTGGAAAACAAATAACAAAATTCTTGATTTCTTCAATGGACATATATTGTGATGCGACAACCTCCAATGAATTGGGCAAATACTGTGGAACAGAGGGGGTATTATCTCTTATCTAATGTTAGGCTCTTGCAGATCCTCTTGGTTGTAAGCTCTTATAGCTTTGATGATAGCAGACATTTAGTTCAACAAAACAGAAAGCGCAAAACATTTTTTCCCCATCGACTGAAAGCAGAATAATCAGAAGCACCTTGTTTTGATATCTGATATTTTGGCGTATTGTCTATTATGCAATGTCTAGCAGATTCTTCTTGATTCTAAACTCTTATAACTTTGATGATTGCCCATATTGATTTCATTCACAAAACTGAAAGGCCAAATCATTTTTTCCAACTGACTACAAACAGAAAATTGTTAAAATAGCGCTTGTATTCAGACAAAAGAGTAGTCGGTGCAGAAACAGAAACACTAAAATCCTCAAGTAACCACCGTATCCAAGTAACCTCCTCAGTCAACAAAGTCATAGCTCGTAAATCAGCCTCAGCACTCGAACGAGAAACTGTTATCTGCTTCTTAATCTTCCAAGCGATGAGAAAACCACAAAAAAAACACAATAAGCAAAGAGAGACTGCCGATCAGAGAGATCACTAGCCTAAGTGGCATCAGAATATGCCTGGAACTGTAAAGAGCTGGAGCAAGGAAAAAAGAGATGAGGGATAGTTCCATTAAGGTATCGCAGAACATGAAGAAGATGACTATAGTGGAATTAGGTGGGAGCAAAAATAAACTGACTCAAGATATGCACAGGGTACAAAATATCAGGATGAGTGACAACAAGATAAACAAGACTCCCAACAAGACGATAGCGAGTAGGATCAGTAAGAGGCTCACCATCAGTGGGACGAAGATTAAGCTCTAAGGGAGTCTTAGCAGTGTGTTGATCAGTAAGAGAGGTACGATCAAGAAGATCCTGAATATATTCCTTGGGACAGATAGAAACCCTCAGGAGTAGAAATAACCTCAATCCCAAGAAAGTAACAAAGAGGACCCAGATCAGATCTGAGAAACTGCTCATGAAGATGCTCCTTGACAAAAGTGATGTATTGAGAATCATCTCCAGTAATGATTATATCATTAACATACAAAAGAAGCGTCTGACCACGAGGTGAAGTGTGAATAAAAAGAGCATGATCATGAGCACTGGCACAGAAACCAGCTGCAATGACAACGGAAAAGAAACGATCAATCCAAACACGAGGAGCCTGCTTGAGACCATAGAGAGTGACGAAGGTGACAAACCATACCCTCATGAACAGAATACCCAGGGACGGCTGCATGTAGACCTTCTCACGCAACTCGCCATTGAGAAAAGACATTCTTGACGTCCAACTAAGATAGGTCACTGCCGAACAGAGGCCACAAGAGTGCGAACGATAGTCATGTGAGCGACAGGAGCAAAGGTCTCATCGTAGTCACGACCATGCTCCTGCTAAAAACCACGCGCTACAAGACGAGCCTTGTAGCACTCAAGAGAGCCATCAGAGCGGGTCTTAACCTTATAGACCCACTTGGACATGATAGGAGTCACACGTGCAGGAAGAGGTACAAGATCCCACGTACTAGTACGCCCAAGGGCAGCGATCGCAACTGCCATCGCATGCTGTCACTCCTGATGAATAGTGGCATCACGGTAAGAAGTCGGTTCAGCAAGAGCAGCAACAACAAAACCAAAATGCTAAGGAGGCCGAATAGACTGGCGATCGCGAAAAGCATACCGAGAGGCCGAAGAGGATGACCAATCAGAAGAATCCTCAACTCACGGATAACGAGTATAGTAGAGAGGATAAGAGGGAAGAAAGTCAGTAGTAACCTCTGGTGAGTTTGTGTCATTCTCATTGTTTTGTATAAAGCATTTAGTACAACAGTAGTTATAAAATGTATGCATTACAATATTGCCATTCACATCAAAAGGACGCTGAGATACTAACTCACTAGAGGAATAAAGCAGTTGAAGCTGTTTGCCAAGCTTATAACCCTGACAATTTAGAGAAGTATCACCAGACACAGACCCTAACAGATCACTACGAAGTAACGAAGACAGACGTGAACCACAAAGATATCCGAAACGATGATGCCACTAAGCAAAAAACACGGTGGAAGATGCAGCAGATGCAAAGGCAGTGGTGGAGGCGACAAGACTGACAAGGACAACGAAAGGAAGACGAAGCCAGTCAAGCTCTCAGAGCCATCATGAGTCACAGCGGCAAGAGCCAGTACTAACCAAAGTCCCCGTGTGACGATCCTGAATACAACAAGAACCAAAATCGAGAATAACACGACAACCATGATCAATGAGCTGACTGGCAGTTATGAGCTGCATGGTTAGTTTTGGAACATGAGAAACAGCAGGAACATGAAAGGATGAATTTAAAAGAGTGTCTCGTTCTGCGATAGAAAGAGATGTACTATCTGCTATTTGAACAGTGATAGGAGCAACTAAGGGGCTAATGGAAGTGAGACTGGTAGAATCAGATATCATATGGAAGGAAGCACCAGAATCAAGAATCCAAGGTGATATAGCTGAGGAAGAAGAAGTAGAAAGTGATCTCTCACTGGAAGACTGTTCAGCGGAACCAGCAGAGCCAGACGATCCAGAAGCAGCCATGCGACGTAGCAGTGTGAGAAGCTTCTGAGTGTTAGAGGCACCAGGGCTCCTCGAAGGAACCACCAGTGCCCCTCGGAGGACGGCCACCATGACGAAAAACCTTCTTCCTGTAGCAGAACTACTCCATATGTTCATCCCTATTGCAATAGGTGCAGTGGAGTCCTCTACCAATAGCAGTTGTCATTGGTGGAGGAGCAACCGGTGAAGGAGTAACTAGAGGTACAATAGCTGTAGAAGCTAGAGGACCTGCCAAAACCGAAGGAAACGACGGTGGCGGCAGCAGACCCACACCGCGAAGATGAATCTCCTTAGTATGAACAGCTGCAGGAGCCTCCAACGAGTCACACGAGGGTGGCGAGTCAGCAACTGAGCACGAGTCTGCTCAAACTTAGCCCGGAGACGTGTCAAGAAGTCATAGATGCAACGAAGCTCTAGGTGAGACTACTGACACTGACAACACAGATAAGTATAGCAAACATCTGGTCCCAAAGAGTCAATTTGATGCCATACCACGGACAGCTATGCATAGAACTTGTCCACAATGGCTTTTCCCTGCTGCAGCGACTGCTCCTGATGCACAACAAGGTACAAAGAATCACCAGATGGCTCGTAACGGTTGCACAGATGCATCTACATTGCCTGTGTGGAAGCCAAGCCAACGACATCATCAGTTAGATGTACCTCCATGCTAGCAACCAGAATAGCAAAAGCACGAGCATCCTCATCGACCCATGTCTTATAAGCAGCATACTGGGTCTGAAAAGTCTCCATAGCATCCTCAAAAGCCTCAGGTGCCTTTGTACGAACGTCTTCGGAAGCATCTTTCAGGAGTACAGGCTCAGCAGGTGGAGCAGGGTGAGGCGGACAATGCAACTCGTTAGTAAGAAACTCCCAAAGACGTTGACCGCGCATGTGCTGAAATCAGTCTTGATAATTGGGACCATCGAAGATCACCTGGTAGCGAGGAAAAGAAACGGTGCCTGAAGAGGATGACATTTTCTATTTCTTTTATTTTTCTTTATTTATTTTTTTTTTGTTGCTTCTTCGGTCGGTCAACAAATAATAATCGAAGACTTGTGGACTCAGTCGGTCAAGGAATAGGCAACCGAGGGAATCACAAGTGGAAGCCGGAGATGGAGGTTGACCCTACTGGCGACTGAAGCGGTGGTGGACAGCGGCCGACCCTACCGGCGGCCGAAGCAACAGTGGACGAAGTAGCGCCTAATGGAGCGCCAATAGCAATCGGAGAGGCCGACCCAGGATGGTCTCAGCGTCGAGACCTGTCTGTCGGTCGGCAGAGCGATGGTGGACGAAGACGGCGGCCGACGACCTCACCGGTGGTCGGAGCAACAGCAAACGAAGCGGCTGACGCTGGATCGAGCGCCAAGACCCATCTGTCGGCTGGCGGAAGAACCGGATCCAAAGGTGGAGACCCGTCGGTTGACCAGTTGGCCGACGGAAGATCTGGATCCGGTCGATCCAAACGGCGGCGAAGGATTCGGCAATAGCTTGGGCGGCGGTCAAAGAAAATCCGACGAAGACGGTGACGAGCGCAAGAGGCAAAGCCAGGCGACGGTTGGAAGATAAACCAACGGCGGCTTAACAACAAACTCTAGGTTTGCTATGGTACCATGTTAAGAATAGCACTTGTATTCGTCATGAGGCCAATGGACCAGTATATATACACATACACATATAGCATATATGCAGCTAACCCCTTATATAATAGGAAAAATACACATGTATAATACACATCTAACAAAATTAGAAGCATCTTGTTTTGATATTGATATTTGCCCATTGTCATCATCTCAGCAGTAAAAATAATCAATAAAGAACATTTTTCCAAATATCAAGGGGGGCAACTAGTATGAATCAGAATACCTGAAGAAAGCCAACAATCAGTATATTTGTCGGTCAAACTATACAAATCATTCCAGACTTTGACCATTTGGTGGTCTAGAATTTTTTCCAAACCCTGAAAACACCAAATCAGTTCAGCTTAGTGACATGACACTGATGCAAATATTAGAAATTAGACATGAATGGTGGAAGGAATAATAGGTTATAGGTCTAAATAATAACAATAAAAAGGTAGCTGAAAAATTCTCCAAAGAAATGATAGCTGAAAAGTGCTTATCTAATTCTAATGATCTGAAAAGTTCCAGTACAAAACTTTAGAGACCCCTATTACTTACCGTTTATAAAGGCCTGTTCATATTGGCTTCTGCTTAGAGAAACCAGAAACCAATATGTATACCCGGCTTCCCGAAGAGGCTTTCTCACTCCTCTCGCTCCCGTCTCGCTTCGAGGATAAGACAGAAGCAGGTCACGGACGCATCATGCACCCTACTCCTCTCGCTCCCGTCTCGCGCACGCATCTCTCCCTTACTTCCTACCACCCGTCCCCTTCTTCTAAAAGCAACTTCTTTCAGCCACTATAATTCATTTTCAGCCACAGGTCCTAAACCAAGTTTTTGCTAAGATCACAACCTCTGTACAAAAGAACCTGCATCGAATCACAAAGTCCCAGTGAATCACTGCAGAAGGGGGCATCATTCCATGATTTTAGTATCCACCTATAATCTTCCATCTACTGTCATTCAGCAGCCTAATCCTAATGCAAAATGGGCATACTTTTTTGGACATTTCTCCCCCGTCACCTTGATACAAGATTACCCTCCAAAGTCAAAACCCCTTTCTTGCCGCGCGGTAACTATTTTACAAAATTTAGACCAGTGCTGAATGTAAAGCTTGCAATGAAATAGAAAAAACTGTCCAAACATAAATTTGCACAGTCTGGTTTGCCTTGATGCCAATACTAGTAATCTGGTTAGAAGCCTACTTTGCTCAGTTAAGCACACATGTGTATGCTAGGTTGAGAAATAGAGCTATCAGCATTAGTACATCAAGGTTGGACTACTCTGCATCGTATAGCAGCTCATATGAAAATATGAAAATGATCTCCACATCTCTGACCAAAACTGTCTTCCGTATGTTACATTATCAGGATATGCATTTTTTTTAAAAAAAATGTTTCACAAACTAAAGCTTCCTCACTTAGATCTTTAAAAATAAAATCAGCTATTAAAGATTAAAAGCAACATACTAAATTGGTTCACACCCCACAGACCCACTATGACTTGCTAGACATCACCCATACAATGATAGCAACTTTGTGGTTTCTTTACTATACTCTTAAGGCTGACACCCAAACATCATAAAGACTAGCTCTAATTAATCAAACACCAAAAAAGGAATTGCTCCAGCAAACAGAGACTGCTACTATATGAATTCTCATCTAGCAACATAGGTTGTCCACTCATTCTTGAGAAATGAAATGAAATATCAAATTTTCACAAGAAGAGTGATCTGGGAACTGCAATTCACCATATCTAGAAGGTTCACTTTTAAATGCTACAAAGCTGTAAAAAGTTTAAGGGGAATAGTTTAAGATAAGGTAATTCTTGTGACACCTTTGCATACTTGTCTCCAATAGCACGATGCCTATAAGCAAGCTTCCTTTTATTCACATCATCATAAGGAGAGCTAAAGCAATCGGCAGCAAAATCATATGTTGTCAAGTCTTTGCCATCATCATATTCACTCAAAGCATTGAGATAGGGTTCGTTGTAGTTCTCAATCTGCATTTGGTGTGAGAACAAAACGGTCAGTTGATGACAAATAAACGGACCCCATGTTCTACAAATACATCGAGAGCAGAATCTGTAATACAGTTTTGGTATTTCTAGTATCACCATCATTCTTAACAAGGTAAAGGCACAACGACATGCGTACAAAAATGATTTGAGGTGCTAACTGACCTCCTCGTAGAAGAAGTGCTCGTCGCAGAGTTCGAGAATGAGGTTCTCCCACCGTTTCCCTATATCAATACTTTTATCATGGTCCTTGAGGCCATCAAAAGCCCTGGCATATGACCCATCCAGCAGTGACTTGAGCAAAATAAGTGTTTCATCCATGTCCCAGATGTACACCTTCATAGGCTGATCTGTGGCGGCATCAGTCGAAGTTTGGCTGTTAGCTGAAGCGGAGACAACCTCGTCCATTTCACTCCTGTTGAAATACGGTACTACGTCACAATAGAATCCAAAATTGCATGGACGAACTAGAATCAAGTAACCATAAGTTGGTACGCTACCAAAAGGTACCGCTTGATACAAAATTTACTATATGTGGCCTGACACATCATTGTTAGAACGCAAGACAGAAGACACCAAGACGGCGCACATTAATCACATGTATTCCATGATAGAGCTACAATATTTCCTCTCTCTCTCTTTTTTGTTGCCATATCCCCTGTTCCATGTTGGTTCCTTCTTCCTTTGTCTTGCTGTGCTGCCTTCTCTAAATGAAGAAGGATCCTTTTATCGTACATCTAACACGTTTGAGACTCACCGTAATATGACAGCGTAATGCCATCAGTGGCCTGGGGGGCAAATACTAACTGATCTACTCTACCGAGTCCCCCTAAAATACGCAGCTTACTGGATGGATCCGAGTACGTAGGAAAGAAAGAAAGAAAGATTTGGATTCGATTGCTCACAGCAAAGAAGGAACGGAACACTCTTGGAACAATCCAAGCAAGCTATGTTAGGGCTTCCGTACCAAGAGAAGAAATCGGCGGCACGGCAGAGGTGGCGCGCGGATTCGGTGGAACGAGGTGCGGGTTGGCGCTGGCGAGCTGGTGTAGACGAGATTGGATTGGAATCGGTGGCGGCGGTCGGAGTTGGAGAATTGGGAATCGGGAATCGGCTAGGGTTTGGGTGCTTGTCTCCTTGTCCACACCTCCTCCGCTCCTGCGTCCTGTGCTGTGTGTACCTACTCCATCCTCACAATTCGCATTCGGTTGTACCGCCGCAACTTCTACAAAACAAGCCTTTCTTTTCTCGCTGCTGCTGCTGCCGCCGAAAACGAAGACTCCCTGCCTAAAGCTAATACGGTTTTTCAGAGCAGATTTTTCGCTCTTTATTTCTGTTTCACTTTAATAATATTAATAATAAGATAGAGATCATAGGTGTATATACATTTTACTTTTCTCGCTCCTATTTCACGCATATCTCTCTCACTTTCCCCACCGCTTGCACTTTTCTTTTAAAAGACACTTCTTTCAGCTAAAAGACATCAACCGCAATCAATATGAACAGACCCTAAGTCACATAGATAAGGTATATCAAGACAACTCAAAGCAGACATCCTTCAACATTGGCAAAACGGACCATCGATATGCTCATGATAACAACTTCTCTTATATGTTACACAAGCCACTGCTATCGGTGTATTGGCCAGCAGCCATCAGTCATTGATCTAACTTGCCTAGGTTTCCTAGTATACATCTCCTAGCCACATCTTTCTTAATACAACTAACATTTGCTTACTTTTATTCCCAAAAATATTGCCCATGACTTCTACTTAATACTGTCGTTGCCGACGATGGTGAGCGAGGTATGGATTCAATGGAGAAAATCTACAAAACATTATACCATTCCGTAGTAAAACAATAGGATACTAATTCACTATTGGATCTGGTAGTGAATCTGGCTAATATACACAAGCATCGCTCCACTCCACTTCTCCCTCTCTCTACCTCTGATCCAGAGTGATGGCGACCAGAGCGGAAACGCAGCATGTGATGTGCAAGCGGTTACAGAGGCCAGGGAGGCAACGGCGGAAGCCAACAGGGGGGCGCCACCACGGACAATGGGTTTGCCGCGCCCCCAAATGCAGAGGGAAGGGAGGTGGTAGTCTGGCAATGGGTGACGGAGGACGACGATGGGCGGTGCCCAAGGCGGCATGATGAGGTGATGGCCTAGTGAATATTAGGTTGGGAGAGGTAGTGATGGTGGGAGAGGAGGGATACAGCGGTGTGGCAAGGTGGTGAGGTCACTGCCAGCCGTCGGTGTGAGAGGCAAAGGAGGAGTGCAGAGCTATGGCCGACATCGAAAAAAAAGGCGAGGAGGGCGACAAGCATGAAGCCAGGAAGTAGTGGAGAAGGAGAGGGCAGCGGCGGCAACGCTAGAGGCTAGGAGGACGACATCCAGGTGCCGATGGTTTGTCCAAGTGCGTCCGATTGCTATGTTGAACAATTGGATGCTATACCGTTTGAAGCGTGGTGTAGTTGTCCCCAATCAATGCTCGTCACAAGTTCACAAACCTAAGAAATCTTCCTTGTTTTGCATTGCATACTTCTATCATCAGGTTTAGAGCTACTGCTTGCTTATCCTGCCGTATTTGTTGTGCTGCCAGGGGATTTCTTTTCGGAATAAGTCTACTTTACACTCAGGGGATTCACCCGGTTTTGCAACATAGAGGTCCACGAACATCTGGTATTGCACTTGAGGATTGGATTCTAGACGAGGGCCTGAGTTCATGGCTGTAAAGTAGATTTATTCGTTTCTGAACAAAGTAGATTTATTCCTTTCTGAACAAAGTGAAACAAGTATTTCTCCCATGACATGACATCGTAGGCATTATATATGTTTACATGAATAACTCTCGTACGCATTCTTCAATTGTTACTTCTCACTGGGTAACAATTCAAGAACTGCATAACTTCGTGCCACATCAACCAAAGTTTCTCTGGCGCATTAACAAATTGACGGCGATCGCATCGATTTTTGGCTCGATTTTTTTTTTTTTTGCGCAATCTAAATTAAGCCAGACTTTAAAAAGAGGGGAGGCGATCAATTCCTTTCTTCTTTCTTTTTTAGGCGGCGACTGTGGCCATCAGCTTTAGGCTTTGTCCTAGGGCAGAACAAAATTAACAATGAAACAGATGGCGTATCAACATAGACGCATTGTTTTCCCAGAGCGCGCGACATAATTTACGACTCTTTAATTTTGTTTGCACACAAGACAATCTGGCCCTTTTCGGTAACAGCTAGCTAGAACCCTGAATTTGGTTAGTATACATCGGAAACTTTGGTGATCTTCGCCAAGCAATTGTCCACAGGCCGGGGGTGAGGCAGATATCTCATCCGGCACTTTGGATCTGTTCTTGTCAGCCTGCATACGCAACAAACAGCTTCTTTTTAAAAAAGGAAAGAGACCAAGGGGAGAGTCTCCATAATTTTTTTCCCTATGTTATGTGAGGAGGCTCAAACCCGGGCCGGCTAGGTGGAACCTTTGTCCCCTAGCCAGACTTCTCAGGAGAGATCCTCACAAACAACTTCTTTTAAGCATTCAGATATAACATTTTGAAAAAAAAAGTAGTAACGGTTTTTTTTCTTGGCTTGCATTCTGCAAAACAAGAGTTCTAGTCTTGATTCAGGAAGATACACGTTTCTTCATCCGACAAAAATCGATTGTGAATTTTAGATATGTTCAGCTATGCAGGAGTGGAGAATAAACTAGTTGGGTTTATTTCTGTTCTCGTTTAATCGTTGCAGTTCATAAATAATACACAGTTTTTCTGGAATTGCATACAAGAAGAACATGAAAAAGCTTACTTGTAACCAAGGAGGAAATGGTGGAGGAAGACAGAGATCTCCAGCTTTGCAAGATCATTTCCAGGGCACAGTCTAGCACCCAGTCCAAAAGCAAGGAACGTTCCGGCTCTCGGCGGAGGACCCTGAAACAATAACCCACTGAAACTAGTGAAGGAAATGTAGATTTTTTTTAGTTCAACTCGGCACCATCTGCTGATTTAACATCCATGGTTACATTCGTTCCGAGTGCCACTCTTTTCAACAAATTTTGTTCAGAAGAATGCCCATTTCCCACCTCCCATCTTGAAGGGTTGAACTTCTTGGGATCCGGATACACTTCAGGATCCATGTGCACACTTCTGTACCACAGCTGAACCTTCCAACCCTTGGGTATCAGATAGCCTGTTGAGTTATTGATTGTAAGATTCAGGCATAAGTAATCACTCAACGTGATCGCTAACGAAAGAAGATATGAGGTTTAATTGTAAAGCGCACCGTTCACAAAGACATCTTTGGTCGCCTGACGGAACGACACAAATGAGATGTTGACAAACCGCAGTGTTTCATCAATAACCTTCAGATTTACCATGCCAAGTATTACATTGAATCACTGCTTGTATTGTTTGAAGTACTTATAATATGTTAAGCTCGAGGGTATATACACCTGCGAGAGGTACTCCATCTTCCTGAAATCCCTCAGGTTCAGTCCCTTCTGTGTTGGTGGAATGCTTCTCATGATCTCCTCTTGCTCGGCCTGAAAATGCATCAATGGACTGTCTGTTGATCAACTGAATACAAAATCAGCGCTGGGCTCATAGAATCATGAAGAACTCAGAATGGTTTGATCAAAAGCGGCAATTGGTCGGAAGACACACGTACCTTTGCCTTTGCGAAGATCTCCGGGTTCTCCTGCAGAAACACGGTAGCCCACATGGTGATGTGGCCAGAGGACTCGTGTCCCGCATTCAGGTACATGATGAGGATGTCAATGATCTCCTCGTCGTCCAGCCTCCTCCCGTGCTCGTCTTCGACCTCGATGAGGCGGTCCATCATGTCCATGCTTGACCTGGTGAATCCTTTCGCCGTCGCGGTCCTCCTCTCGTTCAGGACACCTTGCAATACTGACACCAGCTTCTTGCGAGCCTGAAAATGGCCATAAGTTTGCATTTGCTAAAACTCTGGATGATCATATGCCGTTTGCAAAAACTAAAAATTCACACCAAAAGATTGATTGATTGATACCTTGAGGGCCCTGTGATAGGCAAAGCCAGGGATGTTAATCGCCATGGCTCTCATTCCGTAGTTGAGATTGGTGTAGCTCCTCTCCAGCGCCTCCATCTTCTGGTCGTCGGCGCCGCTCATGAAGATCTGCACGATGATCTTGAAGGTCATCCGCCTCAGCTCCGTCAGGAACTCGATCTCACCCATCTCCGTCCAGCGCCGTAGCGTCGACACGACGGTCTGGTCAATGAAGCCCAGGTAGGTGCTGAGCGCCTCGAAGCCGTTGATCGGCGCCGCCGTCAGCTTCCTCAGCCGCTTGTGCTCCTCGTACGGCATGCTGACGAAGGACTTGCTGCCGATGAGCGTGACGGTCGCCTTGGGCCACCCTGTGATGAAGCTCTCGTCGTCCATAAGCACCTGCTTGCACGCCTCCGGGGTCGTCACCAGGATCGTCGGGCTGCTGAACATGAAGGCCTTGTACAGCCCGGTGCGCCCGAACCTGCATGCCATGGAATTCAGCATGCACAATGATGAATGATTCTTTTCTTTTCTTATCAGAGAAGTACATCAATTTGCATGATTCCATTTTTTTCCCCATTTCATCAGTATCTTGTGTGCCTTCTGCAACAGCTCATGTGCCAATGATGTGGTGACACCAGGGATAGAAATCTAAATCTCAGTACTGGAGTATTTCCCGCTCGGTGGCCTGTAATAGTAATCGGCCGGTTACCGGAAAAACCGGGAAAAACCTAGTTGAAATTTGAATTCGGGCTGTTTTAAAATCAGTTACCGGAAAAAACTGGAAAACCCCGCTAAAAAGGGAAAACTGATAATAAAAAAACTTGGGAGCACAATAATTGATGCATATTTAGTTCATACAATAGGCAATCTAGCATAAAAAGGTCTAAACCAATCTAGAAAGTGCATTATGCAGCTATAAATGTAAATTTACACTTCAAAAATTTCGGCCGATTTTTTTGCTACGGTGTCCACGGGTCTTTCTATCCCTGGGTGACACACTCCAGTTAATTGTACAAATCCTACATAACAAGCACCAAAATGTACTGATGCCTAGCTTGTCACTACTTTGCAAAAGAACGCATGCATCACTTGTGATTTGTGAATGAAGAGACAGAAGCATTTTGCTGTGATGCAGATAACATGTTCTTGCAGCATTATGTACTCCATTTCTTAGATCTTTCTTGGCAAAAAGCAATACAGCTTGCAAAACAGAAAGCGTCAGTCTCTGAAGAATACAAGCATTTTTTAAAATCAAGATATGGACACTAGCCACTGGAATAAATGAAAGCTACTAGATGACTTGAATGTTTAGATTACTTTTGCCTGACCTATACCCAGAGAAGAATCCACATATATAAATTTGGAAGGCACTGAATATATACTTGTTTTGCACTTTAGCTAGATGGTTCCACACCAGATTAAACAAACCTAGTCTACTTATGCCCATCAAATTTGTTCTAACTGTATATGAAAGAAGAAATCAGCAAGCAGGGTATATTATTAACTATTAACAAAGTAGCAACAAAGACTTGTGCAGAGATTTCCGTTCCAAAGATGGAATCTGCTGTTGGAAAGAGTGGATGTGGTGGAAATCGGTTGGACAGTGGGTGCCACACGAGCATGCATTTCATCAGCTAATGACTAATGTATACTTCCCCTATGCAATTAATCTGGTTGTAACCAGGGCATTGGCAGACTGAAAAGTGTGTGAGCCTACCACATGAACATCAATCAATGCCAATTCTTTTACAAAGGCCAATTCTTGACCTGAACCAAAAATGCTCGATAGACTGTACTTAGGAAAAGAATATTGTAGAATCATCAAGCCATTGGTTGCTTGTATTTACAACAAAAAAGGGAGGGCTTTCGGATGCATCTATCAAGCTTGCTAGCGATTTCTTTTCAGGTGTCTGATCGATGACCCGGATTAATCTGGACGGGCAAAGGGGACCTAAAAAAGAACTAAAAACAGAAACAAATGCACCAGAACAAGACACGCAAATTCAGAGGAAAGAAAAAAGAACACGATTTGAAGTTGCAAGGAACACTAGCGTATGGGTTTTGGCTTGAGGCCAGGGATGAAAAGAAGAGCATTGCATTCCACTCAAGGCTGAAGAGGTACTGGATGGATCATGCATGCAACACTGATATCATGCAAAAGGGGAGCATCTTTTGATGCATACCCAAAAGCAACTCCATTTGATTCAAATCAAATCTCCAAGGACAACACCTAGCTTTCCAGGACAAACCAAAGTTGCCCGTAACAATTGAAATGTTTTTTAAGAGGCTTTTAGAAGGGTAAATTGCTTATACTTACAGAAAAAAAAATCTTGTTTCGACGTCTTGCTATCATCGATCTTAGGAGTTTGCACTCATGACTCAACTCACTAAAAAAAGAGGCAATTCTGGCCAAAGATCGACAATATATTGCAAACAAAAAGGAAGTTAAAATCAGAACTACAGTGATTTTTTTTTTTTTTGCATGGACCCAGAAGTGTTGCATGGTCCATGGTAGAACAAGTCTACCGAAGAGCACAGGTGTTGCTATCTGTGGGCAAGTCGGCCGGCGGCTGCCTAGCCGTTGCCACCCATTGTGGAGGCCCAGGCCCAGCCCAGGCCCGCCCCAAGCAATGCAGTGAGCCACCGACACGTGGGCCCGACGCATGCACGTGCCCAACAGACAGAGGGAGTGAGGCGGTCGCCGCGTGGCACTCACCGTCGGATGTATGAGCCGATGAAGGCGTCGGGCTTGCCGGACTTGAAGGCCCGGAGGAAGGCCCACATGCCGCCGACGACCGGCCACCCCATGTCCCCCGGCGGCAGCCTGGCCCTCCTGCCGGCGCCGAGCGAGGCCACCCTGGCCCACTGGTGAGCCCTCCGGACAACGGCGTCGAGGACGACGACGGCGAGCACGGAGACGGCGACGGCCCACAGGCCCGGGCCTGCCATGCGCTCCTCTGCCATCCGCTCTCAACGCAACGCACGGTCGGGTCGAGAAGATGGAGTAAAGGAGGAGGAAGAAGACGAACGATGGATCAATGCATACTATATGCTATGCGTCCTTGTTGTTTGTTAGTGTGCCGTCTCCGCCGGACGCTGGCTTATATACGGCTGTTTTCTTTTTCTACGGCTCATAGCTGTTGTTCGTGGTTTCTAGTGAGAGCACGGGATAAAAAAAAACTTATATATATATATGATCTAATTGATATAAATAAAGTTATTTTATATATACTATAATCAATAGAGAGAGTACGTGATAAGAGAAATTTACGTATCATTTTAGTCGATATAAATGAAATTGTTATATCGTATATTATAATAAATATATAAATCCTGTTTTAAAAAGACACTTTATTTAAACACTAATTATTGTAGAAAAGTAAAAAGTAGAAGTTAGAAGCAGCAAAAGAAAAGACCTATGTATTTATGTACTAGTTAGAGACCTGTGCTGTAGCACCCCACATATAGCCAAAGTGAAATACTACTATGGAACGTCATCGCCAAGAATTAAAAGTAATAATAAAAGACAATAACAGAATTCATACACGAATTAAAACCTTTCAAGTACTTTATTAAATAATCAACGGAAGTTGTAATAATGTTTGAAATATGGGACCGGCCCACTTCTAATCAAATGACAAATAAGTAAATGGTAAAACTTGTGGCAAGCCACAGTGCTGAAATTCGAGTGCTCCCACTCATGTATGCTGCTATCAATCCACTGGCCTTTTACCTGAGAGGGAAAGAGCAAGCGTGAGATTTGAAAATCTCAGCAAGTACCCAACAACGATCGCAACTCACGAGTAAGACAAGTAATGCAACCAAATGAAATAAAGACAAGCATGACAGGTAAGCAATGTACATAAGGCAAGCAATGGACAAGTGATATCGGAAACACTATTATCAATGGAAGACGGATAATAGGAGAACTGTATATTAAGAATATTTGTTATGCGACAAGTTATAGTAAATTATTACACAGGTGCCGGCGACCTCATCCCACATACCCGGTTATACGAGAATAGCCAGGCACAACCTTGTCCTCGACTGTATAACCGCAGACGGGGTGTAATATCCTGTGTAACGAGAATGTACGGACCCCCCGTACGTTACCAGGTTGGGTGGAAATGACCCCTATATGTGGGTAGCCCCGGCGTGATAACCCTTAGTTTGTTATTTAGCAAATTATCCATGATATAATTAGAGGGTTGCGATTGAATCAAGATAAAGTTATAAGAGTAAAGTTTTGATACAAGGTGGCTAAGGATATTGTCGTAGCTACGGGCTAAACAGGGAAAGAGGGGACTGGTAGGAGAGGAAGAGGAGAGCCAGATGCGTGGAGAGGTGGTGAGAATGAGTGGAGGATCCCCCCTTTGCCCCTCCCGGGGCTTTTATATATATATATATATATATATATATATATATATATATATATATATATATATATATATATATATATATATATATATGAGTGGGGTAGAATGGAAATCCCCATTCTACCCTTAGTATTTACAAAGGATGGGGTACACTGGTACATTTACACTATCATATTCCTCTACACTATTGGGCCTATTACATGTTGGACTAGTTGCACGGCCGATCCACGGGGTTGGGCCACCCCACAACAAGACTCCTCGGCGGCAAGCGCCGAGGTCCCGATGGGCGAGCCGACGCGATCAACCACCCCACCCCTGTTCCTCGGCGGCAAGCACGAGGTGCCGATGCAACCGATAGCTCGCAGACCTAGAGGCAATGCTTATGAAGGAACCGGTGAAGCGCCGAGACGCGTCGTCGAACGCCAAGACGTGTTGCCCCGCCGAGGCGATGCCTATAAGGCGACGACGGAGTCGAGCGCGAAGACGTGTCGCCGAAGCGCCGAAGACGTGCCGCCCCGCCAGGCGATGCCTACAAGGCGACGGCGAGTCGAGCGCCGAAGACGTGCCGTACGAGGCGGACGGCGGAGTCGAGGCCGAAGGCGTGTCGTCGAGCGCCGAGGACGTGTCGTCGAACGCCGAAGACGTGTCGTCGAGCGCCCAAGACGCGCCGTCGAGCGCCCAAGACGTGCCGTCCCGCCGAGATGATGCCTACGAGGTGGACGGCAAAGTCGAGCGCCGAAGACGTGTCGTCGAGCGCTGAAGACGTGCTGTCCCGCCGAGGCGATGCCTACAAGGCGGACGGCGGAGTCGAGCGCCGAAGACGTGCCGTCCCCCGAGGCGATGCCTACGAGGCGGACGGCGGAGACGAGGCCGAAGGCGTGTCGTCGAGCGCCGAAGACGTGCCGTCCCGCCGAGGCGATGCCCACGAGGCGGACGGCGTCGTCAAGCGCCGAAGACGCGCCGTTGAGCGCCCAAGACGTGTCGTCGAGCGCCGAAGACGTGCCGTCCCGCCGAGGCGATGCCTACAAGGCGGACGGCGGAGTCGAGCGCCGAAGACGTGTCGTCCCACCGAGGCAATGCCTACGAGGCGGACGGCGGAGACGAGGCTGAAGGCGTGTCGTCGAGCGCCGAAGACGTGTCGTCCCGCCGAGGCGATGCCCACGAGGCGGACGGCGTCGTCGAGCGCCGAAGACGTGTCGTCGAGCGCCGAAGACGTGCCGCCCCGCCAAGGCGATGTCTACAAGGCGGACGGCGGAGTAGAGCACCGAAGACGCGCCGACACTGTTGTTCTCTTACCATCAAAAAGAGTGCCCGCTGAGGGCGGGCGCTTGGAGCGTAGGCCGAAGGCACTACGCACGCCGAGGTAGGGAGGCGAGACCGCCGTTCCCCTACTTTCAAAAAGGAGCGCCCGCGGGGAGCGGGGGCTTGGAGCGTAGGCCGAAGGCGCTACGCACGCCGAGGTAGGGAGGCGAGACCGCCGTTCCCCTACCTTCAGAAAGGAGTGCCCGCGGAGAGCGGGCGCTTGGGTCGTAGGCCGAAGGCACTACGCACGCCGAGGTAGGGAGGCGAGACCGCCGTTCCCCTACCTTTCCTGGTGTAACGCGCTCGAAGGTGCGACATCCAGGTGCCGCATCACTAGGGCGAGGCACTCCCTAGTGTCTCGGCCATCGCGCAATTTTTATACTCCGTAGAGTGCGTGGGATCAGAGTCCCCGTCTTGTTTATACTCCGTAGAGTCGTGCGTGCGGAAGCTGAGCTCAACGCTACGTCTTATTTAAAGTCCGTAGACATCATGCGTGCGGAGGCGGACCTCGACGCTACGACTTCCTTTATAGTCCGTGGACTCGCGCGTGCGGAGGAATGCCTCGACGGTCACGTCTTTTTTAAAGTCCGTAGACATCATGCGTGCGGAGCTAGGCTCAACGCTACGTCTTATTTATAGTCCGTGGACTCGCGCGTGCGGAGGAATGCCTCGACGGTCACGTCTTTTTTAAAGTCCGTAGACATCATGCGTGCGGAGCTAGGCTCAACGCTACGTCTTATTTAAAGTCCGTAGACATAATGCGTGCGGAGGCGGACCTCGACGCTACGACTTCCTTTATAGTCCGTGGACTCGCGCGTGCGGAGGAATGCCTCGACGGTCACGTCTTTTTTAAAGTCCGTAGACATCATGCGTGCGGAGCTAGGCTCAACGCTACGTCTTATTTATAGTCCGTGGACTCGCGCGTGCGGAGGAATGCCTCGACGGTCACGTCTTTTTTAAAGTCCGTAGACATCATGCGTGCGGAGCTAGGCTCAACGCTACGTCTTATTTATAGTCCGTGGACTCGTGTGTGCGGAGGAATGCCTCGACGGTCATGTCTTTTTTAAAGTCCGTAGACATCATGCGTGCGGAGCTAGGCTCAACGCTACGTCTTATTTATAGTCCGTGGACTCGCGCGTGCGGAGGAATGCCTCGCGGTCACGTCTTTTTTAAAGTCCGTAGACATCATGCGTGCGGAGGCGGACCTCGACGTTACGTCTTATTTATACTCCGTAGAGTGCGCGCGGAGGCGTCCCCCCGTTGCGTCTTATTTAAAGTCCGTAGACATCATGCGTGCGGAGCTAGGCTCAACGCTACGTCTTATTTATAGTCCGTGGACTCGCGCGTGCGGAGGAATGCCTCGACGGTCACGTCTTTTTTAAAGTCCGTAGACATCATGCGTGCGGAGCTAGGCTCAACGCTACGTCTTATTTATACTCCGCAGAGTACGCCGACGCTCAAGGCAATCGTGTGATTTAAACCAAAAGCAAGGACCAACATAGAGGCACGAAAAGAAATAGCCAAAACCTCGTGGCAACAAAACGCTCCAGAGCGCAGCCCCAGAACAACATTTGGTACTACGGGAGCCCAGAGCAAGCCAAAACCGGAGAAGCAAACGCGGCTAAATCAAATGCTCTGAGAATAAAACTGCAGCCGCAATGAGCGATAGATGCAGAACCGCATTTTTAAAGCCACGCGCACAAGAAATGCAGTGTAGATTTAAAGCCTTGCACATAATTACATGCAGCACATACCAGGCGGTACGGTGGCGCCACGGAGTAGACTCCGTGGGAGCGAAGACCCTGGCTGCGCGAGGCTAGCGGACGCCTCGCCGTGAGATACGGAGCCGACCCGTGCGATGCCGCACGAGTGCAGAAGCCTAGCTTGGACGACGGGCCTGCCGGGGAGACCTCACGAGGACTTCGGCAACGCGAAGCGTGGTGCGGAAGTAGAGCCTGCCCGTAGACCTCGCTGGGACCTCGCCGAAGAGGAGCATGGCTTGCATCGGAGACCTCGACGAGGCCTCACCGAGCGGAGACCGACGAGATCGTCGCCGCCCCTTCGACGGCGCGAAGACGGAGGCATTGTCGCAGTGGTGGAGCTGTGGTAAGGTGGGCGTAACCATCTCGTACTTTGGCGACGTGAAGCGCGCAACGCCCCGCACCTCCGCACCACTTCGCGACGGGCTTGCCTCCACCCGTATGTGAGGGGATGCTTCATGCCTGCGTACGTACTCGCGGAGGCTTTGCCGCAGCGTGCTTGTCCCGGCGCGGAGGCCACGCCGGAGCTAGGCGTCAACAGCGCAGGGCGAGCGGAGGTCCGACTCCCTGGCGGCTTCTGGCGGTGAAGTCTTTGCTGACGTGCGTGCTGCAGCGCCATCACTCACGCTCCTGGAGCCAGCGAGGTGTCGCTGGCAAGTCGGCGGAGTTGCCGCGGAGCTGAGTGAAGGCCGGCGAAGGCTTGGAGGCGCGTTCGCCGTCTGTCTCCCCTCAGTGGTGGCTATCTCCGGTGCTTCATGGCGGTGAGGGCATTGCGTCGGTTGCTGTGGCCCGCTCGAAGGACGAGGGACGAAGCAGCTGCGAAGGCCGGTGCGACCGGAGGTGAGCCAAGGCCGGAGCCCACCCTCGATAGCGCGGAGGCGGCGCCAGGCTTCAGCGGCGCAGAGGTGAGCAAAGGCGCGTCTTCGGCGACGCGATGGCGAGCGTAGGCGCGTCTTCGGCGCGCGGCGGCGGGCGCGTCTTCGGCGGCGCTGGCGAAGCGGGCGAGTCCGGCCGGTTGCGCGAGTCCGGTGCGAGCCAGCGCGAGGCGGCGTAAGCGCGTCTTCGGCGACGCAAAAGAAGCGGCGGCGAGTCCGGCCGGTTGCGCGAGTCCGCGCCCGCAGCAGCGCGAGGCGAGGCGGCGTAAGCGCGTCTTTGGCGGCGGCGAAGCGAGGCGAGTCCGGCTTCGGTTGCGCGGAGTCCGGCGCCCGGCTTTAGCGGCGCGGAGGCGAGCGTAGGCGCATCTGTGGCGACGCGAAGGCGAGCGGAGGCGGAGTCCGGCTTCGTCGATGCGGAGGCGAGCGTACGCGCGTCTTCTCTTTGTTCACCGCGGAGAGGTCGTTACGCAGCCGTGCGAAGGTTGGCGGGGACTTCGCAAATCCGAGGCGAAGCGGCAAGCGTGGCAAGATGCTGGCGCGGTGAAGCGCGCGGGGCCACAAGTCCGGCGGCGTCATCGCGAGCTCGAGGCGAAGGCGGAAGACTTCGAGGCCGAGCGGCGCGGGTCAAACCGCGGCGCGAGGCGACGCTTCATGACTGCATGCGGGGATGGGCGCGGAGCGAGCGGGGCCCCGTCTGCAGCACCATGGCTTCGCTGTCTGCTGCCGTTGCCGCCGAGGATGGCTGCGAGCACCTGCCCCCGAGTCATCGTCGCCAAGGTTGCCGACCAACGCCACCCTGTCGCCTAGCCGCGCGACCGCGATGGCGACGCTGGCCGGGGCGCGGATTCTGTCGGCGTGGAGCGGGGCCGGAGGCTTGGGCGGAGCAGACCTCGCCGCGAAGACGTCGTCGCTGAGCCACGGTGGGTGCCTGCACGTGAACGTCGTTGTCGCGGAGTAGACCTCGCCAACGCGGAGCCAACCCCGAAGGAGATCTCGCCGAAGAGGAGCATGGCCGACTCCAGAGAGGACCTCGCCGTGGGGGTCGCGAATAGCCTGCTTGGGTGGTCGAGTTCAAGTCTGCAGCTTCCACTATGCATATGATCGCATGCAGCCGAGACCACGGTCACCCATGCCGAGGCTGTGTGGAAGCTACTTCGCCGCGCGGAGACTCGCCTTGCCAACTTCGCCGCGCGGAGGGCTCGCTGTCACGGACTCCACCTCGGGGCGGATGTCGTCGTCGCGGCGTGGAATAGCGCGCTTGGGGCAGCCGTCGTCGTTGCTGCACTTGGACCCCGCGGTCCCGCCCGACGAAGGGAGCGACCTCGACGACGTGGGGCCTGACTCGCTCGGAGCGGAGGCGAGGAAGCGGGCGCGTTGTCGAAGTCGGGGAGGACCTTGTCGACGCGGGGCTGTAACCTGCTGGAGTGGAGGCGGCCTTCCTCGAGCTGGAAGATATTGGAACTCGCCTTGTCCTCGGACGTAGTCGGCGATAGCTCGAGGGGCCAGTGAGGAGGGCGTGATCGGCGAGGCGGCCCACCAAGGCCGGGGAAGTGCACGCATGGATGGATGGGGCACTTCGCGCCTGCACGGAGCGTGCAGGGACTTCGAGCCGGAGGCTTCGCGCGTGCCTGGATCCCACGCGTAGACGCCGGAGGCTTCAGGCGGGAGCGCGGACACCAAGGGCGCAGAGGCCGAATCTATAGCGCAGACTTCGACAGTGTGCGAAGCTGACCATCTCGACGGTCCAACACACAGCTTCCCTACACGACCACTCCCAATAGAGCGGAGATAGCAACAACACAAAAATAGACAATTTGATTAGATCCATTCAACACTGCGTCTGGGCGATTCAAACAGATCTAGTCAACACTGCATCTACAAAACGAAGAAAAGTATATAGACAAAAACCCCTACACCTCCACAGTCGGGATGGTTAAATTTTTGGCGAGCGGACTACTTATCTGCCATTGATTGCCCGAAGCAGCATGCTCTCATGAGCAAAAAAATGCACACAGTCGTTGCTTTTGTTGAATATCGGAGAAATCTCTTCCATACGTAACTTCTAGTCGCTCCCCACGGACGGCGCCATCTGTCGTAGCTACGGGCTAAACAGGGAAAGAGGGGACTGGTAGGAGAGGAAGAGGAGAGCCAGATGCATGGAGAGGTGGTGAGAATGAGTAGAGGATCCCCCCCTTTGCCCCTCCTGGGGGCTTATATATATATGTGAGTGGGGTAGAATGGGAAATCCCCATTCTACCCCTTAGTATTTACAAAGGATGGGGGTACACTGGTATATTTACACTATCATATTCCTCTACACTATTGGGCCTATTACATGTTGGACTAGTTGCACGGCCCAGTCACGGGGGGTTGGGCCACCCCCACAACAGATATGATTGAGGATACATGATGATAAGAACAAGATCTGTCGATAAGGAGGTCCCTAACCAGAGTCATACAAGGGTTGTCACACATACCATTTTATTAGGTGATAATTGGTTATTAGTCAAGTTAATGTGCAATAACTAAATCGACAACATTTCACGAATAATAATCAACAATTAAGGATCACAGATGCAAAATATATCAATGACCGCCTAATGTTAAAGATTACTAGTGGTTAATCTTAAATTGAGCATGATTCGGCGCAACTCTAATTATCATTTACACGTTGTTTGCAACCCTGACCACATAAGAATTCTACGGTTAACAACATACTAATTACGAGCATTTATTACAATCTACCTCATCATATGAACACATACTAAACTACAACAACTTACGATTGCCAAAAATATAATGTAACGACCGTTAAGGGTATTTAGGTCTTTTCCTATTGTCTAGGGTTTGTGTGTGTGTGTCTTGTACTCTATATAAAGCCCTCTCAAGGCTGTGCAATATATCCATCCATTCCTATCTTACATGGTATCAGAGCAAGGTTTCAAACCGAGCTCACCTCCAGCCGCTTCCGCTGCTGCCCCCGGGAGGTGCTAATCCCAGGGGCGGCCACCGGCACCATCCGTGCCTCCGCTGGCCCACGCCACTCCCCACTCGGCGCCGACTGCTGCTCCCCCCGGCTGGGAGGTCTCCTCGTCGCCGGTCCACGCTTCTCCGTGGGCCGACACCCGCCGTTCCTCCAGACTCGCCGACGACCGCGCCTCCACCCTTCCTGGAGCCGCCGACGCCACTCCTTCAGCCTGGGCCGCCTAGATCCAGCTGCCGCCCGCTAGATCCCGGCTTCCCGCTGGCCGGATCCGCTGGATCCAGGCTTCCCACCACCGGATCTGCTCTCCCTGACGCCAGATCCAGACGGATTCGCCGCCGCCTCCCGGCCGCCGTGCTCGCGCCTTGCCCGCACCGCCGCGCCGACGCCGCGCCGCCCGAGCCATGCGAAGTCGCCACGCCCGCACAAGGCCGCCGGATCTGTGCCGCCCACACCGCGCTGGGCCGCCCGACGGCCCACTCCTTCCGCCGCTCGCCGCCTCCCGGGTCCGCCTGTCGCCGACTCCGCCTCCGTCTCCTCCTCCGATCTCATCATCGACCTGGATGCGATGGGAGAAACGGATGAGGAGAGGCAGCGGTTTCAGAAGGAGTAGGAGGCATTGCATGCCAGCAGCCTTTTCCATATGTCTACGGTGTCTGTCCTGAAGTCTTTATTAAGGTCTTTGAGTAGTCTATTTAGAGTCCTCAAGTCCATTTGTTTTAGAGTCTTCCATTGCGTGCCTATACTATCTTTATCAGTCCGTCAAAGCCATGCGCGTACACACAAATTTCTGATCAATCAGCCGACTTCTTGCTAGCCACGGTCCATCCTCTTGGATGGCGTGGTCCTCTCCTTCCTTTTCACATAGTCGCAGCCGTCGCTCTTCTTTGAGTCACTGCAGATCGTAGAAGTCTTCATGATGCCGCTGCTCTTCTCTTTGAGCCGTCGCCCCGAGTTTCTACGGCCGCCGCGCTTCTTCTGCATCGCGCCTCCGTTGCGCTTCTTGTGCACAGCGCCGCCGCCATCTCGGGCTTCGATCTGTGCTACTATGCTTCTATCTTCCTCTTCGGCTTGATTGTAAAGGGTATTTGTGTCTTTTCTATTTTAGTGTCAACCCTTCCAAATGCAATGCTATTGCATATGCTTTGCATTTGAGGGGGGTGTTAAGAGTATTTAGGTTTTTTCCTATTGTCTAGGGTTTATGTGTGTGTGTCTTGTACTCTATATAAAGCCCTCTCAGGGTTGTGCAATATATCCATCCATTTCTATCTTACAACGACCAGTAATCACGCTAAAGCAACAGGTAAATATGTGATATAGAGTGCGAAAGAAACAGGTTACGGCCGCGAGGTACTTGCAAGGATGAAGGTTGATAATCAAATGAAATCAATTTGCAAGAAAAATTAAAAAGCGGTCGAATTTTTTGGTTCATTTCAGGATTAATTAAGGAGATTCTTGCTTGCAGTGCCATGTGTAGATAAGATTTGATAGGATTGCCAAGCTAGTTCTACTAAATTTCTGGACCGTCCATGTATATAATTAAGTTTGATGTTAATACCGCATTGAGCAGATAGGATAGGGTTTGCCGATTTTGCCGAGCCATGCCCCAAATTGGTACCAAAACAAATAGCAACTGTCCAAACCAAACATGGCCGTCGTGTCCTCCCCTTGAAGCCGGTCGGTCTGTTCTGAATGATGCAGATGCAGATGATCGATCAGAGGATACAACATAAAGGTAGCTACAGGTCGGTTAATTATTTCTTTTCCTTTCTTTTTTGAGAAGCATAATAAGCTACCACATGCATCAGTCTACGGATGACGCAGATCGATTGTACAAGTGACGAGACAGACTGTTACGGATCGAGGACATGAATATCAATCAGAGATTCAGAGGACACGAAAAGATAGCACTGTCTGCGAACTATTCGTATAAGGGCATCTCCGTCTGAATCAGCTAGTTATATGCATATACAGCATATATTCTATGTGGAGAAAAGAGAGTATACAAAAAAACCGAGCCAGCTCTTACTTAAGCACTAGTCTACAACGTCAAATAAGGCAGCCTATATAAATTCTATGTGTGCATGTAAGCATCAAATAGTTATCCTTAGGGCGTCTCCAACAGTTGGCTATTTAGTTAGCTAGATCTGATGTGGCAAGGAAAAAGCAAGTCCAATAATGGTTTTATAGCCAAGCTAGTCAGCATTTTTGCTGATGTGGAGGAGAGAAGAGAGGAGAGAGATGAGAGCAAGTACAATAATATAGCTAACTAGTGGCTATAACACTTGTCCATTTTATCTATAGCCTTCAAAAAAATAGTTCATACAATAAGGTAGCTATTACAATAACTATTTAGCCCCACGTGTAAGAGAGTGAAATGCATATTTTTACGTGCTATAGCTAGCTGTAATTTAGTAGCCAGCTTCCTTCTCTCTCTTCCTTTCTCTCTCTGCCACATAAGATTTTGTTGATATTATATTCGCTATAGCCTGCTGACTAAACTTTATTGTACCTGCTCTGAGAGCTTGGCTCTCATGCAAGCAACAAGCTGGGCACGGGAGCCTATGCAGTGGTGGACTCAGATAATAAATGTATGTGAGGAGGAATAGGAAAGAGAATGTGAGACATGGTACCACATAATAATAAAAAAACCTTTTATAGACAAATAGAAGATAAATTATTGTATAACTTGGCTCTTATAACTTGACTTATAGTCAAACACTTGGCTCTATTAGAGCAAGTACAACAATGGTCTTATAGCCAAGCTAGTCAGCATTTTTGCTGATGTGGAGGAGAGAAGAGAGGAGAGAGAGGAGAGCTTGGCTCTCATGCAAGCAACAAGCTACACACGGGAGTCTATGCAGTGGTGGGTCCAGATAATAAATGTATGTGAGGAGGAGTAGGAAAGAGAATGTGAGACATGGTATCACATAATAATAAAAAAATCTTTTGTAGACAAATAGAAGACAGATTATTGTATAACTTGGCTCTTATAACTTGACTTATAGCCAAACACTTGGCTCTATTATTGGACTTGCTCTTATTGGACTTGCTCTTATAGATAGTTCTTTAGAATGCTAGATTTAGTGTGTACTATATAATAAATGATGTGGAAGTCTTATAATTAGTTGTTAGTTATAACCATTGGAGATGCCCGCTGTTGCTGTTTTTTTTCAAATTCAACAGTTCAAGTAACGAGGTGCGTGTGCCTTTGGGAATGATGGCCAACAAATCCCACTGCCAACGTCAACTGTAGCAACCACTGCAGCCTTCAGGTGCATGCGGCCGAAAAACGAGATTCGATCACATGCTTGATGCGTCCACTGTCTCTAAAAAATCTCAAATATATATATACAATTACATATATATATATATGTATATATATACACGTGTATATATATACATACATATATTGTAGGATTGATATAGTAACAGAGAGGTAAATGATGTCTACAAATTTTTCTTTAAGTTTTTGTCGATTCTTCAAAGAACCAAAATCTGAAAATTAGCTATACTACAGTAATTTTAGTTTGGTTAACAGTAAAAACTACAATATTTTAAATCTAAAAATTCATGTAGCTTTTAATTCGTAAATCCAAAAGATTTAAAATTTGAACCAAAACTAGATCATAACCTTAAGAACATATCGCAATCAAAAATCTTAAATAACCTAAAGAGAATTGTGAATTGTTAGTTCGTGAAGCTCTACTGCACTAAAACTAGGCCAAAACCATAAATCGAGCAAACTCTCAAACCAAGACTTCAAATTACCACATTCTCTAAGATATCAGGAATCTATTCTAATCAACGATAAAGAAAATCGTTGCCAAAATTTTGACATTTTTCTGTTTGAACAAAGGTTGCATTAAAATTGGGCAAAAAAAATCAAAAATTGTGAATATGACTTACTCGTAAGTAAATGATGGCAAAGATGACTCTAGATATATTATTACATATCATAGCAAGCTAAAACATCCAAATAATCGAGGCAAAAAAAAAGTATCAAGAAATCACTCGGAGAGGCTTAAGCAAGTAAAAACCATGCAACTTCCAGAAATTACCAAACCTATTGCCTAGATGTATAGTAAATGATTTCCAAAGTATATCTCCATCACTTGCTTATCTTTGACATCACGCAAGATAAAAAAAGGAGATGCAAAATCAAAATCAACCAAAACAAGAGAAAACCAACAAAAACAAGAGGGATCCATGAGAGATGAATAAAGTTAATATATTACTGCTTGAAAATGAAGGTTTTGCAGCTACTCCACCTGGAGGACACGAGAGCGCATCGCATTACTCACACTTCTTAAACCCTAATCCTAGAACACTTGGCTTCAATGAATAAAGTTAGAATGGTTCAATAGTTAACTAGCAAGTCTCCATCCTACCCCTTAAATGGATATGCAATCAGTACCTATCTAACCCTAATAGATACTATTCACTTAGCACATATGGAAAAAACTGCTAACCCCACACAAGACAGATTTTACTCACACACTGCACTTATGCACGCTTTTTAAAGTACATAAGTCCAAATCTGTTAAGTCCTTAATCTCTGATCCAACTTAAAGCACATACGGTGACATGCATAATTGCAAATGGGTGTGTCTAAGGATAAAAAACCGGATTTTAAAATTTACGGGTGGTTGACCGTAACCAGTAACCGGGCGCGTGGTTACGGATCATATTGGTTTGCAATTTTTTTGAATTCTAGAATTTTAGCATTGTGTGGCCTTTCATAGATATTAATATCAATACTTCATACAAATTAATATGAAATCACTACTTTCAGCATTCTTTTACCTATCTGTGACACTCCGATCCATATTGGCCCATGTGTGTGCGCACATGAATTTTTAGATTAGTCCCACCTTGCTAGCTTACCTTGAGAAACACTTAGATATAAGCTTAGGAGTTCCAATGGTAGCACCCCCGGTTAACCATTTTATACGAAACGAGGACGAAAGTGCAAGCGAGTTGCTACGTATAAGTGACCTATTCAGAATGTGGTTAGGTCTAAGCCGATTTAGACCCTAGGGATCTTAGCCGGTACGACTGGTCACCGATGGCAAGCCTGTAACTCGCCCGTCACCGCCGATTTTTATCCCTGTGTGTCACTAAAGAAGCTAGGTTATATATATGAATGCTGAAATGGGCATCGACTGTGAGATATATTTCAGCTACTTTAATTTTGTGGTGTAATGTAACTATATGGCCACTACCTAGCTAGATACCATACACAACTACATATATGTTATTGTTATATGTCATGGATCGCAACTGGATCGCAAAATATTGAGGCCTGTGCTTCGTATGTGTCGTCGCCCATCACCCTATAGGAATGTAATAAAGCAAGAGTAAAGCAAAGCTAGAGCTATCGATCGATGCTAGAGATGAGATCGACAAGCAGATGGACAGTCGATGGATCCGTAGCCATAGCTAACACAACACACACGCAACTATGGGAGACACACGTACGTGCAACAGTGCATGTGATGTGCGCCACAGCATGCACGATCGAGATACATATGCATCACCATGCATGCAAACAATAATGTATTATATGGAATTGCAAATGCACAGTCACCTTAAATTTCCTTAACTTTTAGTCAATTTTGCAGGTCCTTGAATTTTTACAAAAAAACCCTTTAGCTTTCTCGAAAATACGTATGTGCCCTCGATTTTTTTAAAAAAACTCCTCACGAACTATCGCTTCTTTTACTTCGGTACACACGGTGGCTGGCGCGGCGTGTCGCTACGCCGCGCCTATGAGGCTAGTATATATTAGCTAGGAGCAGTTATCGCATATACAGAGCTAGCTCCGGAGATGGAACCGAAGGAATGGAACAAGAGGCGAATCGGGTCAGGTATCTTTCTCCTCTTTCTTTTTCTGGCTGCTTTGGGCTTAAGCCAGCCCTATCTTGTCCCCTTGTCCAAATGGGGTGCACCGTAGATGGGCATCATCACCAACTCGGTCCCCCAGCTTGACAGCTACTATTATAGCAAAGCAAATCTAATTAGCCACCAACCTGACCACTTACTTCGAGCATGTTTGTTCCATCTTAATTCTTTCGTTCACCCATGCACGAAAACATTCATGCATAGTTACATATACACATATATTGGGGGATTGTATGGGCCTGTTTTTTTTACTGCGGCTTGTGACTTTTGGGCTGTTCGTATGAGAGATTACAGAATAACTGAAACTCACGTGCGGTTTTTGCCGATATAAATGAAGTCGGTATAGTGTGTACTACAATTAATTAGTAGACCATATTTTAAAAAACACTCCGTTTAAAGAATTAATTACTATAGAAAAATTAAAAACTAAAACTAAAAGTTGAAAAAGGACATGCCCTATATTATTAGGGCATGTCTTTTTTCAAAAGTTGAAAAAGGACATGCTCTGTATATTCATCTTTGCTTTCTTGAAGCATGCGCATATTGCCCACTTTATCTCAATAGTTTATGAGTGAACTGGTTGATACATAGTAAAACATAAGACACAAACGGGCAATAGCGCTATTTCGACGGAGCAGGGGCGTAGCCAGTAGGGGGGCTTGGTGAGGCTTGAGCCTCACCTCCCCCATGACAACCAACAAGCAAAGCAGAAGCGATTTTGTATATTTAGAGCAGGTACAATAAGGCTTAGTCAGCAAGCTATAGTAAATATAATATCAACAAAATTTTATGTGGCAGAGAGAGAAAGGAAGAGAGAGAAGGAAGCTGGCTACTAAATTACAGCTAGCTATAGCACGTAAAAATATGCATTTCACTCTCTTACACGTGGGGCCAAATAGTTATTGTAATAGCTACCTTATTGTATGAACTATTTTTTTGAAGACTATAGATGAAATGGACAAGTATTATAACCACTAGTTAGCTATACTATTGTACTTGCTCTTACTTGTTGCCTTCATATTGTTTGCTGCTTGCCATTTTGCTTGAGCAAAGTAAAGTAAAACAACAAGCAAAGCAATCAAAAGTCTTCTGCCATTGGTAACAATCAACAACCTACTTTTAGTAATGTTTGCCATTTTCCTTGCTACTTGCTTACTTCTTACTTTTCTCTGCGCTCTAAATATTTTTGTTGCTCGAGAGCAAAAGCACGATTCCTTCCCAGTTTGTCAGAATCAAATTAAAATCATAATAAACTTGTTTAAAAAATTATACTGCCCAGCCATATCAATAGGCATCATCCACAAAAACAGCATCACTACACATTGTCTCCTTCATCTTGTTCCATACTGTCTCCTTGGACAAACCTTCCAATAACCTATTCTCTGCTATCCAAACTCTAAATCAAGTGGTTCAAAAATTGAAATTCATCTACATTTATATTATACTTCAAAGTACCTATTTTATACTTTTTTATTTCATTTGATTTTATTTTGTTTGGGCCGCTTTTGACGTGTAGACTACGATGTTTCCGAGTATGACTTCGTTAATCTTTCTCACCACCAGTATGCTTTGAGCCCACCTTCTATTTTCTTTCTGGCTTCGCCACTGCGACGGAGTATAGAAACAAACATACACTGAGCCATACTTCTAGGCCTAGATCATGGACCAGCAAGCAAGCAAATCGAATCTTGCTTTTTGGATAACAAACATAAATGGGGCCTAGCCTAATCCAGAAAGACAGGAATCAACTTGATCGATCGATCGATCACTGATGTCCATGAGTCTAGTTTAAGGGTGGATTTTTGTAGACTATGTTTTATGGTTTAAAAATTTAAATTCTGACTATTCATGAGAGGTAGTATATAGAGAAAAATAATTGCATGATATTTTAGCTGGTATAGCTAAACTTAGTACACTTTTTACTACAATTTTTCTGTTGACCCCACCTTGAAAAAAACACTGTTTGAAAGTTAGTTACTATAATATAAGCCATAAATCATAAGTCATAAGTGGAAAAGAAGACACCCTAATGAGAGGATTGATCATTGATGAGTCGTGATCAAGGAAGGCGCTATCACACAACAAAATCTCGGTGAGAGGTGACGCTTAGATAACAGATACACTGCACTCGACGCTGGCCTCTTTCTGGTAACATGCGCATTTGCTTTTCTTGCGCATAGAGCTATGAGTTGAGCCGGGCTTATCCGTGCCAGCCCGAGACCCGGCTGGCCCAGTATGGCCACGCCGCGTTGACAATAGGTTTTTTAAGATCAGTATTTATTTTTGTTGGTGGCCTCCCACCTTCAACAGTCCCAACAACTAGAGGAAACCAAAAAGCATTACAGTTAACACATACAGGTGGAATTTTCAAAATAAAATCAACTGGAGGGCCACTCTAAGCAAAGAGAATAACTTGTCGCACTCATTCTTTTGGGAAAACCCAAAAAAACAATAGGCTCGAGAGTATCAATGCAAGACGAACTTGTTCATGTGAATATAATGTGCTACTGCACAACTACTAAACAACAGGATATGTGAATTCAGAACTTGTTCGAAAGTAAATTTTAACACCATAATTAAATATGAATAACGATTAATGAAAAAGGCCATAAAACATGCCTGGTGACAAGATTGAACCATCATGACTTTTCTGCCCATAGTATTGAAAACATTTGGCCATTCTTTAGGCGCTAGATGATAAAAGGTTCTTCGTAGTTCTAAGGCCCTGTTTGGCACAGCTTCACCAACAGCTTCATGAGCTGTTGTGAGCTGTTTTTTGCCAAACACCTATTTTGCAAATAGCTTCACCCATGAAGCTCCTTTTTTGTGCTCTCACAAAGGAATAGGGAGAGGTGAAGCTGAAAAAAGTAGCTTTTCACAGCTCTCTCCCTCAGGCCCATATTTCTAGGAAGTGACTGCCCCTCTAGTTCACAAAAAATTACACGCAATTGCCCTCAGGCCCGTATCCCGTTCACCTCTCTGTTTCTTCGTACGCACCGCCGAACGGACGCATCTCTCCAGTTCCCGTATTCTCTCTCCTGTCTCCTTCCTCCGAACGGACGCGCCGCCGCCATGGATCCCTCCTCGCCTGCACGCGATGCCGGCCGGGAAGCAGATGGATCGGGAGGCCAAGAAGATGATCCAATCACTGCACCGAGGGATTCGTTTTCGGCTCTTCTCTCACGGCCGGAGGGCGCCGCCTGGCCGCGTGGTCTTGGCATGGCATCGCCGGCCGGCGGCGGCTGGCCCGGCTTGCGCGCGCCGGCGGCGGCGGCGGCACGAGCCCTGGCGCCGAGCGCGCTGGCGCTGTTGCCAGCTCTTGCGCGCGCGCGGCGGCGGCGGGCTGGTCGGCGCTGGCGGTGGCGCGCCCGGCGGCGCGCGCGGCCGCAGGGCCCCGGCGCTCAGGCCACCGACGGCGTCGAGCAGTCCAGCGAGGGCGGCTGGGGTTGGCCGGAATGGCGTGCTTCAGCGGCCACGCTTTTTGGGCCCGATTGGAGAACGACTGAAGAAGTCGGAGATATTCATGTGCAAATCGGGGGCTCTTCTGCTCCTAGTCGTGGCGCCTCTGCTCGGCGTCGAGGTGGTCGAGGTGGTCGTGGTGGATGCGCACAAAAGCCGCCTGCTGTTCCTGCTGCCCCAACAGCTGACACTATCGATCTCACCGATGCAAGGTAATCGAAATTTTCTGAATTTTACATGTGTGCTATGATGCTTGTCAATTGAAGAAACGTCTTTGTTTGTAAATTGAAGGCCATTACATTATGAATGTTGCTTGTCAATTGAAGGCCATTACCTGTGAACAAGAACTGTGAACAGATGGCTTCAGTTACAGATGGTCAAGAACAGCTCCTTAATCTGTCGCATTGGGTTTTTAGAGGCTGTTTGGTTTGGTCTTGTAGATGCTGAGAAAATGATAGCAGAAGCTGGTTGAGAAAATGAACAGATTCTGAATGTTGTTTGGTTTGCTACAATATTATGCTGCCACTATCTTTGCATTATGCTGTGTTTTCTGACCCTCTCTGAATGTGTTTGCAATATTGAAATTGAACAGCCTCGTAAATTGTTGTTTTGCATGATACATGATCTTGGCAACTACTCTACCTTGAACAATTGCACTAGTGACAGAAGTGGTTCAACCAGATCTGTGGCATTATTTTTTTAGGCTGAAACAGACATTTATCTTAGCTGTCATTTAGCTAGTAAACTAGTCCAGATTACATATTGCTTGTTAGCATTGGATTCATGCAGCAGAACATTCTTGTTAGCAGAACATTCTGAATTTTTTCGAAATTTTGCTGTTTGCTTACATGTGTGTTACGTGGTGTTATCCTTTTATATTTATGTTCGCAACAGCGAGGCAGATTGGTCTGATGAAAATACTAGGATAGTATGTGAGATTTTTGCTGACGAAGTTGAAAAGGGAAACCGGTCAAACACTCACTTGAATAAGGCTGGGTACAAGAATGTCTTACAGAGGTTCAAAGAAAGGACTGGACGTGAGTACACTAGACTGCAATTCAAGAACAAGTGGGATAGGTTGAAATCTGATTATGGTATTTGGAAGAAACTCACCAACCATCAAACTGGTATTGGATGGGATGAAAGGAAGCAGAACATTGTTATGCCAGAGACTTGGTGGAAGAAGACGATAAAAGTAATTGCACTTCGTAAACATTTCTATTGCAAATTTCTCTCTAATTTCATTAGCATAATCTAACACACTTGTAATGTTTCATTGTAGGAAATTAAGGGGAGTTCTAGGTTCAAGCAAAGAGGGCTACAGAATGTGGAGAAGTTAGAAATTATGTTTGAGGACCTTCGTAACACTGGAGATGACCACTGGTGTGCGTCTAGTGGTGTAGCACCGTCCCAAGCAAGTCAGTCATGTGACAATTCTCAAATTAATGTTGATGATGAAGATGAAGCCGACAACGATGATGATAGTGAGCCAGAACAAGTGGCACCTACTAGTGTGAGGGGGAAGAGGGGCGGAGGGGCTGTTAACAGTAAAGGAAAGAAACCAAAGACAAATACTGGGCGTTGGTTACAGGAACAGATAGGGAAAATAGTAGAGATGAATGAGAGGACAACTGCTTCTTGTGAGTCTATTGCAAGGAGGGATGACAAATCTGGATGTTCCATACAGGATGTAATGGCCTTGGTTGAGGAGTGTGGTGCTGCTCCAAGATCAAATGAGCACTTCATTGCAACTGTTCTTTTACCAAGAGGGCTGAGAGAGAGATGTTTATGACTTTGAGGACTCCTGAGGATAGGATCGATTGGTTGAGGAGGAAGCATGAGTGGTTGACTAGAAATGATGTGCCTAAGTAGTGCAATACCTTTCATTTGATATTGATGTTTGGACCAATTTATGTTGTTTTATTTATTTGGAACAACTGTAATGTTTAATACTTTCTATTTGGATCAATTTATGTTGTTTTATTTATTTGATACACTTGTAATGTTTAATACTTTCTATTTGTACCATTTCATGCTGGTTTATTCATGGTTGTTGTTTTTATTGATGTGCACAGATCACGTTCTGGTACTGAGACGGATGATAGTGATTCTGATGATTGGATTTCAAATACAATGGAAGTGTTGCGGTCTAACCAAAATAATTTGGTTGCTAGTGCCCTTGTTGCAACCAAGTACTACATGACATATCTTGACAAAAATGAAGCGAGAACTCCAGCACAGTCTGGTTATGGTTGGACATTGGAGAAGCTAAACACCCCAGATGAATCCCATAAAATGTTCAGAATGAATGCATCATTGTTTCATACGCTACATAACTTGTTAGTGAGTACATATGGTCTCGAGTCATCTCTTCACATGAATTCTATGGAATCACTGGCTATCTTTCTACTAGTTTGTGGGCATGGTATGTCAATAAGTGCTTTGCATGGTATATTCAAGCATTCTACAGAGACAATCAGTCGAAAATTTGATGATGTCTTGATTTGTTTGGTCTCTATGTGTGAGGACTACATAAGGCCCATTGATCCTAACTTCTCTACAACACATTCTAGGCTTACTAATGATAGTAGGATGATGCCTCATTTTAAAGATTGCATTGGAGCACTAGATGGTACTCATATCTCAGCGACCCCACCTCCGGATGACCTTATTAGATACATTGGTCGAAGTGGCAAAGCGACGCAAAATGTTCTTGCTATTGTTGATTTTGACATGCGATTCACATATGCATCTATTGGGCAGCCGGTTCTATGCATGACACAAGTGTGCTCTTTCATGCACTTAGACATGATCATGAAAAATTCCACACCCCCTCTAGGTATGTATAGATTACATTAATTTGTGCACAAGTATGTGGCTGAAATTTTTACATACATCTCGCTTAAACTTCTTTTATATACTGGGAAATATTACCACGTTGATGCCGGATACCCAAATAGACCTGGATACTTGGCACCATACAAGGGTGAAAAGTATCATGTGCCAGATTGGAGGAGGGGTCCTGCTCTAAGTGGTGAACAAGAGCTCTTTAACCATTTGTATTCAAGTATTCGGAATGTGGTGGAGCGTTCCTTTGGTGTGTGGAAAATGAAGTGGAGGGTCCTTCTCAAAATGCCGAGTTACCCGATGGATAAGCAAAAGATGATTATCGCTGCAACAATGTGCCTACATAACTTCATCCGTGAGAACCACTTTGATGACAAAGATTTTAGTAAATGTGATCGGAATTCTGATTATGTGCCCACTATACCTCAAAGGTATAGAAAGCATATTCCTTCACAAAATGCAGGTGATACATCAACTTCGGAATCTAATGATCGGAACATGGATAAATTCCGCGATGACCTTGCAAAGGCAATCTATCTTTCTAGATCATCATGAGCATGTATGTTTGCAATGTAGCATGATATGTGATGTTGATATGCACACTTTTGTTAAAGCTTCATGACTACGAAACATAAACAAGGCACTAATATTGCTTCCTAATGATTTTATTTTTTTTATTTTTTTTTACTTTTTTAATTCATACTCATTCAAATATATTATTTTTGAATTCATATGACCATATACAAACATACAACTCCAAATATTAGAACAAGTCAGGTAGACAGGGGCATCTTGGACAATTGCCCTCTCTCAGCCATGCATGAAGCTGTTGGTGAAGCTGTTTTGCCAAACAGTTTTCCAAAACAGTTTTAGCTTCACCGGTGAAGCTACTCGTGAAGCTAAAACAAAAAAAAAACAGCTTCACTAGTGAAGCTGAGCTGTGCCAAACGAGGCCTAAGTGGATGGAACAACTTCTTCCAAATAATGAAGCATTGAAACAAACCTCAAGAACAGCAATGACAACATGACTAGCAGCAGGGCCATATGCCATACGAACAACACGAGTTCCAAGGTCAATCGAAGCTATCTTGCTTCCCGTCAAAGCATCAAATTCTGCAAGCAAATGAGAAAACTGAGACAGTTGAGAAGAGCCTAATGCATCACATACAAGCCATATATCAGTTAAAGCACACTCTTGAGTTCTTACACAAACTTCAGCAGTATTTATTGTGTTAATAGTATGTGGCACAGTCATCTTTTATAAGAATAAGCGGTCTGATTATCTCAAAGTAGCAAGCAAAGGATTTCCCCAACAAACAGTGTAGTGTGATACCAATGTAACCTAATCAAGCGATAGTATGTTTTGGAACATCCTAAGCCACACAGTAGCTAATACTCTGTAGATCATCGTGGCTACGTAGAACAGGAACTGAATCCAAAAGCCCACTGTTGCACAGCATTTCAAGCCAAATCCCTGGAGTTCGACTGCCAAAAACATCACTCAAAGCACATCAAGATATGCAGGTGATCGGCGGTCTAGCTTATCCATTACTACAGGCTCAAATTACTCCTGTCGAGAGATGGACATGTGCTCAGAATGTTGAGCAAAAAACAAAACATTTAGCCCCATAGCAGACGGCGGCGACGCCCTTGGGCACGGCGGCGGGAGGGTGGCATGTGCGGCTTGGATCCGGCGCCGGAGGAGAAGGTTATCCGCATCCTCGTTGCGCACTAGACCTCCTAGGTTGCTGGGAGAGGGGGAGGTCAGTTCTGGTAGAACCGCACCAGAGGACAGTCAAAGATAAAACACTAAGCCCCATGGCAGGCGGCGGCGAGAACCTTCGGTGCGGCGGTGGGAAGGTGGCGTATATGGCTTGGATCCGGCGCCGGAGGAGAAGGTTATCCGCATCCTCGTAGCACACTAGACCTCCTAGGTTGCCGAGAGAGGGGAAGATCAGTTCTGGTAGAACCGCATCAGAGGACGGTCAAAGATGAAGTCGACGACGGCGGTCAGATCTAGCGGTGTTGCACCCGAGAATTCTCGGTCGAAGAGGAAGTCGATGGCGGTGGCCGCATCCAGCGACGCGGGCGCTGGGGTGTGGTGGTTGGGCTCGTGGTTGTCACCGTGCTCAGGTATTGCCGGAGGAAGAGAGTGAAGAGAGAATGAGGAAAGAGTGATGATCGGACAAGAGCGAGCGGGTTAAGCAAAATTGAATTGAATGGCCCTATCATTTCCCAACATGTATACATCAACGCAGATCAAATGAAAGAAATCATGTTGTTGGTGAAAGATTTGTTTTTAGGACGTATCGATTTGTAACGTCAGATCTCCCTCCTTCCTCCTCACGATAAGCATGCATCCCCAGGTATCTCCGGCTCGCCCCCTTTGCTAGGGTTTCGGTGATCGCCGCGCCGGCAGCGATGGGCACCGAGGAGCACTCATCCCCAACTCGGAAGAGAGACCACGAGGAGGAGCTCGCCGACGGAGACGACGACGCCGCCGCCGAGAAGCGCCCGCGCGCCGATGAATCGGAGGGCGCGTCTCTGCTGGGGCTCGCCAACTACGAGGACGAGGAGGAGGACGACGAGGCGGCCAGGGACCACGCGAATGACCGGTACGAGGAAGAGGAAGAGGAGGAGGACGACGATGACGACGTGAGGAGGGTTCCGGAGAGGAGGCCGAGGCAGGTGGAGCTGCGCCGAGACTGTCCTTACCTCGACACCGTGAATCGACAGGTATGACTTTTACTAGTAGCATTTTAGATGCGAATTTCGTGTGGTTTGATGCGAATAAGATCGATCTAACCCAGTTTATTTTGTTCACAACTTGAGATTACCTAGTAGTTTAAGTATTAGTTGCTGATATTACGCTAGAATTGCAGCTCTTATTTGGTGTGTTTGATCCAGCTGAATATCATGTAGAAATGCAGAGGTTAAACTTACCATCTAAATATTGTTAGTGCCTTCATAGTGAGTTCAATTATATTTGATGTATCACATATTCGTATGATAGTTGAACCTGTTCATTTCAAGCTATACTGTACCTTGACATTTTCTGTCTGTTGTGTTTGTATACTAGTGATGTGTATGCTATAAGAACTGAAATGGATGTATTGCTCAAATGATTCTGTGAGGTAAGGGTTTTTTTTTCACCGGCGGCTCATGATATGTTATGGTTTGTATGTGTGTTACTGTGTTCAAGAATTTATTCACCCCACTATGGTCATTGCTTCCTAATCAAGTACAGCAAACCTGTGAACCATATAAAAACTGTGAATCGAATCATGTGGGCATAGTACAACCTAATAGCTCCTGACAGATCTTTAACTCTGTCCTACATAGGCTGTTCATTATGATAGACTGCATAGAATGATCTGATAGCTTGTGCAGATTAATTACACTGAATCACTTCTATGCTTTATTCTCTCTCTGTGTGTGTATTCTGTACTCTTCTTTGGTGAAATCTGTGGTAGAACTGTTCTTTGTAACTTTATTTTGTTACTTTTCATGGTTCTTGATGGCTGAGTATATTATATTCTGCTTTGTAGGTCCTTGATTTCGATTTTGAGAAGTTCTGCTCGATCTCCTTATCAAATTTGAATGTGTATGCATGCTTGGTTTGTGGAAAGTATTACCAAGGAAGAGGCTTGAGATCGCATGCATATACTCATAGTCTTGAAGCAGGGCACCATGTGTTCATTAACCTTCAAACTGAGAAAGTTTACTGTCTTCCTGATGGATATGAGATAAATGATCCATCATTAGAAGATATTCGACATGTTCTCAACCCAAGGTGCTTTTCCGTTGCTCCTGACATTATATTCCAAAAGCTACTCACTCATTCATGCCCTTCTTGACTTTGGTAATCATTTTTGCAGTTTACTGACTGGTATGCTTTGGCAGGTTCACGAGAGAGAAGGTTCTAAATCTTGACAAGAACAAGCAGTGGTCAAGAGCTCTTGATGGCTCCAATTATCTACCTGGAATGGTATGTATTTGTGAAACTGCTACAAGGGTACTTAGATTATTTTTTTCCCCTAAAGTGAGGGTGGCTGTTGCTGCACTGTGCTGTGCTGTGGAATCCTTTTAGTTAACGGAATCTTTACCATTTCTAGCAAAATATTTGTATTTTTGCTCTTTCCCCCCCTGAAGTGATGGTTGCTGCTGCTGTGCTGTGGAATCCTTTTAATTAACGGAATCTTTACCATTTCTAGCAAAGTATTTCTGTTTTTGCTCTAAAATAGAGGTTCTTAGTTAATTAGTGTATCATGAAATAACAAAATGAAAGCTCTTATTTAGAAAGCCATTGCAGCACCAATGGGAGCATAAAAATATTGTCTTACATACAAATAACCTGCCACTTGGTCTTGGGCATTTTTGCCTTGATTGTCTGATTCTACGCTACATTATTGTAGAGTCATGTTATATGAATGTCACCATGTCACAACTTAAAAAACATGCTTAGATTACCTTTTTCACTTGAATGTACATGGGAATTTGTAAGCACTTGGGAAGTCTGGAGTTGGCTATTGATGCCTTTTGTCTTGTGTTAAGAATTGCCATTCTGCTTAAATTTGCAGGTTGGTCTTAACAACATCAAGGAGACTGACTTTGTGAATGTCACAATACAGTCATTAATGAGGGTTACTCCTTTAAGAAATTTCTTTCTCATCCCTGAAAATTACCAGCATAGCAAATCCCCACTTGTTCATCGTTTTGGAGAACTAACTCGCAAGATTTGGAATGCTAGGAACTTCAAGGGACAGGTTGGCTTGTTACTCAGTTAGCTGCATATCTGTTCTACCTCCACTTCTGTCTGTAAATTAACAGCTTTGTTCCTCTTCAGGTTAGTCCACATGAGTTTCTGCAAGCAGTTATGAAGGCCAGCGACAAGAGATTCCAGATTGGTGTACAATCTGATCCTGTGGAATTTATGTCGTGGCTCTTGAACACATTGCATGCGAAGCTAAAAAGCTCAAAGAAGAAAAATAGAAGTATCATACATGATTGCTTTCAGGTTAGCTTTTCTGGATACCAGCAGTGTGGCTAACTTTGTTCCCCAAGGGGGCCGCCTAGGCGGCGCCCTCCCGCCTTGTCCGCCTAGCCGATTTTCCCGCCTAGGCGGTGATTAGGCGCTAGGCGCCGGTCGCCTAGCGCCCCTTGGTGAACACTGGTGACTAATAAAACTTGCGAGCAACTTATCTGGTCACATTACAATCTTGTTTTTGGCAGGGAGAACTTGAAGTTGTTAAGGAAATTCACAGGAGGCATATAGTGGAAAAGAAAGAGGATGGTGACGAGCAGAATGGTGAGGCAGGTTCAGAGGTTGGAACAACAAATGATGGTGTTGTCACTGAAACGTCTAGGGTCCCATTCTTGATGCTTGGTCTTGACCTGCCGCCTCCACCTCTTTTCAAAGATGCAATGGAGAAAAATATCATTCCACAGGTTTGGTTTTCCCAATTATCTGTGTTATTTCTGGTTAGAATTTCACGGCGCATGTCAAGTTTTGGCATGTAAAAGTGTAAAATATTAGTACGATCATGTGCACTACTAAGACTTTTGAGGTTGGTGATGTGAGAACCAACTAAATGTTTTTTACAGTTAGCTAGACTGTTGAGACATCAGTAAGGCTTGACTCTCCGATGTGAATTGCTAGACTTATTCCGGGGGGTCTTTGTTTTCCAAGATTTTTTATACCTCAACTTACATATAAGACCCACCCTTTTCTTCCAAAAAAATATAGGACCACCTTCTGTTATGTAAATCTTGCCACTTGGAGCGCTTCAATCTTCACCTCACTGCAAGTGTATACTTCTACTTATGCTCTTGTTTACAATAAAGATGGTTGCACTTAGGGCTAGAGTAATACTCAATTACTCTTACAAGTTCATCTGCTTCTTTTGATTTTGTATATTTGCGTGTGGTATGGTCATGCTTGCAGAGTATTTGCATGTATCCAGAGGCCATTTGCTTAGTTGGTAAATACAAGAACTTAGGTTACTTTCAGAGCTTTGAGGCCAAATGGCTAATCTACCGTTTTGCTTAAAATGTGCAAATCTAGAACCACATCCACTGAAGGAATATATTTACAATTTTAGACACCACATGAAATATTGTCAAGTTGACATCCCTTCAGCTCTTTTCTTTTTTACATCGAACTTTTCTGTTTTAGTTCTCTGTAACTCGGTATATTGGAATTCAAAAGCTTGTATGATGTTCAGGTACCACTGTTTAATATACTGAAGAAGTTTGATGGTGAGACAGTCACGGAGGTGGTGCGGCCATATATTGCTCGGATGAGGTATCGAGTGATCAGACTGCCAAAGTATCTGATCCTTCACATGCGACGATTCACCAAGAACAACTTCTTCATAGAGAAAAACCCTACTCTAGGTAACATTTGTGTTCTTTTGATTGAATGTGCCCCTGTGCAGTGTCGTGGTAACTCTTTAAGAGGTTTCCGTATTTTATGTAACAGTAAATTTCCCCGTGAAGAACTTGGAATTGAAGGATTACATTCCATTACCTAAGCCAAAAGAGAATGAGAAGCTACGTTCGAAGTATGATCTCATAGCAAACATTGTCCACGATGGCAAACCAGGTGAAGGATGCTACAGAGTATTTGTACATCGGAGATCTGAAGAGGCATGGTATGCTGTTCAGCTCATTCCAATCCTAGCACGGGTATTTATTTACTTGAGGCCTTGGGTTGGGAACCTAGTAAAAATCATTCGACCATTCTCTATCTCAGGTATGAAATGCAAGATCTGCATGTCACCGAGACTCTTCCTCAGATGGTAGCTCTTTCGGAGGCCTACATGCAAATATATGAGCAGCACGAATGAATGATGGGGCGGGGATCATCATGTAGCCTTCCATATTCACTTTTTTTTGGCTTGCCACAGATTCTATAGCTGCAAGCTAATCCTTACTATTTCCGAAGCAATTTTTGGGGGCAAAAGTGCGTGTGGTAGTTCGTTTGCCCAGGTGAGGACTTGAGACGTAGGTGCTCCAGGAACTGGACTGGACTGGACTGTTCGGTTGGTGCTGTGGAGGGGCTCCAGTCCAGGAGCTAGCAGCTGTAAAATGTAAAAAATTATGCGCACTGTATTTTTGAGAGCTGATGTAGTTGTCCGGTTGTTTAGAGCGAAGGCATTTGGTTTCTAGGAAAGCTAGCTTCCTCCTCCGGTACATTATAGCATGTTGGCATGTACCTGTAGTGAATAATTTACCCAGCAGCCATTTGACAGATGCTATTGGAATAGTTAAGTAGGGTTTCAGCTTGTAAAGCATTATGTATGTATGCTCCTGAGATGTATGTAAAGCATTAATGAGTGACGTTGCTGTAAGATGTATCGTCGTAGTTGGCCTGGACTCGCAACACTAGTTAACCGCTGCTGCCTCATTCAAGTTGTTTCTGGTATTTATTCACCGAGAAGCAAGAAAGCAAGCAAGCAATCACCGAGGGGGAGGGAACAGGGCACGAAGGACCGGTCAGAGGATGCGTATCCCTACGGTGTTGACGTATTCGTGCTCTACGCCTTCGTCGTTGCCAACACGACGCGCCAACTTCGATCCCGCGCATTCCGACGTCCAATCCGATGCCTTCCTCTGCACCAGGCCGCCGCTCGCCGCCGCCGGCCACCGACAGCGCAGCCCTGCTCTCGCGCCTCCGCCCCGCCGCTGGCCCGACCACCCCGCCGCGCGTCCTCCTCCAGTCCCTCGCCCTCGTCCTCACCTCCGGCCTCTCCTCCCCCCACCCCGCCCTCTCCTCCCGCCTCCTCAACTCCCTCCTCCCCCACCTCCCCCGCAGCCGCCTCCCGGCACTCCTCCGTCTCCTCCCCCGCGACCACCTCACGCTTCTCCTCCTCTCCTCCAAGCACCATCGCCCCCGCACCATCCCCACCGCCTCCGCCCTCCACGCCTTCGCCGTCTCCTCCGGCCACCTCCCCTCCGACCTCCGCCTCGCCAACTCCCTCCTCTCGCTCTACCTCTCCCTCGGCTCTCCCGCCTCCGCGCGCCGCCTCCTCGCCGACATCCCCCGCCCGGACACCGTCACCTGGAACACCCTCCTACGCGCCTGCCTCCGCCTCGGCCTCCTCCCGGCCGCACGCCGCCTGTTCGGCGAAATGCCGGAGCGCGACGTCGTCTCGTACAATTCCATGGTGTCTGCTTACGCGGCCGAGGGGGACATGGACAGCGCCATCGAGCTGTTCGATGAAATGCCCGAGAGGGACGTGATCACCTGGAACTCGATTCTCGCCGGGTACACCCGGTGCGGGGATATGGAGAACGCCAAGAAGATGTTCGATGCAATGCCAGAGAGGGATGTCGTCTCGTGGAACTCGATGCTGGATGGGTATGCCCAGGTCGTGGATGTCACGACGGCGAGGGCGGTGTTTGATGGCATGCCGGGGAAGAGCGTCGTGTCGTGGAACGTCATTCTTGCACTGTACGCGAAGGTCAAGGACTGGCGCGAGTGTCTGAGGCTGTTTGATGCGATGATGGCGGTGGGGGGCGCTGCGCCGAGCGAGAAGACGTTCGTGAGTGTTCTGACGGCCTGCGGATACCTGGGTGACCTTGAGAGGGGAAAATGGGTGCATGCCTTGGTTCGTGATAGATGGGAGAGGCTTGCTCCGGATGTGCTGCTGCTCACGGCTCTGCTGACGATGTATGCCAAGTGTGGTGCCATGGACACCGCAAGGGAGGTCTTCGATTCGATGAGCGAAAGGAGTGCCCCCTCATGGAACTCGATGATCGCAGGGTATGGGTTGCACGGGCAGGGCGAGAAGGCTCTTGAGCTGTTCCTGGATATGGAGAGGAGTGGGCCTAGGCCGAATGAGACGACTTTCATCTGTGTCTTGAGCTCATGTGCTCATGGTGGCTTGGTGCTTGAAGGCTGGTGGTGTTTTGACAGGATGGTCAGGTTCCACGGTGTTGAGCCCAAGGCTGAGCATGTTGGCTGTATGATGGATCTCCTTGGTCGTGCTGGACTTCTCAAGGACTCCGAGAAACTCATCGAGAATTTGCAGGGAAAGGTGTCGCCGGCATTGTGGGGCACCCTGATGTCGGCCTCTCCGACTCAGAACAACTCCAAAGTAGGAGAGTTTGTCGGGAGGAAGTTGATCCAACTGAAGCCAACAGAGGTCGGCCCGTACGTGCTTCTGTCAAACATTTATGCCGCGGAAGGAAGATGGGATGATGTTGCCAAAGTAAGGGAGATGATGAAGGAGAACGGGGTGGAAAAAGACGCGGGGTTGAGCCTGGTCGGAGGATCAAGTGAACCAGAGCCCTGCCGTGCTACTGAAGACGGCATTTCAGTTCGACGGAATGGCGTGATGCAGTCGATTCTGGGCGAGTTGGGTGTGCGTATGAAGCAGCCATCCCAACTGCAGGGAAGGGAGCTTATACTTGGGTGAAGAAGAAGCACACACGGAGGGGAAGGCCATGCCTCCTCGTTGCTTGCTGATACTTGGGTGTCACGTTCGGATTGGTAATTTTTCTCGTGCCAGGACCAACGTTGCGGCAACAAAGCCAAGAATACATGACGGAGCATGCTAGTAGCCAAACGAAGTTTGCATGGACCATGTTGGCTACTTTGAACTAGTTGGGAGCAAGCAATCAAAGTCAAAGAAGGTGTCCTGGGTAAAATGGTAATGGAGGATCGAAGAATGCGCAGGTGTTGTCATTATCACCCAGCTTACAGTATTGGCCGCTATTATTCTCGTTTCTCAATTGATCAGGTCATAGCAAGATGCTAGTATTTGCTTTGCAACCAAAAGCCACACGTTTGGTTCAACAGAGCAGATTCGTGCATCCGTTTGGTTCCTATGTGGGCTCTTCTCGTGATCTGCATTTCTTGTTTCGTTATCAATCGTGGAGAGAAGGTGAATTTATTCGATAGGGTAAAATCGAACTGGTACTCCTGACACGAATAATCGTAGGGAACCCACATGGATTGGACAATACGTACTGGCCCCTGATTGACAAGCGACCCAATAGCAAAGACACACATCGTAAGGCAACTGATGTTCGCACATGTGTAAATCAGGCTAGAATCTTTGTAAACAATGACTCATTGTCTTTATTGGTTTATTCGCAGGCTTTCGAACTTGTCATCTTGAATTATTGATAAATGTATGACTACATGAGTGTCAACCTGTTTGCAGATTTTTCATAGAAATTAGTAGGGAACGTTTTACAAGTGCAAATTATGAGGTGGGTCACTCAGTATAGGAATTTGCATTGTACTACCCACATATATTCATTGTTGGCAGATCTCTGCATACAGTTTAGAATTTAAAAAATGTTTGTTTTTTCCTCTGTAATTTGACAATACCTAAGGTATCAGCACTTATCGATTGACTTGGTTCAGAAAGTATATACATATGCATCGTCCTGATTTTATCTGGCTATGTGTGAAAGCTAAACAAAAAAAAAGGTAGGCAGACAGGCATGGACCGATTTATTTAAAATGCTAATTTGGGGCGGGGGCGAGCTGAAAGCTGTTTATTCGTTTTTTTTTCTGCTGTTTTCGGACTGTACACTGTTGAGTTGCTTGAAAGGCATTGAACTATTCCAATTATTTGCATTTTAAGATTTATTGACCCTAGCTAATTGCCTCACGCATGGCGGCCGTGCGACAGAGGACACGTGTTACCCCCTCGGAGCCGTTGCATGGCCACAGTGTGTCAGATTTGGAATGAGTGAGTATATTTTTATAAGATTTTGTAAGAAGAAGAGAATAAGATGATAGAGAAATTTAGAAAACTTGTCTATGCAGTTACCATTAGTGTAATTTTCCCATTTTCTCTTTGTTTTTCTTGTTCCACCGTAAATTTATACTATGCGTGAGTTTTCTCGTAAGGCTGACCAACATCGCGCTAAGGGCCAACGTGGAGCGCATGGTCTCCATACTGGACCTCTCCGACCTCTTCCAGCTCGTCAGCGGCGAAGACTGCGCCGGCTCCAAGCGGTTCCCGGACCCCCTACCTCAATTCTCTCAGCCTGCCGGGCGTCTCGCCACGTCACACCGTCGTCTTCGAGGATTCGGTGGTCGGGGTGCAGGCCGGTGACCGCCATCGCGGAGGCAAAGGTCGTCGCCGCCGGCGCGTCGCTCGTCATTAGGGACTACCAAGACGCCGAGCTCTGGGCGGCGTTGGACAAACTCGACAGCGCAGCTCAAGCTAGTAAGGTCAATGGGGAACAGTAGCCGAGCGAGACTTGCGTTGCACTACTTGTAAGTCGATTTGTCAATTCTTAACTCACTGGTAACCAATCCGAAATTGCATTGTTCAAAGTTGCATCCCAATTTTCAAGGGGATGATGATACACCAGACAAAGATCAAAACCGTAAAACGAGTACAAAAAGTGCCTAACTGCCCAAAAGTATACTCACTCATTCCAAATCTGAATTTTCCAAGCATATTGAGGCCTGCAGGTAAAGGTACAATATTGAGTACTACCTTAATGTATGTTGGCGGCAATGCACTTCAAGTATGGATATGGTGGTGCAGAGCCCCCTCCGTGAAGAATGGTATCCCTCGCGTCCCCAAAAAGCCACAAAAAACATGGTATGTGCATACATTTGCACCAAGGCTCTCAATACACACACCAAGATGGAGGCATGTGATAGATCAGTTTGCCGAGTATTTCTTTGACAGCGCCTCATAGTATTTCCTTCGCTGTGACAAGAACGGAAATGAGAGAAATGAAAAGGTAAAACAGGTGACAGTACTACAAGGGTGAACAAATAGGAAATATTTTCATGGTATCAGGATGAAAGATTATCACAGTATCAGGATGTCAAAACTGATGCAGAGGCAAAATAAGACGTTTGTGCATAATTTGCACTTTCCCATACCTGTTCTGGTACTGATGGCTTTACTTTTGATAGAGCCTGTTCAAAGTGCGAGAGTTCAATCAAACAAGACGAACTCATTGATGATGTCCCGTTTTCCAGGAATTCCAATCTCTCTTCCAATGCTGCCATGGCTGCTTCATTCACCTGATGAAACAAGCATATTAGTTCCGATTTTTTTGCATGTTCTTGAACCGTACCAATTTGAAATTCATTCAAAAGAACACTGCCATTAATACAGATATCTGATTGAACTTGGATTATATATTCATTAAACAACCATCCCTAAAACTAAAAAAATTCTATGTTGTCCAAACAAAAGCACTATTGCTCAATTCGAAAAAAATTCAAACAGGAGAACTGCATGATGAAAAAATCACAGGAGTTACCAGTGATGCTAGGTCGGCACCAGTGAAATTGTCACACTCCTCTCGACGTGCCAGTGCATCCAAATCAACACCAGATGAGATAGGTTTGTTTCGAGCGTGTGCCTTCAATATTGAAGCCCGCTCATCAGCACCAGGTAAAGGCACATAATGCTTCTTCCCAAATCTACCAGGCCGTAGAGCAGCCTCATCTATCACATCAATTCTGCACCAGAAAGGGGCTGAAGATATCAGCCTTCCATTCAGGGATAAATATGTAAAAAGGACCAATCAGCAGCTGACAATACCTGTTTGTAGCTCCAATAACATAAACACCTCGACGTTGACCAGCACCATCGAGTTCAACAAGTAACTGTGAGTAAAAAAATAAAATAACAGAACAAAAAAAAGAAAGAAAATAATACCGTTAAGAGAATCTCAGTATTGTGAAAATACAGGTGAGTTAGGTGACTAGTAAAATATTCAGACCTGGTTTAGGAGACGTTCAACAACCCATCCCCCCTCTTTCCCTCTTTTTGTTGTCAATGCATCTACCTGCCACATCACATGAAATGAACACTTGAGCATCATATACTTGGAAAAACACCTTCGCACGCAACACAGACAAGTTGCTTGAACACCTCCAGTAGTACAAAATGTATCAAACACTCAAAACTTGTTTCGAGTAATTAATCCAAGTTTTCCTCAACAGAATAGATTATACGGGCAGCTAAACACAAACTTTTACCTCATCAAAAAATAGGATGCATGGGGAGTTAGTTAGTGCACGAGTGAATATTTTCCTTACTTCTGATTCACTCTCCCCAACATACTTGTTCAACAGCTCAGGCCCCTAAAGTTCCCGAAAAAGAAATATCTTAGCACTAGTTTGTACAAATTTGAAAGAAGTGTAGTAAAAATATGGAAATCCCAACATCAATTACCTTAATGTGAATAAAATTAGCCCCTGCCTCATGTGCAACTGCTTTTGCTATTAGTGTTTTCCCACAGCCTGGGGGTCCAAACAGCAAAAAGCCAGCTTCCAGATTCGCTCCAAATACCTTAAAAAGGCAGACAACAAAGAGGACATGAAAACAAAAATTAGGTGTATAAAATATTTAACAGAGCGCTTGACTTTAAAACATATTGCAAATAAAAGCCACTGATGTCTATGCACTGACTTTGGTACAATTTCTAGAGTGGTAACTTTTAAGCTGCCAATCACTATGGAAAACCTGATAACAAACAGAAGAAAGTAACGTAGAACACATTTTGTTGGGATACAAGTGTGATTCACCTCATAAATTTCAGGATGCTTGATACATCGAACAATGCAGCGGTCAAACTCTTTCCTCAATGAATCGAGACCTCCAACATCATCCCATGTGACATCTGGGACAGAAGAAAATCCTTCTCTTCTCAAGGATGGCTGAACCATTTTGGTTGCTTCCTTCGGTGAATAAAATTAAAAGGTATATTAAATGGGATCCGCTACTAGAAAGCTAATGACAGTAGAAAACAGACATGGCACACAACACAAAAGGAAAACAATATGATACAAACATACAAGTGGTAAGGAAAGAAGAAAAAATGACCATGTTATAATCCACATGAGCTTACACAACATGAAATTAATACTCAAATTACCCTAAAACAAATTAGAACAAAACACAGCCAATTAGAGGGGAAAAAAAAGGATCATGCTGCGGTCCAAATCCAGCTTACACTAGATGAAATTAATACAGGAACTTTTGGGCCTATGCTGTAGATGTAAAAGGTGGAAAGCTTACCTCAAAGTCATCCATGGTAATACTAAGGCTCTCCATCTCGCCTTCATCCCAAGGTTGTCTCCACCAGTCTTGCTTGCTGTTTCCGTCATTCCCATGACAATACTGAACTCTTCTTTTATCAATTACTCTCTTCATTGCTAGATTCCCTGCTTTATCCACCAACGCCTTCAAGTCCGCACCAACAAATCCTGGTGTGCCCCGCGCTATCTTGAACAAGTCAAATTGCCCTTCCAGTCGAAGGTTCTGAGTAAGCATCTTCAATATCTGTTTCCGTGCATTCTCATCTGGAACACTAAGAGATATCTCTCGATCAAACCTTCCTGGCCTTCGAAGCGCTTGGTCAACAGCATCGGGTCTATTTGTAGCTCCAATGACAATAACATATCCAGGTTTCTTTTCAGATGATTGTGAATCCAAGTCACCACCATCCGATCCAATATTCTGGTGGAATTCATCCATGCATGTCATCAATTGTGTAACTATCCGTCGTTCCATTTCTCGTTGCAGGTTCTCCCTCTTGGATGCAATTGCATCTATCTCATCTATAAATACAATTGAGGGAGCAGTCCTGTACGCCTTCTTAAACAAGCTTCTGATGTTTTCCTCAGAAGCTCCTGCAAGAACACAAGGATTATGAGGTGAACTTCCGCATTACTCTTGACAGAAAAAAATTATCTAGAAGTGCAAATGAATATAAAACCACAAAATTATCTTTCTCTTAAGTCATAGGCGTAGGTGGAAAGCTGGATCCGTACCAATATATTTTCAACTATTCATCGTACCTGAAGCTATTCATCATGTTATTAGAAAAAGACATGCCAAATATTGGCAATGCATGAAGGGAGCTTGGTCATGTGCTCCACTGTAGCACTTTATAGCAATACCAACCTTCCACAACAAAGTTTAGTCATGCAAGGCAGCAATTATTAATTTGACGATAGAACTTAGGATATCCAATCAAATAAAGGATCAGTCTCTTGCCATTTTGACCTCAAGCACCACATATTCATGTTGCAGAAATTTTAGGTTTTAAATGGAATACATCAAGGAGTTTATAATGCACCTATTGAACACCAACAGCTACAGAGTTCACCAGTTAACACATGAAATTCCATTCGTCAACCAAGGATAAGCTTATAATAAACAGCCTGAATTTGCAGACATAGATACACATAAAACATGGCCAACTTTGGCATGTTCCAAGTTGAAACCCAGAAAAAAAAATACACATTAACATTGGCAAATTTCATCATTTATTGGGTATTACGACATTTTAGTAGTTTCCAGCATGAAAGGTGTTCGGTAGTCAAATTATTTGCCCATACATACAGAAGGCTTCCAACTTTCTGCAAATTTTAGTGCAAAGAATCAGATAGGATACCAGAGACCCCCGACACGACCTCCGGTGCCGAGATCTTGTAGAATGGCACGCCAGTCTCATTAGCGATGGCATGCGCAAGCGTGGTCTTCCCACAGCCAGGCGGTCCATGCAGCAGAAGCCCAGCCACTGGCCGAACCCCAAGCCGCCGCGGCAGCTCTGGATGGCACAGGGGCACCACCACCTCCATCATCAGCTCCTCTATCACCGCCTCCATACCCCCGAGGTCGGCAAACCTTGGCCCCTTCTCCCCTCTGGCGCCTCCTTCAGTGACCGGCGCAGCCGCGCCCTCCGGCTTGGCGTCGCCTCCGCCGCCGCCACTGGACGTGATGAGGCGGCAGGCCTTCTCCGCCGTCTCCTCGATCTCGAGCTGCTGGTTAGTGCTGGTGTTCCGTTTGGGCGTTTGGGAGGCGTAGTGGGAGCGGAGAATGGACTTGGTGACATCGAAGGAGGGGGGAGGCGGCGGATGGGAGGCATCGTCGGAGAGGGAGGTGGAGGAGGAGGTGGTGGTGTGGGCATCGTGGAAGCGGCGGCGGCGGGAGGCGTGGGAGTCCGAGTCGGAGGCGTCGGGTGAGGAGGGGGAGGGTAGGGAGGAGAGGGCCCGGCGGACGGCGGAGGTGAAGGGGTCGAGCTTGTGGCGGCGGAGCTCGCGGTGGCGGGAGCGGAGGGTGTTGGCGACGTCCTCGGCGGAGGAGCCGGGGATGGCAAGGCCGGCCTCCGATATGAGGCGGCGGAGGTAGGACTCGAAGATCCCCGAGGGAGCCCGGCCGGAGTCGCGGTGGCGCGGGCGCTTCCCCATCGGCGGCGGCTAGGGTTTTGGGCCGAAGAACCAACTGGTCGCGGTCTCGCGTTAACAAGGGAGAAACGGAGCTTTGTTTTAGGCCTGACCGTGTTAGGCTTTTTTTTTAAGTTTTGTTAAACATCATCTAGATATTTTCTTTCTAATTATTATCTAGATTTAGAACGATCTAATGACCATGAATTCTCCCTCTCCTCCTTGAATTCTACCTCCTCCCCCTTAAAAAAAATCTCCATTCAAAAACAAGGGCCCCTTGATCTCTAATCCAAAGGTCATAAATTTGAATGATAATTAGGAAAAAAATATCCGAGTGATGTTTAGACACTCCCTTTTTTGTCATTGTGAAGCTAATCCAGCTCTAAAACAGCAATTGAAGACCACAAATAAACCATGTTGTTAGATATGTTGAACCTAGAGTCCGAAACAATACTCTAAACTTTAATTGGTGCAAAGCTTATGCACCTATGTATTGGTGGTTGTGGGAGATGAGGGTGGGTCGTGGGAGGCCGGCGGCATCGATGGCGCCTATCGACAAGAGAGTTGGGTCGTGGGAGGCCGCCGGCGTCGGTCGACGGGGAAGGTAGGTCGTGTGAGGCCGACAACGCTGGGGACGGGGGAGGAGGCCTGTGGCGTTAGTGGCGGCAAGGCGTGTGGAACCGGCGCTGCTGGGAACAGGGAGGAGGCCAACGACGTCGATGGCGTCGGCCGATGGGGGAGGTGGGTCATGGGAGGCCGACGCCACTGGGGACGAGGAGGAGGCCTGCGGCGTTGACTGTGTCGGTCGATGGGAGGACAGTGGTGTTGGGGACGGGGAGGATGCCTGTGGGGTCGTAGGAAGCCGACGGGGTCACGAATCGCTGGCGGGATCGCTCCACAACCCTAATCGCTATTCGCCTCGTAGGGGATTCGGTTTGGGGAGGGGGAATGGGGCGGATGAAGTCTTGAGGTCAACTGAACGGTTGCATATATATATGAATATCATTTCGTGAGTAATTTTGATGAAGTTTAATGGCAAAGTGTTATTTTTATTCCTAAAAGCTAAAAAAAAGATTTCTAGGACTGATTTATGACTTTTAGTTATGACAAGGACTTTATCGACTTGTGCTATATATGTAGCTACGTCGGTCATATGTTGCTGCCGTATGTGCTTCTAGCTGACATTGTTCAAAAGTAGCTACTAGGAAGTTCTTGATACTTTGTCAGCTAGCATTGCTCTTGTATGTGATTGAGAAATGCCTTTGCCTACCCTTTTCCAGTAAATTTCCCGTGTGCAGGTGACATGTTATAGCTATACAGCTTTTGCCGAGGTTATACATGGGTCAAGGTATTTAATCCATTCAGTTGATCCTTCGTTTGTCACAAGTGCAATATTGTGTTGTTGCTCAGTGTAAAAACGTCGGAACAGATCTCTGAAATAGGACCAGTTAGCTTGCAGGTTTAAACTACAGAGAAGCCTTTAGAAATTTCTGAGTATTGCATTTAGTGAGGCATTACTAGCTTTCAGCAAATACAAGAGTTATATTTCCACTAGGAAATTGCTAGATTGTAGTATGTTGTACAATTTTCAGGTTTTCAGGCTAACGCTTATGTCCTGCAAACTGGAAGTGGAGTGGCCAAACAGAAATTATGATTTGTTTGCTGCTCTTCTACTCTACATTTGCTACAAGATGACAGAGATCAGACTTGTTGCCAACCAATATAACGGGGTATTTCAAACTTTCTGGTAATAAGCTACGCCATCCAATCTATAAAAAAATCAGGATACCAAATAATCTAGCTTGGCTTAAAAGCTAATTGCTTTTAAGCTGCTTAAGTCAAAAAGCTAGTTTTAAACTATAAGACAAAAAAACTTAAGTTTAAACAAACAGATCCTTAGGAGCGGCTTTTCCGGTTTGGCTGAGCCTGTTTATGCCTTCCATTGCCTTTTTGCGCCATGGAGAAGCGCATGCCTGCCAGGCCAGAAGGCATCAAGCGCGAGAAATCCGAAAAATCCAAAAGGATTTTAATTTTGGTTGTAAGATGACATTTTGAATCAATTTACAGAAAACAATTTTGTGATCTCTCTTGTTTGTTTCCTTTTTCCTTAATTTGCCCCTGTCTCTTCATTCCTAACACCTCAAGACATCAAAACCAAAAGGAAATTAGCTAGAAGAAAACAATCAAACAACCAACAAAAGTACCATGCATGGCATGGCGCCAAAACCATTGGAGACCAATCCATGCAGGATCAATCTCTCTCTCACACACACACATAATATATATATATAATATGTGAGAGCAGATCGACTATATATAGCTGATGTGTTGCACATAATATATATATAGTTATCACGACCATGGCGTACGGGATGTGTTGCAAAAAATCCTTGAAGCAGTGATGAGATTGGATGATCAGATGATGCCTCTGGTGAGGCCGAGGGCGACCAAGGCCATGCGTCCGTACTCCCTGTCGTGCCCGGCGACGGGGACGCGCTCCTCGCCCTTCCAGACGTCCTCGCAGCTCTCGGAGGCGCCGAGCGCGGCGACGAGCTGCTCGGTGGCCTTGGCGTAGATGCGCGCGTGGAGGTTGTCGAGGGCGTCGCGCAGGACGTCGGCGGCGGCGTTGTAGAGCTCGAGGCAGTGATCGAGGCGGGCGCGCGCGTTCGGCGAGTCCTCCACCTCGTTGAGGTCGTCGATCTTGGCCTCCGTGCTGGCCGCGTGCTCGATGGCGATCTTGGTGGCCACCACCGCCAGCGTGTGCAGGTCCACGGCCTCGCGGCTCCGCTGGTCCGACGCCAGCGACGACACGCAGTGCTCGTAGGTGATGCCCGAGTGGCTGCTCGCCGCGTTCCGGCACGCCTCCTGGATGGTCGTAGCGCTGGGCTGCGCGACTGCGGTCGCGAGGAGGAGGACGGCGGCGGCGACGCACAGTGGCACCAGCGCGCGCTCCATGACTTGCATTGCTGCTCTAAGCTCTTGGTTAATTGTGTACGTACGCGCAGGCCGGAGCGCGTGTGATGCATGGATCTGTCATCGGAGCTAGGGTGATACAAGTGTCCTGCATGCCGCCATGAGATCGAGGTCTTGTTGAATGGTTCAACAGCTCATTGCCAAGCTTAGACAACAATCAATAATGTCAATTATGTACAACGCTACGGGATCAAAGGAAGAGCTGAAACAACTTCTTTTTAGCAGCTTACTAACACAGAGAGCTCTTCTACGGTACACATCATTTAATATAAACCTTTCATTCTTTTCGATCCAATGGAGTAGATTAGCTAAAATTTAATTATACTTGGCATACAGTATTAAAATCCTACCGAACAAAGCCATGCAACTGTAATTTCAGCTCAACACCATTTAAGGGCATGCACATTTTTATAGACAATTGATATTTATAATACCATCCATATCATCTATAGACGATACTAAAGACATCTCCCATAATGATTTATCTTCTGGGTTTCGTTTCCCTTATCTTTTTACATATCTCTATAGACAACTTTATCATGACACAATATGTCTTGTTTCTCATGTTACAGTCGACTGTTGCATAAGAGATGATCCAATTCTCTATGCTTTCTCTCTTTCCTCTATCCTGTCTCATATTTTACATGCCAAGGTTTACAGAAAACTAAACATCACGGTATTATACATACTCTAACACGGCGTGACTTTCCCCCCGGATTTTGCTCTTGCATGCAGAAAGGAATCATGCTAAGTGCGAATTGTGCGCATGCAAATCGTAACTGACTCCTCAATCAATGTTGATCACTACTCATACGTGAACACCACCTAATCCGACATTAATGGACATCCAAATCGCAATTCCTTGTATTTTAAGCACTTCAAATTAGCAACGCACTCATAATCTGAACTCCAACATTACTCGAGTACGTGCTAGATTCATTTTCCCATCTTGTTGTTCATATCTTACATAGTTTTTTTTTTTGTGTTTTATTGATAGATAAAGAGATGCACGTAGGGAATGGTAGAGTGCATATGTAACTCAAAATACCAGAATTTCAAATTTAAATTTCAAAATTGTCTAATTCGCCTATTTGCAAATTCCCGGTGGTGGCCGAGATTTTTGTCTGGTTCCGACGAGATTTTGAACCCTATGCTCACCTTTGTTTCAAAGGAAACCCATGTTCACCTGAGTAATTTCCATCCGTATTACGGAAAACATCGATAATACCCATAAATTTTTTTAATATCTATGTGTGAAGAAAAGTCTATAATTCCCTTGAGAAATCAACGGCAAGATTGGATTTATACTACCACTCTTACTAGTAGTAGAATGTCCATTAAAAATTCTCTATGGTATTCCTTCCATGCGTGCCCTATGATCGAATGTGTGTGTAAGAAAGAGGCCATAGCTGTTAAGAGCTTGGAAGATCATACATGCATGGTTGTTTCAGATTTCTATCGGTATGTCATGGATACTGATCATCGATGTACAACGCAACTGCAGGTGAAAAAGAATCACACATTCTCTTGCTGCTGCTGTTCTACGTCAGCTGCTCCTCCTTGCACCGGCTTTGCGGAAGCAATGGCGGTACTGACAGCTTCCTCTTTCTTGCCCCATAGAACAAGGTAGAGCCCTAGAATCACCAGGACTGACCCTAGCACGCTGCAAGATCAAATACCAAATAGCAGTGAGCTTAAACATCACCATCGAAAATAATCTGACAAAAATAACATACAGAAGAAAAGGAGATATTTGACTGGCACATATGATAATATTTTTCAGTGAATGGTTGGAGTGTGTTTGCTCAATAAAAAAAAAAACCTTCCAAGGTAGAGTGGCTCATGGAGGATGAACAGATCGATGCCGGCGACAAACATTTGAGAAAGAGGGCTAAAGGCGGCGGTGAACACAGGGCCTCTCTTCTCCACACAATATGTGAGCATCAGGTATCCAATACCAGATGCCACCACACCCTGAAAATGGAACAGATGCTGCATTACTATTCAATATGTTGCAAAATCTTGCATCAGTGGGTAAGTAATGCTAAATCATTCTTTTGACTGGAAAAAAAGAATACTAAATCATAGAAATAACAACATTATATATTATATAATAATAAACATGTATCAGTAAAAAGCTTGTCACATTTAAAAGGCATATTCTTTGGGTCCACATATTGCAGAGTGAATACTAACCACTAGTTGTAAGATTTTAGGTACAAAAATGAGCAATTTTATGAGAAGTCTAGCAGTTAATCTTTGATCTTAAAATAACTTCTCTAATTTTGCCTGATCAGCGCTTTTTTGGGGAGTAAATTTTTTATAGAAGGATGCAAGGTTGTCATGGCGTCATCAAGTCGACGAGCCGCCACTGTCCCTCTCTAGCTCACTTCCGCCGCCTTCGCCGCCCTCCATCTCACTTCTGCTGCCGCCGCCGTCCCTCAAGCTCAGGTCAGTCTCCTTCTCACTCATTTCTTCTCCCTTTGCTTTGCTATGCTTCTTGCTATGATTTTCTCTGAAGTTTGCTCTAATTTTCTCTATTTCTTGCTCTGATCTGGTCTGCTCGTGCGCTGCCTCTTGCTCTCTGCTCTGCACTTGCGTTGCTTCTTGCCTTTTGCTCTCTGCTCACGAGCTTCTTGTTTCTTGCGCTGCTTCTTGCTTCTCCCTTTGCTCTGCTCTTTGCTTCTTTGCTCTGTCTCTTCTCTCTGTTTTTCCCGCTGCGTCTTGCGTTCTGCTATTTTTATTACCTCCGTCTAACTCTCGTCATGGTGGGTGCCTAGTGTCGTGGTCGGAGCGCCATGATAACCTTGGAAGGATGTCTATATACTAAAAAAAGTATACTGAAAAAAGCACGAGCCGAAGATTGTTGATACATAATGATATATGCTACTCAATTTGTATTGGTCCGTGCTGCATGGTGTGGAAGTGGGATCTATCCCAAGTTTTTTTTTAAAAAAAACTTTGGTCCAGTGAACATATTCTTCTTCCTTACTTTTCTTTCCTTTTCATTTCATTTTTCATGAAAAGATCCTTTACTTTGTAGATAAGAAACTAGCCATTGGAGAGAAGCTAGACCAAACAAAAGTGATAAAATATACACATAGGATATCTCCCTGAAATGAATTGGCGTATGAAAGATAGTTGAGCTCTGCAAGAGATCTTACGCAATACACAACTGTGACGATCTCTATTGTCCCCTTGAGAGCCCACACTGAAATGCTGCTCCTTTGTATGGACAGGGCGAGGGCTCCTGCTTGGATGAAGCTGAACAATGACATGAAGGCTGTAGCGGAGTAAACCGCCGGGTACTTCCTGGTGAATTTCCTCTGTAGAAGCAGCCACAATGCGAACCCGACGACGTTCGCGAGCATCGAAACAGAACCGAGCACCCACCGGACCGTGCCATGCTCTCCGGCTTGCCGGTGGCCACCGCTGGACGTTGGACTACTGGATGATAGTGTATGGGTCAGTGCTGAGCCCTTGTAGAAGGTGAGCATCATTGCTCCACTGAGGGAGATCAGTGTTCCCGAAATCTTGGCGCTCCCTGACTTGCTTCTCACATCTAGTGCTTCAAACCTATAAAGAATTAGGTGCTTTGTGTTCATAAGTGGGACTAGTTTATGGAAAGTGCTTTATGCTCCATGGGAGTTGAGCCAATCAATTGCAGGATCTACTTTCTCTACGGGAACAAAGTTGAAGTTCTCCTTTATATGCTTTAGGATCTTAGTTCATTTTAAGGTACTATTGTACTACTTTAAACGCAGTGCTACATTAATTAAGTTAGAAAAACATTAAGCAGAATCAAATCATACGTATGATAGATAGTAGCATATGTAGCACCTTGCTTTACCTACATGGAAAAAAGATTAAGAAGTGGACTTCGCAGTAAAAAGAGTTTCAGGTCGATGAAAGAAACTGATGTTACCTGAAAGCGAGTGATATCAAGAAAGTAACCACTGGAAGCATATTGGAGAAAGTCGCAGCAAATGTGGCCGTTGTGTACTCCAATCCGACAAACAGCGTGTACTGAAGTAGCACCGGCCTGCAGCACGCAAGTCGAAGAAACAATTAATCTAGGATTACTGATGAAATCGAACTGAACCCAGTGTAAGTATGTGCCATGTATTTACCCAAGAATTCCACTCAGGAACATGTACACAAAGATTTCAGTTGTGAACTTTGGTCTTGTCTTCCTGAAAAAGCAGTGATCAGCAACAGTAAAATCCAGCGACTAGTAGTTGCTTTATTATTATCATAAAAATTTTCTTTGCTTTTGACACTACCTTTCCTTGAAGTAGGCAATGGGGCCAAGGAATACAGTGGCCACCATTTGCCGGAAAGTGATGAGGACCAGCCGGTTCATCCCCTGGTTCAGTGCCTGCTTGATCAGGGCGGTCATGATGGCGATCACAACGTTGGTGACGACCATTGCTACCGTCGGCATCCACTGCTCCATGCATCCTGCCCTCCACATTTCAGGCAACCAGGAAGTCGGTCTCTGAACTAACTTTGATCTGATGGCCTTGTCTGAGCAATTTGTTTCGGTTATGTCATGGTTTTATAGGGAGGTGAGGTGCTTATGGCATCTGCAAGCATGTTTCCAATTTCGTTTCGTTTTCGCAACACGTGCCAAAGAGTCGAGAGAGAGGACAAGCAAAGCATTGCCTGATGCTTATTTTCTGACTTCAGAATATCTGCATTCTGGAATATTTGCATCGAGCAAATTGCGCAACCAACTGAACGGAATAGCTCTCTTTACATAGTGCAGTGGAACAATTTAAAGCTCTTCCCCTTTTTTCAGATTAGGCAAGCAAGTATAGGCAGCTTGTGTTCCTGCACGGGTCGCCTCTACTGTAGAGCATTGGATGCTGTTCTAGCACTGAAACACTAGCATGAGCCTGTATCAGGGCCTATTAAGAGGCTGTAGGGATACGTCTTCCCGTCCTAAGATAGAATGCCCACTGTCTCTGCTTTGATGAGCAAAAGATTGCTTTAAGTCCAAATCAAATCCCAAAGCATTGATTCGCCGCCCTCACAGGAGCGTGGGAGTACGAACATCTTCCAAATTAACATCTCTTTTCCTCTCTTCTCTTCATGTTCAATGTGACTATTAGTGATGTTGTTACGTGTGTCGAAATACGAGCAACTTATGCCGCCGATCTGTAACAGCTTCAGACCGCGCTAAATGTCCAAGAGTAAAGATCGATATTGTCGCACGGTTAGGCATAACTGTGGAAATTAGGGCGATATATCATGTTGTGCGAGCAAAAACGAATCCTACAACACCAATGCTAGTAGTACTGCAATTCCTCTAGGAGCAGCAAACCAAAGAAGAAGCTATGCCATGTTTTACAGCTCAGGCATTGTGTAGTATGGTCCTCATGATTTGACCTTGCTTCTCTTCCTCTCCTTTGGCAGAAGGTACTGAGGTATCCCTGTTCTTTTCCCCACAGCAGAATAGAGGCCCAGAATCATCAGTACGGATCCCAGCACACTTCAAGGATAGAACAAAACACAAAAGTGATGCCATTTGGACCAGCCATTGCTGTTCTATCACTCCAAAAACTCACTCATAACTTGAATGTGATGTATATATGTATCATTGCACCCTTGATGTGTGCCCTTTTTTATATGACATGAAGAAAATTCTGACAATCAGCAGCTATTACTGAAATATTATGCATTATTTCAGGAAAAATAATGAAGTAAGAAACATTAGACTGCATGTCTTGATTTAATAATTGAGGCAGAGATTACCTTCTGTTGGTTCCGATATGGCAATCAAAATGGAGTGAATGATGAATGGTATTATAAAACTTTCACTTTACTAGCTAATGCAAGCTAGGAAGGTCATATTTGGTCACTAACAAAGAACTCATACAAACATAGAAGCAAATAGTGTTCAACTCCTCTGGACCAGTTGGACCACTATGTGAGAGCTATTGGATTGTAGGCCTAGGGACAGTTGGACCGCCCCTGTTCTGAAAACTGAAAATTAGCACGAGCTAAAACAAAAAATGATGCAACTTCAAAATACATATCCAAATAATTTGAAACTTTGCACATACCTTACTAAGAATCTAAGGAACCTAAACCATTTAAGGATCACATGGATCTTAGCTAAAGTTCTAACTTTTCCTTAAGACCTGCAAGGTTGCACAAAAACTGGACAAAACTCAAGAAGTTGTGTGTATTAAGGATAGCCAAGATGACTTTAGATAATTTTTCACATATGAATTTTTTACCAAAATTTTTAAGACCATATATACACAAATTATAAAATTTTGATTCCAAATTTCAGTCTGTAATTCAAAAATATCCACATGACTTGCCGATTTTCTCTTTCTTACAGAAAATGAATTGCTACTAGACCACCTTGCTTCATGAGCACGAACTCGGGCTTTTGCCAGAGCTTTAGCTTTAGTTGTTTCGCGGTCTATTTTAGCCTTTTCTTCCTCAGTCCGCCGCATTTATTCGAAAATGTTCTGTTCTATGACACGCCTAGCTTCTTCTTTTCTTATGGCAGATGCCTCTTGCAGCTTCACAAGTTCAACATCTTGTCGGCTTTGTGCTTCACGCTCCACCTGTCAAAAAATAGGTGCTTGATTAAATGATGTCTTGCTGTTATGCAAGTAATCAAAAATGGAAAAATTGTATCTTGTATTCACATAAATTTGGAACTGCTAAGGAAAGTTAGAACTGGAAAGTACTATCCTCAGTTCTGTATGGAAAAATGGAAATAATGTATCTTGCATTCATGCATTGGTTAATCGTGCATATCACCAAAGTGCATACATAAGCAATACAAAGTATTTCAAGCAATCCGACTAGAGATAAAATGATTAAACATGTTTAGAAGAGCTTCCCAAGTAGATTATGCTTTTAGTATTGATGATCGCTTCTTTATTAGTAGTAGTGCTTTCTTTCTCTGTCCAATTATATTGGGAGTAGTAAAATCATTGGTTAAAACATAAATTTTATTATTCCCTAAAAATCATGGTTATTAAGGCGGTGCGGCGACTCACACATTTATAAGTTGTGTTTTTTCTTCCCACAATCAATGTGGGACTATTCTCAATTTTTTCCCTCGCACATCGGTTGTACATTTCCGCAACCATGAGGTTCAAGGGGATGGATATGTTAGGCGTCTGGGCTCTAATATCAATTGTCAGATTAGATCATGACAATATGCTTAGGTCTAGCCGGGTTTACTCCTCGGACAACAGGTCCAAACAGGCTGAACACAACTAAACCCATGGGCTATTGTATATAAGTTCTATAGCAACAGACTTGTGATATTGGTTCTTTTTTAAAAAAAGACTAGTTTAATAGACGATATTTTCTTTACAATTATAAGTTTTAAAAGACTAGTCCCTGCCAGCTGGCCATTGTTCCGCTGGAAGAGGTTGCGTACGCGCTTGCGCGGAGCTTCTGGACGAGTGGGCTGGCCTTAATGGCGATGTTGGTTGGCAGGCGGGTGGCTGACCAGATAGGAGGAGGAGGAGGAGGACGACGACGACGACGAAGAAGAAGAAGAAGTGGTGGGGCAGCAGCTACCGCTGGCGGTGACAGTACCCTGAGGCTCCCTCTTCGGGCCATTGGAGAGGATGGGATGAGATGAGATAGTTCCACAAAAAAAGTGGAACCACATGGTCCAGCATCTAAGAAAAATATTCTCTAAATTTGCACAGGCTCATCCCACTTTGGACCATTCTATCTCACCTCATCCCTCCAACTAAATACATAAATAGATTTAGTCAAAAGAACCATCACATTCCATCCCACCTCATCCCTCCAACAAAACACATCCACCCCGCAGTGCACTCGATCGATCGATCGACCGACTATTAATTGAAGTCGATCGGTCCAAGTAAACGTCCGTGTACAGCCAATAATCCATAGTAGAAGATTCCACGGCGTCGCTGATCGCTTCGTGGCCAGGAACTACTTGGTACCTAGTAGTACTCTTCCTTGCACATATATATTGCATTCACATCCGGACAACTATGCATGCATATATATTGCATTCATAGTCCGCTTAATTTAGCTAGCTTGAAACATATATGGAACCTTATCTCCTGCTTGTAAATATTCTTTTCCTACTATAAGGCAATAGCTAGCAGAGCTCCTGCTTTCGTTTTCAAAAGAAGAAAAAAGAAAAGAAAGAAAGAAAAGAAGAAGAAGAAGAAGAGGAAATCAGATCGTCGTCAGATACCTGTATTGTGTCCATGTGCAATGGACTCGATCAGGATGCACGCATATATATGAAACTGCTATCTTGCTACAAACGGGTTCACTTATTGCATGTTCTGCCTGAAACTCTGAATCTGTTCTCTGGTCATCAGTAAACTAGCTAGTAAAATCCGTGCTACCGTTTCTTGGCCTGCTGGGTCGTATTCCAGTGGAGGCCTTAATAGATATTCTGCTAACCTTCCTTAGGCTGGCCCAAGGTGAGGCTCCTCTCTCTTAATTTGCTGCTAACCTTTCTTGATTAATTACTGCTTTCCCTGTGACAAGGAACTAGTTAGTACACTTCATTTATGCATGAAGATAAACGAAATTAAAGGGTCAGTCAAGATTATATGTATGACCAAGGTGGCAATAAGTAAACTGCTGTCATTATTTAAACTAGCTAATAATATCTCTAGTTAAGTTTTCCTTGCTGTCATACGGACAAATTTGGCTAAATTGATGTTGTCTCACATATATATGCTCCAGCAGTATGTGAGTGACATTCCTGAAGTCCTCAAGTGAAACCGAATCGAATCGATAATGGCATCTAATTAAGGACATGCTTCCTGTACGTACCTGTTGTTCCTTTGGTTTTCATTGGGACAGCTAGGGAGACGTTTCCACAGGCCGATCGAGCTGAATCGTAGTATTCTACCAGCACGGTCAACCATTAGTGTATACTAATACTGTTACAATGCGTAGTTCGTACGCTTGTACAGTTACGCCTTGTTCTTTCCGATCTCAAAGCAAGAATGTATAAATATAGGAAGTTGTCCGTGTAAAGGCGCCAGAAGCTGCGTACATGTACATCCAACTTGCAGATAAATGTTATGTAGAAATGAAAACTGGGGTCGGCAAGCTCAAGGGATACTGCCCCTACACTTGTTTATGGCTTTTGAATTCTAACTATACGTAAAAAAAAAGGTATAACGAGCGACAATTGTATGTGATTTTGGCCGGTATGCCTGAAGTCAGTACAGTGTCTACTACAATCGATGTATAGATTCTGCCTTGAAAAGACGCACCGTTTGAAAACTAATTACTGTAGCAAAAGACAAAAATCACAAACAGTAAACACAAAATAACCCAGCCATAACTTGCGGTCTTATGCACTGTATGCAACTTATGTTGCATCCATTTGAAGCCTTTCTATTAGGCAGGTAGACTTTTCTTTCAGTTAAGAGTCTGTTCATATTGGTTTCTACTTCTGGTTTCAGAAGTAAAAGCCAATACAAACATCACAACTTCTATAAACCACTTTTATCAGTCACTACTATTCATCAGCCACTACTTTTCGCTTTCACATATTGTAACATACTTTGTAATTTATTATATCACAATTTTGTAAGTCGCATGGCGGTCTGAATGCTGTAATGCGTTTCGTTACACCATCTTTCTTACATAATACACCACTAGTCATCAGCCGCTACTATTCATCAGCCGTTTCTATCAGTCACTACTATTCATCAGCCACTACTATTTATCAACCACTACTATTTATCAGCGCAACCAAAATCCATTAACAAAAGCTAATATGAACATGCCCTTAATTGCTTAGTAGTACTCTTCAGGTTCAGGTAAGGGGCGGCAAACATTTGAACAAAACCAAGGGGTGGTTTTGCGCTGTTCTGATAGTGCCAGCCATCTTGGCGCATGACACCACCCAATTAAAGCGCATAATCTTAACTTGTAACTCTCACTTATGCAGCAAATGTGCAACCCTGGAAGCTTTCGATGAGTCCAAAAGGCAGCTTCTGAGCTGCATTTTGATTACTCTTTAGAAAAGATCCATGGAAAACCAAGGTGTAATACAAGGTGTTAAAATTAGTAAGGAAAAAAATAAAGATTATTTAGCCTCAGATGTCCGCCATCGGTCCTACGCAAGGAGTCCAGCGTTCAGTTCTGTAGTAGCTAGTAACCAACCGAGCAATACAGAAGCATCAGCGTTCTCCGGATTGATACAGAACATCATCTAACCTTGCATAGCATGGTCTGACAAAAGGTCTGTTCTTTTAGAATATGACTTATGATTTTTTTCTACAATTTATTAGTATAATAAATAATGATTGCTGAAAGAAATCGAAACTAAAGACCGGATGAAAAATCGAAGAGACCTGGACCAAAATAAGACTATCTGCAACACTAGGTACATGAATTTACTGTGTCAACTGCTCAGATACATCCAGATTACACAATATCTGTCCGTCTATCACCTCTGAAGTCTAAACCGAAACACTTGGATTACCATTCGCAATACCACAAACCACTGCCAAAACAGCATGCTGCTCCGATCCAAATCCGGAGCTCCACACCTGACCAAAAGTAGTTTTGGGCCAGGGGACCTGAACAATACTACACATGAATGCAAATGCAGTGCACTACAAACCTGACTCCCTTACGAGTGAATGCATTGAATTGAATTGAACCATTCAAAACTGGCAATTTGGCCCTTGAGAGTTGAGACCAATGTAGTATAATCTATATGCAAATTGATGTAATTTATTGGGGAGATGCATGACCAATTGGGTCAATGGGAACCAACCAAGTGGTGATGCTTCTTTATTCACATAGGGTAAGGTGTCCTGCATAATCTCCTGGTCAAGAAGCTTACTTCGTTAGGCATAAATTAACAATTGTGTTTGATTGGGGAACAACCTTTGGGTTGTCCTTGTGACCACGGCCAGATTAGGTGAGGGTGTGAAGGTGGGGTGACATGAACCACCTTTTCAGGGGTGACCTCACAAAGCCAAGTAGCTAGTGCAACTGAGGTAGTTTATTTCCTCCTAATTGCCTGATTAGGGCAACAACTAATGGCTATGACATGAGGATAACAAGCCGACCACCACAAGGCACAAAACCCAAATTGCATTTCCATCGACATTACTTATTATTTTGTGCTATTCAATTATTGAAATTAGTACTAGTTCGACCTTTTTGCTGTTTGCAAATTAGCCTGCTTACCTGGCGTTAGTTTAAGCGTGGTTGACATGTACTAAATTTGTTTCAGCTGGATCCTAGCTTGCCTGAGTGCCACTTGCCAAATAGAGTACCTCGCATTAATTGCCCTTAATAATAATTAATAGTAGTAAGTTGCAATGATACTCTAACCTAAGGCTATTATGTAGGAGCATTATTTGGTTAATTCCATCTCCAGCTTGCTACAAGGAAGACGCGTACGTACGCGTAATCCAAGCCGGATCAATTCATACATGCATATTAGCTTGAATAAATACCTGGGATCTAGTCATGCTCTCGATCCTTAACACGCCAGTATATATACATGCGAGTATTTTTCTACTCGGGCTAGCTGGTATACTACATATTATATTGCATCAAAGACTTTTCTATCAGTGGCGACAAATTTAGCAGTTGACCTGCTTAAACAACTCTCACATGTGCAGCATCTCTCCAGAGTTCATCAATTAGCGAGCTACAAGGCGTATATAGCATGATTGGCTTATATCCCCAACTGGTAATTATCAATCTATGCACATACGTTCGATCGTCACTGCATTACTTTAATGAGATGATTAATTTGTTTAAGGAAGAGCTCGGCTCTGCATCTCTATGCATGCATGGAATTAAGCTAAGTCATGCTCATGTATGTATGTGTGTATATGTATATAGATATATATAACCACTTAATTAGCTTGACCAGGACCTGTTCTCGCAAATTTTCACAAACTTACCGCGTTGATTTTTTTTTGTTTACCTGCATGTCTGCAGTCAGGTGCAGGTAGGTTTTACTGGTTAGTAATCGGTTGTTTTCTCTACGGCTAAGCGTAATTAGTCACTGCTCAGCGCCTCATGGTTTCACATCTGTTTCCTAGTACCACAACACATCAAAGCGTGACACGTCACACATACAAGCACGATTGATTCAAAACAGTAAGAAATAATGTACGCGGTGAAAGAATCATTCCAAGTCTTTTAGATGGAGTAATTGTATCCTTAATGGTTATTCTGAACCGTTCGTATACGCGTTTATAAATGGACAGATTCATGCGAATTCACAAACCATGGGAGATGGATACGCACCAATATTATGCAGTACTTCCTTCATTCAAATTTATAGGATATATTTTCTTTTAATATATAGACTAAAAGGATAGTAAAAATGACTAGATTATCTCTAATTATTATCTCTAAGTACTATATTTAATATATACATGTAAAAAAAGCAAATAAAAATACATATTTATTAAAAGTATAAAGGAAACATCACATTAATTTCATATTAAAATATGAAATAATGGACTATATTTATGGATAAGATCATTTAAAAAACACGTCTTATAAATTTGGACACAGAGAGGGTAGCTTGATTTGATTAATTCACTAAAACTCACACTTGCACACCTAATTAAATTAAGGGTATTGATAAATATTACCCGGATGTTTTCTTTCTAACTATCATCCAGATTTATGACTATTGGATTAGAGATCCAACGGCCATAAATTCTCTCTCCACTCCTTCCAAAAAAATCTCCCCCTCCTCCAAAAAACAGGAGCCATTGGATCTCTAATCCAACGGTCTCAAATCTGGATGATTGTTAGGAAAAAAAACATCACCCTTAAATTAAACTAGTGCAAACAGTGTTGTCCACATCCACATAAGAACCCTTTGACCCGAGCCGCCTCCCCCACATGCATCCAACCCACGGGAATGACCATTTTTATCAACAAAAGGATCCATCCAGGCCGTCCAATCCCAATCAAAAGAATCCACGCACAAGGATTAACCACATCAGGCCGTCCAATCAAAAGAATCAACGCACAAAGATTGACCACATGGCAAGCATGAAAAGTCAACACAGGGATTATATATACATAGGAAAATGGTTCTATACTTTTGGAACTACGTACTCCTACTTCTAATATACCTTTTTAATGTTGTTGTTATATCTTTTCACCAATTTGAGCATATTCTAATAGTGATTATAAGATATTTCAAAGTGAGTTCCATAAAATATTTTATCAAAATCCATTTTTTATAGCATAATTTGTATATGTACTCTTTTTATACATGAAAAAGTCTATGTAGTAAAAACAAAGAATTCCGATAAAAAATTTTCAACCAAGTCACATTAGAGTATCTTAGAATTAGTATTTAAGTATATCGAAAGTAATAAAGAGGTACAAAATATTTATTTAAGTGAAAGTGATAAAGTGTGTATGTATATGCATCTTTGCGGTTGATTTTCGAACGGACGGTACCCGGCATGCCTGTGTGTGTATATATATACACACACACATGGGCACTTGTACATACATTGGCATAACAAGATTAGACAAGAGGGTTGCAGATGGCGTTGACGGTTGCATGGGAGGGTAGAGAGAAAGAGGAAGGCCTTGTAGTAGGCAAGGCGCGCAACGGCGGCGGCGAGCGGCGGGAGCACATGTTCGAGAAGGTACTGACGCCGAGCGACGTGGGGAAGCTCAACCGGCTGGTGGTGCCCAAGCACTTCGCCGAGAAGTACTTCCCGCTGGGTCCGGCCTCGAGGGGCAACCCGGCCGGCACCGTGCTGTGCTTCGAGGACACGCGCGGCGTCGGCGGGCTGACGTGGCGCTTCCGCTACTCCTACTGGAGCAGCAGCCAGAGCTACGTCATGACCAAGGGGTGGAGCCGCTTCGTCCGCGACAAGTGCCTCGCCGCCGGCGACACCGTCTCCTTCTGCCGCGCCGGCGCGCGCCTCTTCGTCGACTGCCGGAGGCGCGGAGCACCGGCCGCGCCACCCTTAGTGCCGGTGGCGTCACAAGCCCTCACGCTGCAGCGGTTGGTCTCGACGTCCACCGAGTCGGACGGGGCGCGCGGCCGGTGCCTCCGGCTCTTCGGCGTGGACCTCGAGCTCCGGGCCGAGCCGCTGTTGCTCGATTTGCTCAAAGCAAGAAAAGAATGAAAGCTCGTGTAATACGTGTGTTGACCTGAAGTTTGCTCAGAACAGCATAGCTAGCTCTATGTACGTAGCAATTCTTCATCTTCCTTCATATATACGTACGTACAGATGGAGAGATTCAAACGAATCTGGCTTACGGATACTGAATTTTGGTTTAGCCTTGTTCACTGATTCTGATCTGTAATTGGTTGTAACATTTTCATTGAACATGACTGATTGTTACATTTGCTATCCATATATAGTTCGGTTAATTAGGCCATGCTTCCACTTTTAATCAACAATGCACTGTATGCGGGTACACATCTGCGGTAACTCTACATGATGCAGCAAAGGACACGATAACATGGAAACTAACTTCCTATGAAGCGTACAAGGCTGCCCCAGCTTACAGAGCATAGTTCCTATGGTCAATCCAAACAACCATGCACCCGCTAGTTTGGAAGAATTGGGCGCCACTAAAATACTAAATCTTCGCCTAATTGGCCATACAAAATAGATTGTGGACGACAGATCAATTGGATAAGCATGGATGGCTCAACCATCTAATGTGCTCCCTGTGTTCACGTGAGATGGAATCTGCCATGCATCTGCTGGTTGTTTGCCGTTAAGCTACAAGAATTTGGACTTCTATAGCGCAGTGGACTGCATCTATAAGAGTCTGATGGTTCAAACAAGAAAAGATATAACTTTCCCGTTGGTGGATCGTCTCATCGAGTTGACATTGATACTTCTGGTTGCAACGGCATCTATTGAGAGAATATTTTCAGCAATGAATATTATCAAAACATATTTGCGCAATAAGGTAGTGGATGAGTGGCTCAATGACTTGACGGTGTGCTACACTGAGCGAGAAATCTTTAAAAGCATTGATGGTGATAAAATCATAAACCGCTTCCAAAGCATGAAGTCGCGTAGAATGCATTTGCCCCGTGATTCAAATTAGTTTATTTGTGGTATGTTTTATATAATCTAAATTTTCATTGTCATTCACAATTTTCTATTATATCACTAATTTTCATATGTTTCATACACATATGACTTATCACTACTCTACACTCATAGCAGAATAATTATATATTCTTGGGTATGCACTTTCTATTGTCGAGGTACCTACTTTGTATTTCTATGTTAATTGTGTAATTTCTGTATAAATTTGAAATTCTAAAACACTATATTTATATCAACTTAATTTAGTCTGACAAATGATTCAGACCACCCTCAATTTTATTCCTGGCTTCGCCACTGGGTAGAGCCATGACGACCGACAAAGTAGCAACCGCTGGAGAGTGGTGGCGCGTCGACCGGCAAAGAGTGGTGGCGCGGCGAGCGGAAGAGCGAATCCGGTGAGATAAACCTCGACTGCATCATCGCCGCCGAATTCGGCCTTCTCGAACTGTGCCAAAGCCATCCCTAGCCGCCTTGCATGCTTCTTTCCTAACACCGACGCCACCACATCTTGCCTTCCCTAGCTGCGCCGGTGCCGAATCCGGCTATCCTGGCCACATCACCAGCCAGATCTAGCCTTCCGTGACAATGTCGCCATCACTCCTAGCCGCTCTTCGTACTTCTTCCCTGGCACTGGTGCCATTGCATCTCACTGAGAGACCATGTGGTCTAAATCCCAAGTTTGTGATGAGTAATTGACACGTGGTTTGGTTAGAGTGAGTTTGGTTTGAGTGATTCGTGCCATTTTGGCATTTGGCGAGGTCGGGTTATGATTAGACAGATTTGACGCGTGGTCGTCTTCCCGGTTGGTCATTTGGGCCATTTCTCGCTTGAGTAGGATTTGTTGGTCCTAATCATGTTTATATGCTTTGTGCCGTGCTATGCGATGTGGTTTTTGTCTGTGATGGCTGCATGACGTCGAGTGGAGTCGTGGCGAGACACGGAGGACTGGACTAGGCGCAGGTGGCGCTGAGGTCAGAACAGTCGGGATGTGTCGAAGACGACGTGGACTCGAGGTGGTTGCGAGGCGTGCGAGACAAGGAACGCGAAGCTTCGGAAGGTGTAGCGAGGCGTTTGATAAAGCGAGGCTGCAAAAAGGAAGCGGGTTAGCGGGCAAAGCATGGAGGGGTAAAATGGGCAAAGTAAAGTGTAAACCCATCAAGGAATGCTATAAATAGGAGTGTGTTTCCTGGTTGTTGGCAAGACTTGGAGAGGGGTTTTAGGGCTTTTGCTTTGTGCTTTAGTGGTTGAGAGAATGGTTGTATGATAGAGTGTTGTGTTCTTGATCTCTCTCAAGCATGTATGGGGATGTAGGGTTAGATTGAGATGTAGGGATGAGCTGAGAACAACTTCATATCAAGCATGTATGTCTCTGTATCTGTTTTTAAGAAATTTCGTGTTTGAGCTGTTCTTGATCTACTTGTTTGTGTCTTGCTGTTTTTTGATGCTCTGTACTTCTTTGTTGGCTCTCTGTGTTGGCCGAGTAGTACTCCTACATTATCTCTTGTCTTTTCCTTTTTGTGCTACTCGCAAGTTTCTCTCCTGCTCAGTGCTCAGCTGCTGCTAGTTTTGGACATGCAGTCCTTCAATAGTTAGCTAGTAGCAAATATGATAGTTCTTGCACTTTCGGGAGCCTGTGAACTGAATGGACAGCGTGTGGTGCTTCTTTTGTTCGGTTTAGAGATCAAGAGCTGCAGTTTTAATTCTTTGAGCCATCCAGTCTTTTTATCTCTCTAGGCGGCAGGAGATCTGTTAATCTTTGTCTTGGCAAAGTATTTTTTTTTCGGCCAGCTTGAAGTATTGTTTATTCTTGTCTCATGAAGCTTCGGCCAGAACAGCATTAATGACTTTGCTTCTCAAAGTTTTTGGCCAGCAAAATTAATTGTTGTTGATGCCTTCCGATTGAATCATTTCTTGAGTGCTTTAGTGCCTCACGTCCTTCATGCTATAGCATTATTTTATTTCTTGGGCAGCAATGAAGTGCAGTTTTTGATCTTTCGGCCATCTGATTCTTTGGGCAACGAACAGCTTTTACTTCTCCTGTGCCGCAATCTCTGTTCCTTGCTGTTACTTGCTCATTCGGCCAGCAGACCAGTCTGTACTTTCAGCTTATTTTCTGTAGTAATTTTGGTCTGCTTTGTACTCACAAACTGCAGTCCATTTACTGCTTTTCAGGCCCTGTCGGTTGCAGTTTTTAGCAGCAGCTTTCTTTTGGTGTTAGGTGGTCTTTTATTTCTTTTTTGCTGATTGGTTTCTAAAAAAAAGTGTACGATTTCGCGGGGGCGATTTTGAAGAGAACGATATTTACCCCCCCTCTGTCGCCATTTCGGTCCTACACTCACCCTCTCCGATCACGCCGGTGCTCGGATCTGGCCTTCTCATACTGCACCCACACCGTAGCCAAAAGAAAAAAAGAAAAAAGGGCGATGAGCGTTTAGAGTGAATTTTTTGTACGGTTAATCCCTTTTTTATTCGAAAATACATAAATATACCGCGAGAAAATTTTTACAAAAATATTCTCGATCGCGCCCATTGGCGACCGCCTTCGCCCAACCGGAGGCGACATTTAGGAATGTGTGAACCGTTGGGCGACTTATCTGATCGCTCTACGGTTGGCGGCGTAATTGCGTCGTTATGCGGTTGGCGACTAAAATTGCATCGCCCAACGGTAGGCGGCGTGGGTGAATGTCCACTTATTCCACCGACTGCCGCCCACTAGCAACCACTTTTCCCTCATTTCCCCCATTCTGCGCAGAGAGCCAGAGAGAAGAAGAGAGGAGGAAGAGGAAGGGGAGAAAAGAGGGAGGAGGGGAAGAAAAGGAGGAGAGGGGAGAAGAGAAGGAGAGGAGGACAGGGTTGAAGGAGGAGGTGAGGGAGGAAGAAGGAGTCCAAGCTATTCCATCGATTTGGATCCAGGTATTTTTGTTAATTAGGTTGTATTTACACTATTGTTTAGATGAAATATTGGTGTTAGTAAAAATTGTAGATGTAGTATACATTTTGTAGTATGGAAATTTGACTACCCTTTTTAGTATGGAAAGTTTAGTTTAGTGTTGAACGATGTTATTTGACATGTCGTAAATTTCAATCATACATGTAGGTCTACATCATTAATGGCGATACTACATTGAGAGTGTATTATGGTCTTTGGAATGATTCGTGAAGGTCCGAATGGTGTGGATTTAAGCGATTTTCCGCAAGTCACTCTCGTACTTCCGATGACGAGGATCTTTGGAATGACATATGTGCGGCATTGGTGATCGAGAGTTTTCATTGGACCCCGAGGTGTGCAGCGTCGTTGTGCAAGGGCTTTGGAGCCGGTCTCCCACTGACATCAGATGGGAGTTGAAGACATTGGTGCGCTCAGCTTCGTGGAAGAAATTTGTGCAAGGGTGCCGGCGCCGTGAATACGAGTGTGTCTTGCTTGTGCAACCGTGCTCACTACAAGCAGCTGCGCAAGCTCGTGCGTCCGCCTATGCTTCGGGAGGTGCTAGCAGCTCGGGCGGGCCGCACGTTGGTGGAGCTGATGAAGTTGCTCGTGATGAAGGCAATGCGGTACATGGAGGAGAGTTACGGCCGTCAAGCTATAGATAGGGAACTGGGCAAGCCGATGCGACACATGGAGGAGAGTTACAGCTGTCAAGCTATAGAGACGGAACTGGGCAAGCAGATGAAGGAGAGCATAATGAGTATATCGTGCAGCAGATGGAATCTGATGACCAGAGGGCATGTGATGAAGAGCAAGCTGTAGAGGACGACGAGGAGGATAGTTCGGATGATGAAGAAGTTCCTATCCCCCAGGAATGGAACCGGTTTAATGCGGAGGGTGTTTCCGCCCATGATGAGCATGAATCACCATGGGAGTATCATGAGACAGAGGTTCGGGTGCATGCTCCGTTTGCTGACAAGGAAGCGCTGCAGGATGCCATCAAGCTTTGGGCCCTCTCAATGCAACGGACATTTCGCGTCGTCAAATCAAGTCAGGAGCGATACAATCGTGAAGTGCGAGCGGTGGTTGTCCTTGGAGGGTGCACGACGTGGGCAGTATGACACTCAACGGATTGTGTCCAAGGTGGAGCCGCACTCCTGCGTCTCGAACCTTTGTCTTGGCGAGGCATCGTAACTTTGACGTCGGATTTATAGCCAATTTGATGTATGGGAGATAGTGGAGAAGAGAGATATTGCGGCAACGCATATTGTGGTAGCTATCGAGAATAAATTCAAGTATAAGATTAGCTACGCGAAGGCGTGGCGTGCCAAGCAAAAGGCGTTGGAAAAATATTTTGGCACTTTCGAGGCGGCGTACGACAACCTTCCCCGTATGCTTAAGGTGTTGCAACAAAGGAACCCGGGCACGTACATCGCCGTGCGAAGCCGATCCATAAGTCCACCGGATTTGCGGTGTTGCAGAGAGTATTGTTTGCATTTGGTGCTAGCATTGAAGCATTCAAGCACATGCTGCCAGTGATCTCTGTAGATGGGACCTTCTTGACAGGCAAATACAACACATGCCAGTTTTGCTCAGTGATATGACAAAACGGGACAGCTTTGCTCAGTCAGATTACAACACATGCCAGCTAAACTGCCTACATAAAGGCTACGATCTGAAAAGCCTTCATAGGGACATTTATTGCTACCCTGGAATCCTGAGGATAATCCAGGCCTATCGCTACAGAAACCAACAAAATAGGGGCGTAGGCTGTAGCCTTTACAGTGAGTGTTCACGTCATAGGCATGTATCCTTTCCAGTGAGTTTTCATGTCACCTTTGCTTGTTGTTTCAGAAATACAGGCTACACGCTCTGAAAAGCCTACATAGGGACATTTATTGCTACATTGGAATCCTGAAAAAGCGAAAAGATTCGTACGACCTCCTCTCCATGGACTATGCCCACTGCACCAGATAACCTGCCTACATAAAGGCCTCCTATGTCTTCCATACCACATCTCCTCCTCAAGCCTTCACAATACTACTACACAACAATGTCTTCCTAGAGGTCCGACCCATTTGGAGTGCCGGAATGGCATGAGCGCCCGAAGTGCCATTGCGGCTTTAGGACGATGTTGGGAGTCTGGACGGATCGAGTACAACGAGCCAAATACGGCCGTAGGTTCTTCAAGTGTCCAGACCTGGATGACGACTTCGTGGTAACGACAACAACTAAATCATTTGTTTCTCGTTATCGTTTTTTAACTTGATCCATGACATCTACCACATAGCCACAGAACCACGCCACACATAGGCTTTCAGGTTCATCGAATGGGTGGATCGGGTGCCGCCGGCATGGCCACAGAACTGGGCAGTGGAGGTGGAAAACAAAGGACAATACTTTGTCAAGATGACTCAGGCTCGCGAGGTGGAACGACAGATGTGGCGTGAGCAAGAGCGCCGCGTGAGGGTGGACCAAATCCGTCTGAAGGGTAAGGAGGATGAGCTGCAAGCGAGGCGGGAGCAGCTAAGTGCGTGAAGCGACCATCAAGCGTCGGGAGGAAGAGCTTGAAGCTCGGGAGGCAGCTCTCAAGTCCAAGAATGACAGGAAAAAGGATGCGTGGAGCCATCTTCAAGGCGCGATAAAGGGGAAACAACCACGCTACACCCAGTAGACAAAATGTTACTGGCGATTGGGTGGGTTAGTCGCATATCATGCTATATGTTATGCATGTAATAAAATTGTACACGGCATGTTATGAAGTTTATTTCTATTCACATAAGGTTATTATCTCGTGTGTTCGCATTCAATGATCCAGATAGCAAGTCATTTAACAATATTAACATACTCTTGGTACACTAATTTTTAGTAACATAAAAATATCACTTACCAATGTATATATCAACCGTTCTACAGTCAATTGTTCTTAAAAAAAAATTCTCAAAATTTTTAATGCACCTACAACATACAATAAACATAACCTTTTATTACAACTATACCATATTTTTTCCAGTTTAAAACTACAAAATTGACAAAACTCTAAAAATTCACGGGGATTGACTAAAGTCGCCCATCCATTGGGCGACTGCGCTTATAAGTCGCCCATCCATTGGGCGACTACTATGAAGTCGCTTAACAGGAAAGCGACTACTTGCAGTCGCTCAATCACCGAGCGACAGATATTTTGTCGCTTCCCGGTTGGGCGAAAGGCAGAAGTCGCCCAATGGGGCGGCGACTGGAGACTATTTTTGTAAAAAAATTTCTCGCATGTATATTTATGTATTTTCGAATAAAAAAGGGATTATCCGTACAAAAAATTCCGTTCAGAGTCACAGGCGGCATCGACACTGCCTTGGAATGGGCCGTGGGCCGTGTCGGAGTTAAAGCTAAGGGCGGCACGGATGCGATCGTTTGGGTTTGCTCGGCCCGGTCGATGGAGTACCAGACTCACTCCATTAGCTTAACTCGATCGATCGTTTCCTTGTCAATATCCACCGAAAACTAATTAAGCACGGTCACAGAAGCTGCTATCACACTCGCTATCCATGCAAGCTCAATGCTCATCATCGATCACACTAGCTGCTACCACTCTTAATCTGTTGAATCAATGGCTAGGCTATATCATCTCCACGCTGCTGCTGCTGCACCTGCAACTCCTGCTCGCAGGTGGCGGTGGCGGCCTGCTTCTGCTTCTGCTCCGCCGCCGCCGCCGCGGCTAGCTCCTTGCCTTTCCCCCACAGGAACGCGTACAGCCCCAAGATGATCAACAGTGTTCCAAGCACGCTGCACACGAATCAAGTCACAATCTCAATTAGCTACCGTACTAATTTGCTACAGTGCCACGTGCACAGATTGCTCCGCTCCCCTTGGCTTATAAGCCGTGGCTTTTAACTTTTTTGTATTGTAGCGACGATTAATTTCTTCTGAGTAATTAATTTTTTTAAAAATAAAAAAGTTATATAGACAATGTAAATAAATCAAGAAAAAAAATCAAAAAAAGAGTGAAATTGAAAAGTTAGAAATCAAAAGCTGAAAATATTTAGAACAGACTGATCGATGTTCCTGCTATGCTACTTCTGAAGAAATAAGCTAGGTGCATGATCTCTGGTCAAGATGGACCTCACCTCCCCAGGTAGATGTTGGTGCCAAGCAGCACCGAGTCCATGACGGTCGTCATGATCAGCGACACTGCGTTGAACATGGAAGGGTAGATCGGACCGCGACGAGTGATCGCCCACGAGATGAGCACGAAGGTGATGCCGGTGTTGAACACGCCCTGACATTAATTGCATGATGGAAATTAATTAAACCGATGATCGATCATTCACGCCAATCAACATGTACGTACGGCCTTAATTACCGAGTAGACGACCGTCAGAAGCTGGAGGTCCCAACTGAGCTTCCATGCAGATTTATCGGTGGTGATAAAAATGCCAACCACAAAGGATTGCAGGCTTCCAGACAGGCATGTCAGCATTGTCGCCCAGTACTTTGATGGAAACACCTTGGCAACCCTAGCCTGTACTTGCATCCATTTAATTTGCATTTGCAGTGACGAGTACGTACGTATGGATTAAACATGAATAATTGACGGCATGAAAATTCGAAGGCTGAATAATTGAATTTGCACCTGGACGCTGAACCAAAGGGCGTAGCTCAGGCAGCTTGCGCACAAGAACAATGTACCGGAAACCATGTCGTGGTGAACGGCGGCAGGGCTTGCTGCTGCTGCTGCATGGGCGTGGGATCTCAGCAGGTGGGTAGGCCACAGATGCAGCACCCTGCCTTTCAACAAGCTGATCATCGTCGTTCCGCCGACGCACATCAGTGTGCCCAAGAGCTTCATCTTGCCAGGCCAGTTAGTAAGTATCAACTTCTCAGCTCTGAAGAAAATTATATTGCATCACATTTTTCACATTTTGTGTACGTGCATGGTCCAGATTCATGCATATATATAGAGTGCAACTGAATACCGGAGTGCGATGGCGATGATGAAGGTGACAATGGGGATCAGATTCAGGAAGCTGGCAGAGTACGCAGCATTGGTGGCACGCAGGCCGTAGTAGTACAAACCCATTGCCAGGAGAACTCTACACACGAGACAAAAAGGTATGAATTGAGGCCAAAACTGTGTGACAAGAATGCACAGAAAAAAGTAGAATGTGCATTCGAGTTCCAATTCTAGTTTCTCCTACAGTGACAAATTTTAGATTTTTAATATCAAGGACAGAAATTTAGATTTTTAACATCAAGGACAGGAGCTCCCATTTTTTTCGCACAAGGACGGATGCCATGACCAAATTAAGGTGTGATTTTTGTTTAACAGTACTATGAAAAAAAATGTAAAATTTGAGCCTGACAGAGTAGCTAGCAGTGCTAACCCGAATGAAGCATTGATGGAAACCCAGCCCCATACTACAAGGTTCACTTTTTTCATCATTTCCCTGCAACATGAAAAGATGCCAAGAAATGACAAATCAGAAAAATGTAGGATGAGATATGTATGCTTTTGAGAAGACTGACTACATCAACAACATTATTTTCATGGAAAGCCTCTGTATGGACAATTTCCACTTGTTTAGCATATTGTCGTGAAAGGTTATAGGCACTGATCTTTTATTTGGAAAGCGAAAGCAGCTGGTGCTGTATCTATACTAGTACTATTGATCCAAAGATGTTCTTTCTTGTGCTTTCGCCAGAAGATGTGGATAGGCACCACAGTACAAGCAGTATGTGCTAGTACATTAGGGCTATGCACGCCCTATTTCTTTTGACTTCAGTTTGTCTTTTGGCTGCGAAAAAGTACGAAGTAAGAGAAATTCACGTACAATCTTAGCCGATATAAATGAAGTCACTACAATGTATATTAAAATTAACTTGTAAACCCTATCTTGAAAAGACACTTCGATTGAAAGGTGGTTACTATAAAAAAAAGCTAAAAAAACATTTTTTAGAAACCGAAAAGAAGAGACCCACAATGCATCAAGGAGCTAAAAAAGCCAAGTAAGCTGGATCTAGTTAGCCAAAAACACTTGCAGTGTTTATCATCTATAGTAGGATCCACCTAGGAGTAAAAAGAAGTCCTACACTATTTTCCCCACCGGGCCGATCCTTTCTGTGATCCTCTAATCGTGCACGACATCCTCTTGAAACCCTCATCGCCGTCTCTGTCTCCCAAATCGGAGAACTGCTTCCTACTAAATCCAAGCACCGCCACCTCCCCAAATCTCAGCGCCTCATCCCCTTCATCCCCAAGATTTATTTTCCTGGTTTCACATGAGAAGGAGATGAGGGCGGCCACAAGGGGCATGCGGTGGCTCCATGGCTGAGGATGGAGGGCGTCTCGACGTGGAGAGTACAAGAGAGTGCAGCACCAGTGCCACCGCTGGCGCGGAGGCAAAGAGCGGCGAGGATGGAGACATGAGAGAGAAGCAAGAACTGCATAAGAGCAGCAGCACAAAGGCATAGAGGCAACAACAACAAGAAGAAGCAAGACAAGTAAAGCAAGTGGGTATGTTCTTTTTGTCTTCGGTTTATGGTTTTTGGCAGTGGCTTATGCCTTTTTTGGCTGTTCTGAGAGAATACGGAGTAATAGAATATGGTTTTGATTGATATAAATGAAGTCGCTACAATATGAATTAAAATCAATTTGTAAACTCTGCCTTGACAAAGTATTCCGTTTAAAAAAAATAACTACTATAGAAAAGCCAAAAACGAACCCTTCCATTTGATCTATTTTTGAAATTCAAATCCAAAATCAGCCTATTTGAGCTATTTTATAAACCAGGTCAAATTCACTATATAAAATGAAAAATAATAATTTTTAGGAGCTATGTAACATCTTAGGAGCATGTGAGACTTTTTTTTAGAATTTTTAAACCTCATTTAGTCTTTGTTTATAAATAGTAATCTTTATTAGTATTTAAATTAAAAATCCGAAATTTTTTCTTTGAACAGTGCCTTGAAATATTTTTCTTAGCTCACTGACATGTTGAACAACAGTCCTATGAATTTTTATAATTTTTGGGGTTGTTTACTATTTTAAATAAACCGAGTCTTTAGTCTTTTGGAGGGACATTTTGGTCTTTTTCAGAAGATAACGGCCTCCCCTAACGGTCAACTAACGGCAGTGGCATATAATAGAATTTCGGTGTAATTCAGTGGTATATAATAGAGAGTGTTTTCAGTGGTATTTTATAGAAGTGGGTGTTAGTCAGTGGCATATAATTAATATCTTTTTTTTAACAATAACTTGGATGTATGAACTTGAGCAAAGTAGTTCTGCTGTTGCCTGTTGGCTTCAGAGGGCAATGGCCGCTAGTCTGCAACGGCCAAGGAGCAATGGTTAGGAAAGAAATTCTTTGATATTATTGTCATTCGTGTTAGAGTGAAAAGTATAGAATCACTACTTTACTCTTTTTTAATGTTCCTCGAACCAGACCAGATATTTGCACCGATTCTAGGGAATTTTTCTTAGCCGCTCTTGATGCAACAGGCAGAACCTGTTCCAAGAGCCAAAAGAATGGTCTTAGCTTCTCTTCTTAGCACAACAATACAATACTACACATGCCCTTAGTAACACGCAAAGTTACTTTGTCCCGACAGGGCTAGCTAGTACTCCCTATGAAGTACTGTTAGGGCAGCGCTCAGCATAAATGGAGAGGGCGACAGCAAGGCGTCATCTCATTCGCTTCACTAGCTAGCTAGTTGAGAAAGAGTACGTTGAGGCGAGAGCGTTGCTATCTGCGTTAGCCATCAGATGGAGACGGAGATATTTCAGGCTCTTTCTTATCAGCTTTGTGCTGATAAATCTAGAGGCAGTTCCAGCTTGGCAACCAATCGCATTTGTTTCTTCAGTGAAGGGTATACAATGCAACATATATATATATATATACAGCGTATTGGCAGTTGCACGTATGTCTAGCACTGCGAGGAAACTATCCAAAAGCACATAAATCAAGTCGTTCGGAAACTTTCCTGTTAGGTCAAATCTGAAGTGTACTGGCACTCAACTCAGTGGAGTACTAGCAGTGTCAGTGATCTGGAACGTCAAAGGGAGTGGGACTGGTTGCAGAAAAGTTGCAACTGAACGTCGTCGTTTCCCTGAGAATAATTGGCGTTGCAACCAAAGAACTTCTTGTCTTCTGTCTAGCTTGTGAACACATGCAGTGGCTAGTCAACACTTTGGTTGGCATCTAAATACAACCGGCTGGTGAGATGCATCGATCACCCAAACCCTTGGATAATCATCAGATTGTTCCATGGCCTTAATTATCCATTCGACCTCTATACACTGTAGTGCCGATAATTACTTCAGTAAGCCATGTTGGAAAACAACCACTCGACTGTTAGAAAATAACCACTCAAGTCGTTTACGATAACGTTGTGGTTTACGACCACTCAGCTGGTTACGATCACTTTTTACTACTGTGCACGTACTCGTAATCGAGTAACGACCACTCTGGCTTACGACTGCGTCTTCCCGATTGGCTTATGCTCGTAGTCTTATTACAACTAGCACCTCCTCGTAACGACCACGCCTTCTCTGCTGCGTACGTGCTCATGAAATAGGAAGTTACGACTTTTCAATGTCTAATGGATACGACCACTTTAACACTTGCATGTAGCTTCAACTGATTAGCCCTCGAACGCTTCGACTTCTTTGCTTCGACTTGTTTGCTTCAACTACTCAGCGCTCAGAAGTCTTCGACCACTCCACCGCCGAAGCTTCCAACGGATAGCACTCAGATGTTTTGACCACACAACACCTTCGACCACATAGTGCCTTCGACCACACTCAACTCCAACTTACAACTACGATCAATCTGCCGCCTCTTCGAGTACTCAAGTCTCCTCTAATCCTAGCGTCTTCGAGTATGACAGCAACAACTCGAAACGCAATACACAAACACAATTGCTTTTCCTAGGAGCAAAGCACTCCGCTTTTCTCTTTATTTCTCTCCCTCTCAGCTTCCGATCACAACCGATCGCCTTCGTCACAACCAATCGCTTCTCCTTCGGTTGTCCCTGATTGCACAACTAGACTACGCATTATAAAGACTAGATACAGAACTCATAAAATAAACTCAACAACACGACTTGACTTCTTGGATAACGCGTGCATTTTGGTCTCAACAACACGACTTGACTTCTACTACGAACTCGACTCAAACGCGGTTACGGACTCAGATACAACTAAATAAAAAAAATAAGATTAATTCCAACAAGCCAGTACTTAGAATTAGGACTCATGCACTTTTCTACAGTAGTGTGCGTCGTCTGTGACAATCCTACTAGTCCACTACATCTATATATATATATATATATATATATATATATATATATATATATATATATATATATATATATATATATATATATATATATATATATATATATATATATATATATATGCATTGAATTGGGGCTAGAAATTAAACGGCCAGTCTCTGATCTTAAATTTATCACTATTGAGTACTGATCTGGTGTTGATGCATGCTAACTCTTGTTCGTCAGTCGTGAGTAGTACGTGTCACATAATGTATGGCGTTTTCCATAAGGAGAGGGGAAAGAAGAAGTATATGCTAATTAACACATAGGAGTACTAGTATATATGTGTGCGGCGATCGAGACCATGCATGCATGGGGTGCAAGTGGATGAGCACAACTGAAAAAATCGATCCATCTTTAATTTGTTCGTTTTATTTACGATGTCAGCCGTATCTAAATTAAAGTCCAGAATGTGTGGGGGATTAAAAAGCAATTTGATTTTGACCCTAGCTATGTGAACGGAATAAAATACATATTATCCGGTGTCAACTAGCTAGAGGATCGGAAGAAGCTAGCTAAGAATTGAATGCAGTGACGATCGTCGACGCACGCACGTTACCTCTCGACGATGAGGGCGAGGGGGGCGGCGGTGGCGGCGGCGATGAGGTTGCGGTAGACGAGGAGGACGAAGGGGTGCATGCCGGCGTTGAGGGCCAGCTTGGAGAGGAGGAACGTCACCGTGGTGAACACCTGCACCAGCACCATGCTCAGCGGCAGCGCCGCGCTCTCCACCTTGCCGCCGCCCTCCGCTGGCAGGACGGCGACCACCTCGGCCTCGTCTCCGTTCGTCTCCGCCATGCGCAAGAACTAATAATGAGTGAGCGAGATTGCAATGCGAGGACACTAGCTAGCTAGCTAGTGTTGCGCCGGCCAGTATAAATGGCAAGAGCAGAGAGCGACCGGCAGGCAGGCAGGCCAGCTGGTGTGTGACCGTCCTGCTTAATTTGCGACGAAAGCTGGCAGGTTTAGGAAGTAGAAACGGGCAAGCATTCATTCATTTCCCTACGTATATAATGCTTCAAATTCAGTCCTCGCCTAAAAGGGGAAAAAAAAAGATATACACTCCACCACCATTAACCATATGCATGCCTGAAAAATTAGAGGTTTCCGTTGCTCCATTTTCATTTACTCATAATCCCCATATTACTTCCGGGGGGATTCGCGCGAGGAGAGGGCGGCCACGTCGCCCCTGCGCGCGCTGCGGCTGGCACGTGGCCGCCGAATTTCGGTACGGTCGGGAGACCTTTTTTGCGAAAAAGTCCCTGCTTTTTCCCAAAATTACGTAAAGATCCTTAGTCCTCGCGGAAAGGTCCTTGCCAGTTTTTTTAGAACACTTTTTTTTTTAAACACCCCTCCACTTCACCGAAATTTTGTATACTTTGCAGGATAGCGCCCTGCGGTTTTCTAAATTACGTATGGGTCCTCGTTTAGTTACGTACAGTCCTCAACTTTTTACGAAAAAGACCTTTGCCTTTTTTGAAAATACACATGTGCCCTCGATTTTTTTTAAAAAACTCCTCACGAATTATCGCCTCTTTTACTTCGGTACACACGGTGGCTGACGCGGCGTAGCGCCGCGCCTATGAGGCTAGTAAATTATAATAGAGTACTACTGCCTCTTACTACCTCCGGTCCAAGTAGATGTTTTAGCGAGCAACATAGTTTTTGGAAGCAACATTTCCTCACCGAATGGTCATTTTTAGCAGTGTTTATTTACTTAGAGATTGACATGTGTCAAACCATGTGGAGATATTTCCAAAACAACTACAGCCTGGTTTTTTGAAGCAACATTTCCTCACCGAATAGTCGTTTTTTAGCAGTGTTTATTTACTTAGAGATTGACATGTGTCAAACCATGTGGAGATTACCCTATGGTGTTTGATGAGTATTTAATTTTGATGTGTAAATGATATCGAGATTTCAGTTTGGTTTTTGTGAATTGCATTTTTGGAGTTGTTGTTTGCCTCAGCTGGTCAGACCGGCTTATAGGCTACGGTCAGACTAGATTGGGTAAAGCGGTCCGACCAGCTTGACTGCCAATACTGAGTAACACGTCGAGCAGATGAAGTAGTCAAGCACGACTGGCCTCTATCTACTTTACGCTCTCTGCCACTCACCAAGCCAGAAGGTCTACGTGTAGACCAGAAGCTGTTGCCTGGTCCGACTGCTACAGAGGAGCGAGTCGGAGCGCTGGCAACACGCTGATCAAGCCGTGGGTAACTGTCTCGACGGGGGAAACGAGATGTACCCTCAGGACGGCGAAAGTCACGACCCGGAGCAGCATGAGGACGAAAACTAGAAGACTCAGAAAAACCAAGTTCTCGATGCTACCCAAACCCGTCAGAAGCAAACCTGGACCTCGTGCTAGTCTTAGGTGCACTCAAGATCTGGGGCTGACCCTGAATACGCCTAAGTGCCTCTGCACGGTCTCTACGTGCAATCCTGGCACGCCTGAAGCATCTCTCGATCGAGTGCCCATCCTTCTAATAGAAGGTGCAGTGGTACTTCACCTTCTGAGAGGTGGAAGTAGCACGAAGAGGCTTCGCCTTCTGAGAGGCCGAAGCAACAGGTGGAATCACCTTGCTGTCAGAGATCCCTTGAACAAAGCCCGCTGATTTGAATTTAACCTCATCAGATCTGGGCTCGACCTCGATCACATCTCCTACTATGGGTCGGAGAATAGCAGGTGGATGCTTCCTCATATCCTCATAGAAATCATATCCTAGACCTTGATTGAACTTGCAAATCTTGGATTGGTCTAGAATAAGATTAAGCTTCTTCTTGCCTCCTACAAATCTCTCGAGAGTGTTCATAAGATACTGACACTCCCGAAAGAGAGAGGTGCAAGAAGAGCAGGGAGAAGAGGGAACAGCAGGAGGTAAGGGAGCAGATGAAGAACCAACAGCAGAGTAAAGAATGGTTTGTGCACGCACAGCCGACTCTGAATGGACAGTCCTACTGCTAGCCGGTTGGTTCACGTCGCTAAGCATCTCTACCTTACCCTGGGGCTTCTCCCCCTCCTCAGCAATCACATCAAACAAGATTGTGGCTTCTCTAGTAAGTCCTTAGTTAGCTTCACACATTTTTCTGCCAATGCAATCAAGTCAATTTTTAGTTTATCACAATTTTTGCATGGTGAGCTAACAGGATCCTTAGAAGCATAATTAGCCAATTTCTTATTGTGGTCAATCATTTCTTGAAACTGCTTGGAAACAGATTCAAGTTCAGCAGTTAATCTAGGACAGTTCGAGCATGACGCAACTGGTTCACACAACCAAGCATACAACTCAGATATTTTATGATCTGCTCGTTTTAGATTCATCTTCAAGTTATTGCAGTTTTCACAAGACTCAGGCAGATCAAGCAGCATGGTATAGTGACCTCTAAAAGCATTGTCCTTATTCTCACGTGAGGTGCAAGAAGTAGTCTCAACAACAGTAGATGAAATAGACGCTACTCTACTCATCTCAAGCTCAACAAGCAGACTAACATTCTCCACCTTAACAATATCGAGCTCAGAGGACAAACTATCATGCGAGGTCCTTAATTTCTCCATATCAACCAGCAAGGCAAAGCATGTATCACAATCATCACTAGAGGGAGCAGATGTAAGAACAATAATCTCTAGTGACAGTCTATCTACTTCCTTCTCTAACTCAGTACACCTAGCCTTAGCCCTAGCATGAAAACCACCTAGCTTAAGAAAAACATGATTGAGCTGGTAATAGGTGGGACATACCTCGTCCGAGTCGGAGTACAGCTCGCTGTCGCTGAGTTCGCCCTCGAGGGCCATGAAGCACATGCCGGAGAAGTCGTCGCCGCTCTTGGGATCTTGGTCACCCGTCCCATCGTCGTCGCTCCATCCCTCCACCTCGCTGAGGTCGAGGTCGTCGAACGTGGTGAGGACGCAGTGGAACAGCTTCTTGGCTTTGCCAAAGTTGCGGAACTTCTTCTTTCCCGGCATCTGAGCTGGAGTCTTCTTATTGCGGTTCTTGTTGGTGTAGTCGTTCTTGCCCGAACCGCCGTAGTCGTTCTTGCCCTTCTCCAGCTTGGGGCAGTTTGCTCGAATGTGGTTGGAGCCACCACACTCAAAGCAAATCACGGGTCCTCCTCTCTTTCTGTCTCTCCTACCCTTGTAGGCATGGGAAAACCTTCGGGCTAGGAGGGTCAGCTGATCCTCCATAAGCTGCTCTAACTGATCATCAGTTATGCCATAGAGAGCAGCAAAGGAGAAACCGCAAGAAGAATCAAAAGAAGGCCCGAAAGAAGAAACGGGATCGGTGACCAAGGCCATCGACTGTGACTTCGACCGACGAGAGACAACGTCAATCTCGTGAGTCGAGGCGCGACTACAACGCGTCAAGAGTCAGGGTCGAGAGGTCTGTTGTGTCTTTGATGGTGGTCACTTTCATTTCTCAAACACGCAGATCGAGTGCCGCGAGCATCTGACGAGCGTTGTTCGAGTCGAGGTATGTGAGACCGACCGCTCGGAGGTTGCTCAAGATTTTGTGAAATCGCGAAAAGCACTCGTCCAGGGACTCACCAGTAAGCATCTCGAATTTGTTGTATTCGCGCTTGAACTGGTCTTGTCGAATCGTCTTGATCTGGGTGGTGCCCTCATGGTATGCGTCGAGGGTCACCCAGATGTCGTAGGCGGACGACAGGTGAGATATGCGGTCAAACTCGCTACGACTCAAACCCTAGATGATGATGTTCCTTGCCTTTACATTCGCCTCAACATCAGCCATGTTCCCGGCATTGATGTTCTCATCGGCAGGAACAACGAATCTTATCTTGACCTTCCGCCAGATGGCATACCCCTGGCCCTGGATGTATGTCTCCATTCGGCTCTTCCAGAAGGGGTAATCGATGCCATCGAAAACGGGCGGCTTGGTCGAGTACTTGTCCATCGCCATGGCTCTTGAGACCGGTTAAGATCTATTGAAAAGAGCTAACCGGCTCTGATACCAATTGTAGGACCGAAATGGTGACAAAGGGGGGTGAATGTCGCTCGCTTCAAAATCGGCCCCGAGAAATCGAACACTGATTTTTCAAAAAGATGCAAAACAAAGCAACTCACAGAAAATTAAAATTAATTTTACTGAAATCTGGAACGCATGCGATACTTAAAAATTCAGCATAAATCAGAGATTAACCAGTAAAAATTTCAGCTTAAAATAATGCCGTTTGATCTGCATGCAAAATGGTTGAAAGTCAGCACAAAAGAAAAAAGAAAAGCATCTACTGCATGCTACGGCCAAAGATCAAGCTTCCTGTACACTGAAAATTCTTGGGAAAGGAAAGAACAAGCATGAACTAGCACAGGACAAATCGGAGAACAAATGAAGGAAAAATCCAAGAAACAAGCTTCCAAGAGAGAGACTTAATGCAATGAGCTGCCGCCTTAATCTCACCTAACCGAGCCAAAAAGGCAAAAGGAAGACTGCATTTAAACCAAAGAAGAATTTGGCAGGAAGGCAATGAAGTTCTTGCAGAACAAAGAAGTAAGTAATATATTGCCACCTGATCTGCCTTTTACTCGGAACAGACAAGAAAAGCTTAGGACCTCAAATGAAAAGAGGATGCATCCAGTGACACTTGAGACAAGGAATAAATACGAAAGCTAAAACAAGAAAACAAGAAACAGTGCAAGATGGCGAACTGAATGAGTAGCTCTGCTGAGTACTCCTATTATCTGCTGAAACTTTCGCTCGGGAGGCTGAGAGAAATATTCAGACTTTGCTTGATCCAAGGAAATCTGAGAAAGGAAATTCTCTCCTCGAATCACAAGCTCAAGAAGATGATTCAAATACCCTAGGACCTTTGGAAGACAAGGAAAAGAATGAAGAGCTAGAATTTTGAGTTTGACAAAAACTGAAAAACTAGAAGGCTTCCAACAAAAATCAAATTACTCCTCAATCTTTGATCCTTTGGCTATGAAATTTTGCAGATATGTTAGCAATAGCTAGGGGATAAACCAGATCAAATTTCATGTCAATTCTCCAAGGGAATCAAGAATGACATCAAAACCCTAGAAGGCCAAAAACATGAACAGAGGAAGTCATTTGACAAATTTCTCGATTCCAACCAATTGCTCTAGGGAACTAACTGAACAAAGAGTGTAGAAACATCATCCCATCACTGAACAACCCATTTTGCTACTCCTCAGCACAAGAAACACCAAGAACCAAAAATCAAGAAAATGGGCTAAGAAGGCATCGAAGCAAAACGAGCAGAGAACTGGATAGAGAGCAAATTCAACCAAATTCATTCATTTCTTGAAGCAAGATGGATACATAGGAGTCCCGATACGCATGTACATTCAAGAGGAATGATTACAACTCAGCTCAACTCATCTCACTACCCCATACATGATTGAGATGAACAAGAACTCCTCTCTGGAATGATGAGTATTTAATTTTGTTGTGTAAATGATATCGAGATTTCAGTTTGGTTTTTGTGAATTGCATTTTTGGAGCTGTTGTTTGCCTCAGCTGGTCAGACCGGCTTATAGGCTACGGTCAGACTAGATTGGGTAAATCGGTCCGACCAGCTTGACCGCCAATCCGGTGTGATCAGAATTTGGTTGGCAGTCCGGTGTGATCGATTTCTGGTTGGCAGCTGTTTTTTCCCCAAATAGCATATTTTAGTGTTAGTCACATGCAGTCTGACCGGGGTGAGTTGGCCAATATGACAAGTATTGAAAATACGGTAACACTGGGTGCCTAGTCAAACCGATCAATGGTTGGAAGTCCTATCAGCATGGAAAGAGCGGTTAGACTGGTGGCTGAGGCTAGAGTATAGTGAGAGTTAGAATTGAGTGGTTTGAGTGTGTGCACGGCATGAGGCCCTTGCTTGGTTATGGTATGTTGTATGATGGATTGTTTTGACTAATGTGAGTTAAATGTATGGAACTTATGCTCGAGATGGTTACTTGGTATTTGGATGTGCAGGTGACTTAGAAGACGTAGCAGTCAATGGCAATAGATTAGGACTAGGTAGGAGAGCTGAGATTCGAAGCTGTCATGTAAGTCTAGCTGATGCTGCATGGCGCAAGAGGAAAGCACATCGAAGACAAGGATTAGGAAGGGACGAGCTGGTGCATGTAGTGCGTTGAGTGACGAGGCTGATGCACATAGAGATGGTTCAGAGGAGCCAAAATATGTGAAGACGTGTTGGCCAATCATTGGGCACCACGGGTTGCGTATCAAAGCATATGGAGATACTTTAATAGGAAGGTAAGTGTTCATGGCTCATCAATTATATTAATTGATGATTTTGTATGTTGTGCAGTGTTTTGTGATGGTTTGCTTATTGTTGTTGATTGTAGGAGCCCGGAGCTAGGTCATGGTGAGGTGGAAGAGATCGGGACTAAGATGTTATTTTGTCCCAAACTACGACTCTATTTATTTTTCATCTAGAACTCTTGTTTCTGAGTCTATATATGTACTCCTGTAGTCGCACGGTTAAGACACACTGAAGTCCTCCGTGCTTGTAATATCTCCTTATATAGTGAATTCCGCATTCATGTATCTATGGTTTTTCTTGCAATAGTTTTTTTATGTTAAATCTATGTCTCATATTTTTTTTGATCCTCTATATTTGTCGTGTGTTTTATAAAAAGTGGTATCAGAGCTTCAGGTTCAAAATCAAAGCCGCTGCCCTAGAAAGAGACTCCTAGGATGGCCGTCGCACAGTCTACATGCTACTGAGCGTAGCATTGAGGACTCGCCTCAACTCCATACTAAGTGTCGACCCACGCTCTACCTCAGCGACTGTTCTAGTGCCAGGTTCTGCCAACATCATCGCCCGCGCCACCCAATGCTATGCAGGTTTAGGAAGTAGAAACGAGCAAGCATTCATTCATTTCCCTACGTATATAATTGTAGGTCCGAAATGGCGACAGAGGGGGGTGAATGTCGCTCGCTTCAAAATCGCCCCCGAGAAATCGAACACTGATTTTTCAAAAAGATGCAAAACAAAGCAACTCACAGAAAATTAAAATTAATTTTGCTGAAATCTGGAACGCATGTGATACTAAAAAATTTAGCATAAATCAGAGATTAACCAGTAAAAATTTTAGCTGAAAATAATGTCGTTTGATCTGCATGCAAAATGGTTGAAAGTCAGCACAAAAGAAAAAAGAAAAGCATCTACTGCATGCTACGGCCAAAGATCAAGCTTCCTGTACACTGAAAATTCTTGGGAAAGGAAAGAACAAACATGAACTAGCACAGGACAAATCGAAGAGCAAATGAAGGAAAAATCCAAGAAACAAGCTTTCAAGAGAGAGACTTAATGCAATGAGCTGCCGCCTTAATCTCACCTAACCGAGCCAAAAAGGCAAAAGGAAGACTGCATTTAAACCAAAGAAGAATTTGGCAGGAAGGCAATGAAGTTCTTGCAGAACAAAGAAGTAAGTAATATATTGCCACCTGATCTGCCTTTTACTCGGAACAGACAAGAAAAGCTTAGGACCTCAAATGAAAAGAGGATGCATCCAGTAGACACTTGAGACAAGGAATAAATACGGAAAGCTAAAACAAGAAAACAAGAAAGCGATGCAAGATGGCGAACTGAATGAGTAGCTTGCTGCTGAGTACTCCTATTATTCTTGCTGAAACTTTCGCTCGGGAGACTGAGAGAGAAATATTGAGACTTTGCTTGATCCAAGGAAATCTGAGAAAGGAAATTCTCTCCTCGAATCACAAGCTCAAGAAGATGATTCAAATACCCTAGGACCTTTGGAAGACAAGGAAAAGAACTGAAGAGCTAGAATTTCAGAGTTTGACAAAAACTGAAAAACTACCGAAGGCTTCCAACAAAAATCAAATTACTCCCCAATCTTTGATCCTTTGGCTATGAAATTTTGCAGATATGTTAGCAATAGCCAGGGGATAAACCAAATCAAATTTCATGTCATTTCTCCAAGGGAATCAAGAATGACATCAAAACCCTAGAAGGCAAAAAACATGAACAGAGGAAGTCATTTGACAAATTTCTCGATTCCAACCAATTGCTCTAGGGAACTAACTGAACAAAGAGTGTAGAAACATCATCCCATCACTGAACAACCCATTTTGCTACTCCTCAGCACAAGAAACACCAAGAACCAAAAATCAAGAAAATGGGCTAAGAAGGCATCGAAGCAAAACGAGCAGAGAACTGGATAGAGAGCAAATTCAACCAAATTCATTCATTTCTTGAAGCAAGATGGATACATAGGAGTCCCGATACGCATGTACATTCAAGAGGAATGATTACAACTCAGCTCAACTCATCTCACTACCCCATACATGATTGAGATGAACAAGAACTCCTCTCTGGAATGATGAGTATTTAATTTTGTTGTGTAAATGATATCGAGATTTCAGTTTGGTTTTTGTGAATTGCATTTTTGGAGCTGTTGTTTGCCTCAGCTGGTCAGACCGGCTTATAGGCTACGGTCAGACTAGATTGGGTAAATCGGTCCGACCAGCTTGACCGCCAATCCGGTGTGATCAGAATTTGGTTGGCAGTCCGGTGTGACCGATTTCTGGTTGGCAGCTGTTTTTTCCCCAAATAGCATATTTTAGTGTTAGTCACATGTAGTCTAACCGGGGTGAGTTGGCCAATATGACAAGTATTGAAAATACGGTAACACTGGGTGCCTAGTCAAACCGATCAATGGTTGGAAGTCCTATCAGCATGGAAAGAGCGGTTAGGCGGTGGTGAGGCTAGAGTATAGTGAGAGTTAGAATTGAGTGGTTTGAGTGTGTGCACGGCATGAGGCCCTTGCTTGGTTATGGTATGTTGTATGATGGATTGTTTTGACTAATGTGAGTTAAATGTATGGAACTTATGCTCGAGATGGTTACTTGGTATTTGGATGTGCAGGTGACTTAGAAGGCGTGTGATCAATGGCAATAGATTAGGACTAGGTAGGAGAGCGAGATTCGAAGTGTCATGTAAGTCTAGGCGATCTTGCATGGCGCAAGAGGAAAGCACATCGAAGACAAGGATTAGGAAGGGACAGTGGTGCATGTAGTGCGTTGAGTGACGAGGTGATGCACATAGAGATGGTTCAGAGGAGCCAAAATACGTGAAGACGTGTTGGCCAATCATTGGGCACCACGGGTTGCGTATCAAAGCATATGGAGATACTTTAATAGGAAGGTAAGTGTTCATGGCTCATCAATTATATTAATTGATGATTTTGTATGTTGTGCAGTGTTTTGTGATGGTTTGCTTATTGTTGTTGATTGTAGGAGCCCGGAGCTAGGTCATGGTGAGGTGGAAGAGATCGGGACTAAGATGTTATTTTGTCCCAAACTACGACTCTATTTATTTTTCATCTAGGACTCTTGTTTCTGAGTCTATATATGTACTCCTGTAGTCGCACGGTTAAGACACACTGAAGTCCTCCGTGCTTGTAATATCTCCTTATATAGTGAATTCCGCATTCATGTATCTATGGTTTTTCTTGCAATAGTTTTTTATGTTAAATCTATGTCTCATATTTTTTTTGATCCTCTATATTTGTCGTGTGTTTTATAAGAAGTGGTATCAGAGCTTCAGGTTCAAAATCAAAGCCGCTGCCCTAGAAAGAGACTCCTAGGATGGCCGTCGCACAGACAAGACAACTCTACATGCTACTGAGCGTAGCATTGAGGACTTGCCTCAACTCCATTCCATGACTCGACTCCATACTAAGTGTCGACCCACGCTCTACCTCAGTGACTGTTCTAGTGCCAGGTTCTGCCAACATCATCGCCCGCGCCACCCAATGCTATGCCTTAGCGTCATACTGTGCCCTTTCTATTGACAATCTTTTGCCTCTATCGATCATTATCTTCCATCAAAAAGTTGTGTCGTTAACTTTGCATGTTTTCTGCTGAAGGTGGAGTTCATTGCAATTTAAATCGTTGTGCCTATTATTGGCGGTATCCATGCAAGATTAATTATTGGTAATTTTTTGACGATCCATCGTCTACTACGGATTAATGCGGTAAGATCCGCAGATGATGAGTCTAAGATAGAGTTGCAATTTGTGCTACGCTTAATTGAGAAGGCTTTAAAGAAAAAATAATATCAGTTATGCGGACAACTGAATTGATGTTCTGTTCACCGTTTGGATATGTTGTAATTTGGATCGCTTATGCAACCATCATGGAGGAGTTTATTGTATTCTTTTCGCTACAGGAGGAATTCGATTTAAGGTGGAGATTGTTATATTTTATAATCCGAATCTGGTTAAATCTGACTACTGGTGGTCTTTCAACCGCTTAAAGAGTCTGATCAAATTTCGCTCATCAATCCGAACTGGTTGGAAGTTATCATTGGGATCATCTTCGTGTCCATGATGGACTCTGCGCCGATTGGAGTCAAACGTGGCTACTCGAGACGCTTCTGGCTATTACTCTAAATTGTTAGCTTCTGATACTCTCCGAGCGTGGTGTTGTTCCCGTCTCTAAGAAGGTTACTATTCCAGTTTTTGATATGTCCCTATTTTGCTCCTAATTAGGACTCTATTCATTTCTCATCTGGGACTCTTTTTTCAAAATATATATATATATATATATATATATATATATATATATATATATATATATATATATATATATATATATATATATATATATATACCTTTATAGTCATGCGGTTAAGATATGCTAAAGTTATTCGTGCTTATAATATTTACTTATATAGTGAATTTCGTCTTCATGTGTTAATAATTTTTTGTAAGGATTTTTCATATTAAATATGCATCTTCTGTTCCCGATCATCTTTTTTTTTTGCACGCGTTTTATAAGGAATATCTGAATCTCTCGTCGCGTCGAGAATCTAAATAAATAGCGAACAAGGTGTGAGTGAGTGAGTGAGTGGCCTCGTCTCGTCGTCTTCCCTCCAAAAACACGTCGTAACCACCACCACCACTTGCTCATCACCTCCTCTGCCTTCCACTCATCATCTATCTCTTCCGATCCTTCTCCTTTTCTTTCTCTACCACGCTCTGCTTTCTCCCTCCGCCCACACACGTATACCCTATCCTAGCCTTGCTACACGTAAGCTAGCTGCTCAGCCTTGCGCCATGGCCGCCGTCACCGCCGCGGCCGTCTCCCTCCCCTCCTCCTCCGCCAAGGCCTCGCCTTCCCCTGCCCTCACTTCCCACTGCTTCCTCTCCTACCCAAGAAGAAGCAATGCCCGGGCCCTGCTGCTGCGGGCGCAGGTCTCCACCACTGACTCCGCCGTCGCCGCGCCCGCCAAGAAGGAGAAGGTCTCCAAGAAGCAGGAAGAGGGGGTCGTCACCAACAAGTACAGGCCCAAGGAGCCATACGTCGGAAAGTGCCTCCTCAACACCAAGATCACCGCCGACGACGCGCCCGGGGAGACCTGGCACATGGTCTTCAGCACAGAGGGTACGGTATCTAAACGCGCACTACTGTGCTTCCTGATGATCAGTTCTTCGTTTCAAACTTCGAGCAATAGTATAGTTAGTTTCGATCAGCTCCATAAGTGCTTTGAATTCTTGATTTTGTTCTTCCTAAATTGTTCCTTGTTCTGATTAATCCTTTTGGATATAATTCTGCCAGTGTATCCAATCATGCGTGTTTGTAAGAGCTAACTAACTTGTGTCCTTTGGCTTTTGCAGGTGAGATCCCTTACAAAGAGGGGCAGTCCATTGGTGTCATCGCCGACGGCGTCGACAAGAACGGCAAGCCGCACAAGCTCAGGCTATACTCCATCGCCAGCAGCGCACTCGGTGACTTTGGTGATTCCAAGACCGTCAGTTTTGAGCCCTGCTAATGTTGTTGCATATATACGTACTGATGCTGGAAATACAGAAATTGGATCGTGACTTGTGCTTTGTGCTTATCTACAGGTTTCATTGTGCGTCAAGAGGCTTGTTTACACCAATGATCAGGGAGAGATTGTGAAAGGAGTCTGCTCCAATTTCTTATGTGAGTTCCTGCTTTCTTCTTCTCAAGATGATCATAGCATTCTGCAGTTCTGAAGAGTACATAGTCTCTTACAGACTTCAGAGTATTCAGTTTAGGCTTTGAGATCAGAATCTGCCGGTCTGTTTTTCTTTTTATCAACTCATTTTGCTAATGTTGTTCTTTAATTGGATCAAACAACTTATCTCTGGTTCTCCATGTACCCCGGATATAATCATTGCCACTCTACAAGTTGGTAGTATCTCACATGTTCTTTACCTTGCTGTAGGCGACCTGAAGCCTGGTGCAGACGTCCAGATGACAGGACCAGTAGGTAAAGAAATGCTCATGCCTAAAGACCCCAATGCTACTGTTATAATGGTAAGCTTAAATGCCACGGTGAATTGATCCATCACAAACTGACGGTAACTAGAAAATTTTACCATCATGCATGTCAATTACTTGCAGCTTGCGACAGGTACCGGTATTGCCCCGTTCCGCTCCTTCTTGTGGAAAATGTTCTTTGAGAAGCATGACGACTACAAGGTATAATGATGGTGTTGGCCCAGTAGTGTAAGACCTTATGTCTCCAAATGGACTTGTTCAAAACCTGAATCAACAATGTGTGTATGCTTGTGCAGTTCAACGGTGTAGCATGGCTCTTCTTGGGAGTTCCAACGAGCAGTTCTTTGCTCTACCCGGAGGTCAAAACATCATCTCTGCTGTTTACATGAGTTCTTCGCAAGTGTTACTTCCGTATTTCTATGTGATACTGAACCTCATTTGTTGCATCGCGTTTATAAACATCAGGAGTTTGACAAGATGAAGAAGAAAGCGCCAAATAACTTCCGGGTCGACTACGCTGTCAGCAGAGAGCAGGCCAACGCCCAAGGAGAGAAGATGTACATTCAGACGAGGATGGCTGAGTACAAGGAAGAGCTGTGGGAGCTTCTGAAGAAGGACAACACCTACGTCTACATGTGTGGATTGAAAGGCATGGAGAAGGGTATTGATGACATTATGGTGTCATTGGCTGCAAAAGACGGTACATCTGCTTCTGACTCTTTAGTGAATGGTCGACTCAGGAATCACTGCAGTTTTTGCTATTGCAAGTGGCGCTGAATTTTGCATGGTTTGCAATGTAGGAATTGACTGGGCGGAATACAAGAAGCAACTGAAGAAGAGCGAGCAATGGAACGTCGAAGTCTACTAATTCTAATTCTTGCATTTTTCTTCTCATCTTTTTTTTGTGTATCTGTGCGCACGCCTGCGTGTGTTATCAAGCTGTACGTACATAATTGTAGATAGCCGTATTTCCACTATTTTTTGCCATGTTGGTTTATTTCAAGTTCATATATGAAGAACCATATGAGAAGATCCAAAATATAATTGTGATAAACCATTACAAGTTTTATAGAGTGCTTATTCAAATTTGCAAAAGATTGTATTCTAGTTAGGTTGTTTGTTGGAATATTCAGGTTAAGTGGTCTGACCGCCTTGTATTGGACGGTCTAACCGGCAGGCTTCGACCATGAACGGTAGTCGAAAGCGTGGACCATGATCAGTAGTCGATAGTCCGAACGGTCTTGTGTTGGGCAGTCCGATCGGCAGATCGACCACGGCAAGTCGAACACGGCAGAATGACCGCGGATGGTCACTACTACAGTACCTGGTCGATAATCGTAGATACAATGACTGATCAATGGTCAAAAGCTATAGTGCATGATCGATGGTCAGAAGCTACAGTTCCTAGTCAATGGTCGGAAGCTACAGTTCCTAGTCAATGGTCGAAAGCTACAGTACCTGATCGGCGATCGGTAGTTGTAGGCTTTACGATCAATAGTCATAGGCTTTGATTGCTTCAATTCTTGTTTTCTTCGAGTATCTCGAGTACTTATGTCAGACCAGCCCGTGGTCTAACCTACTTGTATATGGCGGTCAGACTGGTTTCTCCCAGCGGTCTGAGGTTGATTATTGGAAAACATAAAAATTGAGTCGTGAATTGAGTTGGGTGACTCAGATCATTGTATTAAGGTTGCATGATGCATGTTATGGCTAACGTGGGTCATGTTGTGAAGAACTAGTGCCAGAAAATAATTTCTCTGCCTTTGGATGTGCATGATCGCTTGAAGTCACCATGGCCAACGACAAGGATAGGAGCTAAGACCCAGAATGATCTAGAATATCGGGTGAGATGGTAAGCTCAAGCATAACATGAGAAATGCGGAAAATGTTGAAGATAAGTTCAAACGACGAGTTTGCAACATGTGACTTGGTCGGTCCAAGTGAGGTGTGGTTCGGTAGAATCAAAGTGGGAGAGACTTACCGACGTATGACAAGCCAATGGTAAACCTACACGTGGCAAACATGATAATTGCTTGCATTGAAAGGAGATAACTTGGTTAAGAAAGGGTATTTTGGTAGTTTGGCCAAAATACTGGAATCTACCTTGGATCAAAATCGTAGCGCATGAGGGACGCTTGAAGAGCGATTTAGATCAAGGAAAAGCTGATTTGATCAAGATGGATCAAGATAAAGGACTTAGCGGATTCGGTCTTATACGCTTTGAAAAGCGCGCATAAGTGAACATGTATGAGTAAAACCCGTGCATGGGATTATTGGGTTTACCCATTGGGCTAAGTGGATAGTATCCACTAAGAGCTAAGTGTGGCTGGTTAGCCCACCCATATAAAAGGATTGGGATGGAGACTTGAGTTGATCAATCCAATACATCTCTCTCGTGCTCTCATATCTAGGGTTAGGGTTTGAAAGTTGAGTGCGTTGTGTGCTCTCTGTCCTTCAAGGTGGAGTTGTTGTAAAACTTACCTTCTCAAGTAAACAATACATCAATCTTTGATCAGCTCCATGGATCTCTCAAGTGTTTTGATTGATTTGCTCTTAATTTGATTAGTTTAGATCTCTTCTCTTCCTTTTCTTGATTTTGTTGTGTCAAGAACGTGTAAGGGATGAAAACAACCTCTGAGAATCTATCTCTACCTATCTAGTCACTTTGATAGCAAAGTTATCAAGAAAACCCGGCTTTGCTTGATTTGGCCTCAACATGTGATTTCTTGATCCGAGAGTTTTTGACGTGATTTCTTTCGTGTTCTCGCTTGATGGGGTGTGTGAGAACATACATAAAGTCATCTTGGCCTTCGTTCACCCATGAGCAATTTGTATTCACCGATTTTGGTTTTGATTCAGTTTCGATGCACCTTTCCTTCAAACTGGAAAAGGTCTCAAGTTTTGCCATAATTTTCATGATCGTTTATTGGAATAGGTTCTTGATAACCTAGAGAAGATCTCTGCAAAATTTTATGTCATTTGGATCTACGGATCAAAAGTTCCATCGATTTTCGGACTTGAAATAGCGCTAAAAACATTGTTCATTTGCTGATTTTCTGGTCAAACCGGTTTTTACATGGTGGTTAGACAGCAAATACTACACCGGTCAGACCACCATTTAAATTGAGGTTAGACCGCCAGTAGTATGTTTTAGGCAAGATTTGTTTTCTCAAGAGTTTTCATTTGTGTTTGGTGATGGTTGTATTCTCTATAACTTCCTAGTTATTGGAGAATAGAGTTTAGAATACTTGGGCGAAAATTTTAAGAAGGTATCATTCACCCCTCTGTTACCATCTGGTCCGACAATATATACCCTACTATTTCTGTCTGCTCAAATTCTATTCAAGAGTAACACTATACATTTGACTCCAAAAACTTGTGCAGTTAAAATATTTCATATATACAGTTCCCCCATAAATGTCATGTAGAATTGCAGTTAAAATATTGCATACTATTACTATATGATATACTTCTCCAAAAGACTGCAAAACGTGGTAGTATTTTCGTTTCTGATGTTGCTATTAGCTTTGGTTTTAGATCATTCTACTGGTGTTTGGATTAGAACCTAAACAGCTTCATGATAGTATTCTGAAGCTTTACAACAGAATGATTTTACATGAACATGGCTGCCCTGATGCACAAAAAAGATGCGGGGAACTTATTGCTGCAGTTGTTAACACCCAACGGAGGACTCTCTGTCTTCACTCTTCAGAGCTGTACTTGCTGCTGCTGCTCTTTGTCGTCTTCAGCAACTTTTGGAGGGCGGTGCAAGGCCTCCTGCCTCTTGCCCCACAGAAGAAGATACAGGCCACCTATTACAAGTACAGATCCTAGCACACTGCACAGAACAAGGTTGAGGTTTTATGGCAAAATGATTTCAGTTGTCTGGATTCTGAATGTATGGGGTAACGTATGCTCTGCTCTAATTGTACCTTCCAAGGTAGAGCTGTTCGTGCAGGATGGAGAAGTCAATAGCTGAAACAATGATCTGCACTACCGGAATGAAGGCAGCGACGAACACGGGTCCCCGCTTCTCGATGCACCATGTCAGCAACACGAACGATATGCCGCACCCGACCACGCCCTGAAATCACAAACGCAAGAAAGCTCAGTCAGAAGTTACGACAGCCAGCAGGTACAAGTTACAACCAGACTGAAGCAAGAAGCAGGCCAAGTTCAGGCTTAATTACAGCATAGAGGACCGTGAGGATCTGGAACTTGCTCTTCACTACCCACAACGAGATGCTCCTCTGGGTGCAGAGGCCAACCACTGCAACCTGGAGGAAGCTGAACATGGACATGAAAGCATTGCATGAGTAGACATGAGGGTACTTCTTGGTGAGCCTGCTGTGAAGCAGGAACCAGCATGAGAGGCAGACACAGTTCCCGAGGATCGCAACAGTGCCAAGCGTCCACCTCCTGCTGCTGACGGAGCCTCCCCCATGCTGGTGGGAATGGAGGTGCTGGGGTGGGTTGTGGGTGAGAACCACACCCTTGTAGAGGGTGAGCACCATGGCTCCTCCTAGGGAGACCAGTGTGCCAAGAAGCTTTGCCATGCCTGTCTTGCTCTTCAGGTTCAGTGATTCTGAGCTGTTGACGGAGAAAATTAACAGTGATTGTTTTCTCAATTTTGTGCAAGAATTTTGGGGAATATTGTAACCAAAATCTAGACTTTACCGTGTCACGATAGCGAGCAAGAAGGTCAAGACAGGAGCAATGTTGGAGAAGGCGGTGACGAAGGTCGCCGTGGTGTACTTCAAACCGACGAAGATCATGTACTGCCTTAGAGCTGCCCTGTAATTAAGCAGAAGGGGAAAGAAACAACAAAATTTTCATATGGGCTTTTAATTTCAGGTTTTCTTGTAGAAAAAAGAAACTATGTAGTTGCATTCAGTACCCGAGTGCAGCACTGACGAAGAGGTAGGCAAAGATCTCCAGTGTGAGCTTTGGCCTGGACTTCCTAAATTATTCAAGAACATGTAATTGATAACACTTAAAACACAAACAGAGCCTTGCAACACTTAATTATTAAAGCTAGAAATGCAACTCGTATGTTGAGCTATCTCTACTTCTTTTTATCTGTTCTTGCTGGGGTCAAGTCAGGTCAGGTCAGGTCAGGTCAGGTCAGTCACCTCTCTTTGAAGAAGGCAATCGGGCCGAGGAACATGGAGGCTGTGAGCTGCTGCAGGGTGACAAGGACAAGCGGGTTCATGCCGCCGTCCATGGCCACCTTCACCAGCGATACCAACACCGCCGCCATGACGTTGAGGGCGAGCATCACGGCAACCGGCAGGCCATCACCAAGCCACCCCATTGATGCTGCTCCTAGTGCTCTAGCTTTGTCTACACAGCTGCGTTCTTCGAACAACAAGGTCTGTTTCAGGTGGATTTATAGTGTTTTCGAGATGCGTACGACTCGATCGACGGAGGCGAAGAATGTAGCGAAGGCGATGGAGGCATGGGATGCTAAGCGAGGAAAGAATCATTTCAGGTAGTTACAGCAAGCAGCCTATCCTAGTCCACAAGAACTGTAGCACGTCTAAATGCGATCTTTTTCGTGTGGGCAGTGATGCAGTCGCCATTTGGCACAGCAGGAGATTAATGTGACGACCTATCTTTCTTGCTCAAAGGCGCGCGATTTTAGCTCTTTTTAACTGTGCTAGATATGTAGTGTCCCCTTGCAATGATGCTCGCTTTGATCCATGTTCTGAAGCATCTGTACTTCCGGCGGGCATAGGCGGTTAGCGCGAAAGAGAATAGATTTTTTCCCCCGTTGCACTTGCGCATGCATCAAGAATAATTAGCCAGTTGAAATTAACTAACATTTGCAGATAAAAGAAATCGACTTTATTCGATCCCTCCGGCGTCACAATGTCTGCCAAAGAGGGCATTTCTTCTAAGGCAAGGGGGGGAATTGTCCTCCCAACTGTTGATTGCGATCAGCGGTGAGAAAAAGAATGGTAGGGGAGAGGAAAAGCCATCATCACCTATCACTTTGTGTCTGAGATGACATGAAATGAAAACCTACCTGAGGGCATTGGGCATTGCACTTTCCCTAGTGCATGAAAGAATCAGTCACTCGAACCCAGTGACAACTCGAAATGTAATGCACTGGCTCGTGGTTTTGCATTGCTAGCTAGCTCTCATCAGTTGACATGAAAAGAGTGAGACAGCATGAATCTGATGCTACTCTTAGGTGCAACTGCAAGAAAAGGAAAAGGAATTAGCACTGAAGTTTCACCGAAACAACGTCTTTGGTCTGTAGCAGTGCATCTATGATCATGCGACTCAAGGATATGCTTGGAGCTTTTATGTTTAAGATTTAAACGGATGATATCTTTGCAGCACCATTTGATTCAAGCAAAGTAACTTTGATTTATTTTATGCCCCATGATCCTAGCACGATGTTGTAACGCCCCCGTTTTTGGAACAGGAGCGTCATTACCTTCCATAATAGACCAGAAGTTCAGTTACGGACAGAAGAAGTATCATTTTTGCTCACGAACATTTAAAATGAACTAATTTGATTAAAATAAGACTTAACAGTCAATTTTAACAATTTTAGGGGCGTCCAAACCTAAAACATAACTTACAATCAGAAGAACCAAAGAAAACTCCACAGGAACGCTTGAATGCAGCCGTAACCCTAACACAAAAACTTATAACATTCTTTCTTCTTCTGATCTCTGTGTTGGAGGAAAAATAAAGCAAGACTAAGCATAACCAACCATACTCAACAAGTCACATGGGAAAATGCTATACAACACTTGCCAGGATTTCCAAATGATGAAAATATATGAGTTTGATTAAGTAGTTGTGGATGCATTTTTACTTGTAAACATTTTTAAACACAAAAGATCAAGAACTTCTTAAGGAATTGGGGCTTTCAAAACTTGATTACTAGACTTCAATATTTTCAAATTATTTTTAAATCTACTTATGCTTCGCTGTTGGATTCATCCATTAAACACAGCTTCATTTACCGGAAACATGGCATATTCGAATACCATTTATCAATGACTCTACAGAGCTGCCCAGCTTTACCCACAAGATCTTTTAACTCCCGCATCCGGGTTCAAGAAAACAAGACTTTTCACTGCTCAATTATTTATATAGCCTCCACCCAGTAGGTTTTTAATCTCAACAAGCTCGGGTGACCTCACGGGCCTGCCCACTTGTCGCAGCCCTACCATTGTGTGGTTAACCACCTTCCATACGGACCCACTTAGCCCCTCCCGTACAGACTCACACTTGGCCCCCCGCTGCTAGTCGTAGAGGTTCAATTGAATTGGAGCAGCTACTAAACCAGGTTTGATGAATCAACACTTGTGGTTGGGCGATCACTATGTTCTTTACTCAGCATAAGGGTCTAGTTCTTATATTTTCACTGAGGCAACTTCCTCATACGAACTCATATTCAGTGCCCACGGCACTGCCACCAATTCACAACCCATGCCTCCACCATAGGATAAGGTCACGGGATCTGGCCGCCTCGTGGCCTCCAGCAATCCTTTCTTATCCTAGAACCATTTTCCAAAATTCCACCAACAAATGCGAAATCTTTTAATAGCAAAAAAATTGTTGAGTTTCTAAACTACCATGATTACCTTATTAACATATTTAATATTACTACGTCTTGTCAAGGTGAATATGGCTATCAATTTGAACTGGGCTTTTTGGGTGGTAGGATATAACTAATATCATGTCATTCTAAACAATTATTGTACATGAAACAATAACTTGTAAATAACATAATGAAAGTACTGATAAATAAATAATTAAAGGAATGTAGGTTCAATATGATCAAAAACATGTGACTTGCCTCTTTATCCATAGCTTCTGGTTATCTTTATTGCAGTCTTCGGATTGGATACCGACTTCTTTAACTGCTCTTGTAGTCCTTCTGTTGACCAACTCATGTGGTCCGAGTACCAGCGTGGAAGACGAATACAAATGAGTTTTTGCTTTGCAAAACGCAAGCTGGGAACAAAATATAATTAAATAACCAAAAAGATATAAAGAAGGTAGGTGGTGTGAACAAGATTTAGGCGGTGGGTGGTTTGGCTCAACAGGATTAGAATTAGGTTAGGTGGGTTCGAGATGATCGAGGATGTATATAGGTGTTGTATGGATTTCGGTGAATGGTTGAAGGTATGGATGGTATCGGATTTTTGGGTTGGGATATTTATCTGGGTTGTTTAGAGCTTTACCAGTCTACGGTGGTAGAGCAAGGTTGGAAAGATGTAGACAGGCTCAAGACAATAAAACAGGCATATGTGTTTTTAGGGTTTCGACGAATGACAAGGGTTCGGACCGTATTAGGGATTAGGGTTTGGAAATGTGTTTTAGTGGTTTTGAGTATTATCGATGTTCGGTATGGGAAAATAGAGCCGAGAAATGGGTAGATGGGTTCAAAATGATCAAAATGGATGTATTTTGTATTTTTGGGTATGATGAACAGTAACAGGTATTTACTATTCATCACAGACTTTTACTATTCATGCCTGGTCTGGGCACTATTCATTAATGAGTTTTTACTGTTCACTATCAGGTCAAGGCACTATTCATTGTGGAGAGTTACTGTTCATACCGGGTTGGTTACTATTCACTAACGGGTTATATGCTACAATGTTGGTTCTGTCATGTTTATCTTCCTCTTCCCGCACTGCTACAGTACCGTAAACAAGGGAAATGGAAATCGGGAAAATCTCGAGCTGTGGTGCATATAAATGAAAACCAGGGATATAGGTGGACTCCTAGGGACGAGGGGATTCTATTTTTGAGGCTTGGTGGCGGTCGGCAGGCTATGGTTAGCCGGTGGCGAGGTGGTTTCTTCTCGGGGTGTTTGAATGGCACAGGAGTTACAGGGGGTTCTTTCTTCTAATTGGCTGCTTTTTAACCATGTAAGAGTGGTCACGATGGCTCGGGCGGTGGTGGTTTGGATCGTGGAGGTCTGTGGTGTGTGGTCCCCACGGCGGGGTGATTTTGGCCGGCAGAAGAGAAGGTGGCCAAGGAACCACGGTGCCTGGCGAGCATGGCGGTGTTTTGGTTGTACTACTATGGGCTTGAGGATGCTATAGGAATGAGGAATTGAAATGAAATAGATCGAATGAGAAGAATTGAACTTTGGGCTTACTTGGGTGTCTCCGGTGACGGTGACGACGCGACGGTCCACAAGGAGAATTGGGTGTGCTAAAGGCTATTGGTCGCCAAGGGAATGCACAGGAGGGTTGGGGCCTTTTATAGCGGGATTAAGGCAGTAGGGAGAGGCGGTGGTGAAAATATCAGAGGCGGCAGTGAATTTGGGTTTGGCTTTGTCTGGCGTCAGTCAGGGACCTTCGAGAGGTGTTGTCAGACAAGTTGCAGAGGGGTGGTAGAGGCGAGAAGGTGCGGGAAGGCGCGAGAGCGAGCGAAGGAAATCAGGCGGTGGCAAAACAGGTGGCGGCGGGGTATTTTCGGGTAATGAACAGTGAGCACGCAAAAGTCTGCCGATGAAGCAATGCAGCATGGGGAGTTAGGGCTTAGATGGCGAGATTGAGTGCGGGATTTGGCTAGAATCAAAGGTAATCAACTCTCAACGAAAATCAAAATAGTTGTTTATTTCAAATGTTTTCTTCCCCTTGTCAGCCTTTCACTCTGTTTGAGTTTTTGGGAATTCTGATGGTGTAACAACCGAAATGTATTTTGTGTGTAATACCAGACTAAAAGTCTGAACCAAGAAACAATCTGATGATTAGTTTCAGACTTCTGAAACTTGCTCTTCTTCACCCACACTGAAACGCTGTTCTCGAAAGCATTCAATAGACACCTGATACAACATAGAGGTGCTTAATTACTTCTCCAAATCAAAGCTAGCAGTTCTCTCCAGTCCAAGGACATGAATGAATTTCTTGCATACTCCAAGGGTCAAAGGGTGCATCGCATATCAGATCCATGATATCGACCAGAGGAGGATCGAGAGATGCTCTCCTCTCCCCTGGCAGGTAAGTGATGATAACCACATGATGATCCACGCATGATCAATAGTAACTAGCACTATTCATCTCCATGGATAAGGCAATATTAATGCTCCAATTAGGCCATCATTTCCATCTCTGAAAGGCAAGCATTCCGTTGCTCTTTTCTTATCTATCACCTGACGAAGACAAGGCAATGTTGTAGCCTCGGTTTGCTACTCCATAATTCATTACTACTCTTTGAGCCACCTTGGCTTGTCTCCTCATTTTCAGCTAGACGTTGGCAACTCTAAGCTTTCCAATGTACGCTACGCCTTAAAAAAAGAAAAATGTTACGCTAAAGTCACAAACACTATGTCACTTTAATTGAATAATAAAGACTTATAGGACCAGTATGGCAACAAAAAGGAGTAGTGTCTCTAAATTTTCCTCTAAATATTTGACGATCCTTCACTTAAATAACTACTGAGATATTGAGATTAGTATTGGAAGCCAATACCCAAAATAAATAGGTCAAGAAAACAACATCTGCGAAGCACGTAGCCCTAGCGGTCAGACCGCTGCCTTCAGGTCGGTCTGACTGGGGTCTTAGCAGTCTGACCGCTAGGGGGTAGCATCGGACCGCCCCATATTTCAGAATCTGAAAATCAACCCGAAGCGATCAAACTTTTGGTGTAACTCTAAATACAAGGACAAACGAAATGAAATTTTGCACACATCTTGTTTAAGATACTAGGAACCTATTCCAATCAAGAATTACAAGAGTCCATGTCAAAATTTAGACCTTTCTCAGAACCAAACAAGATTGCATCAAAACCGGATAAAAACTGAAAATGGTACATAGGACTTGCTCGTGAGTGAATAATAACTAAGATGGCTCTAGATGAATTCTCACATATCCCAATCGGCTTCATGCACCTTGAAGCCCCATCGCACCTCGGGCTAGTGGTATATATCCACACCCATCCCGACGAGTTCATGCAACGACTTGATTACCCAAGGACTTCGCGTGTCCTGAACTGTCAAGTTAGGTGCTTATTTCTAGAATGTTCACATGGGTCAATCTTTTGCACCCCTGGGTTCCGTCGCCCTTTATTTGGCCATGCCTAAGTAAGTCGAGCTTGGCACTTCCGAACATACTTTCACCTTTCGAATGCCATGGATTGAGAACTGACTTCACGAGGCACTTCTTTGGACTAAGTTCTAACCTCGCGTCTCCACAGAATTTCGACATCTAGGCAGTCAGTGCTTGACTCAATAACTGTTCACGACCCCACATCTTTCTATGTAACGGTGAACTCTCTAATACAACCCAAAATCGGCCGAGTGGAGCAACGACCCTTTAGCGAACACCAGGGAGACCCAACTCGGAGGTGCAGGCACGACTTATCATCCGAGGTTTGCGTGAGGACTTAAGTTATTTTAATACGTTATCGGAATGCGTTGTAGGCTACCGGTGGGATCGTTGACCTGAGGCAACGCGCTGGCCTGGGCGAGCAATTAACGAACATCCGGATTGGTGAGGGGCTACTGTTGGGGAGGGTCCCCGCACTACTTTGGACCCACAACCACCTCGGAGCAGCAACGACCGTTGGAGGGTCTACCTCAAGCAAAGTCCCTAAATCAACCTTGGGTGTACCTCGAGGCCGACCCCGGTAGGGCCCGAGGCCAAGCCCGGACGACGTACGCAAGACCAAACTCAGGAGGATCTAGCGCCAATCCCAGGCGAGATACACGAGGTTGACCCTAGAAAGGTCCATGGCCAAGCCTAGACAAGGTACGGGAGGCCAAGCCTAGACTGACTCCGAAGTCTCAGATATGGTGGGGCCCACATGAGGCAAATGACGCAAATTCCCCTAGAGTAAACTAGACCCGGAGGTAGTCTTGTAACTTTACTTGCCTTTTTCTCTCCCTCTATAAATAGGATCCCATATAATGGAGGAGGGGGGCCATTTTTGTAAGCCTAAAACACACATATTGAATACACTTGATGGTTGTATGCTTCTCCTTGAGTCGTTTCACATGCTTGATGGTTTTCGTATCCGACAGGAGGTGCCTCTAAGTTTCTGTCCAGATTCGTACAGATGACACATTTTTTCACAAATTTATTTTGATATATTATGCATGTTGCTTTCAAAAGCAAAACAAAGAAAAAAATCCAACCCTAGACGAGGCACGCGAGGCCAACCCCAGAAGGTCCGGGCCGACCCTAGACCGACCACGAAGTCTCGGACATGGTGGGGCCCACGTGAGCCAAATGATGCAAATACCCCTAGGAGTAAACTAGACCCCGGAGGCAATCTTGTAACTTTACTTGCTTTTCTCTCTCCCTCTATAAATAGGATCCTATGTAATAGAGGAGGGGGGCCATTTTTGTAATCCTAAAACGCACATATTGAATACAGTTGGTGGTTGTATGCATCTTCTTGAGTCACTTCGCATCCTTGAAGGTTTTCGTATACAACAGGACATGCCTCTAAGTTTCTGTCCAGATTCGTAACGATGACACATATTTTCACAAATTTATTTTGATATATTATGCATGTTGCTTTCAAAAGCAAAACAAAAGAAAAAAAATCCACTTATGGGCCCAGAAAAGGCCCAGCCTAGCCCAACAACCACACCAGTCTTCCCCTCCTTCCGAAGCAAACCCTAGCCCGTCGATCCAACGGCGGAGCACGCCCGATCAGACGCACAAAACCCTACGGCTTAGTCCCCTCAACGCCTCCCTCCTATATAAAAGCCCACACGCAAACCCTCCCCCACCGCCGCCGCCGACGAAGGAGAAGGAGGAAACCGGCGAAGATGAAGACCATCCTGGCTTCTGAGACGATGGACATCCCTGAGGAGGTGACGGTGAAGGTCGCCGCGAAGGTGGTGACGGTGGAGGGGCCCCGCGGGAAGCTAACCCGCAACTTCAAGCACCTCAACCTCGACTTCCAGCTGCAGGAGGGCGGCCGGAAGCTCAAGGTGGACGCCTGGTTCGGCACCCGCCGCACCATGGCCGCCATCCGCACCGCCATCTCCCACGTGCAGAACCTCATCACTGGGGTCACCAAGGGATACCGCTACAGGATGCGCTTCGTCTACGCCCACTTTCCCATCAACGCCTCCATCACCAACGCCAGCACCGCCATCGAGATCAGAAACTTCTTGGGCGAGAAGAAGGTAAACATAACACTATACCTATTCTTCGTACGGTTCAGACGCTGGATCATGGCAGATTTGGACAGATCTTGGCCCGGGGACATGGATTGTGATGTGTTCTTTGCGTGATCCCTTGTGTTTCAGGTGAGGAAAGTGGACATGCTCGAGGGAGTGACCATCTTGCGGTCCGAGAAGGTGAAGGATGAGCTCATCCTCGATGGCAACGACATCGAGCTCGTCTCTCGCTCGGCCGCCCTCATCAACCAGGTGAATGATGGGATCCTGTCCTTTGTTTCTTATGTAGACGGTGCGACCTGGTTGATTAGATCGATGTGATGCAATAGATGGTGATATTGCGTTCATGCCTGCTTATGCTCTTGCTGAAACTAGCATGTTAGATGTGCTTAGGTTGCCACATTTGTAGGAATAACTGTTTTTGTTTTTGATGCTCAATTGTAGGGTACTGAGTGTTCTTTGTAGTGAGATCGCACTCTTTGTTCATAATGATTCATGCATGCTTGCCTGTGCTGTTTGCTGCCGGATGTGCTTGGGTGACCAAATTGGTTGTGTTTTCTGAGTTCATCACAACGATTGTGCCAATGTCTTGATTTACAGTGGTCAATTTGAGGATGTCCTAGTGCGATTATGTAGTCAAATCACACTCTTTGTTAAAGTGCATGTTGTTGGAAATTAGGTGGATTTAGCAATATTTCCATTTTAATTCCAATTATATTCAACCATGTTAAAACATAAGGACAGCAATATGAAGATGACATAAGCGCATATGTATTACCTCTCGAAGCAGATAAACATTTCAGAACATTAACATATTGCAATATACTCAATATAACACACATGTGAGCTTTTAAAATCTGCGTAATGCACAAATGTAACATTTGATGTATTCAACATGAGTTTTTGGCAAAACTAACAATTGCAGTAGGCAGTACTAGTCAAGGAACATAACATAAGCAAATGACCGAGCAACAGACTACACTCAACAGAGATAAATCACTAGCATATGAGAAATCACACTAGCAGAATCAATCTAGTTTGTCACTGTGACATCAATTTGACAAATATCCTCATCGAGCAATTCACAAGCCCACAGTCTCTTATGCAAATGACTTCCAGTGCTAGCTTTTATCGCAAATTTCAGAAATAATGACTAGCACGCTGACAAATGCACAATAGATATAATAAAGGAGTAAAGAGCAATCTCACAGAGCGGCAGCACTCCAAACAACTAATTAGATAATTACAATGGGCACATTAGAGATGTGCAGGTACACGTTTTCAACAGGTGTTCCCTCTGTACGGTGCCATTTTCTGATTTAAGCATAGCATCTTATGTATGAACAACTTCTTTATAATAGCACATCAAAATCTTCAGTCACAAGTTTATGTGTTTAGTTTTAGTATAAACTCGGTTGGAAATGGACTCACTAGAGGTAACATGTGTGATGTATTTAACCAGTACAGGAAGGGCTATTGTTACTGTGTAGCATATGAATTTGGTTGCTTGTTTCGTGATTTTGCAACGACCTCAGTGATAATTTTGCCACCTGCAAAATGAATGTCTTCCATTTTAATTCTTGTAGTACTTGTGTTCCATGTCATTTAATTTTTATGCTTTGAATAACCGAGGCATGCATCGTGAGTTCGCTGGTGGTGTTGCTTGATTCTTATTACTGAAGCAAGCTGTTTTTGTTATTGCACAGAAATGCCATGTGAAGAACAAGGATATCAGGAAGTTCTTGGATGGTATCTACGTGAGCGACAAGGGCACCATCACCGAGGACCAGTGAGCTCCATTCCCCATTCCCCGCGGAGCCAGTAGCGTCCAAAAGTGCTGTTTCTGTCCGTCGTGTTCCATCATCCTCTGGGTTGAGACTGAATTTTGTACTGGTGTTAATTAGGATGTGTAATGGAGCATGCTATCTTATCCTACATATTGTTACTGTTTGAGGGTCTGAACTCTGTTGATCTTCCCCTAAAGATAGTTGACTGCAGTTATTCGTGGTTAAAACGTGCATGAAGTGTTTTATCACTAGCTGGTTTGCCTACCGTGGATCTCCTATATAATTAGGTAGAAAGGTCGTAAAGGCACGAAATGCCTGCGTAAACTGCATTATTCAGTGCTAAGTATGATTTTAGTTGCTGCAAGTAGTGATGCTGTAATTGCTAATTTCACTTATCGAAGCTTTCAGATGATCATTGAATTTGACACTAGTCTGCTGGCTACCGTTGACACTTTAGGTCTGCCTGCACCTGCAGGCCCGGGCTGTTCATCAAATGATCATTCTTCAGTGATTTTGACGGGAAATTATCACGATCATGCAAGCCGGCACGTTGCGCTTGCCACCAGTCATTTTGTATTACAATAACAAGTAAACAAGGGCCAATTGATCCATTGAAAAAACTAGTGCCTTGAACTAGTGCCTTTTTAATTTCTTACGTCATTAGCTGAACCTGAGCGGCAGTGTCATTTCGATCAAAATATTGCTTCCTCTATTCGACATTTAGCTTTTGCTTGTCGTTTTAAACATTGAAATCCTCGAGACATGGGTCGACATGTTGGTTCATATATCATCCAGAGCTCGTTTGCTCATCTATTTCGTCAATGTTCACCCATACCTTACCACTGATACTTACATTGGACCTAGATGGCTTCTACTCCTAAAATGATGGACCATATGAGAAGGTTTAAGATATTGTGTTATAGAGTTAGAATTTGAATTTTGCACACTTTACTTTTTTTAGAGGTTTTTTCAGGGAAATCGGTCAGATTGGCCGGCTAGGTGGTTAGACCGGTGGACGATATGACCGGTGCAGTCAAAATGGCGGGAGATATGACTAGGATTTTAACGACGGTTGCATTTTTCCAGGAAAGGGTGCTTTGCACTGGGCTCGACTGGTCTGACTGGCCCTTAGTTGGTGGTCAGACGAGCTCTGAGGATTATTCCTCGGATTTTAGGAAATAGGACTGAAGTTGATTTGAATTATGTTTGGTCGTTGTATTTAGGTTGCATGAAGTATATTTTGACTAACGTGGGTTAATTTATGAAAAACTTGTACATGAAAATGATATCTTTGTCTTTGGATATACAGAGAAATTTGAAGTCAACCATAGTCAACGGAGAAAATCGGGGCTACGCTCATAAGAAGCCGAGACCCAGAACGGTCAAGAATGCTGTGAAAGATAATTGAGCTTAAGCATGGCATAAGGAATACGAAAAATGTTAAAGAGAAGATTCCAATAATGGGTTGCACCAAGTAGCTTAGTCGATCCAAGTGAGATATAATTTGATAGAACCAGGACAAAAGAGACTTGCCAATACATTGCAAGCATTGGTGCACATATATGTGGTAAGTATAGTGATTACTTGCAAGCTAAGGAATTGACTGGATCAAGGAAACGTATTTTGACAAGTAAGCCAAATACCGAGAAACATGTGTATCAAAACCACTTCCTCAGTCTGGTTGACATCATTCACACACTTGCTCAATCTTCTACCTCCAAAAGCAAATATTGGACGTTCACGGTGCAATCTTTGCTGGAATCTCCGTGATCCATGCATTTCTGTGTGTTCTACTTGTACCTCAACATTGTGCAATGGCATGCGGAGTGAACAAGCTAGGCATTAGTTTCACGTAAATAGTTCCACAAATTAACACGATGAACATCAAATTGCAATACACAAATGATGTCCAAAAATCCGGATTTTGATAATGGTCGCCAGGAAGACCACCAGCGAGCGCCGTGACGATGCCCAGCTCGTTGGCGATGGCCGTCTCGGCTTTGCAGATGACGAACGACTTCCTCCGTGAGACTTGTTGCCATCCTGACTGAGACGTCCCTTGCTATTGCTATTACCCAGGGATAATAATACTTAGATAATAAATTATTATTCAATTAGCTGAAGAACACCACTCCAACAAATAATAATTCTATCAGAATATGTTACAATGAAATAATAGCTAAAGAAAATACTTTCTTATTGCATTACTTTTCTACGCAGAGCTAAAGTCTTTAAACACACAACTTCCTAATTTACAACCATCCTATAAGACTTTCATAGAAGTTCTTTTATATGCTCTAATTATACCAATACCTAATACAACTATTTAAATATCCTAACTTGTAAAGACTAAACACTAAAGGCAGACCGCTTGCTCCCACCTCCGAGTACGGCATCCAACTCGGCAAGGTCCTCAATGTTCTCGTCCTTATCCCATGCAGTATGATTTTGTGGACCTTGAACTAACTCCAGGTTCACAAGGAGTAGATATGTAAGATGGTATGGTGTAATCAAAGGATGTGAATGATTGTCTCTATTTTTTTATACCTGAAAACAAATCTTAAATCAGAAAAAAAAAGCAATCTTATTTGTGCCACAACATCCTGCACGGCCTTGGTGCTTCTCTGATTGCTTCGTTTTCGTTTGCATTGTTATCAGAAATGATCAAGCATGTTGGTTCTCTAGCTGAATCTTGAATTGCCTACTCTTGTGACGGCAAGTTTAAAGTTTGTGATGGAGGTTCCAGTGCAGGTCACAGTTACTGACGAGGGGAGTGGATAGAAAGGTTGGTTTGGCTTCTCGCCACCTCCGTCGTTATATAGTGTAGTACTGTTGGATCTTTACAGTGCAAGACCGAGTGATTAGCACAGCACTGGTGCCACTTCCTTTTTTCTTTTTGTGTTGTGTTCAATATGGGCTCTCCCCAAACTTGGCACTGCGCTGTGTGCGTGTGCAGCGCTGACGCTCTCTCTCTCTCTCTCTCTCTCTCTCTCTCTCTTACTATTGGATTTCCAATCGGAGGAAAGAACTCTCATTAAGATGTACTCAAGTTCAGATTTTGCGCGAGTTAGACAGTGTAGTTTGTTACTAGTAAACATTGGCATGTTGGTTTTCCAATTAGGCACTGTTTCTTTAAGGGCGAGGTTGTTCTTCTCGATTCCTACGAAAATTAAACTGTGTCGTATAAAGTTGCTGTGAAATTCATATGGTCCTACAAACTTGGCATGGGAATGGAGCAAGATGGAGGGAGGCGGGCGTGCACTCATGGGTGGATGATAGTGGCCGAGTGGGGTGGCCTCCCGGAAACTAAAGGGCACGAAACGAAGCGGCCGGATCAAAAGCGAAGCGGCAGGCAGGCAGGCAGGCAGGCATATAATTTTGGCCACTTTTTGTTTGGACCAGCAGTATAGTGGATGGATTATCAATTATTCCCATATGCAACCTGTGCCTGCATCCATCTCTGCATCTCTCTCTCTCTCTCTCTCTCTCTCTCTGAATGTGTGTGTGTTTTGATGGTGTAGTGCTGCGGCTGCCACTACCGACCCACTGAGATTGCGCATAGCAAAGCATGCACACACAGAGTTAATTAGGCTTGCACTTCCACAGCAAATAACTCCTAGTGTAATACAGTAGTAATACAGTTTTTTCCTTCCTTAGTGTAATACAGTAGTAATACCACGCTAAGGTGGGTAGTCCAGAAGACTTATACACTCAAATTTTTAGCTTTTTTTTTTGCACTATATCGTTAAAAATACACTGTAATTATTGCTAAATTTTCTACATCATTGGATTTTAAAAAAATTAAAAATAAAAGTTATATCATCATGAACAAGACAAGAGAATAAAGGAAAAAAACAAAAGGCCATTAAGTGTGTTATCCGAATCCTTATCGTCCATACCCATTAAGTGTGTGACCCTATAGATTCTCACGTTATTTGCCCATAGGCTGAAAACTCCTTTTCGGTCCATAAATCGGTAGAAGTCCCTGATAGGATATAATGATTCCCAAATATATAAAAGAACATATCGGACGAACTTATATAGTGCCTATGTACCGATTCCTTTGCCTCATGATATCAGATTGAACTCAAGGTGAGTAGCGTATCATCCCATGATAATTCGATTCTTCACTCGAACCTGTAGTGGATTATTCAATTGTGATTGACTTCTCAACCACATTCGCCATACCCATGCAATTCTTTAATCTAACCACATTGAGGCACCTAGATATTGTTGGATTAATTGGGTCTGGCCCATTTTAATTTAGCAATTAATCAAATGAAATTCCTAGGCCCACAATTAATGACTGGTTGCAATTGTGTGCTCCTATAGACAAGTTGAGGAGGGCAGTTGGGATGCCACACGAGCGCGCCGCCGTGCCGTACCGTGTTTATGGCGGCTGTAACAGACGTGTTAATTGCACTATGTTTATAGCTGTTGTAACGGACGTGTTAATTGCACCGTGTTTATGGCGGCTGTAACAGACGTGTTAATTGCACTATGTTTATGGTTGCTGTAACGAACGTGTTAATTGCACCGTGTTTATGGCGGCTGAAACGGACGTGTTAATTGCACCGTGGTGATGGCGTCCGTTACTGGTAACGGATCAATTATGGTGTCCAAGTTCGTTTCCCCATCCCTCTGGCGCAGCTATATAACCGACCCTTTCCCTCCTTCTCTAGAGAGAGACAAAAAATCTCTGCTGCTGCGCTACTCTCTGCAATCTCCGGTCCAGAGCCTTGCGCGCACAAGGTTCAGGCGGCGAGGCCTCGGAACTCCGTCGCTTGTGTACCGCGGGTAGGCGGCGATCAAGTTTAGGGAGCGCTTCGGCGCGACTACTCAATCTGTGGCGTACGTCGTCTACTTCCTGGTGGTAAACTGTTCGCGAGACTGCACTGCGAACATCTTCCTGCATCACGCCTCGATCGACTACATCGAATAGGCCATCATGTCGACTGATGGTAATGGCGCATCCGGTGTCTCCGACACTGACCCCGCCCGAGGGTATAACCTGAAAACTTCTCTGATGTATTTGTTTCTGTGCGCTATGAATATGTTAATAGGTGCTGCTGTTACCTTGTTCATTAGCGAATATGAATACATCATTGTTGAACCACTCATGCTTTTGTATGTCATATTTTATATGCTGAATTTCTGGATTAAAATATGCCGAAAATTGACTAGATATTCAACAGATATATCTCTTCTCTTATATTAGAAGGGCAAATTCTATCTTGATAGATCATATTTCTTCATATGTTTTATAGTAAATCCGAAAGTTATTTTTATAATCGTCCAACTATAGAGTAATGTTTAGCAGCTTCTAAATAAACTATTATATATGTAGAAAATCGTAACGATCTTATATCCCAGCTCAGAGAACAACACGGAGAATTCCAAACCAATTCGTGGTCACAACTCGAAGAAATTAGACACAAGAAGTGGCGACGGAGACAGTATTACCGCACCACGTTCTCCACCGACGACGTCGACAGGCAGCATGTTCAGGCGGTTCGGCTAGCAGTGCTGGGAAAGAAACGAAAAGGATCAGCATGCAGTTAAAAGCACGTTTTACTGCTCAGTCCACGCGGTCGACATTACCACCGTCCCACAATCACGCACAACTTTAACACATACAGCAGCATTACAGTCCATATATAAACTGAAAAATTTTAATCTTTTTCGTAACTGCTGCATGTAAATTTTAAGTCCCTTGAATGGAGAAAGAGCTCAGATAGGAAAACAGTCTCGCGGTCAAAAGCTTTTCAGTTGTGTCCTATGTACTGTCTGCTAGTACTGCACAGTTCAGAATTGAGACACCACTGACTCATTCACTAAATGCTGTGCCTCATTACGACATGGCCCGTGACTAATAGTACAGCACCAGCCACCCAACCCAGCAGAGCTAAGCTAACAATAAAACAAGCAACTCAAGAGGACACTGCACTATCGATCACATGTGAGCAGCTACACTCAGGTAAGGCGCAATGAAGATTGAAGAACACAAGTAACTGAAACACAATTGGCAGTCCAATACTGAAAAGAAAACACGGAGGATAAGATGAGGAGGCCGGTAAAAAGCTACTCTAAGTCTATGAGCTATGCGAGGCAGGCAACTGAACTGAATAGTCTAAAATTTCCGGGAAGCAAAGTTGTCAATTTGCATACATGGACAGAAAAGAGATGGTTGTGGATTTCATAAATCGCATTAATTAATGAAGCCGCTAGTGATCAACAGTACAGAAAGGCTTCCTATAAATCTACTGCTTCTCTCAGCCACTCCAATCCAATCCGCTCCACCATCTCTCCTCTCCTCTTCTGTGACCACCCGCACTCAGTACCAACAGAGCAGCAATGGCGTTGCAGGTGAAAAGGCCCAATGCGTCACCTCTCCATGTAACTAACTGCCTCCTGCAAGTCTCAACGATTGCGTGTTTGTTCTTCTTTCGGTTCTAGTCTTTTATGGATGTCCTGCAAATCTTTTCAATGGCTGTTGTACCTGTTGGTCATCATTGCTCGATTCTGTTTATCAGTATCTTCTCATAGATTGCATATGTGCATCTTCTGAATGAAATGGCGCACTGAACAATGCCATCTTTTTTTTTTTTTTTGCTCAAGATGGTACAGAAATGTCGGTTTGGTGTTTTCAGAATTTTCCTACAACAATGCAGGGGAATGCTCCACCACCTAAAAAAGATCAAAGTTTTGAGCATCTTGATTCCCATTTGGTTTTTTCTCTCTCGGATTAGCAGGAAGATGTTGCCATTCCTCGCATGCACAACCAAAATTTCGCTTTTATTCTTGTTTTGCTCAAGTGCCCTATACAGCAGTATCAAATTTCTGAGCTTTCTCTGTCAAAGTCTTGCAATTCCTCATCTCTTACACACACACACACACATATCCGAAATTCAATCAAGATTTCCCAATTTGAACACCACTCACCAAATCAGCTCCTGTAAAAAATTTCCAAAATAAGGTGCAAAATATTGAAGCCTAACGCACTGACCATCTCCCGTTTCTTGGCACAGCTTCTCCTCTCCCTATGCCTCCTCCTCCTCGCCGCGTCGGCGACTGTCACCGCGCGCCGCCACGGCCCACCAGCAGGCAGCGCCGGCCAGAGCATGTACCTAGCGCCGAGCTGCCGGGAGCACACGGCGTCGCTGGCCGACTTTGGCGGCGTGGGCGACGGCACGACCTCGAACACGGCGGCGTTCCGGTCGGCGGTGGATCACCTGTCGCAGTACTCCGGCGAGGGCGGCGGCGGCGGCATGCTGTACGTGCCGGCGGGGAAGTGGCTGACGGGGCCCTTCAACCTCACCAGCCACTTCACCCTCTTCCTCCACAGAGACGCCGTCATCCTCGGCTCCCAGGTCTGTTGTATCTCCCCAATTCTTCTTCTTCTTCTTCTTCTTCTTCTTCTTCTTCTTTTTAAATTTTTTTTGAAGGACAGTAATATTGGTTTTACTAGTATGATAATTAGATATGAATACCCAAATGCATAATACGATATAGTTTTCTCACTACGCAGTAGAGCCACTCTGAGAATAGTAACGTTGTTCAGACAGACATATGAACCGGAGAGTACTTGAGATATGATGCATTGATCGTTATCCCTGATGCAGTTTGTATCATGATCTTGGTTAGATCTCTTTGATACCATGGACACTGAAAATTGTTGCCGAGCTTCTTCGGTTTCGGATTTGAACAAGAAGTTAATTTGGTGATGCAGGATATGAGCGAATGGCCAATTGTGGATCCTTTGCCCTCTTACGGAAGAGGAAGAGATAAAATCGGTGGACGATACACTAGCCTCATCGGTGGATCAAACCTCACCGATGTGGTCATCACAGGTGAGTTGAGTCTTTATCCTGACAAAAGTTCATAGCTTCAATTGTTCTGAAGAAATGCACGTCAAATTCTGAACTTGTTTTTTTTTCTCTCTCTCTCAAGACAAGGGGGGTATGTATCTGATTTTGCTTTTGATGGCCAACCATAACTATATTTCAGGCAACAACGGAACCATAGACGGGCAGGGTGCAATGTGGTGGTCAAAGTTCCACAAGAATCAGCTCAAGTACACGCGCGGGTACCTCATCGAGCTGATGCACTCCGACACAATCTTCATCTCCAACCTGACGCTGCTCAACTCGCCCGCATGGAACGTCCACCCAGTCTACAGCAGCAACATCGTGGTGCAGGGCATCACCATCCTCGCTCCGACGCATTCTCCCAACACCGACGGCATCAACCCCGGTATGTAGGAGGAAATCCCTTCTTCCAAAATATATGTGGTTGGTTCTGCAAGGAAGAATTCATGCTAGGTACCGCGCGAATACTGATCGATTCGGTGGTGCGGTGGTGCTGCAGACTCGTGCTCGCACGTCCGGATCGAGGACTGCTACATCGTGTCCGGCGACGACTGCGTGGCGATCAAGAGCGGGTGGGACGAGTACGGCATCGCGTACGGCATGCCGAGCCAGCACATCGTGATCCGGAGGCTGACGTGCGTCTCCCCGACGAGCGCGGTGATCGCGCTGGGGAGCGAGATGTCGGGCGGCATCCAGGACGTGCGCGCGGAGGACATCACGGCGATCAACTCGGAGTCCGGCGTGCGCATCAAGACGGCGGTGGGGCGCGGCGCGTTCGTGAAGGACGTGTTCGTGCGCGGGATGAGCCTGAACACGATGAAGTGGGTGTTCTGGATGACGGGCAACTACAAGTCGCACCCGGACGACAAGTACGACCCCAACGCCGTGCCCGTGGTGGACAACATCAGCTACCAGGACGTGGTGGCCACCGGCGTGAACACGGCGGCGCGGCTGGAGGGCATCCAGGGCGCGCCATTCAAGGGCATCTGCATCGCCAACGTGACGGCGGAGCTGGCCAAGTCGAACAAGTCCCCGTGGACGTGCACCGACGTGGAGGGCGTGTCGGCCAACGTGAGCCCCTCGCCGTGCGAGCCGCTGCAGGGCGCGCACGACGGCGCATGCCCGTTCCCGACAGACACGCTGCCCATCGACCAGGTCACCGTCCAGCAGTGCTCCTACTCGGTCCCCGCCGCCACGGAGAGCAAGTAGAGCGCTGCAGCCTCCGCGGCCATGGTTTTTGTTGTCAGCATGTACAAGTGCATGCATGCTGTTTGGTCAGCCACTTACCGTTATGCAAATTAAGTTACCCGACAGTTTGCCCCTGCCTGCCTCTCTATGACGTGCAAGTTACAAGGAGTAATTTATGCAGTTTTGGTGTTTGCAAATTATGAACCTACGTCGGTAAACAACGTACAGAGCCTGGTTTTTAACTTTTGATTTAGCATCTCCGTTAACTTCTGCAAATGGTTAGAATGCTGCTAAAATTCCGAATCAGCTCAAATCAAGGGCCTGTTTGGGAGAGCTCCACCAGCTTCAGATCCACCTAGATCCACCAAATTCACCTGGATCCACTGTGGAGCAGCTCCATCGTGGAGCTGGTCTCCCATCAATGTGTTTGGTAGAGCTCCACTGCAGATCTGGACTAATATGCAATTGTAAACAAATATTTAGGGGGTATAATGAAAAATGAAAAAAAGAGGAGGAGGCGGAGGCGGCAAAGCGCGCACGGCACTGGCCGAGAGTGGTGGCGCGCGCGGTGGCCGAGGCGGCGGGCGCGCAGAGGAGGAGGCGAGCGGCGGAGGAGGAGACGGGCGGCGAGGCAGAGGAGGCGGCGACGGCGCGCAGCGGCGGGCGCGGCGGGCAAAGCGGCGGCGCCAAAGCGCGGCGGCGCGGCGGCCGCCGGCGGCATCGCGCGGAGGAGGAGGCGAGCGCGGAGGAGGAGACGGCGACGCGGTTGAGGAGAGCGGCGCGCGCGCGAGCAGAGAGAGTAGACGCGGCGCTTGGTTGAGAGGAGGCGCGCGCGGCGAGAGAGTAGACAGGCGCAGCTTGATTGAGGAGGCGGCGCGCGGCGGCGGGCGCGCGCTGGCTGGCGAGGCGGCGCGCAGAGAGAGGAGAGAGCGAGAGCGGCGACGGAAGAGGAAAAATGAACCGTTTTTTGTGTAATCAGTGGCATGGTGGGTAATTTTCCCCAACTCCACGAATCTTTGAGTTTTCAGAGCACCCCTTGAGGTGCTCCATGGATTTGGTGGATCTAGGAGCAGATCCATGGATTTCGTGGAGCTGCTCCACGGTGGATCTGCGTGGAGCTGGAGGTGTTTGGCTTGGAAAAGTGGATCTGGATCTGTTTTTCTTGGATCTGGAGCTGGTGGAACTCTCCCAAACAGGCCCCAAATCGCCGATCCATCCATCGCTAAAAGAGGCTGTTATTTTGTATTTTTCCGAATCCCACATACTTTTTCGAATTATTATATTTTTCACAATTTTCGAATCAAAATGTGTAGACAGGCCTCCCGGCCATGGGCCTAAATGGGCTGGAACCAGCACGGGATGGTCCATCAGATCGTAGAGCTGTGCTTGGATCTATGGCCCGGCCCACGGGCCAGCACAGCTGGGTTGCCGTGCCACCGGTGCCTCCGCGTCGCGTCGCCGTCGGAAGCAAGAAAGGTAGGAAACGCGTCGACCAAGAAGGCTAGGCTAGGCTCGGCTCGAAGCTGCTTCTTGGCTAGGGTTTCGCCTTCGCGCAGAGCAGACCAGACCGGAGATGACGACGGCGGCGCGGCCGACGTGGGCTCCTGCCAAGGGAGGGAACGAGCAGGGGGGCACCCGCATCTTCGGGCCCTCGCACCAGTACTCCTCCCGCGACCTCGCCGCCCACACCACCCTCAAGCCCAGGTAAACCATAGGCCCCCCATGGTTGCATCCATCCAATCGCTCTACCATCTCGCGTCGGATTGCTTGCTTCTTTGGCTGGGGATCCGCTCGCGATTTCTACCTCTCTCTTTTATTATTATTATTATCGACGCATGATTGGGGAAAGGGTTAGGGTTCGTCCCTGGAAGCTCTCGTTTTTCAGATCGGAATGGCCTCGTCGAACTCTGTGCGATGGAATTGAAAGCAACACATGCCCAACCCTATCTTTTAGATTGTCGCTGGTTGGGGTTGGTATACGAACCCTATAATGCTTAATTTGTTCGGTTTTGCTTCGGTTTAGGGCCCAAATTGCCTAGCGCAAACCTTTCTTACATGTCAATGGCTTCAAAATGGCTGCAGGGTGGCCAGGATTAGGTTATGGGTCTGAGTTGTATAGCTTCACAAATAAAGAAATGCATGTGCTCGGGCAACACTAATTAATATGCCTTACCTAAGTAATTTTGATTGCATCGAAAAGTTGGGCAAAACTGAATCTTGACCTAGTAACTGAGCTTTCTAGTTGTGCTTGGAAAGTATGTCTAAATAAGTACTTGTCTGTTATGTTGCTAGTTCACAATGTAGTGCATTTGTTTGGAAGTTTGGAGCTGTGATAACTATATCATACTGATACAAAGTGTAAGCGTTTTACAAAATTCTAAATTGCTGCTGCAGCAGCAGCATAGAGAGAGAGAGAGAGAGAGAGAGGGAGGGAGGGAGGGAGGGAGGGAGAGGGAGGGAGAGGGGGAGAGAGAGAGAGAGAGAGAGAAGCACCATGAATGAACAAATGATTTATCATGAGTCATATGTTCCTTATCTGTGTCATTAGTGTCTGGTCACCAGAATCAAGAGCACTGCATATGGCTAAGCTATTGCCTCTCACGATTATTTTACCAATCATCTATTTCTTGCCCCTGTCAAACCCTGAACAAAATTGGCTGTATATTTTTTTTTAATAGATATACAGATATTTCTTCCTCTCTAAGATGTACTGACCTTTCCCCTCATATGTACAGAAAGGAGGGACAGCATACCCAAGAAGAGTTACAGAGGAGGAATCTCAGGGATGAACTCGAGGAGCGTGAACACAAGCACTACTCGTCGAAGGATAAGTCCTATGCTGGTATTACCTCTTGTTCTATGTGTACTTTCTCCCTCTTTTGTACAGAGAATGCTTGCCAACTTCTTGCTTCCATGATGTTTGTCTTTTCTTCCCTTGTATGATTACCTACCTGTGAATTGTATTTGATATGTTCAACCTGTTCTTTCTTGCAGAAGAGAGAGACCGGCGGAAAAGTTCAGGCCTACTCCTAGAAGGTTGGTGGCACTAATTCTATATGGTTATGAAGAACTGTTTATGTTCAGGCATAGTGATTACTCACTCTGTTCTTGTAAATAATAGGTTCAAAGCGAGATGCTGAGGATAAGATAGTTCCGCGAGAGATTGATGCAGATGACTCTGACATGGAGCCCAGAAGTGACGATGAAAGGTCTGTTTAAGTGTTTATTACTTGCTTACTAGTTTATAAATCATGGCCATGTAAAATACTGGGGAGATTCATCCCATTGTTGCACGAATAGGATTAAATATACATCCTGTAACTGTATTAATAATTTTGTAGGATAAGGATGAAACTGTTTTTCTCTGTGTTACGAAAATATTTGGTATTAGCAACAAGGCTAGTGGCTGATACTTGTTCTGGCATTGCCTAGCATGTGGGGATAAGAATAACACAGCAACTGTCTTGAGTCCTTTTTTGGACATAGAGTTGTTTATTTGGGCTCATGATATTGTAGTGTAGTTGACTCACTCCGTGTATTCTTGCTCTTACACATCAAATTGCAACCTCCATTCAGTGATGAAGATGATGACGATGACGACGATGACACTGAGGCTCTAATGGCAGAGCTTGAAAGGATCAAGAAAGAAAGAGCTGAGGAGAAGCTTAGAAAGGTTTACTGGTTTCTTATCTCTATTATCATTTCAAGATCATCCATTTCTTTAGGTTTTAGATAAAATAACGGAAATTGTGCGTGCTTGTTCGCTGCAGGAGCGCCAACAAGCAGAAGAGGAGGCCAAGATGAAGGAGGCTGAACTGATGAGAGGAAACCCATTGATCAATATAAACAATGCCGGCTCCTTCAGTGTTAAGAGAAGGTCAAGACACTGATGCTCATTGCGTCACATTATTCTTTTATGTTGCCGCGCTTTATGGTGAGGCGAATCCTGATCTATATGTATGTTTGTCGCAGGTGGGATGATGATGTTGTATTCAAGAACCAGGCTCGTGGAGAGACCAAGACACCGAAACGGTTTATCAATGATACCATTAGAAGTGATTTCCACCGCAAGTTTCTGCAGAGGTACATGAAGTGATGCGGCTGTACACTTTATGCTTTATGTGGCCTGGCCGTGCATGCCACGGCCCCCGGACTGTGAGCTTGTAATGTTTCTGTATTCGAGTGGAAGATTAATCTGTATGACATAGACTGTAACATCTGCTTTATCTTGATACTTTTATCCGTACCCCCCAAAAAATAAAGATCACTGTGCTTGTGTATAACTGATGTGGTTGATGCGTGGCAAAGCTGCAGAATATAATTTTGCATTAACTGTTTGAAACTTTGCTTTATCCCAAAGATGATCTCGAGCCACATTTACTCGTGTCATCTTGCTAAAAAACTTTCTCGGATGGAGCCACATTTTTGAGCAAATTTTTGCTGATATTTCGCAGTAGTGTGGCTGTGTGGGTGACTAAAACAGCGGGGAAATTTAATTTTTTGCCACTCATATGAACGCCACCTATCCAAATGCCACTCATATCATTGCACTCAACAATTTGCCACTCTTAAGATGGGTTGACTCATTTTTGCCACTTTTGAGCCCACGGCGCCAACTCCATCGCCATGTCGCGCCGCGCCATGTCAAGCACCAGCGTCGCCGCCGCAAGACGCGCCGCGCCGCCGCCCGCCTCCGCGCCGCGCTGCGTCGCCGGCTTCCCGCGCCGCCGCGCCGCCTCCCGCGCCGCGCTGCGTCGCCCGGCTTCCCGCGCGCGCTCGGCCTCCCAGCGCGCGCGCGCCGCCGGCCTCCCGCTTCGCCGCGCCCGCGCGCCGGGAGGCGCGCGCGCATGGGAGGCCGGGCGGCGGCGCTGCTGCTGCAGTCTTGACATGGCGCGGCGCCGACATGACAGTGGAGTTGGCGCTGGTGGGCTCAAAAGTGGCAAAAAAATGAGTCAACCCATCTTAAGAGTGGCAAATTGTTAAGTACAACGATATGAGTGGCATTTGGATAGGTGGCGTTCATATGAGTGGCAAAAAGTTAAATTGGGAACACGATTTTAATTGTACCGGCAAGCCACGTTCATTGCCGTTGCGAGTGAATACGATGCTTACACGCATGCAGCACTTAAATTTTCCATTCTTGATGCTAAAGACTTGGTCTGCCGGGTGCACCGGAGCGAATTTGAACGGATATCATTTATTTTATACCCTATTTTATAACTTTTTATCAGAGTTAGACACAGATAAGTACCGAATACCTATTTTTCATCCCGTATTTATTCCACGAGCCTTTGGACGATCAGTTAGACAGAAATTATCCACTTCTTTTATATCTCTACAGGATTTTATATCTCTACATGATATTAAATAGTAGGGGTACAATCAAAGCGAACATGAAGAGACTAATCACTGAGATATCAAAAGGACACTCAGTATTATTCGTCTGCTTAGATGTGACAATCCAGCTATATATTATTTTGTTCCTAAATAAAGTCACAATAGACTTATTTATATCACTTGACATACGGATATATATAAACAGATATTACTCATCCTGTATCCTATTCCGTATTTTTTTTCTCAGAATCAGACTTAATACGGATAGCATCTGATATCCATTTACCCCTTTTGTATTCGTACTGACCCTTCGGTCGCTACTTATCTCCAACAATGAAGCACCAAGGCAAAACTGCATGTAAAGTAGTACTGGGTTCAAGCACAACGAAAGAATGATTCTACCCTAGAACAAAGTAAAACAAACTGAAAACCAATTCGTAACTCCAAATTGCAAATCTGTACACACCGCCTACACTGAACTCGTTGCGCCCACAGCATCACCTACCAAAGAACGAAAAGAAGCCGCCTTTCTTCTTGGGCCTCTCCTGCTCCTCGACCATGACTGCTGTCATGGCATCTCTTTCCACCATCCGCCAAGTTGCCTGCTCCAGTGCAACACCAGCCGGTGTGGGTGGGTCGTTCAGCACCAAGGGCACACCTCTGTTTGTACTCCGGATCACCTCCGCATCCTCTGGCACAACACCAAGCAAAGGCAACCCAAGCATCTCTTGCACGTCGAGTGCTGACATCATGTCCTCCCCCTTCACCAGGTCAGGCCGCACTCGGTTCACAATAATCTTGATGTCTTTGATGCCGTCACTCTCCAACAGCCCAGCAACACGGTCCGCATCACGGAGAGCCGTAATGTCAGGGGTAGTAACAAGCACTGCCTCTTCCGCGGGGGCAATGGCAGTGACAAAACCAGCATCAACACCTACAAGGCAACAAACCTGAGTTAAGCAACCTTAGATAACAGAAGTAGGTGCATATAACTGGTTTTAAGTTCTAACATCATGACAGGCAACTATTGGAAATAGGATTTAATCACATACTCCGTGGCAACTGGCAATTGATCTATAGATGATAACTGCAATGCTTTAACTAACTGAGATCATGGGAAGGAATTGAAGATGCAAATAATACATAAACATGCAAAAGTTGAAAGTTGCATTATGACTAAATGATAGTATTATGCAGTCAGTTAAGACATCCGTTTCTGACAATTGAAGGGCCAATCAGTGAAGTTGGAAGTTAAATACGCCGATCTCCGACCTTAACAATGCTTGTATACGACGGCTAATAGAACCAACCAAGAATAACTCGATAAATAGCTCTAAATAACATCAAAGGAAAAATACTACACATAAATGGATTGAATTTGATAAATCTGAAATATTTTATCAGGTGTGCACTAGCATCAGAAAAACAATCAGGACAGCATCCTGGCTCTGAAATCCTTGTAATCTGGGGCAATCCATGGGGATGAACGAGCAAACACGACATAAGCATCACAATCACTGCTTGCACTGAAGCAAATTGAGCTATGCATACAAGTGGAACTCAGAAACACCATAAAAAAGCGATTCCTATCATCTAAGGTTATCTTACCAGGTCATGTTCTGTGGAGGTTCGAACGCTAGTACACGGCTCATTTCATCGAACTGATTAATGGGACTGGAGTACAAGTATTCTATATAGCAAGCATCTAAAATAAAGTCGAAGCGAAACAGAATACCTCGACTAATTGGGTTCCTCAATTCATTACCAGACCGAGGCAAACCAACAATTACACTTCGGATGTAATTGATGGTGGCAACGCGAATCTAAGCGAAATGCGGTTACGCCTGACCTGCGGGGCAGTCGATGAGGATGAAGGCGGGTGTGTTGGCGGCGCGGCGGAGCGCGTCGGCGACCCAGGTGAGGGTCTTGGAGCCGAAGGCGAGGGGCAGCTTGGAGCGGGGTTTGGAGAGGCAGAGCAGCTGCAGGTCCTGGAGCGCGCGGTGGCGGACGAGGGCCTGGTCGAGGCGGCAGTCCCCGGCGAGCACGTCGGCGGCGGTGAGGTGGACGCGGTTCTCGAGCCCCAGCAGCAGGTCCAGGTTACGCAGCCCCGCGTCAGCGTCGACCGCCACAGCGGGGAGGGAGAGCCGAGCCAGGGAGGCGGCGAGGTTGGCCGTGGTGGTGGTCTTCCCCACGCCGCCCTTGCCCGAGGTCACCACCACCACCCGCGGGGTGGGGCCCGACAGCTCCGGCGCGGTTCGGCCGCCGTGGCGCGCGGAGGCCGGCGGGGGGGAGGAGGAGGCGCGGGGCGAACGCCATCTGAGCTAGGGTTAGGGAGGTCTCAGGAGGCGGTCGCGACCATGGCTGCTCTGCTCTGCTGCTAGTGTCGTTCCGCTCGGCTCGGTTTGGTCCGAGAAAAGAAGAGAAATTTCGATATTTTACACTGAATACGTGCTCTCAATTTTTAACTCCTAATTCGTACGCCTTTAAAAATTTAATCATGTCACTGCGAATTCTTTTAATTCAAAAGATTCTCTACGTGCTCTAAATTTTTAACTCCTAATTCGTACGCCTTTAAAAATTTAATCATGTCACTGCGAATTCTTTTAATTCAAAAGATTCTCTTTATTTTCGCAGTGACAAATATCAAAATATAAAAAGAGAGAAAATGAGGAGAATCCCTTGAATCAAAAGAATTCGCAGTGACAGGGTTAAATTTCCAAAGGCGTGCGAATTGGAGATTAAAAGTTGAGAGGCACATGTATTCAGTGTCAAATATCGAAATTTCTCAGAAAAGAAATTGCGAATTCAAAGATTTTGTTTTTTTGGAGCTAAAAGACACTGTGCGTTGTTAACACTGACTAAAACCGTGTAGATTTCAAAGAGAAAAGCACAAAACCTTGTGCTTAATTGTTCAGATATCCAAACTATTCAGTTAAAAATGAAGATACATGCCTGCTCATGATATCTCATTTCATGATACTCAAAAGCTCAACACAAACAACTAGGAATTCAGCAGGTTCATCTTCAGAAACTGAGGCAGGGGAGCACCCAAATAAATGTGTTAATCTGGTACCTTTTCTTTTGCAGAATAGTATTTATACAAAATTGAAAACGAATAGTCGGATGGGCACAGCACATACATAGGTAGCTGCTGCCATGACAGCATCACAGCGCCCAATGTAATAATATTTTACCACCCCTCCACCCATTCGGCATCCACTCTTTCAGCAGCAGTACTGCACTGCATACCTTGCCAGTGAAACCCCCCAACAAGCCAACCGAATAACCCCACTGATGGCAGCGCTAACCCAAGTTCATGGACACGGTACATAGCGGTTTGGGTAAACCATATTGACACAAATACAACAAATCATGCTTCTTGACCCTTGAGTGCACAAGTAATCACACGTCCATCATCTGTATCTCATGCCAAGCTCGGCCCCATACATACCACCAGGCACAGGGCCGGCCATTGCTGGGTGTATCTGCTTGGATCTGGCAGTAAGCTCCTCCATCTGCATCAACCTTTCAAAGGCCTCAGGGTGATTGCCCCTCACTTCTGGACCTGATGGACCTAAACAATATTGAGGGAAAAAAACAGTGGGAAATCAACGTGTGCTCAAAGTTGGGAACATAAACAAATTCAGGATATAATTGACCTATCTGGCTAACGCACAATATAATCGACCTATTTGGCTAACACACGTGTGATACATCTAAGCTGGAAAATGCACAAATTAAGGAACCTTTTCCTACAGTAATATGAGGTTGACGAACGAGAAACCCAATTGAAAATGGCAAACAAAACAACAGGGAGAAACAAGGAGACATTAATCATCCCTACCTTTGACTTCAAGAATAATGGAAGAAGACAATAAATTGCTCCTCATATTAAAACAGCGATACAAGTTCAAATGAAAACCATAGCATCCAAAAGAAGCAGAATACTATTCCGTTCCCATTAACCAGATCCTATGCCATCTCAACTCAGATAAGAGAAGCTTTGTGCCTAATGTAAACAAGTAAATTTCGTGTCATACTGTCATGTGGTAAGGGATATCAGATTTGGGAAAGTAAACATTTTTGCTAAAAATTCTTTTCTTGTCCCCTACAGCAGGCCAGCCTCTGTGCCGTCTAAACTATGCAAACAGTGACAGGTTAACTCTGCAAGTAAACACAACATACAAAATTAGCTTGTAGAGGCTCGCTCTCACCTGGCATCATCAATCCAAATTCTCCATAGCTGGGCTGGCGAGGGTGCATATGGAAATTATTTACATTGCTCATCTCAGGTCTATAACCAGGCATGTGATGCACAGGCTGAGATGGCGGGACACCTCTTGGCAAGCCTTCTGGTGGAAAACTTCCAGGCATGGAGATGTGCTGTAGCATAAGATGATGGGCAGCCGGGTCCAAATGAGGGACCCCTGGAGCACGAAGAGCGTGTTGCATAGGATTCATATTAGTTGGGAAAGAACGGTGCGGACCATGGTGTATTGCTTGTGGCATGTCAAATGGGGCTTGCTGATTCCTATTACCAATGTGATCCATCATAGGACGAGGAGCCAGTGTAGAAGGCCTACCCTGTAGAAGATGATGAAGATTCTGTGACTCAACCTGGTAACGCTGTTCGCGGGAATGAGAGCCTAGCGCATCAGGACCAACTACTTGAACGTGTTCTGCATCACCAGGCACGAGACTTTGAAGCCTATAATTGAGATCATCAACTGCCTTTTCCGGCAATAGCCCCTCAATCCTACTGGATTTCACTGATGGCAAAATATCATGCTTTTGAGCATCCAAAGAGTCATTCATTGTAAACAAATTATCTTCTTCAGGCAGCTGAATTTCCAAGCCTTTCTTGTCAAAGCTAGCACTACCCTGAATTGGACCAGGACCAGGGAATGCTGAACTCCTGTACTCCATTCCATTTCCTGGTTCTTTAGGGGCAGCTTCATCTTTAATGTTGTTGAAGGGTAGGGGCCGTTCACCAGGGTAATATCCTTCTTGACCAGATGGCCATAAAATTTTGCCTGTCTCTGCAAACTCATAGTTAGGGCCACCAGCAGCAGATCCTCGAATAGAAACTGGCGCATCCTTGGAATGGAGCTCATCCATAAAAGCAGCCCCAAATAATGCTTCCAATGTCAGGCTCTTCCCTGAAGTAGGAATGGTTTCAACTTTATTAGTCGGAGCAGTTCCAGACATTCCACCATTGGCCATAGCATCTACATCAGAACTCTGTGGTTCATCAGCTGATCCTATGTGGAAACCCAAAGAAGATGATCCCCTATTATCTGTTCCCTTTTGTAATAATGAAAGAAGATGCTGCGATGCACGATTGTCCACAGCTACTTTCTGCGTAGCAGTTGGCTCATCTAAAACAGCCTGATGCCCCTGAACAGCATTCTTCTGATTGGAGCTGCTATTGCCAGCAACCTGCGCCAGCATCGTCTGCTCAAGATCCTCACATGTCATCATAACTGGAGCTGGCCGTGGAATATCAGCATGCTTGTACTGTTCCAGGATTCCACCAGCAGGTGCAGGAGATGCAAATGAGAGGAGCTTTGATGCAGCATCAAATTTATCGGTAGGTGATCTTGGTGATAAATTCTGAATAGCACCGTCAGATAAAGGAGCACCAGGAGCTAAATTTTCTGGACCTGGATTTTCATTTTTGACAATCACAGAGAGCAGGCTCTTTGACGATAAGTCTTCTGCAGGTTTCAAGTCTACAGAGAAATACAGGTTCAAAGTCATCAAAAGGACACATCATCAAAAGAATGCTGTTTTCACCTAACATGCATAGAGCACAGGGGGACATGTCCACAAATGTTACTTCTGTTGGGAAGTTTTCATGGCATGATGGTTTACCAAGATACTGATACCACTTTGTTGAACCAAATGTTTGATATAAAGAGTACAAGAAACGATACTACACCAACTAATGCACAGGACTGACACATAGCATATGGCATAATTTATGAAACAGGATTACCTTCATCAAGAAACCAGCGAGCAAATTTGGATGATTCTGGTACAGACGAAACCATCGTATTGTCATCTGTTTTCGTCTGTTCACTCTGCAAAAGGTGGAAAAGACAGAATAAACACATGACCAAGTAATACATATTTTAATGCCCAACAAACTTGGAGCTTTCTTCTTTCTGGAACACCTTGCTGCAACATGGAATGGACCAGAAACAATTTGTCGCTTCTGCATTGTGACCCAACGCCAAATGCTATTTTTAAGCTTAACGGATTAAGATGTGGGCATGTGGCCATGTGAACAAGTCAGAGGTCTAGAAAGTTTGCAACTATCACCATCTGCTATCAATGCGCAAGAATACACATGGATGATTTACATAGCTAAAACTCTCAGCAGCCAACCCCTTCTTAGAAATAAAAATCAATGAATAGACACAGTGAAAAAAAATCATATTAGAGCAAGACCTATCTGCATTTATGAAAACATAAATAGCAGAAGTGCAAGTTTACTCAACATCACTACATTTGCAAGATTAGGTTGGGTCATGGCACAGGTCAGCACACAAACATGTTTGTTAATTAATTCAATAATATGTAAATATTTAACACTCATATATACAGAAACCACAAAGATCCACACGAGGCATTTGCATAAATAGGAGACTAAGAGTGAGCACAACCAAACAAGGATTTGTTGCCATACCACAACATATGTCGGTAAATTGTTGTCACTTTTCGACAATGCATTGCCAAAGAACTGTTCCAAGATTGAGATTGAATTGTCCTTCCTAACTGAATCAACATCGTTTGATTTGCCTTCTTTTTCAATGGAATACTTATCCATCACACCAGCTTCCCAATCTTCACTCCCTTTCAGAATGCTAGAAGCAAATTCAGTTGAAGAGGTAGCGCCTCCAGATGGAAGCGTGTGCTTTTGATCCACACTAGCAATGTTATCAGAAATGCCCTTCTCTTTGTTTTTGCTTGCTGTGATCTCTGTTGCTGACTGGTTTCCCTCTACTCGTCCACCAAATCGTTCGATAGTCTGCATGCTATCCTCACTAGTAGCATTGCGAGCCTACAAATTACAAACAATAATTCAGGAACTGTATGGCATTGGCGAATAGTAGATTTGTTACCCCTTGTTCTCTTAGGATGTGATTACTAGTATCCCCAGAGTATCATTCCTTTTATACTGAAGGACACGCCAATCTAGTAAAGGCAAAAATCAGAACAATATCTCATCAGTACATGGGTATCATATCAAGGAAAAAAACTATGTTGTTCGTCCAGCGTCAGATTTCAAATTTGGAGGTATGTTGTCATCCATGTCAAGATAAGATAAATAAAAACAGATGAATCGATTAGAGAAGAGTCAAAACTTTCTCCGCAGTAATTCATCCCATACTTTTCTACATAGTATGAAATTGGTAGTAAGAAGCTAATTACATGTGATTGCTGGCAACTACTATACAGAAACAACGTCAAAGAAGCTAATTACATGTAATTGCTGGCAACTAATTTACAGAAACAACGTCAAGGTATGCACCTTTGGTTCAAGTGAGATGTTGGGTAGCTGTGGCTGAAGCTTTTTCTCCACAAATGCATTTGAAAAACCAGGTGGCACGAGTGGCCTGGCCGTGGGAGCTGGTAGAGCAGAAGATGTTTTAGTGGTATCTTCTTGATAAACCGAAGACACTGCAGATCCATCTAGCTTCTCACTTTTAGTTGTGGTGCCTGTCTTTTCAGTAGAAGTCTGTAACAGTGAAATGACATAATCACTGGGATTTTCTTTCTCAATATCAGGACCATTCTTCTTCTCTTGCAGGGCTTTATGCTGCTCTTTCCTCATCAGTTCAAACGATGCTGCACAGAAGGGCAATGTGAGACATTGTAGATGACTGCAGCGAAAAAACGGATGTTATAATGTTGCGGTAAGAGACTGACCCCTTCGTTTCCTTTCTTCTTCTGCTCTATCCTCATTTGAGCATTCAAAAGACCCAAATGTCTCATCGTTCATTGAGTCAACATCTTTCCGTGGAAAAGGTACAGCCTGTCATTTGTGTGTAGTTAGTGTATTCACTAACTAGCGTTCCAAAGGTTGTCAATCTACAAGAGAAAGAAACATGCATGCCCGCTCAAACCTTGTAAGGACGTGGTGGCTGGTAGCGTTCAGATGTCCTGTTTGGCTGATACGCATTGCCACGATCTTTCGGTGCCAAATTCCCGGTATATCCTGGCGGCCTAGGGAAACCACCGCTTCCCAGTAGGCCATCATGCTCCGTATTCTGCCAGCTGTGTCTGTATTGGTTTCCGTTGCGCCTATCTGCAGGAGGAAAATTATTAGCTCCGCAGAAGCGGAAAGCAATACAATCGGCATCCCTAATATGCCCACAAATAAGGATACACAAGGAGGTAAACTAGTAAACAATATGATCATGTAATTAATTGACCTTCCTCTGTTTAATGTTTTTGGTTAAATCAATGCACACATATATGAGTACAAACTAGTAAGCCTTTGAATGTGGAGCCTGCGAGACAAGGAAATACCATTTCACGAGCACAAAGTGGCCATACCAAGAAGGGTGCGGCGAACAATTATAAACTGAACTTTCGCACGCTACCAGCGTTGAAAGTAAGGTAGGGATTCACATAAAACACTGCCGAAAAAGAAACCATGCTTACCCTGCGTTAAAGACTCACGGTCAGGTAAATCGCCGTCCCGGGCACTTGATCCGGACGAGTGAGTCTCCCACCTCCCTCCTGAGCTCCCGCCACGAGAAGAATAAGCCCCTGATCCATCTGACCTTCCTAGCGGTGTACTGTAGTGGCCCTTGCTCCTCTCAAGCACGCCGGCCGACACCACCTGCAGGTCACTGTTCCGCGAACAAATCAGCACCTACGATGTTGAGCCTACGGGCAGACGGAAAGAAAAGGAAACTGGAAGAGAAGAAGACCTCAGGAGCGACCCATCGAAATCCGGGGGCAGCTTCTTGCAACGCTCCGTGTGGGCAACCGAGAGCAGAAACTCCCTGGAGTAGACTATCCTCATGCTCCTCCTCCTGCTGCTGCTATCGACAAACGCACAGAGAAGGCAAGGCAAGGCGTACTCTTGTTTACTTTGGCTCTGGGGGCTCGGAGCTCATCCCTCCCGACAGCTCTAAGCTAAATCAGACAGCTACAGCGCTGTAATCTCGCGAGGCATCCTAGGTGAAATCTAGCTCATCTTACAGACTAGAACCAGCACCAATGTCAGATGAATCTACCTACAAACCCGGAATCGAGGCCAGAAAACTCCGCATCAGACACGCGCACAGGGAAAAAATCACCTGACGAAACGAGGCGAATCTGCGACCTGACGAAACAGAGAATTGCGAGTGGACTAGGGGGTTGGGGTGGCGGAGAGCTGAATCAGGATTTGGGATTGGTGGTGGATTTGGGATTTCGCTCGCGTGATGCGGAGGCGGCGCAGACGAGAGAGAGAGAGAGATCATGGAATGGAAGGGAAGGGAAGGGAAGGGAAGGGAAGGAGAAGCCGGCAGGCACGGGGGAGAGGGGTAGCGGGGCTGGTGGGCCGGTGTATCAAAATTCGGCCCATGCAATTCTCACTGCCTCCTCCCCCGGGAGCCGCCAACCCAACCCTAGTGGTGGTGCCGCCGCCGTCGCCGACCTGCGAGCGAGCGAGATCGTTGGAAGGGACCTGCGACTGCGAGCTCGCTGATGGTGTCCATGAGCACGCCGCCGACCCCGAACACGACAAGTAGGCGCTGCACCTGTGCTGTGACCCATCTTCCTCCCAGCTTCTACCGCCACCCTATCTTGTCTCGTCTTCAAAGTGGGAGAGGGGTTGTGATCTCTACTGCCTTATCTTGTCTGCTCTTTTTGGGATCCAGTTGCCTCCTCAGAAATTGCCTCGTTCAACGGTCACTGCCGATCTAATTCGCGATTGTTCTGCACTAGATCAGCGAGCTTACTAACGATAGGATCCTGTGGTAGGGTTAATGTGCATCCGTTCCCACCAAACTTAACTGCTAAATTTTGACCAAAACTACTTCCCAAGTTTCCGAGTGGGTGAGGGAGGCTACCTTCTGCTCCTGATTGAACATGCCCTTGCTTGGAGTGGAATCTCTTTCTAACAATGCCTAAGAAGCAAAATACTCTGTTTTTCTGTTTCTAGTCAGTTACATGGCCTTACCGGCTATTCTAGATTTACCCCTCACTCAATCGGTACTCTCCTTCGTCTAACACGGTTCTACTTCAAGTCATCGTCGTCCGACCTACTAGCACAATAGAAAGTAATCATTCATCGGAGGGAGATCGGACGACTACGACTTAAAATAGAACAGCGCTAGACATCTAGAATAGCTGATCAAAGGAACGACAACAGCTGGACTTGACTTGATCCCTAGGAAACAAGCTCTCGTGGACAAACAGTACCTTGTGCTACAGTAACTGCGCGGATAAACAGTACCACGTGTAACAAACCTTTTTTAGTTAAGCAAATAGACCTAATTAGAAACTTTGGAGCTCCTGCAGCCCCTCAGGTTGTCTTACGACAACAAGCTTCTCATATAATGGAGCAAGGCTGTGTTATACCAATGGATACTTCTACTGTTGCTACGAACTCAAGTGCTAATGATGCATTTCCTTCCAGGGATAGTGGTCTTGCTCAACATTTCAGTCCAAGACATACGCAAGGTTTATAGTTCTGGCATTATTGTAAACTCCATTTCGGATTAATGTTTTTATTGGAAAATACTAACTTATCACGGGTGCAATATGTTCAGGTGCGACAAATAATTTCTCTAGTAGCATAGAGAGCCAATCTGGAACTTGGCCAACTTCTGAAGCAACTGAGCAAGAAACTGTGCTTCCTGCACTGCGTGGTGAGCTTCTCTTTCCACAGCACACAGCCATAATTCCATGCACTAACCCTATGTTGGCAACTGTTGTGATGATCCTAAGATTAGTCTGGATATCTTGGATGCATTGTGCAATGTGAATACATGATAAGTGCAATTCGATTCCACTTATTAAAGTGTTGTCTGATTCTGTACCTTTCATGTTCTCTCATCCAAACACTGTACCAGCTAACATTGGAGGTCACACACACAAAAAAAAAGGGATGGATCTAATTGAAGGCCTTATTGCGCTGGGCTCTACATGACTTACTGGTCTTGCTTTTAGCATTCTTTGTGACTATCCTTATTCTCCTAAAGATGCCAACTGTAGATGCAGTGACATGTGTTGTTATGCACACAACTTGATACTTTGATAGGATTGTACCATGGTACATTCAGACGTAAAGCATTATCTTCGAAGTTTCTCATATATAATTTGAAAGAGTCCAGGATGAGGAATGGATATCGTTTGGCGGAAGGACCTTGAGTACCCTAAAAAGGAACTTTTTGTATGCGCCGGGGTGGAGGCCTGTTGTTTGACCTTAAAGCTTATGCCCTCACAAGCATAGCTCCTTCAAATAGATCAGCTCTTAGGTGGCCTTTATGAGATGCATAAGCCCACCTATAAGTCCATGATTAATAAGTTCGAGTCACTTCAGTGCTATTTTTTTCGTAAAAAGCTAGCCTTTGGGTCTTCTTAGAGAAGTTCAATTACTCTCAAATGAGCCTTTGAGTTCTTGGTGTCAATCGCTCTGTTTGAAGATGTTTAACTCTATTGGATACTTGTTGCATTTTTGTTACCTTCGTCGTGTCCTTCAAATTCTGCAAGTTACCAGAATGCTCTGATGTCTGGCTGATAAGTGCCGTTATGACCTTATTACAATAGTAAAAAATGGAACGTTCTGCTGTTAGTTTTCATATCTCCCTATGGTGGCATTAATATTAATTGCTGTGTTAGTGCTATCCATGCTCTTTTATCTTTAGTTATATTCTGACTTTATTCTGGTGAAACTTGCAGCCGTGCCAGACTTTGCTCGAGTATACAACTTTCTTGGAAGCATATTTGATCCAGAGACAAGTGGGCATTTGCAGAGGTTGAGAGAGATGGATCCTATTGATGTTGAAACGGTATGTCTTTCTCTATGCTTCCCTTTTAAATCGATTCATCTGTCCTCCAGTTCTTCTGCTATATAACTACTCTCTCTTGCAAGCATGAAGGTCATGTTACAGACTTATGGTAATGCTATTTGTGTAGGTCAAGCTGTTTGCATGAAAACCATTATTGGTTTTGTTGGCATGTCTTTGACTACAGATTCTAGTAGAAATAGTCTTACAAGCTTCTAGTGTCATCATTCAGTCAGTGTGAATATGAAAATGGAAGAAACAGGCCGGTGAACATTTCATGGGGTGATGTTTAATTATTCTTTGAGTTTACCTCATTTAGTGTTAAGATTTAATTTGTACAAAAGATGTTTGGCAGATCTTTTTAATATCATAAGTAACACTTGTCTTTCATATGTCTCTTGTATAAGTGTATGTAGTTTCTGAGGCCCAAACTTTTATCTCTCTGCTCATAGACTTGTTATTATGATTAACTTCTCTGGCTTGCATGGACTTGTCCCAAACATGTTGTTTTTATTTTTTTTTGCCCTCTTCGTGCACTGCATTTGGAGCTCTGAATTAGTTCCTTCTGTTGACATGTTTCCGTTAGTGTTTGTTACATAACCCTGTTATTTCACTTGTAAAGAAAATTGGTTTGTTTGACAAGTTAATCTCCAGGTACTATTGCTGATGAAAAATCTGTCGCTGAACCTGAGTAGCCCAAACGTTGAGGCACATGTATGTACTGTTGATTTGTGATCCAAATTCTATATATTAGGCCAGCTTCTGGACGGAGCGTAGCGGAGGCCCTAAACCGGCCCATTGTGCAAGGCCCGTGCACCCGGGGGCGCTGGAAGTGCGGGCGAAGCCCCGCGGTATGGATTCTAGTCGAATTAGGGTTTCGTTATATATATTCCTGTAAGCGCCGTTTGGGATATGAGATTAGAGTTGTAAATCCCGGCATTGTAACCTCACCCGATATAGTGAAGATTGTTCTTGGCCGGCGCCGTGGTTTTTCCTCTCGCATTGGGAGGGTTTTCCACGTTAAATCTCGTGTCTCTCTGCGATTGATCTTGTTTACTTCGCTCGCCCGCACCGTCGCGTGTAACAAGTGGTATCGAGCCTAGGTCTTTCAGATCGGGCATCGCGATGGCGTCGGTGAAGTTTGATCTACCGCTACTCGACTACAAGACGAGATTCTCGCCGTGGCAAGTGAAGATGAGGCGATACTCGCCCAATCACAGATCCGGATGAGGCCCTAGATTGCTTCGGGAAGAAGGAGAAGGATCAATGGACTCGAGGAGAAACGTAAAGATCGTAAGGCTCTTTCGCTCATTCAACTTCATCTTTCTAATGATATTTTGCAAGAAGTGCTGCAGTGAAAACCGCTGCAGAACTTTGGGTGAAATCGAATCGATCGCATGTCAAAAGATCTCACCAGAAGATGCACATGAAGATGAAGTTGTTCTCGCAAGTTGCGGAGGGAGGATCGGTGTTGAACCACATATCGGTCTTTAAGGAGATCGTGGCGATCTGTTATCCATGGAGGTAAAATTTGATGATGAGGATTTAGGTCTTCATTACTATGCTCACCGCCTAGTTCACATTCAAATTTCCGAGGATTTAGGTCTTCTGTTACTATGCTCACTGCCTAGTTCACATTCAAATTTCCGTGACACCATATTGTTAAGCCGTGATGAACTAACCCTAGCGGAGGTTTATGAGGCGCTCGAGTAAGGAGAAGATGAAAGGTATGGTGGGGTGAGTCGTCGTCCTTCAAGGGCGAGGCGTTGCGTGTCCGTGGCGATCGAGCGAAGTCCTATGATAACAACAATCGCGACAAGAGCCGCATGGTAGAGGACGTTCAAAGTCCAAGGATAAGAAGTTCGCAAGTCGCAAGAAAACGAACCACTTCATCGAGGATTGCTATAAGTTAAAGAATAAGGAGAAGAGGAATGCCGCACACCAACGAAAAATAAATCAAGGTAATGCCTCTGTTGTCTCCGGTGCGATAGTAATGATTTCGAGATTGTCTTGTCGTATTTCTTTGGTTGTGTTGCTAGTCATGATGGATGGTTACTCGATTCGGCATGTTCGTTTCATATCCGCATTAACAGAGAATGGTTTAGTTCTTATAAGCCCGTGCAGAGTGGAGATGTCGTTCGCATGGGAGATGACAACCCATGTGAGATCGTGGGCATTGGATCCGTTCGGATCGGGACACATGATGGCATGGTTCGCACATCGGATAATGTGCGACATATACCAAGGATGGCAAGAAATCTCATCTCCTCAAAGACACTCGATGATGAAGGGTACAAGTACTCCGCCTGTGGAGTTTTAAAGGTATCAAGAGGTTTCTCGTTTACATGATTGGTGATATGAATTTCGCCAAGTTATATGTGCTTAGAGGAAGTGCATTGCGTGTTTCCGCCACTACTGCTCATCGTCTCGATAATAATACTAACCTCCGCATAAGCGTCTTGGACACATGAGTGAACTTGGTATGGCGAATTGATGAAGAGGAACTCGCTGGATGGCTGCACTCGAGTAAGATGAACTTCGTGAGCACCGCATTTTTGGTAAGCACAAGAGGGTAAAGTTCAATGCCTCGGTACATCGCTCCAAAGGTATACTTGAGTATGTACATGCTGATTTGTGGGGCCTTCTCGTAAGACCTCGTATGGTGGTGCAAATTATATGCTTACTATCATTGATGATTACTCTAGAAGAGTGTGGCCTTATTTTTCGAAAGGTAAAGATGATACATTTGTCGCTTTTAGAGATTGGAAAGTAATGATAGAAAGGCAAACCGAGAAGGAGGTAAAGTCGCGTCGCATCGATAATGGTGGTGAATTTTGCTCGCATGAGTTTAATGATTATTGCAGGAAGGAAGGCATTGTGAGGCATCACACCATCCCGCACACTCGCAGCGTGAGAATGGTGTGGTGAGCGCATGAACAGAACCATCATATCGAAGGCTCGTTGCATGCTGTCCAACGCAAAGATGAGCAAGCGTTTTTGGGCGAGGCCGCCAACACCGCATGCTATTTGATCAACAGTCGCCTTCTATTCCACTCAATAAGAAAACTCCCATTGAGGTATGGTCGTACACTGCCGATTATTCACAATGAAAGTTTTGGTTGCACCGCTTATGCTCATGTTGATAATGGAAAATTGGAGCCTAGAGCTATTAAGTGTCATTTCTTGGTTATGGTTCGAGTAAAAGGATATAAGCTATGGAATCCGATACAAGAAAAACTTTCATGAGCGTATGTTGTTTTTAATGAATCGTGATGTTTAATGACGTTTACCCATAGATATTGTACCGCATGATCCGATGATGAGCGCGAGAATATGAGCGCAGGTGGAGCACGTGGATGATCAGGGAGATGAATTTATTGATGATACTATTGATACTGTTCAGCACTTATCTCCTGTTTTGCAGCAAGACGATCAGCCTATTGCACTTCGCAGAGAAAAGAGGAGTTGTGCTCCTCGATCCCGATTAATTGAAGAGTGTAATTTGATTCATTATGCTCTTAGTTGTTTGAACAGTGGAGAACACTCATGAGCCGATTACGCATAATGAAGCCATTGTTTCTGGAGATCATGAGAAGTGGATCTCAGCTATGCAAGAAGAGATGCAGTCCCTGGAGAAAAATGGCACATGGGACGTGGTGCGCTTGCCTAAAAATAAGAAGACCGTGCGTTGCAAATGGATCTTCAAGAGGAAGGAGGGCCTATCTCCTAGTGAGCCTCCAAGATTTAAGGCAAGGTTAGTAGCTAAAGGTTTTAGTCAGATTCCGGGTGTTGATTACAATGATGTGTTCTCCCCAGTTGTGAAGCATAGCTCAATCCGTACATTCTTTAGTATTGTTGCTATGCGTGATCTTGAGCTTGAGCAGCTAGATGTGAAGACGGCATTTTTGCATGGAGATCTTGAGGAGGAGATATACATGGACCAGCCAGAAGGGTTCATAGTGCCTGGTAAGGAGAATCATGTTTGCAAATTGAAGAAGTCCTTATATGGTTTGAAACAGTCTCCTCGTCAGTGGTATAAGAAGTTTGATTCATTTATGTTATCAAATAACTTTAAAAGATCTGATTATGATAGTTGTGTCTACATTAAATTTGTTGATGGATCACCTATATACTTGCTGTTATATGTTGATGATATGTCGATTCTGCCAAGAGCAAGAAAGAAATCACTACATTGAAGTCTCAGTTGAGCAGTGCATTTGAGATGAAGGATCTTGGTGCTGCTAAGAAAATTCTAGGTATGGAAATTACTAGAGACCGTGCTTCTGGTTTATTGTTTCTTAGTCAGCAAAATTATATTCAGAAAGTGCTTCATCGTTTCAACATGCATGATTCAAAGCCTGTGAGTACTCCCATTGCACCTCACTTTAAATTGTCAGCTTCACAATGTCCTAGCACTGATGAGGAGGTTGAGTACATGTCCAGAGTTCCGTATGCTAGTGCTGTAGGGTCTTTGATGTATGCTATGGTTTGCTCTCGCCCGATTTATCTTATGCTATGAGTTTGGTCGGTAGATATATGGCTAATCTGGTAAAGAGCATTGGAAAGCCGTTCGATGGATTTTCGGTACATGCGAGGCACATCGAATGCTTGTTTGAAGTTTGGCAGACTGAAAAAGAACTCGTTGGCTATGTTGATTCAGATTATGCTTGGTGATTTGGATAAGCGAGGTCGCTCACAGTTATGTATTTACCATTGGAGGTTGTGCCGTGAGTGGAAGGCACATTTGCAGGATGTTGTTGCGCTGCCCACCACCGGGCGAATATATGGCTATGTGTGAAGCAAGTAAAGAGTCGGTTTGGTGAAAGGTTTGTTTCTTGAGCTTGCTGGAGTTGATTCTTGCATTAACTGCTTTGTGACAATGAGTGCAATTTATCTCACTAAAGATCGATGTTTCATGAGAGGACAAAGCACATTGAGATTAAATATAACTATGTCGAGATATTGTTGCAAAGGGTAAGCTAAAGGTATGCAAGATTAGCACTCATGAAAATCCTGGCGATATGTTGACAAAGCCAGTTCTGTTGCTAAGTTTGAGCTTTGCTCAAGCTTAGTTGGTATTACACTTAGCCCAAGAGGTGTGTGGCGCCGAAAGTATTTCTTTCTTTGTTGTGTTGTGGTGAAGGATTGGTTTATGCTACAGAAGGAATTTGTCTCAAGGTGGAGTATGTTGATTTGTGATCCAAATTCTATATATTAGGCCAGCTTCGGACGGAGCGTAGCGGAGGCCCTAAGCCGCCCATTGTGCAAGGTCTGCACCTGGGGACGCTGGGTAGTGTGGGGCGAAGCCCCGCGGTATGGATTCTAGTCGAATTAGGGTTTTCTGTTATATATATTCCTGTAGCGCCGTTTGGGATATGAGATTAGAGTTGTAAATCCCCGCATTGTAACCTCACCCGATATAGTGAAGATTGTTGTTGGTGGCGCCGTGGTTTTTCCTCTCGCATTGGGAGGGTTTTCCACGTTAAATCTCGTGTCTCTCTGCGATTGATCTTGTTTACTTCGTCGTTCCGCAGCCGTCGCGTGTAACAAGTACTTGTTTCTTTTTCCTTGTCTCATTTTATTTCTGGTTTTTGCTTTCTGAGCCTTGGTAGTTAGCATTCGCATAATTCTATGTGATTTAGTAAGTCTGGTGAAATCTAGTACTAATTCAGTATTTCTATCTATCATGTCACTGTTCTGAATTGCATCAACAAAGTCAATTCGATGAATCTGGTTAAATCTAGTACTTATTCATTAGCTTTCTAGCTGTGCTATAATCTATCTGCACTTTGTTACCGTTCTGAGCTGCATCAACCATGCTGCACAATAATTGAATTTCTCTGATTGGCAAGTTCAACATTCTGTGGCCGTCCTAGCTAGTACACAGTACAGTGTTTTGACATGAACTTGGTATTATTTTCAGTTTAGTTCGTGCTAGAAAGTTCATTAGAGCCAACACTTAATTAAGTTCATGGTGCCAATCTAACTTGTGATATACATTCCTTTAAAGCTTTCTTGGAAGTGGTAAAAAGCTGTTTCTTTACCGTAACATCCTATTTTTTCCCTTTCTTTTGGACATATACCGATAGCATCTCTCTGTTGCCCCCTCTGTTCACCTCCCTTAGGGCAGAGGGCAGCTTCACGTCGTTCTTAAAGGTGAGATTGAACCACTGTGCTACTCTCAAACTCTGAATGGGCAGGTTCGGCAGCACTTGTGGCTTATGGCTTATGCCATTTGCTATAGTAACTAGCTGTTAAATAGTATTTTTTAAGGCGGGATCTACATATAAATTGTAGTACAAACTGTTTCAGGTTCAGTTTTACCATGCGACTATTTTCTCTGCATACTGCCTCTCGCGAACAGTCTAGAATTCAAAATTTGCAGCCATAAGCCACAGCCGGAAAAAACACTACCATTTAGCTTAGCCACGGCTCTCAAGGCGTGGGGAGTTCGAGTCTCTGGAGTATCGCAGCGTACTGAGTGCAGAGTGCTATCGACATGTTGTAGTGCCACTTATGTATGTAAAAGCCACATAGTAATGCTCTAACCTTAGGCTAGTTTTGTTCATCATGTAGATGGCCAGCTAGTTTATGCTCTAACTTATCAGTGGGTGCATGGTGGCATATTATGGTATGTCTCCCGTTTTACTTTTTTTCTTTGAGGATAAATGTTATGGTATGTATTTTGGCTGTGTGTATAAAAAATGCATGCGGTTACATGTAGCTATGTGCGTAGGCTAACAAAACTGTTTTGCGGTAGTAATGTGTTGGATGCCACCTGGTCATGTTAGATACTCCATGAACTATCGTGTGCCGAAAAATCAGGACAAGTGTAATATAAATAAAGTCAAGTTGTCGTTGCTGGCTCATTTTGGTTTCTTTTTTCTGGTTTTTTTTCCCGTCTTTTCCAGGTGGGATTTGGAATAAAACTGTGGAATTACAGTCAGAGTTGCAATGCAATGGTCTATTGGCAATTTTTTGTTCGCTTCTGGATAGTGCTGTCTGTGTAAACAAGGAAGCACCGCGCATTCTTCTGATCAGGGGCCATGAATGAATAATGAGCTAAGATGATTTCTTTAGCTTGTTGGTCTACTGCTGGGTTTCGTCGAGAATTACGGCTTACTTAAGGCTTAGTTTAGCATTGCAGTGGTTTGTTGCCTTTAGTTTTATATTATTGCTGCTTTTTTCCCGGCTACGAGAAGACGCACATCACCACGCATGCACACACACGAATGCGGTCCTTAAGCTCTAGAGACAACCGTATACTGCTCCTTATAAGGTGCTAGAGCTAACGAATGCTAAATTATATAGTGTACTAATCCACTTAAACGAAATAGTTCCTGATTTGCGAAATGTACACCTGTCCTGTGAAAAAAGACTGTTGTTCCTGAGACATCAAGAAACAGTGTACTCTTTTCTTTTGCTTCGAAGCAACCAAACCAAAAAAAGACTTGACACCTGCTTGTCCTTCAAGGCTGGTGAGTGAAGTCTTGCAAGCCACCAATTGTATTTGGTTGCTGTAATTCAATATTCGTGTGTGTCAATGCCTGCCGGTTTTCTTTTGCTTGTGGAAGAGAGTCTATGTTGAGGAGGTGACTGCAGGGTAGCTAGATTCTCCCTCTTGAATGTACCCCAGTGGCTTATAAGATAGAGTTTATAATTTATTTTATATTGTAGTTATTATTGATTTATTCTGTATATCTAAATATAAAAAAATAAAAAACTTATATCAACACGAACCATATAAAGAAATAAGAAGAAAAAAATAAAAAAGCTCAAAAAACTAAAAAAAGATGAAAATCTATAAATTAGAAGTAGAAGTCATCCAGAGCGGGGACTAAAAAGAAAGCCATGGAGTGCAAGCAACAAGGAAGATGATTAGCTGTGAAGCCTGTGAAGTGCAGGAAACATTCATGAATCATATGATCCAGTAGCGAGTGATTGCAGACTTGCAGTAAGTTCAAAGTCAAGGCGTCCATTCGTCCTGTTGCTTTTGCAGCTTGCAGAGCTAGCTTCAACCGTTGTTTGCTGTTAACTGTATGCAGGATCAGTACTGGCAGTGACAGACGTACGGCACTGTTCGACCGGACTGAGGCTGTATGACCACGCCGTGTTGTTCCTCCCCTCTACCTCCAATGGTAACCGCCACTGTTTCTCGAGTGCAACTGTTTAATCAAACATAAACGAAGCTCAAAATTATTTAGAGGGAATATCACAAGTGTTGGGATTCTGTAAAGTAAGAGTTTTCAAATCATAAAATGATATTGCAGCCTAAGAATTTTGGACAATTTTAGCGGTTTATGCAACATAAATTCCAAATATAACCCAAGGAGAGCTAAATTTCATATCTGACCCCCTTTGAGTATAACATGCGGTCCCCGAGCGCATGACTATGTCCCATCAGCTACAGTTACTTTCCCGTTTAAATAAATACAATTTACGTTTTGTAGTAATTTTTTAAAATAGTAAACGAGCTCAAAAACTGAATTTTTTTGTGGGGCCTTCCAACGAAGTGTAATTGCTTCTATAATTTTTGTGTAATTTTTAGTACTGCGAATTATTGTTGAGAATTTATTTAAATGTGCTATTTGCACGAATATTTTAATATAGAAAATGATGTCAAAATATTATGAATTTTTTTTGAAGGCCCGTTGCGTATTGTGCACAATTGTGTAAATTTTTGTGATATTGTACGCTCCAAAATTATTTTGGAAATTTAGGATTTAAGTATCAAAAATTAGGGTTTCATGATTTTTTATTAAATTATTCGTACAAGCATATGTGGTATATATGTGTGTGTATACATGTCTACGTGTATGTGCATGCAGTATGTACTTATATATGTATATGCGTTATATCTGTGGTAACTAAACTAATAGCCTGACTAATTTACCGATTCTGAATATATGGGTAGGAGAAACCAAACAGAAACCAAGCACCACCACATTACCGATTCTGAATATATGGGTAGGAGAAACCAAACAGAAACCAAGCACCACCACATGCAGTATGTACTTATATATGTATATGCATTATATCTGTGGTAACTAAACTAATAGCCTGACTAATTTACCGATTCTGAATATATGGGTAGGAGAAACCAAACAGAAACCAAGCACCACCACATTACCGATTCTGAATATATGGGTAGGAGAAACCAAACAGAAACCAAGCACCACCACATGCAGTATGTACTTATATATGTATATGCTTATATCTGTGGTAACTAAACTAATAGCCTGACTAATTTACCGATTCTGAATATATGGGTAGGAGAAACCAAACAGAAACCAAGCACCACCATATGCAGTATGTACTTATATATGTATATGCATTATATCTGTGGTAACTAAACTAATAGCCTGACTAATTTATCGATTCTGAATATATGGGTAGGAGAAACCAAACAGAAACCAAGCACCACCACATGCAGTATGTACTTATATATGTGTATGCATTATATCTGTGGTAACTAAACTAATAGCCTGACTAATTTACCGATTCTGAATATATGGGTAGGAGAAACCAAACAGAAACCAAGCACCACCATATGCAGTATGTACTTATATATGTATATGCATTATATCTGTGGTAACTAAACTAATAGCCTGACTAATTTACTAATTTACCGATTCTGAATATATGGGTAGGAGAAACCAAACAGAAACCAAGCACCACCACATGCAGTATGTACTTATATGTGTATGCATTATATCTGTGGTAACTAAACTAATAGCCTGACTAATTTACCGATTCTGAATATATGGGTAGGAGAAACCAAACAGAAACCAAGCACCACCACATGCAGTATGTACTTATATATGTGTATGCATTATACTAGCTAGCAGCTTGCCTTCGAAGGCCAAGGGAGGAAGTCGATCGTTAACTAGAAGCTAGGTGAGTGAGTTGCTAGAATTTAGACGGAGCTAGCTTAGCACACGTACGTCTCAGTTCCCGCTTACAAGCAAAGCACCGCCGCAAAGGCCACATGCTTTTCTTGCTCGATCGGGTGACGAAACTGCAAGCAAAGAAAGGGATACTTGCATTGTTGTGTGATTATCATGCGCTTCTGTCTCTCCTTGTTTCGTAATTACAATCCCAAATCTATAGCCCTCCTGCTGGTCTGCTTGCCTGGTTGAAGCTTGGATTGCTTAACCTGTATATGTGTTTGCTCGTTCGTAGATAAGAAGAATAAGATCGACAAGATTGTAGCGCATCGATCGATCACAATGCTCGGCCAACAAGCTGGTGGCGGAGGCTTCTTGGAGGACGCCTTCATCGTCGGCGGCCTCCTGGTGGCGCAATGCATCCTCGCCGGATACGTCGTGTTTGTCGACCACGTCCTCGACCTTGGAGCCAACCCGTTGACGGTGATCGTCGTCGGCGCCGTCGCCTCCTCTGCATTCTTCCTTCCCTTCGCCGTCGCCCTCGAAAGGAAGAAATGGCCTTCAAAGATTTCTCGCACTTTGATGGCACAATTTGTGCTCATAGCTCTTGGAGGGTAAGATTAAGCCGTGACTCCAATCTTTGTTATTTACCCTTTCCATTGATTGAACCAAACCACTATCAGACCGTTCAAGAAGTTCATGCCAGCCAAACTGGCCATGGTACTTTCTTCTTTCTGAAGTTTGGGCCGTCTATGGCATAAGTTAACTGAAAGCCTCGAAATGGTAATCGGACAATTCCTCTCAACATGCGTTTCCATATACGGGTCATTTAGCAAGGCACGTAGGAACAGTATTAATTCCTGAGATCATGATTTGTTAGTTTTATGCTTGAAGCCAACGGAGGTGGGAGCCGATATATATATATATATATATATATCCCTTTACAATTAACGTCAACTTGAAATATTCAGAAAGATCTATCTTTCTGATTATTCTTTTCAATTATGGCTTGGTGTTTCTAAATGTGTCTTGCACAAGAATCTGAGAGGTATATAGTGCTATTGGTATATAATGGAGCACTCAGGAATCAGGGTACTTAGGTATTTAGGACATGTAAGATTTTTTTTAGTTTATACTCTGCGGATGGAAAGTGGCAATATATTTGCCATACTGCCAGAAAGTACCAACAATGGTCTCTGTCATGCTACTCTCTTAAGGTCATCGTTTATTTCATCTACTGAAATTCTTAAGAGAAAAATTTTCCTGCAAATAATGCTATCCACTGATTCTTCAGAACAACTGTGTTTCAAGAACTCATGCTTTTGGGGATAAAAAAGACCACACCAGCTATTGCTTCAGCCATGCCGAACTTAAGCGCTGGACTGATATTCATCATCGCAGCTTGTTTCAGGTAGCTTGCTTCTTACTGACCAAGCAGAGCTATTAGCGTAAAATTATATGCTTTTTCTAATGGACTACTTCTGTAACCACGGTCGTCTAAGTCGTAAGAATTGGACTACAAGGCAATAATAACTAAGAGTTATGTGATTGTTGCAAAGGTTGGAGAAGTTTGACAAGGCATGCAAGTACACACGAGCCAAGATCTTGGGAACATTTGTGTGCTTGGTAGGAGCAATGGGCATGAGCTTCCTGCAAAGTCCCCCTTCCTCTCCAAACCTACAAGAAGCCTTCCTCGGAGCAACTCCTGAAGAACCCGGCAGTTACTATGACTGGATCCTGGGTTGCTCCTACCTTTTCGCTGCAGTAATTGTTTTGTCTTTCTACACAGTGCTGCAGGTAATTCACTCGCTACAGTTCATTTTGCTCATTGTTGTTAGAACTTGGACCGAAAGAGCCCATCTATAATGCAAGTTGCTATGTTAATGTACACTATTCCAATGCCATTTATCAGGCCGCGACATTGATCAGCTTCCCTGCACCGTTAACGCTGTGCACCATAACATCGATGATGGGGGGCATCTTCACCGCGATCCTGCAAGTCATCGTCGAGGGCAAGATCGACATCGGTTCGCCAAGAATCGATCTCGTGCTCATCTCAGGGATTGTCGTGCTGGTATGGAATAGAACATCCCTTCAGTTAGCTGCTCCTGTTCAGAACAATCACATGTTTCAGACTCTTGAGTATAATGGAATCGATGTCATGCTGATAAGCTGATTGCATGTGTCTGGCTGGCTGGCACAAGGGAGGAGGGCTGGTCGGCGCATGCGTGGTGTTTCAGACATGGTGCATCAGCAAGAAGGGACCTCTGCTGGTGTCAATCTTTGGACCTGTGCAGACAGTCTGTTCGGCCACCATCTCTGCCCTCCTCTTCGGACAAATGGTCAGCCTAGGAAGGTAAACTGACTGACTGACTGGCTGATCTTCAACCTGGATCCATCCGACCACCATGACAGATGCTTAAGACCCAAAATAAATACAAGATTCTGCTTAAGGCCATGTTACTGTCAAGCTTTTTTTTTATCATGTTCAGCACTAGTCCTACTTAACTTGTGCAGGGTGCACCTTTAGCTTAGTTTGTCTTGTAGAGATATGCTTCTCTGTCTACAAATATAGATCGCTGTGGATTCCATGCGACCAAGCTTTTTAAGCTTTGATCATTAATATATATTAAAATATATATAGATTAACTGTATAAAAATAATACTGTTGAATTTGTCTTACAAATTTTTTTCATAATATATATTTACTATTATTTTTGTTAGTATATTATAATAATAAATTATAGTCAAAGTTTTATATTAGAAACTATAAAATGTTAAAATTAATCTATAAATATATATCTATGGACGGAGGGAGTGTCTACTAGCAGGCACTTTGAAATCACATGCTTGAGCCTGTCTGCAGGCAACCAAACTCCATTATGATGCTGAACATAGTTGTTACTTACTTGTAGTTAATTAAATGCTTCATCTGTGAATCTGAAACTAATAGAAGTATCTGTCTCATCCTGTTGGTACAGCTTGGCAGGGATAGTGTTCATGTTCTGCGGGCTCTACCTGGTCTTGTGGGCGAAGAGCAACGAAGAAGGCCAGCCCGCCCAGTTGGAAGGCGCCGATGTTGAGAAGGCTCTCCTATCCTAGCAGCATTTTTTTTCGGGGCTTAAGCGTTCATACCCTCGTTTTCAAGTGAAATGGTGATTTTACCCTCATTTTTTAAACTTTGTGATTTTACCCCTGTGTTTTTGAACTGAAGGGAGAGTCTGCCCCTATTCCGTTAAAGGCAGTTAACGGTGTTAACTTTTGCACGAATAGACAAGTTTGTCCATGTGATTTTACCCCTGTTTTGTTAGATAACTTTGTGATTTTACCCCTATTTCGAAATTGAAGTTTTGACATATTTGGTAGGGATGTTGTCAACAGAATTAGACACAAATTTATGCATTCGTTTTATTAATATAAATCTGGACAAAATTTGTCAAATTTTGCAAAATTTCGACAGCATTTATGCCAAAATTCAGAGAAACACAATTTTTTATCACACAACTTGCATGTAAACATGAAGAGATTACAGATAATCAAGAGATATCATGCCATACATGTACATGTCATATTAATGTCTAGATGACATACCAACATATCCATATGACTGCATGCCTGAATCTATTCACAGTGACTTTATATTTTGATCATCCTTTCGTAAGAGCTCAATGCAGTATCATACAACATCCAAGTATCGTACATGTAAGAAATGTCTGGTCCTGGAATAGTCCAATGCTGCTTTTATTTCTAATAATGAAGCACTCAACTCATAATAGAGCATCTGGAGCACATTTTCCGTCATAAAACCATCTTTTCTAAGAATGGAAGTTTCCTTAGTCCCATCTACCTTTGGAGGATCAAACTTTGCCCCGAGATTGCTCAATTTAGCATGAGCTTCAGCATAGTCTTTGAAAAACGCATCCTGATCCTCAGCATACTTTTCAGCATAGATCTTCAAGCACGACAATTGACAAATAATCACGAAATTCAGTTCAGAGGATCAGCTAGAGATGTGCAATTTTTGCAATGTGAATCCACACTAACCTTGAATGATGAATCCTCAAAGAGCGCAGCATCAGTAGGCAGAACCAGAAGGTCCTCGTCTCGTCGTTCTTTGACATCCTGAATTTTTATGCACATGTTTTGTAACTGCTACATGATTGCAGATATTGCTATAGCCAATAGCGAATTAGGTATCTTACCTTGAAATAGCTGTTGTCAAACTTGAGCCATTGAGATGTCCAAGACTGCCCCCCAGGTGCACCAGGTCCATTTTTCTGGCAAGTCAAGTACAAGAATGAATTAGCCAAACAATGTGATATACCAATCACAACATTCTTCAGTGTGAGAACTTTATGATGCTGTACATGCTAGCACTAAGTACTACCCACAAGAACACATCTGTAAAAACAGATAAGTTCTGTGGTAGAAAAGTTTGTCGTGACGGCAAGAATATAGTTCATTCACAGTTGATGATGCACAGTAATATGGCTAAATGGTAAAATGCCACTTCCAGTGTAGAAGAATCAAGCATGTTATGTTTTGATCTCGTGAATCATAGAAAAAATCCTGATAATTTCCTTTCCGAATGAAAATGAATGCCTTTTCAGCACCCAGCACAAACTAGGAATCCAAAATGGTGCTTTTGCAGGAAGGGTACGTATATGCAAGATCAACCAGTAAATTTCCAGGAGACAGCCAAAGGTCACAGTAACTAGTACAACTTGCCAATGTTGGTTAACTTTCAGCGGCTCATCTAAGCAGTAAATTATAGAAGATCTTGCAATACTCTGAAAATGATCCAATAGATAAGGCATCTTTAAAATGAAAACAGTGAACTAAAGCTGTAATTTACATACAGTGTATTTTGTTTCTGGTTTACCCCAGCCGCTACGCTCTGGTCTTGCCCGTCCAAGTGTATGTGCTCCTGACAATGCCTGGGGGCCGGCCGCGCCGTGCCTGCAGGCCGGCCGCGAGCCGCGCCACGCCTGGGGTCGCCGCGCCGCTCCTCGAGGCCACCGCGCGCCGCGCCTGGGGGCCGGCCGCGCCGCGCCTGCAGGCCGGCCGCGAGCCGCGCCTGGGGGCCGCCGCGTCGCTCCTGGGGCCGCCGCGCCGCTCCTCGAGGCCACCGCGCGCCGCGCCTAGGGTCGCCGCGCCGCTCCTCGAGGCCACCGCGCGCCGCGCCTGGGGTCGCCGCGCCTGGGGGCCGCCGCGAGTCGCGCCGCTCCTGGGGGGACGCCGCGCGCCGCTCCTGGAGGCCGCCGCCTGGGGTGCCGCCGCGCCGCTCCTGGAGGCAAACCCTAACCCTAGCCTTTCGCGTCGGTGGCCAAACCGAGAGACCGAGGGATGCAATTGCGTGGGTGGGAGCTCCAGTGGAAAGGATAAGGTAAGGGGGGTATTCTTGTCTTTTCGCGTGGGCATCTTTTGTTTTCTTTTTTTTCTTTACCATTTAATCCTCCAGTCTTAACGGTGTCAGAAAACAGGGGTAAACGGAGTCTTCATTTCAAAATCGCGAGGGCAAAATCACAAAGTTAAAAAAGTAGGGGTAAAATCACATTTGCAGTCCAGAACATGGGCAGAAACACCAAATTCCCTTTTTTTTCTCCTCTTTGGATAACTGAGTTTGTCTCGTCTCATGTAAAAAGACTAGTGCTAGTTTCTTGTGTCCTTCTCTAATACAAAAGTATTGTAGTAAATGAAAATGAAAAGGGAGCTGGGCCTAGTCTGGATCAGATGAAGACTATCAAGGATGAGTTAGCTCTCCCGGAAACTCTCCTCTTCCGACGAGTCCACCTCGGGCTCGTCGGCCTTCGTCGGAAAGGCACATCCGGTGCCGCCTGCCACGCCAGAAGCCTTCGTCGGAAAGGCACATCCGGTGCCGCCTGCCACGCCAGAACCTCCTCTCCCCTAGCCACGTTCTTTGATGTCTTCTCCAGCGGATGGACGCACACCTAGCCATGGACACCACGTTACTGTTAAGGCCCACGTTCTTTGATGTCATGGATGGAGAACGTGGCCATGGACACCACGTTCTTTGATGTCCATGTCTTCTCCATCGGAGGTGTCCATGCAGAAGGCACTCCACCGCATAAAAGGCTAGCGGTGGCAAGATCAGAGCCCATCGTCTTCTCTCCAAAGCCCGGCCGTTGGACACTCCTACCTGGAGGCAGTGCTTGCTGGAGCTCCGGCCATGGCGTCGACGACCCTAGCGTCGGCTGTTGCGGCCGCACCACCACCTCTGGTGGCTTCCTTGCTGGGTGCCCCTTCCCCAGAAGGGCGTCTTCACTGGCCGTTGCAAGTCGATGATGGCTAGCATGTGGTGACCAATAGACGCCATTGCAAGCAAGCTGACCCTCGCCCGGCACTCCTGTCGGAACAGAGGTCACGGTCCCCGCAGACCTCGTAGGTCATTGCTAGAACTGCCAGCAGTATTCGGACGTCGTAGATCGCCTTGTGGGCTCGGTCCCTTACGACCGTCTGCCATAATCGGGCATCATCGATTGCTGGTGATACTCAGACATCGTCGACTACCTTGTGGACTCAGTCCCTTATGACCATCTACTATACTAAGACATCACCGACGGTTTTGATACTCAGTCCACTTACGGCCGTCTCCTGTGCTCGATCACTTACGACCACTTTCTGTGATCGGTCACTTATGACCGTTCGATGTACTTAGACATCACCGACCGCTGCTGATACCCAGTCACGTATGACCCCTTTCAACACTCAGGAGCCACCGATCGCCCACAGCACTCGGACGTCATCGATCACCCGTTGGCCCTGGACGTCTACGACCGCTTTCAACACCCTAGGCCATCAACCGTCCACCGTACATGGACATCATTAACCGCCCATAATACCCGGTCGCCATTGACCGCCCACTGTAATCAGGCATCGTCGACCTCCTCAGGCACCATCAACCACCCACCATACTCAGTCACTTACGACCGCCAGTGATACTCAGTCACTTATAACCGGACGATGTACCGATATGCCTCCCGGTCGTTTGCCAAAGTTGAATGCCTTTGAACGCCTGTCGAAGACAGAGACCTTTGACCTATTGTCGAAGTTGAGCACCTCGTACTGATTGTCGAAGTTGAATGCCTCCGACTAATTGTCGAAGATAGAGACCTCTGAACTGTTGTCGAAGATGGAGACCTTGGACCGATTGTCGAAGTTGAACGCCTCCGACCACTGCTCAAACTCAGATGACTCTAATCACTTGTCAAAGACGGGCACCTCTAACCTCTTGTCAAAGTCAAACGTCTCCGACCGCTTATCAAAGATGGACACCTCTGATGGCTTGTCAAAGTTGGGTGCCTTCGACCACTTCTCGAAGACGCACACCTCCGACCACTCATCGAAGTCGAGTGCCTTCTGGAACATGGACACCTCCGACCACATGTCAAAGTCACACGCCTCCGACCACTGCTCAAACACGAGCGCCTCCGACCACTTGTCGAAGACGGGCGCCTCCGACCGCTTGTTGAAGACAAGCGCCTCCGACCACTTACTGCCATTATTGGCTGCTCGCCGTACTCGAGTGTCATCAACCATCTTTCATACTTGGATGTTCATGACCACCTTTGGCACTCGTACACCTCCGACGGCTCATCATACTCAAATGTCTCTAAACGACTTTGATACTCGGTCATCCATGACTGTTTGTCATATTGAAGCAGCTCAGACCACCTTTTGATACTCAGACTGTGACACCCCAGCCAATGTTGGCCCATGTGTGTGCACATGAATTTCTGAGTTAGTCCCACCTTACTAGCTTACCTTGAGAAGCACTTACATATAAGCCTGGGAGTTCCAATGGTAGCACCCCTGGTTAACCGTTTTACGCGAAGCGAGAACGAAAGCGCAAGTGGGTTGCTACGTGTGCGTGACCTATCAGAATGTAGATAGGTCTGAGCCGGTTTGGACCCTAGGGCGTTACAAATGGTATCAGAGCCGACTCTCGCGGTTACATGGGCGCGTGCGGGCTCGGAGTGGACACACGGCATGGCATATGTGCTGGCACTGAACGCACGGACATGTGCCAAGAGAGGAGATCCTTATCATTTGCCCCGGTGTGGGTATGTTGGTCCGACGAGGACGTCGGGTCCTTTGAGGGGGGGTGTATGTGACTCCCCGGCCCATGTTGGCCCATATGTGTGCACATAAATTTCTGGGTTAGTCCAACCTTGCTAGCTTACCTTGAGAAGCACTTACATATAAGCCTAGGAGTTCCAATGGTAGCACCCCTGGTTAACCGTTTTGCGCGAAGTGAGGACGAAAGCGCAAGCGGGTTGCTACGTGTGCGTGGCCTATCCAGAATATGGTTAGGTTTAAGCCGGTTTGGACCCTAGGGCGTTACACAGATGCCTCCAATTGCTTATTGTACACAAGTGCCTTCGATCGCTTGTCAATGACGAACGTCTCCAACTGCTTCTCGAGCTCAAATGCCTCCGACTACTATCTTACACGAGTGCTTTCAATCGCTTGTTGAAGACAGACGCTTCCAACGGCTTCTCGAGCTTGAATGCCTCCAATTGCTTGTCGTACATGAGCACCTCCTACCGCTTGTCGAGGATAGGCGCCTCCAACCACCTTCAATACTCGGTCGCTTATGACTTCTCACTATACTTGAGCATCATCGACCATCCTTCATACTTAGATGTTCACGACCGCCTTTGGTACTCATACGCCTCCGACTACTCGTTGTACTCGAGCGTCATTGACCACCTTTGGTACTCGGTCGCCTCCAACGGCCCGTTGTATTCTTACACTTTTGACCATTCGTTGTACTCATATGCCCGCAAATCACCAGCAATACTCAGATGAGGTGTGCTACAGCAATCAGTCCTGCTATAGTAACTGGCTTAAGACTGATCATGGGTGGCTTCCAACTGTTGGCCATGACCGATGTTCGATTGCTTCCGATTATGGACCACGACCGTTGGTTGATAGATTCCGACTACCGTCTTACGACCGATAGTTGATGTCTTCCGGCTACTGGTTATAACATTACTTCCAGCATTGAGTTATAACATGACGGAGACAAGTTGGCATCAACAGCGTTATTCACTATTTCAGATTTGCCACCACATCAGGAAATCGGGATGCCTTCGCTTTCCCCTACCATGACTGAGGTAATTTACTCCAAATTGGAAACAAATAAAAAGTAGTGGTAGAGAGAAAATAAAGCATGAGCAATGTGCCTGTTTTTCTTAAGCTGTCTATACTGTATCAAACACTTATTTAATTGCCTGTAGGGAAACATTGCAAGGTGGCTGAAGAAAGAAGGAGATAAAGTTTCACCTGGTGAAGTTTGAAAGAACCCTAAATCTAATACCCTAGCTAAGTAAGTAATTAGCGGGTAGTTAAATTAATTATTGCATTTCATCAACCATTGTTACAATTAAGATTACAAACTGGATTGCATTGTAGCATTGCATTTACAATGGCAAAATTTCATTATTTTCATTACAAGTTATTTTACAAAATTAGAAATAAAAACCCCGGCGTCGAGGTCTTCGGCGTAGGAGCAAATGCGTGTTTCTTTGTTCTTCGCCTGCAAGTAGAATTACCGTTAGTATCAAACCAACCTATTTTCTTGTGTAATTAGAGAATTAGATAGTTAACAATCCAAGGAGAATAAGTAAATTAAGTAAAGTTGCCGCTGCCCCCGGGTGCTAGGGCCAATTCGAGAACGTCATAGAGACTCCCCTGCACCGTCCCGGCCGGCCGGCACCTCTCGTCTCGGTGGGCGCCATCATTCGGCAAACTCTAGAAAACAAAACCCGCATCACTTACCCCAGCCCAAAGCCCTCATTTCATCCATTCAAGGCAGACCCACTCATTTCACCCATAGCCAACATATATACATTTTAGCCCACAAGTGAAATTCATTCATTTCAGCCCACATCAATTTCCAGCCACTCATCTCAAAGATCACAAATGCTCGGTTCCTCTTTTGACCGAAGGTTCTTCGGGACAGAACAACAAGACTCAGGAGAGGATAAGCGCAACCACAGAGCCAGCTGCAGCCAACAAAAACCAAAGAGACCCAATACACCTCCCCCAGCATTTCCAAAACCGCCTCAATGCACTGCATTGCCGCAAGCCCCAGAGGATAAGCACAACCCAAGCCACAGCCATTCCACAGCCGGAAGCCACTGGAGCCACCACAAATCCCAGCAAAACACAAGCGCAGCACCTTCGGCCAGAGGCCAGAAGGTGATGAGCGATCAGCGGTAGTGCGAAGCCAGAAGACCAGCGGAGGGAGGCCATCGGCAGCAGAGGACCGAAGAAGCTGAGGAGGGTGGACAACCATCAGGGAGCCGGCAACAACAAGGAGGCAAAAGACAAGACAACGGGACCACTACGAGGCAAGGACTTCCACATCCGGCAAAAGCGACAAGCCACACCTTCGTCCCCGACAACGACAGCGTGCAAGCCACCGCGGTCCCCATCGACCCAACTTTCCTTCTTCAGCCCGACAGCCCAACAAGTAGGTTTCTACCTTCCCTTGTTGCCATTTCTTTCTTCCTTGGGAGCATCCAAGCCAAACCACCCAGAGGAAGGAACCCTCACCATACCAACAGCTACTTCATAGCCACAGCCAAACACATCACCCGAATATTAGCATCAAGACTCAGAACCTTAAGGTATGCCATCAATTGCGGTAGAATAAAGCAAGTAATAGAGGTTTAAAACGAGTAAATAAAATGCATGTAAAATACTAGAGGAGGAAAGCTAGCACCGTAAGCGCCTCTGCGTGGAGGCCGTCATCCAACCCCGGCCGTAAGCCGAGGCGCCGGCCGTCAGAAAGCCGCCATAGCAAAACCACCTCAAGCCGGTGAATCGCCCCATCCACCGAAGGAGGAACCGAGAAGTAGATCCCCAACCAAACCTCCGATCTGGATGGATCCACCCGACCGAGCCGAGAGAGAGGCGCGAGGCGCCATGGCGGGTAGTGGAGAGGGGAGCCGAGGAAGTAGAGGAGGCGGCGCGGCGCGCGAGGAGCCGTGAGAGAGGAGGCGCCATGACCGCGCGAGGAGGCGCAGAGAGAGGCGCGGCGGGTAGGCGCGGTGAAGAAGGGAGCCGGGCAAGAGGAGGAAGCGAGAGGGAGGCGCCGAGTGGGGTGCCGAGAGGAGGCGCGGCATGGAGGCGCCTGAGGAGGCGCAGAGAGTGGGAGCGTGAGGAGGCGTGGAGGCGCGGTGACGGGAGGAAGCCGAGAGGCGCAGGAGGCCAAGAGGTGAAAAGGTGGGGGCGCAGAATGAAGAGGAGGAGGAGCGTCGGTGTAAAGGGAGGAGGCCGGCGTCGGTGGGCGCGTGCGTGAAGCGATGAGTCAAGCGGGCCGTGTGCTTGTGGGGCCAACAAATTAATGCAAGCTCAATAGGACTAGATTTTAGTTATTATTGTTAATCGTTCTATTTATTATTTTCTTGCTTCAACCCGTTGTAAATTAAGTTCTATCGAGATCCCCCTAAGCCTAGTCAGTGAGGCTACCCGATTAGGAGTAAATGAAGAAAGGGGGGGATTATTTCTCTATTTAGTCCCTTTCTAAAATTAGTAGTAAATATTTAGTTTAAGTGTAGTATTAAATACTGCAGAATTCGAGCGATCACTAAGCGGGAGAACAAGGCTGATTTCTAGCAGTTCTGAAATACCCGACATATCAGGCAAGCTCATTCTTCGATCATGCACGTAGCTATGTTCAAAATATGTGTATTTCAAAGAATATGAATAATCCTAGTTAAATGCATAAAAACCATTGTTTTAAAAAGAAATCGAGAATGAAGATGCTATGATGTTATGATAAGTAAGATGAGAAAAGAAAAGAGGAGAAAAAGAAAGAGAGAAAGAAGAAATGAAATGCTCAGTTGTGGTACTGCCTGAGATGAGCAGCAGCCCACAAGCAGAGATGTATTTGGTGGGTAAAGAGGTTTAGGGAAAGGATGCAGAGAGGCTAGGCGGACCTCTTTACATAGGGCTATGATGTAAGGACTTACCCGCTTTCACTCGGATAGGGACCGTATTACCGTGCCAACCAATTTTCCGTTTTGGACGGGCGGAAAATAGTATCCTATTACGTTAATCTAATCCACCACATTGGGTAAGTATTTATGTGTGAGTAAGAAATGGATGAAGCTCAGAACCAGGGAGCCCGGAAATGAGTAAGTCCCGCACGCTATAGCGTTAAGTGGAGTGTTGGACCGGAGCCGGTCCAACCAAACACTATTGAAGTCGGTGGAGCCCAAGTGAGCGACTTGGTACACCGATGGATAATAGTGGTGGTGGATAAATTAACGTAAGCGGGAAAAGTTTTGTACTCGAATCGGATTCCATACCTAAGGCGGTGTGGAAGAACCTAGCTAAGAAGGTTCGAGTAGCTTTGGGTACAGTGGTACAAGCTGCTGTGATGCTAAGAAAATCATGAATTCATGCCGTTCACGGAATGTGGACTACGTGATCGCTAGGATTGTACCTTCTTGGGTGAAAAATAGAAATTATTTGAGAATTAAAAATGCAAGAATGAATATTTTCATAGTTTAATTTCAGAATAAAGGAGGCTAGAATTTGGACTAAGGACATGAGATCATATCGGTGCATTTATTGCTAATATGCTTGCTTGAAAACCGTGGTACTCACCCTTGCTATTAATCTCCTTTGTTAGACCCTAGTCCGCTCGAGGAGGTATACGAGCGGGATGAAGGGGAAGCGGTGGCGCCGAGTCGTGCGGAGAAGAGGAGGGAGATTATGAGGATCCAAGCGAGGTGGACCCCGTATACTTCGGCTGGGACGACTAGAAGGCCCAGTGGAGTGGGCGGAGGAGCCCTCGGGTATTAGTCTTACTTTTGCTATAAGTGGCACTTTTGTAATACTGCATCAGAGGCCATGTGGCCGCGTTCTTTGTACTAAAATCTACAGATCTATGTTATTGTTCGATGCGCTACTCTGGTAAAGGGTTACCATTTGCCGGAGCAGTGTTCTACTGATCAGGCAAATAGTAAACCGTTTGTCCCATGCAGTTATCCGGCTCTGAGAGGATAATAATGCGTGGGGCGTCACAAAGTTCTTTGCGAAGTGGAAACTGTAAGTTTTCTTTCTTAATATGTACGCCCAGGCACAATTTCCCCCCTATTTTATGTAATTAAGCAGCAGCAGCTAGATTATCATCAATTCATTTTGTGCTTATTAGGATAAAGCCACCGTGGAGATGGAAAGCATGGAGGAAGGCTACCTTACTAAGATTATCCATGGAGATGGTGCAAAAGAGATTAAAGTTGGCGAGGTACATATTTCCTGATGCAAGGGGACACTTTTTCCCACCATCTCTAACATAGTTGTTGGCCTTTTGCTAATGCCCATATATTGTGCTGATATCATCTTGAATTGCTTTTAATTTTAAATCATGTTACTTATTAATTAGATTATTGCCATAACTGTCGAAGAAGAGGACATCGAGAAATTCAAGGATTATAAGGCTCCATCCTCTGGTGCATCTGCAGCTCCAGCTGAATCGAAGCCCCAATCTGAGTCCACGGAACCAAAAGAGGAGGAGAAAGAGCTTTCAAGGTTCCTGAGCCAAAGGCTACAAAGACTGAAGAATCTTTTCATTCAGAGGATCGCATATTCTCCGGTCCTCTCGCCAGAAAATTGGCAGAAGACAACAATGTAAACATCTAACATTTCAGCTATCCAAACAGTTAATAAGGAATCCAGTTTTTGAACTTTGAAACTGTGTTCCCCAAACAGGTACCGCTCTCAAGCATAAAAGGTACTGGTCCAGATGGGCGTATTTTGAAGGCTGACATTGAAGATTACTTGTGTATGTTCTGTTTTGTATTTTCATTCTTGCTACTGGAAAAAATATCACTCCTGATGGCGGGTTTACGATACTGCTCTAAAAGGGCAAGATCAAAGCATGATTAGCATGAATGACGATAATTTTAGTTATGCAAGTAGAAAAGGGGGATTCAATCATCTAATGATGTTATAGTGTGCTTAATGGAGCTTCTGTAGCCAAGGGTGCCAAGAAGGAAGCTGCAGCAGCTCCTGGACTAGGCTATGTGGATATTCCAAATACACAAATAAGGAAGGTAAAATCATTGCCATGGAATTCTTCCAAGGTATCTGTTGCTTATGGTATTCTACTGGGGAAATTTTACCATCCTTGAGGGGGAAGAGGTACCAAATTTGAGCCGTTGATCACACTGATTGAACGGCTGAGATTTGGCAGTACCTAGTGGTACTGGACGCGAGGTACCAAGAGGTACCAAATTTTGAGCCGTTGATTACACTGATTGAACGGCTGGATCTAATTTGGTACCTCTTGGTACCTTGTACCTCTTGGTACCTCCTCAAGGATAGGAAAACTGCTCATTCTACTGCCCTTAACAGATTCTAATTTTATTGTCCTCAGGTTACTGCAAACCGCTTGCTGCACTCTAAGCAAACCATTCCTCACTACTATCTGACAGTTGATACTCGTGTTGACAAACTTATTAAGTATGTTTTCATGCTAAACTTTCTTCAAACATTTTAGTGTTTTATCTACACGTACTGAAAAACATTTGATGAAGGGAAATTTTACCATCCTTGAGGGGGAAGAGGTACCAAATTTGAGCCGTTGATCACACTGATCGAACGGCTGAGATTTGGCAGTACCTAGTGGTACCGGATGCGAGGTACCAAGAGGTACCGAATTTTGAGCCATTGATCACACTGATTGAACGGCTGGATCTAATTTGGTACCTCTTGGTACCTCCTCAAGGATAGGAAAACTGCTCTTTGATGAATCATTTGCTCAATTAATTTTTAGATGGATTGTTTACTCTTTAATTTTGGGAAAATTAGCATCGTTTATTTTAATTGCACCATTATTTTCTAGAAGGGTTCTTTCACGAAAAGTTCATTACTTATTTCTGTTCCAGGTTGCGGAGTGCATTGAATCCTCTGCAGGCTGCAGCATTGGCACTATTATTTATTATTGTTAAATATGCAGGCTGCAGCATTGGCACTTCGTAAGGTTCCTGAGTGTAACAGCTCATGGATGAATGATTTTATTCGCCAGTAAGGTATGGATATGGATCATTAAAACTAGGAGCTTCATTTTTATTACTCAGAATGTGATGTATTTCATCCATTTCTCATGCAGGTATCACAATGTGAACATTAACGTTGCTGTAGAAACTGAGTCAAATTTGGATGCTATGCTTTGCAGGGTGGCACTTTCACTGTGTCAAATTTGGGAGGTCCTTTTGGAATTAAGCAGTTCTGTGCCATCGTAAATCCTCCCCAATCAGCAATTTTGGCTATTGGCTCTGGTAACATGTTGCCTAATAATTGCACTGTTGGATCTGCTGATATATCACCTTATAGTTGCAATGTAGATAGCTAAGATAAGTGAGAGTAGTCTTTTGCCTTAGTTTCTGTTTGTCCTGAAAAGCATGTTCCCCGGTTCCACTATTATGGTGTTGGTAGCACTTGAAGCTCCGGAGAATGGAATTTTGGCTGTGCTACACTGCTACTACTGGCAGTGTCAGATTTTTTTCCACTGCACATCAACAATACATTGTAACCCTGCGCATGATCTTGATTCTGTAAATGCTCAAATACTGGGCAGTGGTTGTTTAGTTGCCAAATAGAACATTGAGAATGGAACCTTAACATAGGTTGCGTTTTTGTTTCAGTACTCTCTTCTCAGATATGCATATCTGGCCCGCTAGAAACCATTTTGTTATGTTGCTCACTCTGTTACTTACCATGGTTGGGAACTTATTTGGGGCAGCTGAGAAGAGGGTGGTCCCTGGAGCTGAGGGTCAGTATGATGTTGGTTCATTCATGTCAGCTACGCTAAGCTGCGACCACCGTGTCATTGATGGTACTTTCTATTCTAGCTCTGGAGCTGTGTTCTTGTCATCCCTTATCTAGGGGAATCGGATGCATCACGTTTTAATCGGCCTATACTGCCCTACGTGTTCTGTAGTGATCTTTAATTTGCTTTGCAAGTGTAATCTGCTTACATCCGATCGGATGCGATGCAACCTTCATTTGCTGTGTTCTTATCTGGAGCCTCCATTAGCCTGCGCTTTGGCTGAATTCGATGCATTCAATTGAATGATTATCTGGAGGCAGCACATATCATTTGATCCATGGGCCCTGTGATGGCTACTGGCAATCACTTGCTTGGTTGTACTTTAAGATCTAAGCTAAATTACATTGATAGTGACCGAAGTGCCTTAGATCTTTGCTGATACAGTAGTTTGCCAATTCTGATCGCTTCAAAACATTATACAGTAATAACGCGTCATCAAGGATTACCACTGGATCCAAAGTGCTAATGCAAAGGAACAGTAACAATAATAAACAGTCTGAAGAATTTTCATGTGGATAGATGCCTGCTGTGCTGTGCTACCAATCTGTGCCTAAAAGGTCATTCCAAGATCCTACTATGCTCGAGCTTGAGCACTGCAAAATACCTTTCCTAGGCAGCAAGAGGCTGTAAAGCAGTCTCAGTCATCTTAAGGCCCTTCGTCGTGAGGATAATTCGCCTGCAAAGCGTCAGAATTCACAAGCAACGGAGATGCTTCTTTGGGGAGCATAGGAAGAAACAGTAGCTAGCTCACCTGGATTTGCGGTTCATTATGGCAGCATGGGCTTAAGCTATTGTTCACGCTTCAACAGTGCTTATGGATGTTTAGTTAGAACCTTACTCTGAGTCCACACAAATTTTGGCATCCGATGAACTGGTGTGTGGTCCTAAGAGCTGCTTCGGAGGTCATAATCCTCAATCAAGAAACGGCAGGCAGTGGTCCTAATCGATTATATCTATCTATCAGCGAAAGGTCAAACAAAAATATGGTCCATGATATGATGTTCTTTTCCTCCTCCTGTTCTGATTGAGCTATTAATGAATCAGTTGAATTGGGAGGAATAAACTTTTGCTGGCTTGTCACATTGGAGAGCACGTTGATATTTTTCATATATATAGGACGTTGAAATGGGGGCACTATAGTGTCTGGACACCAAGCCTTTCTGTCGTTGGATTACTTTTAGGTTCGTGCAAGGGCAATGATATATAATATATCAGGCAAACCCGTTAGCATTCATTAATTCGAAAAAGCGTCGATTTGGAAAGGAAGACAATCATGGATGAAAAGTCGTAATCATGAATGAAAAGTCTCAATCATAGAGGCTAGACACCATGGTGCCCATGGTTGATTGATGTCCTTTTGAATTAATGAATGTTAATAGAATTACTCGATACATATATATATATATATATATATATATATATATATATATATATATATATATATATATATATATATATATATATATAGGAAAATACTTTTACTCCTGTGTAATTACACCCACCTCTAATATACCACCTAAACAAACTTGAAATACTCCTTTATCACTTTAGGTATACTGATACACTAATTATAAGATATTCTAATGTGAACCACATGAAAAAATTGCAAGGGAGTCCATAGTTTTTAACGTATTTTGTAAATACATTTATATACGTACATAAAAAGGAGTATGTTGAAAAAAATGTACATACTACCTCTGAAAAATTGTTCATACCACCTATATAGTCTTAAATACTCATATACTACATGTACATACTCCTCGTTACGCAAGATACTCCCTACATTGTGAGATACGATATAGGGTGTAATTACACCAGTGTAGAAAAATATATATATATATATATATATATATATATATATATATATATATATATATATATATATATATATATATATATATATATCATTACACTTGCACGCATCTAAAAACTATCTAAAGGTAAAGAGGCTTGGTGCCCACACACCATGGTGCTCTATTTCAATGTCCTATATATAAATAGATAGATACGTTATAGGAAGTAACTCTCTCTCTCTCTCTCTCTCTCTCTCTCTATATATATATATATATATATATATATATATATATATATATATATATATATATATATATATATGACGCTGAAATAGGACACTAGGGTGCCTGAGCACCAAGCCTCTCTGCGTTTAGATTGCTTTTAGATACGTGCAAGTGCAATGATATATAATTATAAATGGAAAGTCTCAATCATGGATGGAAAGTCTTAATCATGGAGCCTGGGCACCATGGTGCCCCTGTTATTTATACTATATATATACCATGGTGTCTGAGCACCAAGCCTCCCTGCTTTTAGATGCGTGCAAGTGCAATGATATATAATATATCAGAATGAAAAGTCTTAATCATAGATAGAAAGTCTTAATCATGGACGGAAAATCTCAATCATGTAGTCTGGGCACCATGGTGCCTCTCTACCTTTAGATTGCTTTTCCGAATTAATGAATGTTAACGGGTTTGCCTGATATATTATATATCATTGCACTTGCACGGATCTAAAAGTAATTCAAAAACAGAAAGGTTTAGTGTCCATACACCATGGTGCCCCATTTCAATGTCCTATATAGTAAAAAAGCGAGTGCTCCTTAGTGTCCGGACACCGTAGTCTAAAATAGGTATAATAGGTATGTATTATGTACGAAAAATTTTGAAATTTCTTGGATATTAAGTTTAACTAGTTTACTAACTAGTTCAAACAAATTTGAACTAAATTTCGAAATGTAGTTACCTTTTTGATGATAATTTGATTATAAGTATAAACTAATTATATATAAATCAGCAAAGTATGCCATCTAAATTTGTTCAAAACTTTGAATTTGAGTGTATTTTTTAAACTTATACGTTTCATTTGAATTGTTATAGATGAGTATATACCTTAAAACTGATATTTTTAAAAATATACCCGAATTTAGATGAAATTGATGCATTTGAAATCATGGTGTCTGGGCACCATGGTGTCCTATTATTTATATATATATATTCTTTTCTACTCTGAGTGTAGTCACTTCCTATGACGTATCTCTCAAAATAGTGAGCATCTAGCGCAATAGAGGGTATGTACATGTAGTATATGAGTATATAAGGCTATCTATATGGTATGTATATTTTTAAGGGGGTATATATAGTTTTTTAAACATACTCTTTTTTATGTACAAATATAAATGTATTAGCAAAATGTGCCAAAAACTATGTGCTCTCTCTTGCAATTTTTTCATGCGATTGGCATTTTAGTATATTAGAATTAGTATATAAGTATACTTAAGATGATAAAAGAGTATATTAAATTTGTTTAGGTGGTATATCATACGTAGAAGTAACTACACCTGCGAGTAGAATGTATTTTTGACACACACACACACACTATTCTACATCTATTCTACGTTCCATCACCTTCCATGAGTCAAAACCTACATCCTACCTTGGTCAAAGAAAATATACCATCTCCCACCTTTGTGAACCCTTATGTGGCTCTACACCTATCTTTTTCATGCTTAGACAATGCAATAATTGACTGGTTTAGATACAGTAAATCCAAACTTTCGGTGTAGTAATCGTTTTTTACAGAGTTAAAACATATTCATCATAAATATCTTTTTGTTAGCACACTTTTTCTAGCAAAATGCTTCAAGCGGACTGTAAATAGAATAAATGATTTAGGAGATAGTGTCGTTTAAAGTTTGCAATCAACCCACGTTTCTAGATCCACCCAACCCCTCTGTGCTCAGCATGGCACTGAATCTTCGATAAAGACGCGGTAAAGGCATAAGGAGTACAATAATACTAAGTGTGATAGTGTCTATGATGTAAATTTACAGTAAATGAACAAGAAGATCGTAGTAATTTTCTCAAAAAAAAAAAGAAGACTACAGTAAATCTTTTGTAGTGCTCTAATAAAAGCACAAAAGGGTGGTTGCAAATCTGCTGTATAGGTTTATTAAAGATCACGGTAAATATATACTAAGTTGTGGTCACCGATTTAAGAGAACAGACAAGACACAAGGCATGCATTTCAACTGCATCATGTGGTTAAGCTCACCTAATGCTATTTTCTGCAGAAAAAAACCAACAAGTTCACCTAATACACACACACATATACCTGATAGAGTGTGGAGGGGCCAAGTGAAATAAAAAATTAAGGTCTGCATGTGATGGGGGGCGAAGTCCATGTGCCACCAAATGATTCATGCCTAAACACAATAGATATAATACACCATAAGAAATAATTGATACACAAGTGTTGAAGTTTTCAAAAGCAGGGTGTACAAAAGAGAGGACAGCAGGCTAAGGAACTGCTTTGGCTATAATACAAACAATTGAGGCAAGGAATTTTGGTTAAGATATCTCATGCCTTCCAGGGCAGAACATGAATGATATCTCAAACCTCACTTGTGTAGACATACACAGTACTAGTAGTGCTATAGTGAAAGATGAGGAGAGGCAGATCCAACAATACAAATCAAAGTGTCCCATGAAAAGTTGATCAAAACTTGCAACAATCGTCAGGATTCAGGAAAGGTTCACAACTCTCAACTGCAGTACAAATTGCTCAAAGGTGAACAAATAGCCCTTCATTTATGCATCCGAGTACAAAAGGTAAAATTGTATTATGATAATGAAAGGCACCACTACCACCAGTGATGATTGATGAGTGATGACCCAAAAGAATTTCATACAAGTCTACAGGTACAGGCAAATCAGCTTCAGCATTCACTGATACGTCAATTTAGGGTAAAAAGGAATCACCTTTAATCCCCTTGAAGATTGTAGCTCTGAAGCATTTTACATTTTAGGATGTATATTAGTCATCACTCTACCATAATCCACTGTAACTCTGGATAGGTCTGGCTACACATTTTGCAGATTATGGACCGCATACCCAACAAATGCGAGAGTAGTCCTAACAATTGACGTAGCAACTGCAAGCAAAAGACTAGATGTCCGAGTGACAGTACCATCTCATTTGACATTTGAAAAAATATGTTACTAATGGTGGTGCTCATATTGGGCTTAAAAACCCTGGCTTATATAGCTTATTTTACACTGTAACGACTAAAAACACATTGCAGACGCTGACAGGTTTTTCAGCGTAATTAAATTTAAAAAATGAAAAATAAAAAAGTTATATCATCACAGACAATGAAAAAGATAAGGGGAAAAAAGATAAAAAAAAAATCTAAAAATACCATATCCTCCCCCCAAAAAAAAGAAAGTAAGAAGCTGGAAGTCACAAGCAAAAGCTCTAATATGCCGGGCTATATAAGTTTGTGCCTTTTCGAAAGTTCCTTAAATGGCTACTGAAACAAGCAACAAGATTGGCGTATGCTCATAATTAAAGGTCAGTGTCATCTCACAGATGACGACGCTTCAACAGAAACATTTCCTTGTTTACTAGTAGGTATGAGGATGCATACATGTTACCCTTCACTTCAGTGTTTGTGCTGGTAGAAAAAAGAAAAAACAGCATTCATGCACTACAGTTCCACTACCATGGCATCTCAACAACCCTACATCGTGCTAATGAGGGCAATGTGTAGTAAATTGCAGTTCCAACTGAAGAAAAACAAGAGAATTAATTCTTCAAGAGAAACAAGGATGCAACATGTAATCCTGGTGAGTGAAAGATGGATTAGTACAATGGCATTCTGCTCAGTTCGGTTGAAAAAATGTGGTTTATGGCTGAAATTATACTGTAACTGATGGTGGTTTATTTGACGTAATTAAATTTTAAAAAATTTAAAAATAGGAAAAACAGGTTAGTCCATCACGGACAATACAAATAAATACGGAAAAAAATCAGTAAAAAAGCTCGAAAAATAAAAAAACGAAATTTAGAAATAGTGAAAAATAAACCGGAAACTAGAAGCTTCAGCCGAAATGAGCGGCGCCATCTCACTTGTTAATAAAGGCCCATCACATTCATATCGACTGTTCATTGTTGCTGTCCTCTCCAAAAACTAGAGAAAAAAAACCTGCGATAAGTAGAAAAGTCCAATAATTCAGCACACCTTAATTGTAAGCTGAATGATACAAACCATAACAGTGCACATGCTGATTGCTAGATTTGGAGCTCAAAGGCTATAAAAAAACCTCTCCATTGCTTGCCATTAGCACAAGCTACTAATTTTAAAAATACTCAACTGAGCCATGTACAATTATCTAAATTGACTCGAAGAACCTTAATTGACTCGGAGGAGGAGGGGAGAAAAACCATTACTACTGATCTCTAATATGACTTGCACAAATACACGTATGCGCACACAGATCGACAATATGAACAATTAATCACAAGCTTGGGGGTTAACACTCTTCAGCATTTCCAATTTTCCGTTGTTCATACATCATACCAATTGTACAACCTTGACATGGAGCAAGAATTCTCCTAGGCAATAATGCCATTATCCAGTCGCTAGTTTATATCACAAAACAAGTTTGACTACTACTTGAGAAGATTCAAGGTTTGGAAAGATGAACAATCTACTGCAACTGTACCAGGCTGCTCAGGTTTTGCAACCCAGCATAACAAGAGGAGGAAGGAGGCCATGCCGGCCTCGACGTTCAGCACCGCCAAGCTGACACCGACACGAGCTCCGACCGCTGCCACCACAGTGCTAGCGCCGTCTGGCGCTTCTCGACATGGAAACCATGGTTGGCCGTGCGCCTGAGCAGGCATTCGGCCTGGGCCTCCGCCGCATTGCTGAGCTGCAGCGGCGCAAACCCGGCGGACGCAAACATGGACTGCCATGGGGGCAGCTTGTCGCCAAGCACTAGGCGCTCGGCCCGCGGCCGCAGAATGAACTGCTCGATCTTGGTCACCACGTCCGGCGAGGCGCCCGCTGCGTCCAGCGACTCAAGAAGCGCGGCGCAAGACCGCAAGAGGTTGAGGGCGTGATGCGGGAGCGGCAAGTCGCCGCGGTCGCATCCGTGGTCGACGCACACGAGAATGGTGGGACGGAGCTGCTTGACGACACGGAGAGACGCAGGCGCCGGGGAGAAGGTTCCTGCGCCAATTGGGAGATGGACGGCGACGGCTTCGTCGGGCGCCGCCGACAAGCCCATGGGCGGGGACGGATCGAAGGGGTCGAACACAATGGCATTGAATTCGAACGGGATGCCGAGCTCCACGGCGAAGCGCGTCAAGCTCTCGTGGGTGAGGTGGAGCTCGAGGGGGTGCCTTGACCCCGGCGAGACCAATGCCGTCACCTTCAGGGTCGGCGGCGGCAGCGGCGCAGCAGTGCGGCGCCACTGGTGCGCGAGCTCCTGCATGAGCGGCGGCCACTGGCCACCGAAGCCGACGTCGAAGTCAACCACGTGGACGCGGCGCGCGCCACCGAGCGCGTCGAGGAAGGCCTGCGTGGACGTAAAGCTGGCGAACTGGACGGTCGGGGACGCGTCTGATAGGGCCTTGTGCGCGGCGAGCTTTAGGGCGACGTCGAGCGGTGAGGAGACGGATCCCGCGGGCGGTAGGGCGGTGGGCGGGAGCAGGCGCATGAGCGCGTCCCGGAGGTGAGCGGCAGCGCGGAGGAGAGGAGGGTGCCCCGGCGGCGGCGGCGATGGGAGCCGATGATTGAGCCGCGCCAATATCCCGCGCGCGCCAGTGGAGTCCCCGGCGTCGGCGCGGCGCGCCACCTCGAGGAGCTCATCCACTGCCGTTTGAGGGTCGAGATCCTCGGCGGTGGCGGCGGAGACGGGGAGCGGCTGCGCTGGGAGTTGCGGCGGGAGCTGCGGCAGCGAGAACGCCTCGACGGCCGCGGGTTCCTGGTGCGGCGGCGGTGGCAAGAAGGGGTCAAAGGCGGGGCCTTTGAAGCCGAAGGCGTCGCCGTCGCCGTCGGCGTAGCCGGCGTCCATGATCCAGCGGAGGAAGGAGCTGTGTTGGGGCTGCGCGGCTGGCGCGGCCATGTCGCCGGAGAGGACGGCCTCCCAGTCCTCGGCGCTGATGGGGGGCGGCTCCGGCGCCGCCGAGGAGTAGGAGGAGGCGGCGCCGCCGAGGGAGGAGGAGGTGGGCGGGCTGGGGCTGCGGTTGTAGAGGACGGAGGTGGGCTCCGGCGACATGTTGAGGCGCTTGGCCGCGGCAAAGACGGCTCCTGGGGCGCGGGCGTCGTGGTCCAGGTCCAGCTCGAGCTCTAGCTCTAGCTTGGGGTGGAGATCGCAGGACATGGTGAGCGCGCTGATCATAAGAGGAGGAGGCTCCAGCGCGGAGGTGGCAGCCGGAGCCGGAGCAGGAGGAGAGCGGTGGGTGTACGTATATGTGCCTGCCTGCGCGTAGGCTGTGGGGTGTTGGCGTGTTGGAGGAGAGGTTGCCTTGCCCTTGCCTGAGAGATGATGCCAGGGAGAGGGAGGTGGTGGTGGTGGTGTACTGTTTGTTGGGAGCCTTCACTGTTGCCCTGCTCCTTTACGACTTGCCTTGATTTTTCTTCTTTCTCCGGAGCATTTCCCATCCTCTCCTTTCTCTCTCCTCCTGGCCGTGCCGTGCCGCGCCGCGGATGAGAGAGAGAGAGAGAGAGAGAGGGTGAATGCCTGCCTCCTCCCTCGTCGTCCAACGATTTCAGGTACTGCAACAGTACGGTGACGCGAGTACGTGCTAATTGCAAGTCTACTGGTAATTACTAGTTAGATTCTGCAGCCATGTTCATGTTACACGCGACGGCTGCGGAACAACGAAGTAAACAAGATCAATTGCAGAGAGACACGAGATTTTAACGTGGAAAACCCTCTCAATGCGAGAGGGAAAAAACCACGAGCGCCAGCCAGCAACAATCTTCACTATATCGGGGTGAGGTTACAATGCCGGGGATTTACAACTCTCATCTCATATCCCAAACGGCGGCTTACAGGAGATATATATAACAGGGAAACCCTAATTCGACTAGAAAGCTGGCCTAATGAATAGAATTTGGATCACAAATCAACAGTTCACACCCACGTGACTTTTTTCTAAGGTAAATATCTGAACTGAAAACCACGACGATACAAGATAACAACCGCGGACCAGACAAATGCGCAAGATTAAAGCAAAAAACTACAACTTTGCCTTTAGCTACGCGGAGAGCCCGAAGCTTGGTGAGGACGGCGATGAACAGATATCTTCTCGCAGGTGATGTCGGTGGCAGACGTGCTGTACAAGCGTAACGAAAGAGCAGAGAACACGGTGGCGAGAATGGTAGCACAAGCGTATGCATGCAGGTGCTTGAGCCAAACCAACCATGCATGCATGTACCTACTCTACTGCCGTCCGGGGAAATTAATGAAATGGTCAGATCTGCCCTGCAGTATACTCCAGCTAGGGTCGGTTTCCATTAGAGAGAGAGATCCATGGCCGGGTGCAGTGTATGTACGTACACAATCACCTGTGCATATATATATATATATATATATATATATATATATATATATATATATATATATATATATATATATATATATATATATATATATATGCATATGCAACGCCGACCTGCACGTACCTGGCTGAAGTTTATCATCTGTGTGTCTAGGGCGCGAGAATTGGATGTTAATTGGTTGACGTTTGGTCGAAATTAACTGAGCGACTCACTCCAGTACTGCTAATTTCGATGGACTTTTCCTTGCAGTCAATAATGTACAGCGCTAGACCATGACCTAGCCTGATGCATGCATGAGCAGAAATCTGACATGTACGAGTAGTAGCACAAATCGTAAACGCTTTGTTAAGACCTGAGTAGTACGTAATCCTGCCTCCGTCCGTAACAGTAACTCTTCGTTTGGCTCTGCTCTGCTCTGATAAGACGGGGGCGACTTTTCGACGGGAGATCACCGGCTTGCCAATCAAGGCGAACCAGGGGGCCCCTACCACCGCCCGTCCGTGGGTGCCCCAGCCAGCACCCTCAGCCCAACCAAGCTCCTCTTCTTCAGCCTCCTTCTCTTCTTGTCAATGCTCACGATAACGTCCACGGTCTACCATCACTGTAAGATCATTCCACAGCCTCGCCCCAAGCAGCCGGAGGAGCCGACGTGCCAACCGGGGCTGGCCTTCCCGGCATACGTGCTGCCTTGGTGCTAGGCATACCTGAAGCACAAGTGCATCAGCGAGTGGGTGGTGGAGCCGGTTCAACAGGAGTGTTGTCGGCAGCTCGCCAACATGTACAAGGAGCTCAGTATCAAACCAGAGAGAGAGAGATAGTTTAGTTACGGCTTATGCACCCTATGCGGCAGTACATCGGCTCCTCGTATATCAGGTGGTGATCGGTTCGGCTGAAAAGCTCATGGCCTATGGCTGAAAAGCAGTTTTCGTCACCTCAATGCTAAGGTAAAATGGAGGTCACCAAGATCCTTGAGGGCAAAGTCATGTTGAAGTTAACGTAATTGATGATAATGCTGTAGATGTGGTGCAAGGTTCTCCACGACAGATTCCCTCATGATCCGCTGATCGGGATGGTAAGAACGCTTCTCCATCACCCGGAGGAGTCGAAAATAACAGAATTGGTGTATGTCGATCATCTTAACCCACAAGCAAGTTGGTTCTCAAGTTTTCGATATTTGCTAGTTTTTAATGCAACCTTACATAATTTGAGGAAATATTAGAACTTTGGCGAAAATCCATGTGATCTTTACATGGAATAGGTTAATAAAACCCTCAGTAAGGTGTGTGCAAAGTTTCTAATTATTTGGACATGGATTTTGAAGTTTGCACCGAATTTGGAGTTGGTTTGGGCCGATTTTCTATTTTGGAAACAAGGGAGCGGTCGAACCGCTCTAGGCTCGATCAGACTGGCGGTTCGGCCGATTAGATTGTCTATCGATCAGACCCATCCCCAGTGACGGTCAAACAAGTTAGGTGCTGAATTTGTGAGATCTTGCTGTTTTGTTGTTGTTGTTGTTGTTTGGATTTACTCTCTATGTTGCTGTTTGGATTCGGAGTGGAATGGTAAGGAGAATCTGCTAGTACCAGTTCTTCTGTTCTGAATCTATGGACAAGTTAAAAAAGCATCATTCACTCTCTATGTTGCCATTGCCGGTTGTACAGTATCATACTTAGGCCATGTTCTTTTTTGCTTTTTTTGGTGGATTTTGGCTATTACTTCTTCGAAAACTAATACAAAGAGAGCAGTTTTTCAAAATCGCTTCTCCAAACAGCTTTTTAAACTTAAAATTATGTGTGTCATGTACGTCAGCATCTCAAAAAACAAAGATAAAAACTATCGGCCGTAGCTAAAAGCCATGAAGCGCAGTCCAAAAGATCGTAACAGCCCAGAGAGGGCCACAAGCCGCAGCTAAATCTGTGTCGTCGAGCTCATAAAAATGGACATACCATTCCATTTGTTCGGAGTCTGTACGAAGAAGATATCAAGCTATAAAGATGGCCCCGGTCGTGACCAAAGAGATGGCCGAGTAGACAAATAATAAGGATGCATGTACGTAGGCCTGTTGGTAATCCTAATGGGCTGGCCGGCCCAACAGCTACAACAAGTGCCGGAAGAACTTTAGGGGGTACCGAAATTGCTTTGCTTTGATAGGAGAACTTTGGGCCTGTGAATGAGTACACGAGAGCCCCAAATTAATAGGGAAATTCCATGACATGAGAGCAGATCAAGGTGGTGATCGGTTCGGCTGAAAAGCTCGTGGCTTATGGCTGAAAACACTGTAGCTGACAGAGGCTTATTTAGCATAATTAAATTTAAAAAAATTTAAAAATAAAAAAATATGTTAGCCCATTACGTATAATACAAACAAATACGGGAAAAAAAGAACCGGCAAAAAAGCTCAACAAAAAGCCAAAAGTTCAGAAAAAGACGAAACTTATGAATAGTGAAAAATAAGCCAGAAGCCGAAACCGAGTTGATCAGGGCCATAAGTGCCTGGATCCAAACTCGTGTATAGTACCTGTTGTTTCCTCTATTACGCTGTGGATTTCCATGGTAAATCAAGTGTAAGGGCATCCCTCTAAATGAAATCCAAGTTTCTCTAGAGTAGAGGCATCTAAGCATTCGTTTTGATTTTATGATTACTGAACCTACACTGCCCCCAAACTCTTGTAAGGCTTTGTTTGGATTGGAGTATATTGAAGGCGAATGCAGTGATAGAAATGAAAAACTATGCTTGCGTGCGATCTCGTAGCTTTCCGTTATCCTGCCTTTGTCCCTTTGTAGGAGATTGGGAAGTCAAACTTGGAGGAAAATCTATGCTTGAGGAACTAGAGGGGATGCTGGAGATTGTGGACCCGCATCCACCAGGGAGGCAGAGGTCGCTGAGCCGCAGGAAGTTTGATCTTCGGCAGGGTGGAGCGATCTCAGACGAGAAGATGGCTGGCCGGCCGGCGTGAACAACGCTGTCAGAATCATCGAGGAGGGCAAGTATGTTGGATGTTAAATCTTGTATGCATGCATTTAGGTAGTGGTTTACTATTTCAGTTTTTGCATGCGTGCAGTTTTCAGTTTCTGCATTTAGGGGGAGCCATGAAGCTTCAGTTTTCTTCTGTTTGCACGCAGCTTCATTTTTCCGTTGCTTTGAGTCATTGCGTTTCAGTTTTCTGCATGGCTTCAGTTTGCTGTTTCTGCATGGTAGTGGGCAGTTTCTCCATGCATTTAGTGTTTGCATTGTTACATTGTATCTTTGCTTTAAAAGGAGATAAGAAACAAGAAAATGCTGAATCTTCACAGCAGCACAAAAATCTCTCTCGTGTTCCAAGTGATCGCGTGTGTTCACGTTTGAGTTCGTCTCTTCCAGCTCGGGTCCTCACCGGCAAAGCTCACCGGGGATTCTGACATTTGGTATCAGAGCGGGGTTCAAGGCTTGGACTCAAGATCGTGCACTGGAGAGCGTGTTCATGCCTCGAGGCTGCACACACTCTCCACGCCGGCGGTCGGCGTCACCGCCCGTGCGCACTCCAGGAGGTTCCGGCGGCCGCGCCTCGGGCAGCGGCGGGAACGACCGTGGGCTGGTTATACACCGCGTGGTCAGGGAGGTGGGAGGCTTGGCTAATTACCCTTTGCTGACGAAGTCGAACTACAACGATTGGTCGCTGTTGATGAAGATCAAGCTGCAAGCTCGCTGCCTGTGGGACGCCATCGAGCCAGGCGGTGTCGAGCTCCACGAAGACAGGATGGCGTTGGACGCCATTTGCAGCGCTGTCCCACCCGAGATGATCTCGACGCTGGCGACCAAGGAGTCGGCCCAGGAGGCGTGGAACTGCATCAAGACAATGCGGGTCGGCGACGATCGCATCCACAAAGCTAGTGCGCAGAAGGTGCGCACGGAGTACGAGTCCATCGCGTTCCGCGACGGTGAGTCCGTGGAGGACTTCACCATGCGACTCACCGCCATCGTCAACCAGCTCGCCATCCTCGGCGATCCCGAACCTGCAGACAAAGTCGTCGCAAAGTACCTACGTGTCGCTCGCCCCAGGTTCACCCAGCTTGTTCTCTCCATTGAAACGCCGCTTGACATCTCCACGCTATCATTGGAGGAGGTGACCGGCAGGCTCAAGGCGGCGGAGGACACTAAGCAGCCTTTGTCCTCGCCTTCCCCGAGCGCTGGAGGCAAGCTTTATCTCACCGAGGAGGAGTGGCTTGAGCGCTACAAGAAGAAGGAGCAAGCTGGCTTCCGCGGCGCTGGCGGCTTGAGCAATCGAGTCAAGCGCCGGGGCAGAAGAGGACGAAGTCGCGGCGGAGGGAGCTCGGAAGGAGCTGGGTCTGCGTCGAACCGGAACGGCGACAAATGCCGGAACTGCGGAAAAATCGGCCACTGGGCCAAGGAATGCGCTCCAAGCCCAGAAATGAGGAACAGACTCATGTGGCCCAAGACGACGAACCCACGTTGCTCCTTCTTGAGACTAACGCCACTGTCCCGACCGTATTGTCGTCGTCGCCCTGCGATTCTCCACCCGATGGAGAGCGCGAGCAATCCAGCCGAGGCGCGGCGACTCTGGTCTCGTCGCGGCCACCACCCACTATGACTGTGCCACCTTGTTTAGTGGATTCTGACAAAGTAATCGGCACCACCTTGTTTAGTGGATGGATAGCATGCCTGATGGGGCTTGTAGCACTGCATCGTCTATGAGAACTACCGATTTTATTTCCGGTATCTAGGGAACTTATTGATATTGTGCACCGTTAATCGGGATGTCGCTGTGCTAGTTGTATGATCCGTCTTTTGCTTTGGAGTTGTTGTATGCTGTTGTTAAACTACCAGATATCGGTGCTTTAGGATCTCTGTTGGCTGTCGCCCGGATGTTCCATGGAAGAACAAGGTGAGATAAGATTGCACAAGATAGAAAGGCAGTATCACAATCAACATTGCGTTCAAAACTCATCATACGCATCGTGGTTAAGAAGCCGGCATCTAACTCGCCATGGCTGGCATGATCACACCGGCGGTATAGACTCCAGACCGCTTATTCAGAGACTGCAAACGGAGAAGGGAGCGTGCAAAAGCGCCAACTTATTCAGAGATGGATGGAAATGGAATGCCCATGCAACTAGCAGCGACCGATCGATCCATCCATCACACCTTGCCTCCGTTGATGAGCTTCTCGATGGACTGCAGAGCCTGGATGGCGGCCTGGATGTAGAAGGCGATCGGCCCGGCGATGGGTGCGAGCGGGTTGGCGGCGATCTCCTCCTTGACGTCCTCGTCCACCGACGGCAGCGGCATGGTCGGATCCTCGTCGAACTGCTTGGCCTGCTCCAGGTACTTGTCCATGCGCGGCGTCGCGAAGAGCCGCATGTCCTCGATGTTGCCCCTGGCCGCGAACCGCTGCCGGTCGTGCGACGTCTCCGACGACAGCGCGTAGGGGCGGCCCTGCTTCTCGTAGGTGTCCTGGTTCTTCATGAGCTTGAGCAGCTGCTGCAGCTCGGTCCTGAGCATGTCCACCAACGGGTTGGACTGCTCGATGACATCCTCGAGCGCGTTCTGGGCTTCCACCAGCTTGTCCCGGGCGTCGTCCAGGTTCTTGCCGTCCGCCATGGTCCTCGCCTCCTTGATCATCTTCGCCGTCTGCTGACGGGTCTCCTCCGTCTGCACCTCCGGCGGCTTCTCCTCCTCTGCGACGGCCGTGCCGGTGCGCCGCACTGTCAGCGTCGCAGGAGGCGCATCAAACAGCCTCCCGGAAGTGCTGCATTTAGAAAATTAACCGAATTATTTGATTAAATCGATCAATACAGACGCTCCACATGTATGCTGCTAGTTTTTCTACTACCTGTATGAGTATGTGACCTCGAGGATGTCGGCGCCGCGCTCGCTCTCGATGGCGGGGAGGAGGAGGTCGACGATGACCTTGCGCACTTCCCTGCTGTAGAGGTCGCCGAAGCTGACGGTCACCGAGCCGGCGTCGGCGTCCTGCGTCTGCGGGTAGCTCCCGGCGGTCACCTTCTGTATGGTCGACTCGTCTTCGATGCGTGCCACCGTCAGCTTGAGGTCCTGGACAACGACGGTGAGCAGGCCGGCGAGGCACTGGGAGAAGGCCAAGCTCAAGCCGTCGATGTCCTGGACGACGGAGAACGTCCCTCCCATGCTCTTGTCCGCGACCGCGTGGAGCACCGTGGGGTCATGGTCCGCGCCAAAACCGAACGTGTAGACCGGCACATTGCCGACGGTGACCTGGGCAGCGTTGCCGGTTCTGCTGGCCGTCGGACATGAGCATGATGCCGACGACGCGGCCGCCGCTGACCTTGCGGTCGGCGAGGACCTTGAGGCCGGTCTGGAGGCCGTCGCTGATGTTGGTGTTGCCGCCGGCTTTGAGGCCGCCGATGAGGCCCTGCAGCTCCGGCTGCGAGGTCTCGGTGATCTGGCGTAGCGGGCAGAGCCTGGCGGCGGCCTCGGAGAAGGTGACGATGGAGAGGCGGTCGATGGGGCTGAGCTTCTTGATGACGAACTGCATGGCGGTCTTCATCTTGTCGATCTTCTCCCCCTGCATGCTGCCGCTGACGTCCAGGACGGCCACCAGGTCCAGCCCCGAGCGGTCGCCGGTGGAGTCGCCGCCGGTGAGCTCCAGCATCACCTTCTGGCTGTTCTCCTCGAGCGGCGCCTTGTTGTTGTTCTTGACGACCAGCTGCACTCTCCCGGGCACGATCGGCGTCGGCCTCGGCCCTGCATGCCGCCATGGAAAGTCAACACAGTTCGTTTCAGAGGCCAGCGTTCTTGGTCGGTTCAATGTTAGTTAGTGTTCTCGTCAATTACTGGCTAGCTACTGCAAAACTGTATACTATACGAATCATCTGCAAATTAAGCAAACGCTTGAATTGATGAACCTGAATTTGGAGGTGGAACAATCAGCTCGTCATCGTTGAAGGACATGGTGAGGAGAATAGATTACAGATGTTCTACTTACTTGTGGCTACCTAGCACCTTGCTTCTCCTCTAATGACCAGCTCATCCTCCGTTTTATAGACAGAACATGTATACTAGTACGAATTTTCTTGCGGATTTTCATATACACCTCTTAGAAACTCCAAAATTATCAACAACTACGTCCTACTTTCATCGTCAATGCATAAGGCGGACAGTTGATTATTTGTTTGGGTTCCTTTTTCCCCCCTTTCTTGAGAATTAAGTCGGAGTGGTTTCTCCCCGTTGTTATCTTTTTATCAAGATCACAAGGATATTTGGTCCGAGAAACCGTACGATAAATAGGCTATTTGATCCTAGCTGTGAATCTAAACCATTTGTTTAGATTGAGGAATGGAACCATCTCATCCCTTGTAAGCATACGACTAGTATAAAATAAGAGATTGTGACGTTCGACCAAATTTGATGAGATAATTCTATAATGGACCAACTCATCCTAGGATGAAGTGTAGAACCGGATAGGCAATAGAGAGGGGATGAGTAATGCCATTTGATTTTTCTCTCAAGTATTTACGTATCCTTTTCTTCGATAGCTATAAAGCTATGAAGATTAGGGTTGAAATTCTGCTTGAAATCCGAAGAAATAGAGTCGAACACAACTAAACAGTAGGAAAAACAACGTGATAGAAAATTGACAACATGGTCGAAATTCGACCACCAGTCGGAACTTTAACGTGGTCGGAAATCAACTACCGAACGGAAATCTCCGTAGTCAAAAACTAACAGTACGTCAGAAACCATTGTAGTCGGAAGTTCAATGTGGTAGAAAATTGACAACGTGGTCGAAGTTCGACCACCAGTCGGAACTTTAACGTGGTCGAAAATCAATTATCAAATGGAAATCTCTGTAGTCAAAAACTGACAGTACGTTAGATTCAAGTGTGGACTTATATTATTTTATGTGTATGTGCTAGCCTCCGACCTTTCCGAAGCAATTATTCCTAATTGTGAAATACTAATTGATTAAAATAAATTTTTAGAATGACATACTAATTAGTTATGTCCTACCACTGAAATATGCCATGTTTAATTTGAGGTCATATTCACCTTGATAACTTTAGTAATATTTAAATTACTGTATAAATAATTATAGACCAGTTCACTCAAATCTTGTACTACTAAGTGACTTGACTTTTGGCCATTAGAATTTGTAAAACTAGTACTAGGGTAAGGGGGTCTAGTGGAAAGCCACAAGATGATCTTCGTCCACGACCTTACCCCAGTGTGGAGGCTGGAATGGAAGGATGGTAGTGCTGTTAAGCACGGTGGGGAATATGGTTGGTGTCTCAAGTGAAAATTAAGGACGAGAACCTTATGCTGAATAAAAGACACAGTAATCGCTCAACCACGGGAGTTGACTTATCAATTCTGGTTTAGTAGCTGCTCAGATCAATTGAATCTCTACAGGAGGTGGGAGTGTTGATGATGGGGAGTTAGGTATGCGGAATGGTAAAACCATACCTAACAATGATAGATGTCACTCAGAGCGGGTAGAAGAGTTTAGGGTTAGCGGGTAGAATCTACCGGGTAGAGCCTATATAAAAAATTGAGCAGTGAAACAATCTGGTTTTCTTAACTCTGTCGCAGGAGTTAAGAAATCTTGTGGGTAAAGCTGGGCAACTCTGCAGAGTGAAATCAATGGTACTCGAATATGTCATGTTTCTAGTTAATGAACCTGTGTTAATTGGGTGATTACAGCAACAAAGCATAATTCATAATGTTTTTAATCTGTGTAGTTGTGTAATTATCTATTGAAAGAAAACCCTTTTACCTTAAGAAGAACTGTTTTTGGTTTTATCTGTTTGCAAATAAAACTGTATACACTAAATTTAATAGAACCAGTATTATTCCCTCCTTTTGAATATCCTTGCAAGTTGTAAATTAGGGTTTACTCTTATGACTTGCTGGGTACGGTTGTACTCATTACTTGCTAAATAACAAACAGAAGACCAGTAGAACCAAGAAATCCAAGCTAAAGACGAAGTTCCGAAAGAGCCTTTCTTCTCCAAGGACGATTGGTTTTAGGTCTCAGCTACGCTCAAGTTACCTGGGAGTTTTTATATTGTAAGATAATTTTGGTCTTACTCGCCCATTGTATAAAAGGAGGTTGTTAAACTCTATGTTGCAATAAAAGTTCGGCTCTTTTACTATAAGCATATGTTGTTGTTATGCGTACTTATATATAGTACTCTACAACTGTTTAATTATGAATAGTTACGAGGATTACTTAACGCCTCTAGAAGTACAGGCGTTACACCCTCGATCAGTAAATCTAAAAAGGACATGATGGTTTTATTCGTATTAGTCAGTCCTATTGTTGACCTGTCGAAATGAATGAATGGTTTATCGTGCACGTGTATATATGGGTACACTCAGCAAATGCAAGCACGAGGTAGCGCAACCGTGCACACGTGGGGCAGAAAGGAAGAGGCACACGGTAAGATAGGAAAGGACTGATATTGCATTGCATGCATCAGCTACAAGGGCAGTCCGGTACGGTTTGGTGCCGCACGACCGGGACACGTGTCGGCCGCTCGTAAACGCGCGGTGGGGAGGGGTCCAAATCCGGAATTTTTTTGATTTAGGGACCAAAAATAGAATTTTGGGTCATTAGGGGTCTAGATGTGTCAAGAATTCACAAATGCAAGCACGAGGTAGCGCAACCGTGCACACGTGGGGCAGAAAGGAACAAGGAGCACGATAAGATAGGATAGGACTGATATTGCATGGCATGCGTCAGCTACAAGGGCATGGAAAGCTTGGTGGACTTGTCTACTGTTTTGCATGCCCGATTCAGATTTAGGCCCCGTTTGGCACAGCTCCACCACCAGCTTCTTAGAGCTGTTTGGAGCTGTTTTGTGCCAAACGGGGTAAAGCAAAATAGCTCCACCCAAGGATTTCCTTAAAACCTGCTGAGACAAAAGTAGCTCCACCCAAGGAGCTGAAAAAAGTAGCTTCACCCGGCTCCACTTGTGAAGTCAAAAAAAACAGCTCCACTTGTGAAGTGGAGCCGTGCTAAACGGGACCTTAACTTGATGCGATCCTCTAAGGTGAATTTTAACCGTTAATTCTTGTGCAATACTTTTCTTATAGTTATAAAATCATAATTATACGAAATCACTTTTAAATACAAATCCAATATCACTTTTGTGTCACACAATCTATATACTGTTTGATTGTTTGTTGCTCAAAATGTAAAAAAAAATTGAATCTCAAAATACTTCAATGTCTTATAAAAATGAACGGAGGGTGTATTTACTTTTGATCGAATTTTTTTTACACAAATACTTAGCACTTTGCAAGTTTTCCAAATATATACCTCCATTAGCTCAATCCATCCAATCCGGGTTTTTTTTTTCTTCGCTTCTCATACACGAGACGTTATTGGAGGGCATTTTGATCACATTTTCACCAAAATATGCTTACCTCGGTATATTTGATTTCGTCAAAATTGCCAAATATTCCAAGTTAGAGGGACACCGATAGTTAGGTTCTTTTAGGCTTGCTGTTTTTGGTTTTTGTTACAGTAACTGATTTTTAAATAGTGTGTTTTTTCAAGACGAAGTCTATAAGTCGATTGTAATAACCATTATATCAACTTTAGTTATAACGGTTAAAATCACAAACGATTGCCTCTTTTTACACCTTGTGTTGTAGACGGCGAGAATCCAAAGCCAAATGCTGTAAATCACGGTCCAAAATAAACTAACATGTCGGATGGAGTTATGCATGCAAATGTATTAGCTGTATGTATGGTCCATTCCATAAAAATGATTGAATTATTATATTATTATATTGCTGCGTGCTATAGCAATTGCGTGCCCGATCTCTCAACCACCCCTCGGTCGGCTCGTCTTGATGTTGGGCTCGGCTCGATTAGTGCTGCAGCGTGAATGAGTACTGTAATGAAGCAAGCATCAAGACGAGCGAACGGCGTTGTTCATTACAGTAGGTACACTCCTCCTGCTCACTGCACGGCAATGAATTGCCACGACGGGTTGTACGTACCCTAGCTGAGCTGAGCTAGAGCTGGTAGAAGTTATTTCGCCTTCTGCTCCGATCCATGAGATGCTGCATGCACATCATGGGACAGGATATTATAAGCCCTAAGTGAAAAGCCACTAAAAATTCAAACAAAAAATTTCTGTACTTTTTGCTGCATTTTTGAGTGTTTTCTGGAAACTTTCCCTTTCGAGAAAGTCTCCCCTCGCGCCGCTTTCCTTTCTGGGCCGGGCGCCTTCTTCTCCCTCCGGCGCCCCGCTCTTTCCCGCCTTCCCCGTTGCCCGGCTCCCTCTCCCGCGAGCGCCTCCTCTCTCCGGCGCGCGCGCCGCTTCCGCTTTCTCCGCAAGACGCGCGCTGCGAAGCGCGCGTTGCGCCGCGCCGCCCGCGCCGCGCCGCGGCCGTGCCCCGATCTCCGACCACCTCCGCCGCCCCGACCGCCTCGGTCCGAAGGGAGCGGCAGTCCTCGCACCACGTCGCCCCGCTCAGCTCCGGCCCCACCTGGCGGTCGCCGCCTCCTCCCTCTCTCCGCGCGCGGATGCGCCCCGCCCCTGCGCAGCTACCTGCTCCCGTCTCCTCGCCTTTAGCCGCTACAGACCGCGCGTCACCCCGGTCACCGCCCGTCCTGCGGAGGAGACGCCCTCAACCACTCCCCGTCATTCTCTGTCGGCCCCGGAGCCCGCCCTTGCCTTCTCCTCCACGCCTCGCTCCCCCTCCGCTCGGGTATAAAAACCCCCTTCCCTCTCCCTCCTTCTCCTTTGCCTCCCGAGCCACTCCACCACCTCCACTCACTTCCCACCGCTCCCAGTCACCTTCCAGAGCTGCCGATTGAAGCCCCGCCGCTCCGAGCACCGCCATTGCCGCCCTGTGAGCCGGCGACACCCCGGAGCCAATCTTCCTCTCCCTCCCTCCATTTCTCAATTGCATTCGCCCAAAGCTTCTCCTTGGTGTAACATTCATCTTGGTGCATTCCTCTGGACAGGTGATCGCCCATGGAGCTCTGTCACCGAAGCACACCGCTGGCCGCAACCACCTCCCCGTGGCCAGCACGCTCTGAGGCTCCTCGACTCACACCTCCGCCGCCAATGTGAGCACCTGGCCCCCTTGAACGTGTAGCCGCGGCCGATTAAGCTAACTCGCCGCCGGTGACCTCCCTCGCCGCCAAACACCCGAACCACCCCCTTCTATCTCCCGTCCTCTCCGCTGATCCCCTCGCCTCCCCGCTGCCCAAAATGGGTTCCCCTCTCGAAGCCGCACCCGCCGGTGCCCTCGATGGTCGCCGACGAGCCCCCTAGCGCCCAGGCCGCCGTCGTCACCGTAACCTCGCCGCGGGGTTACTGTAGTGGTTGGAGGAGGAAGACGACTCCTCCCCCGCGACGTGGTCTCCCCTCCGCCGACCGATCCCATCGCCACCTTCTAACGTCGACCGTCCGATTCCACTGTACCGATTCGCTTCGCCCTCTCACTCCGCAGCCGTCCGATCTCTCCCCCGTCTTCATCCAAGCCGCCCGCACCCGCCACATCTCCGCCACCCGCCCGAGCCACGCGGCGGGCATCCGAGCCTCGTGAGCGCGCGTGGGAGTGGGCCGAGTCGGCTGCTCTCGTCGCCGCGCGCTGCAGAGAAGCTACTGGCGCGCGCGCCGCCACGGGCGCGCGTCGCCACCATGGGCGCGTTGGCCTTCGGCCGCTGGCCACACGATGCTGCAGTCACGCTGTAGCGCTGGGCCGGCCTAGTACTGTTCACCGATTTTTCAGATGATTTATCAATTTCTAAAATCCAGAAAAATCCAAATAAATCCTAGAAAATCACAAAAAATCCCAAAAATTCCCAAACTTCACCACTTTGCTCCAAATAATATCCTGGACCCATTTTTGGCCTCCACTTCCACAGAATCATCCCAGATAAATTCCTAAAATTCCATTTGAAGGATTTATGCATTTTAGTCCTTTTTAATTAGTTTAATTTTTCCTCGCTTGATTAGTTGCAAGCTGGATTTAATTATTTCTTGTGTCGGAGATTCCGGAGATTCAAGAGGAGGCTCAGGATCCAGGCGTTTCATCGTTCGAGCTAGCTGAGATCATCCGGATTGACGGCAAGTCCCAATCCTTTGATCATGTTGCAACCCATGTGAATTAATTATGTTAATATACTACTTGCATTATGCTAATTGTGAAATGTTAGTTTAAAGTAAAATAAAATGTTTAGAATGTCATGTGATATAGTTAGACCTACCACCAATAAATGCCATGTTTGATTTGTTGCCATGCCATTGAAACCCTAGAAATAATTATCTGTTAATCTAGATAACTGTAGGTTATTATTCTCATGCAAAAGTGTTACACTAATAAGGTTGTGGCTGTGGGCCAATAGAATTTGCAAAACCCGACTCTAAGGTAGGGTGGTATGGGACACCGTACCTTAGAGCGGAGAGTGCCGGCGTGCACAAGGTAGGGTAAGGGTGAGTGGAAAACCGCGGGACGGTCTACGCCCACCGCTTACCTTAGGTTGGGTCGCGGGCCTGGCGAGGTTGCGGGCCATGTGAAAATATAAGGACTGAAACCCTTACGCTGAGCAAATGTCACAGTGATCGCTCAACCACAGGAGTTGACTTGTCAACACTGGTCTAGTAGCTGCTCAAATCGATTGAAACTCTACAGATGTGGCGGTGGAGGAGGTTAAGCAGTGAGGTTAGGTAGTCTGTGCTGCGGATGCCTAACAACGTTAGAGTTCACTCGAAGCGGACGTTGTTTTCTTGTCTTGTGAGTGTGTGTGTGTGTGTGAGCCAGACCCGAGTGAATTCTACCGGGTAGAGCCTATATAAAGAATTGAGCAGTGAAACGACCTGACTTTCTTAACTCTTTAGCGGGAGTTAAGGGATCGTGTGGGTAAAGCTGAGCAAACTCTGCAGAGTCAAATAAATGGTATTCAAATACGCCGTGCTCCCGGTTATTGGAGCTGTGTCACTTGGGTGATTCCAGCTGCGAAGCAGAAGTAGTTTTGTACATGCTTTAACGTGATTAGTTGGTTAATGAACTCTTCATGAAAAACCCCTGAGATCTTAAGAAGTAGTTTTGGGTCCATCTTATCAAAATGATTGCAAATAAAACTGCATCCACCAAATGTAATAAACCAAGTATATTCCCTTCCTTTGATGTTCCGTGCATGTAGTAAGATAAAGTCCCTTTGGGACTTGTTGAGCCGGTTGTTTGGCTCACGGCTTGCTTAATCTATTCTTTAGAGGATCAAGACTCTGGTGAAGGACTCCCCGTCGAGGACGTCCCTGAGGATTTCTTCGTCGACGAGGACCCGTGGCTTTAGGTCTTCGCCGCACTCGAAGCGGATTCTGGAAGTCTTTTGTAATGTAAATATACTTTGGGCCTGCACGCCCCGCTGTCAAAAACCTGGATAGTAATCCTTATGTGAAATATATGCTGGACTTTTGTTGTAAGCATGCAATGGTATACTCTTGCGCGACACTCCATAACTGTTCATGCGAGAATAGTTACGGAATGCCGTGTCCGTACGCGCCCCTGGAAACGGGGGCATTACACTAAGTTCCAGCTTGCAAATGCACGGGACAGACAAGATAAGATCTTATCCATCTGCTAGTACATTTCAAGGAGTAAGACTGCAAGTGATATGGACACCTACCTACGGACGTACCTCTACAGCCAAGATAAGATCGCAAATAAACCGAGAGAATACAGAAGAATTCTAAATTTCTCTATTATCTTATTTGCTCCCTCTCTTTCTTACTTTTTCTTGCTTTTCTTACAAAAACTGGTTACAAGTCTGCTCAATATATAGGTTAATAATCTTCTACTAGTATATATATTCGGACTTTAAGTTGGACACAACTTCAACTTGAGTTACACACGGAGACGAACTCTACTACGTCTTAAACTCGAAGTTAAGATTATTTCTAACAGGTTGGAATGGCCAATATGTTCCATCCCGGCCTACAAAATGACACAAAAGAGGTTGCATCTCGTACCTGCTAGAATTCTGGTCATTCTAGATAGAATTTTGCATACCGCCGACTTCGGCACAGGCCAAAATATGACGTTTTCATCATCTAAAAGAGCCCAAGCCATGGCCTTTTCACTTGACTCTCCCGCCCCCCCCCATTTGACAACCCTTCTTCTCTCTCTTCTTGCTCCCAACCGTCGCCGCCCTTGGTCTCGCTGGTCGCGGTGCCCTCCCCGCCATTGCCGACTGCCTAGTGCTCTCCTCCACCAAATCTACCTCCTCGGCTCTCCCTCCGGCTCGGATCGGCCCATGGTGCTCCCCTTCCGATTGCCTCTTGCACCCGACACTTTGGTTGCCACCGCTTCCTCCGACTCCTGACCTCCTTGCATATGGTTTTTCTTCAACCGCCGCCGCCTCCTCTAGCCCCCTACCTCCTTGGCCCTCGTACTCGGTTTTTCCTCCAATCGCCACTAGATTTGGCTTCTACGGTTCCGCCACCATGCGGTCCGGCTACCTTGGCCACCATTCCCACCTGGCTACTCTTGTCGTCAGCTGGTTCATCGGGCTCAGTGACTCTTGCGTGATCCCCATACGTGCCCTGCAATGCCGAGCTCCTCCGGCTCTGAACCACGGCCACCCTGAGCTGTCTATGGCGCGGTGGCGCAATGCCATTCGCCGCATACTAGTGATGCCCCCGCCATCATCAAGACGGCGATGTGCCAAGCACCTCAGCCACTCCGACGGTGGTGCTCCTCCCCCGGTGAGTTTGATTTCCTGCCTCTCTCTTCTCTACTAGATGGTGGCACTAGATGTGCGCTATGTGATTATGTGTGGCCGATGATTGGAAATGTTGATTGGCTATTGGTCAATCCTTGATTGGTAGGTTCGTAGATGTCTAGATGTATACATGTGTGCTCTTCTTTTCTAACAAGATTTAGCTATAATTAACCTTTGATTGATTCATTGCTTTATTTACATGTCTAGATGTAGATCTATTGCTCTGTTTACATGCCTTCCATTGATTCGTGTTCTCTAATATTTTAAGATTTTCATATGATGTTATTTGATGTTGCCATGATGTTATCGATACGGAGTGCATCATATTTTTACAGAATGCTTCTTGTTCCCAGAAATTCCTATCCTTTCATCCATGATCAGTACATATCTCAATTCATTCATATAGTGCACATGTATTCACTTGGGAGTTGTGACCCCGTGCTACAATTTAATCTTTCTGAGTTCATATATATAGTATAAATAACAGGGGCACCATGGTGCCCAGGCTTCTTGATTGAGATTTTTCATGCATGATTAAGACTTTCCATCCATGATTGATTTAGCATGCTAAATCAATAATTTGCTTTCCAAATTGATGTCTTTTTGAATTAATGAATGTTAGCAGATTTGGCTGATATATTATATATCATTACACTTGTATGCATCTAAAAGCAATCTAAAGGCAGATATATATTATAAATTGGTTGTTGGTCCATTCCATAAAAATGATTGAACTATTATATTATTATTTAGCAGCATGCTATAGCAATTGCGTGCCCGATCTCTCAAGTACCCCTCGGTCGGGCTCGGCTCGATTAGTGCTGCAGCGTGAATGAGTACTGTAATGAAGCAAGCATCAAGACGAGCGAACGGCGTTGTTTATTACAGTAGGTACACACACTCCTCCTGCTCACTGCAATGAACTGCCACAACGGGTTGTACGTACCCCAGCTGAGCTGGTAGAAGTTATTTCGCCTTCTGCTCCGATCCACGATCGAAATGCTGCATGCACAGCATGGGAAGCTAAAAGTTCCAGCTTGCGAATGCACGGGGATCTTATCCATCTGCTAGTACATTTCAAGGAGGAAAACTCAAAACTGCAAGTGATATATATGGACTCCTACCTGCGGACGTACCTCTACAGACAAGATAAGATCGATCTGCTAGTACACTTGCTCCGATCCATGAAATGCAGCACGCACAGCAAGGGATAGAATATCTATACGTACTGCAAATGCACGGGGCAGACAAGATAGTTCTTCAAAGTTGATAGTTATAATTTATGACTTAAATATTTAAATTCTGACTATTTATAAGAAACAGTATAAAAAATAGTCACATATGATTTTAGTTATTATAGTTAAACTCACTTTACTTTTTACTATAATTTCCTATTAACTCTATCTTGAAAAAAAATATCATTTAAAAGTTAGTTATTATAGAACATATATGTATAAGCTAAGTTTAAACCCAAAAACATCCGGCTAAAATCGATCTGCAACCTGGCTTGCAAACATAGCAAGCAAACAAGTTATTTGAGGCATCACGTACGCTACTGCTAGTACATTTCAAACTTCAAGAGATGAACACCTACCCACTTACGCAGGCATGGAAGCATGTAGTGGGTCCCAGTGTCAGAGGACATCAGGTCTAAAAAAATTTAACAACACTTTCAGCTCATGCGAGAACTCTTAGGCTAAACTCAGTGCACCTGACTCTTTTCTTGAAATCCAATGAAGTGAGCACTAGCAGCCTAAATTACTAATAACTACCAGTAGTCTACGAGAAGCCTCCGCTTCCCTCAGTGCATGAGGCAACTATAGTAGGCCAAGCCAGCCATTGAGCCAGCATGCGAGGGAGGATCACAATACACCATAGCATCTATTTGATGATCTTGAAGCATGTCACCTTAGCCCTCAATGTTTGTTCGTCTCGCATGGTTGGCTAGGAGATGTGCACCACATCCGTCGCATGACCGCACTCAACTAGGCAGCGGCCGGTTGCTGAAAAAGGTAGAAATCGGTGCCATCGGCTACCCTCACCTACCTTGGATCAAAACCGTAGCGCTTGGGAGAGCGGTTTAGGTTAAGGAGAAGCTTGTTTGATCAAGATGGATCAAGACTAAAGATTTAGCGGATTCAGGTTTATATGCTTTGAAAAAACATGCATTAGTGCGTACATAAATAAATATGTGTGAGTAAAACCAATGTGTATGTTCTTATTAGGTTTTCCCCATTATGCTAAATGGATAATATTTACTAACAGTTAAATGTGGCTGACTAGCCCATCTATTTAAGAGGTTGGGATAGAGACATATGGTTAACCATGCAACCTACCTCTTTTGTGCTCTCTTGCTTAGGGTTAGGATTTGAGAGTTAAGTGCTTGGTGTGCTCTCTGTCCTCCAAGATGAAGTGGCTATAAAACTTTCCTTCTCAAGTAGCAATACATCAATCTTTGTTCATCTCCATGGCTCCTCCATGTTTTGATTGATTTGGTTGGTTTTGATCTCTTCTCTGTCCTCTTCTTGATCTTGTTATGCCAAGGACGTATAAGAGATGGAGATAACATCTGAAAATCAATCACCACCCATCTAGACGTTTTGATAGCAAGTTCATGAAGAAATACGACTTTGCTTGATTTTGGCCTCAAAGAGCGATTTCGTGATCCAAATGTTTTTGACTTAATTTCTTTGGTGTTTTAGCTTGCTGTGATATGTGAGAATACATCTAGAGTCATCATCTATCCACGAGTAAGTCGTATTCACCGTTTTTGGTTTTTACCTAGTTTTGATGCTAACTTCCTTCAAACAGGAAAAGGTTGAAACTTTGACAACGATTCTCTTATTCATTGATTGGAATAGGTTTCTGACATCGTAGCGAAAATGCATGCCAAGTTTCAAGTCATTTGGATCTATGGATCAAAAGTTATATAGATTATTGGTTCTGAAATCGTGATGATTCTATTGTTCATCCTGAAATTATTGTAGCAACGGTATTATCGGTACTATAGCGGTACTGCCACAATTACTGTTCATTGCTCTGAATTTTAGTTTCTTAATCAGCTAGGTTTTGTGTAGGTTTCCTATCCTAATCTTCATAACTTTGTAGCTATTGCAGTGAAGAATTAGTAATATTTTGGGAAAAATTTTAAGGCACCATTCACCCCTCTGTTGCCATCTTTGGTCATACAAGAATCAATGATTAAGAAGTTGGGACTAGTTATCCCCGGCCGGCTGTGTCTGCAAGGAGAAAATCCTACCCCTCCGTTCTTTTTCATGTCGTTTTAGTAACTTGTTTTCTCCCCTTAAATAGATATCATTTCGGAATTGCTAAATCACAGTCGCCTGAAAATTTCTAAAATTTCAGTCAATTCTATGGCCGTTTGATCTTTCTGAGATGCGTGCTATACCTGTGTATGATTAACGGGCCCGTTCTACTATTGGGTTCTTGACTTCTTGTGCATCCACTACCTCCCCTGTTTGGCTCTTCGACAGCAGCCAACTCGTCTCTTTGTCTCTCTCTCTCACTGTCTCCTCTTTTCCTTTCCCCCAACGCTCCTACCTTTCCCTTCTACATTGGCACGCTCTCTCGGTCCGATCGATCGAATCCATTCGAATTCGGTGTCGATTCCATGAGATCGTCGAGGAATCCGTGCCGATTTGTCCCCAATTCCACCGCCTTTGTTTTCTCTGGTTTGTTTCGTCCGGTACCATCAATTTTAGGTTTGCTTTGTACTTGCTCGGCGAACATCGATTTTTGGTGTGCAAAACTCGCTGGGAGGCAAGTTTTTGAGAGGCACCATTTATGTTTGCTACGTAATTTCAATTTCTTGGGCATCCAATTTTGTCTGGTTATTTCAATTTGATTTGTGATTTAAATGTGGTTTATAGTTTCAATTTTTTTTGTATCTAGGGTTTGTAACATTCCCCTTTGTAAATTTTGTACCCATGCCGTGAGACCCCACTGTTCCATAGTTAGATGTGATTATGGTTTGTGAAATTCGTATGAATGTGGCGTGATTTGATCTGTTGCCTCACTCACTTGGTTTAATTTTGAGGGTACTAGCACAAAGACAGCTAGTTGGCCACTAAATCCTTTCTATGTTGCACTAATTCACCTCATCTTGGATACTCCATGTTTTCAGGGTTTTGAAGCATATGTTGGAGTATTGCTTCTTCAGACGGCTTTGCACGGGCTCGTCTCTGGATGGCAAGCAAGAATTAAGTCAATTGTTTTCACGATTGGTAGTTGACTATTAGGTCTTCATAAGGATTATATTATGCATTTGTTCTAGATCAAATTTATTGTTGTTTGATTTTTTATTCAGTCCTTACACAAAATGCCTTTCCCAGAGATTTTTAAAAAGAAAAGATTAAAAAAATTAAGGTGGTGATGAAGCTATAGGTCAAACTGTCTAAAATGGATGATATCATCCTTAATCGAGATGCCATTTGTCCTACACTGGAGTTTACAACACCGTCGTTTTCCACTTTGCCATGTTGTAGTTTGTGGGATCTTGCTAGTGGTTATGGCAGTGGGCAACTTTGTAAACACGGTGGAGACTTTGATCTTAAAACTGAGGTTCAAAGCAAAGATGAAGAGAGCAAAGAACAGGTAAGATCACGTTCACAGTGGTCCAAATCGCTCACATCAAAATTGACAAAAGCATCATAATCCAGAATGATCACTCCATGCTTGGAAACAACAATGTTGACACTTGTCTCTTTTGTAAACCCTTTAATCCATAAACCGTTTTTGGATGCTGGTGATAGGTGGGTGTACATCTATGTGATAGTTTCTTAGTTATGTGATTAGTATTCACATGTTCTATTGTGGCTGCCATTCTAACCCAGAAGAAGATGTTGACAGCGAGGAGGGGAAGGAGAAGCAGTGTGCCATGGTCGTGCTTCCTTACTGATCAATGGCTATTGGTTAGCTAAGCATGAGGTGCTTTGAGCTTTGTTCTGAGGGTGGTTGGACAAGTTTATGTATGAGGTGATGGAAATCAGTGAAGATTTTATGTGGAATTAGGGTCTTATAGGTAGCAATACAATAATTCAAGTTAGTAGGTCAATTTGTACTTTGTATATTCACCTATGATTAGGTGTCCTATTTATATTTTAAGTCACTAAGTAGTATAGAAGTTGGTACTGTTCAGTTCTAACTAGACCTCCTCTTTGTCATTTGTTCTTGTTAGATATGTACTTTTATAGTTTCAATAATTAGGTAGTATGATATGGTGTTCTTATAAATTGTACTCACATTCATGTCATATGTTCATTCTTCAAGTCATGCTAGATGCTGCTTAAAGAAAAACTATAAGCCATTTATTTGTTTTTTGCGGCACAGACTTCTGTGCAATTTTCTAGTAGCAAGTGCAAGTTTTCTTAGGCTTTGATTCTACTAGAATGCATTTGCAATTGCATATATATTTGGTGAAAACACTTCATTATATTTGAGTAGATTGTCGATCTAGTTTTGTTAGGAAGAATAAGAGTTGCATACCATTTTTACTAAATTTGCAGTGGCATGCATTTTGCAATTTTAGTTTATTGTAACTGCAGTTGTCCATTTATCACTCTACTGCTATCCAGTAGTTTAATTCTCTTGGTATGTTTATATTATATTTTGGATCTCCTTTTGTACTAACTAGTTCACCTATGTCACTTGTATTTTTCTAACTTTCTTTAGGTTTGCAGGTTTTATTTGTATGTTGACCATACAACTAAAAAATAGAAATCATATATAAATTACATCTAAATAAATCATGTTAGTGTATAAGTTGCTTACAACTATAAATAAACTTTCAGTATTATGTAATATGCAATTTTAGTACATTGTTGATATAATTTGTATTTTGCCAGTTTTTAGTATGTTAGTTGTAATAATAGACTAATAGTCACTCTTGGTATCCATTTCTAACTTAGCTTTTCAGTTTATAGCAGGCCTTACCGTTTTATGCCAGAGTTTACATAGGTATGCAGCTTTACGTGTTTCTCAAAAGTAATTTTGTTTATTTAGAATTTGATTTTGTTTTATGTTAGAGTTCACCTAGGTTGGGACCTTTCTGTCCTTTTTAGAATTTTTTTTGATTTTTCAGTTTATGATCTTTGTTTTATGCTAGAGTTTACCTAGGTCAGAAACTTTTTGTCCTTCATTTTATAAAATTTGTTTCTTCAGGGTTTGATTTTGCTTTATGTTATGATATTGAAGTTGCATTACGATGCCATGCTATTTAGAATAAATATGGATGTCATCATGCCCTCACAATACTTCATAGATAGCAACATTGTGTGTTGAGATTTTATTTTGTGAAGTAATGATCTCATCCTTATTGACATTTATATCGATTTTAATTGTTGTTTTTATTCTGTCAAATCTATTTCTACTAAAGTTATTAACCTTGGGATATTGTTGTTTCTTCTTCAATGTCAGTAGCACAAACTTAGTTCAGGTAAAATTTTGTATTGAAGTTGTCAAATATTTCCAATGCCTCTTTTTCAAGTAATACACAACAACAGTATTTTTTTACCTCCATGTGGAATGCAGTTATCCCAAAATTGATAATTTGAAAGCTTGTAAAAGATAATATTTATTATGGATGTCAGCATAATCATGTATTTGTCTTTGTCTTTTAACTCTGTAATTTGTAAGGGTTTACCAAGAGTAAAGATTTTGTCTAGCTTAGAGTCTTAATTTTATCTTTGTCCTTTGTCTGGGTTCACCAAGTTTTGATAATTTTGTCTAGATCAGTAATTTTTTGTTTCTGTATTTTTCAAAATCATTTTATAAAGCTAAGTATGGATTGCAAATGTAATTTAAAATTTGTAGTTTAGATAAAATGAGAGGTAGTATATAGCTTACTGTTATAGCTCTAAGGTAGTACATATCTTCATCAAATTAAACATGTGTAATTTTAATAGGTTCAAGACTTTTTTTGTGTTGCTATATATGGCTCTGTAATTCATCTGTGTCTTTTGACTTTGTAATTTGTAGGGGTTCACCAAGAGAATAGATTTGTCCTACTTAGATTTTGGTTTTTGTGTTTGTAACTTTTCTAGGTTGAAGACTTAGTGTTTTCTTTGAATTTTGTCGGGGTTCAGAAAAGTCCTAAAGATATAGCGTTGCCTTATCAACTTGAATACTAACACATGTCAATCTAAAGACTTTATAATTTTTATTCGCAATGCTAGAGTTGTACCAAGAAACATTGTTTAGTACGAGGTGTAGGAAAAGATAAGCTACCAAAGTATTAGGTTGAGAAGATATATTCATGAGTTTGCAATCCTCTGTGTTTTTGATTTGCTTTATTGTCGATATTCTGAATTTGTACCAAGTTTATATAGCAACTAGATCGAATAGATAACTTAAAACAACAACATCATAAAAGCATTTTTAAAGTTCTCCCTTTAAAATTTTGGTCTAGTCATTTTTAATAGTTGTAAAATCTAATTCTGTTTCATTGTTATTTTCATCACATGAAGTAGTAACTAGATCACCTAGTTCATATTACATATCATTGATTATTCTGAATTTGATCTCGTATTTTCACCTAATTCATAGTATTTGACCATGGAATTAATATATGAAAATGACATTTAGGTAACCTATGAACAAATCATGTCAGACTAAAAGTTGCATTCTATTTCAACTAAACTTTAAGTCCCATCCAGTGTGCAATTTTAGTTCTTCTTGGGTGCAACTTCCATTGACCTTTTTGAATTTGTCCCTTTTAAAGTTGGCACTAATGTTTACCAGTAGTTTAATTCTTTGTGTGTGTTTCATTGATACATGGATCACATGAAGTATAGTAACTAGCTCACCTAGGTCAAAAGTTTTTTTGTGGCTTTGGTTCTGTTCTCTGCAAGGGTTCACTTTGGTTTGGAATTTTCTGTCCTTAGAATATATGTCTAACCCTTTTGGGATGGATTCTGTTCTCTGCAAGGGTTCAGATTGCTGCAATCAGATTGTGTGGGGAGTTGGGGAAAAGGACTTCAACTATAGGGGAGCTTACAGAGGGGAGCCAAACGTTCAAACTGCTTAAGTCGTTTCAGTTTAAGTGTTAGAAATTTTCTGACCTTTATCTGTCAGTCCTTAATGAAGGAGGTTTATTATCCATTATAATTATTAGTTCCTAAGGTCAGTTCACAGTTTTGTATGGTATGCCCACTGATTAAGTACTACATTGCAACCATGATATCAACTACAGAAAATACTCTGTAACTCAGAAGTTGCATTTTAGCACTGTACCATGGTTCTTAACCATGTACAACTCTTGTTATTTAACTTTTGTAAGTTGTAGCCATGCACAACTCTTGTTATTTTACTTTTGTTTCCACCCATGTTGAGTTAGTAACTATATCTCTTGTAAGATGTGTTTATGTTTTCTTGATCAAAGTTAATAGTCTTTCTCTAGGTAGGTTTAGGCATTTGAGTTATTTGATCTCAATTTTTGTAAAGAAATCAGATTATGTTAAAATTTTATCTCTATAAAGGATCTTTGTTTTGTATTTCTGTGATGATATACCTATTCTTCTATCTCCATTTGTGTGAAACTTGGTCAGAATAATCCATTTGACATGCATAGGTAGGAATCTATAAATTTTGAAATAATTTGCAGACCATATGTATGAATGTTGCAGCTGTAATTGATATGCAATTTTATAATTACGAAACTGCAAGTTTTATAAATTTTTTCATGTACGAGAGTATACCTTATACTCTGTTTTTGTATCTGCATGTGTGGAAACACAAAATGTTCCTATGAATTTTTTCTTTTGACCATGGTTCTTGTGAAAAATATTGCTAACATTCATGCTGACGTTCATGCTTTCCACTCTTTCAAATTATGCTGGTTCACCATATTTGACCACCATGCTGTTTTGCTTCATTTTGAATTTTGCAAATTAGGTAATGATATAAAACAACTCAGGTTATCTTAAATATTGTGTTTTCATGATGCAAAATGAATCATATGTAGTATGTTTCAAATATTTTTTATCCCTTGTGTATGCCAAATTTGGATTCATTATTTTTTGAGATCAATGATTGCAACATTTTAGTTGTAAGTTGAACTTTTGGAAATGTCATTTTAACAATTACTTTTAGTTAACCTGCCTATAAATCATGTTAGTTTATAACTTGCATAACATTTGAATTAAAATTTCAGTTTAATGTAATGTACAATTTTAGTACATTGTTAGTGCAACTATATTTCTGCCCTTTTTTACTATGCTATTTTTTAGATTAGTCCCAAGTGCTATCCATTTAGTTCCTTTTTTTACATCCATGCATGTAGTGTTGTGGATCTATGTACTTAGCTCCGATGGTTGAGAAATTTTTAGTTTCATGATGAGATTTATTTTTTGTGATTACTTGTATTGAATTTTCTACAGCTATAAGTTGTTTTGGGGGAACGAATTTTGCTTGAATTAGCCATGAAACTTTAATAAACCTGTCACATAAAAACTTGCATATTGTTTTAATGAAACTTTCACTTCCACATACTGTGCAATTTTAGTATCTTGTCAGTGCAATTTTACTTTTAGCCTCATTTAATATGTTTCTTTTAAAGTGGACAATAGTGCCATCTAGTGATGTACTAATCTCTGTATTTTCTTGTAGGCCCTAGGTGTTACTGTTGCAGTTTTGTATTATTCTGTAGTCCCTTTATACGCGTCACTTTTGTTATAATATAAATTATTTTGAAGTTTTGTTATTTTACTGAGCATATTTGTTGTAATGTCATTCCAACAAATGAGAGTAGTATTGTTTACCTTCATGTTCTTGATTGTTTTCCTCCCATTACCTTTATGTAGAATTTATTGTTATTTGGAAAAACCTGTGTAGCAGATATCAACAATGCGTGTTAGGCTTTTGTTAGCGTTCACCAATTTTGGCAAAATTTTGACTTGGTTATAACATCTTTTTTTATTTCAGTCCTATGCTTGGGTTCACCAATGGTAAATTGTCTAGGAAAGAAACTTTATTTACTTCAGTCCTATGTTGGGTTCACCAAATTTGGTACAATTTTGTCTGGGTAAGAAAATTTTGTTGTTTCAATTCTATGTTGGGGGATCAACTAGTTCTGATAAAATTTTATTTAGGTTAGAAAAACATTCATAAACTTAGCACTTCAAGGTTAGAAACTTCATAAATTTTGTGTTTTTGTTTTATCTTACGGTTCACCAAGGTCAGAAACTTTCTATCCTTCTTAGAATAAATTTCTTTCAGCTTTTGATTTTGTTTTTTGTTAGGGTTCACCTAGGTTAGAAACTTTCTGTCGTTCATATAGTACTTTTTGTTTCTTCAGTTTTAGAATTTATTTGTGGTGTGGTATTCAAGTTTCAATATGGTGACATGTTATTCAGAATAAGTTCAATTATATCACGTGGCCACCCAGTATTCCAGGTTCGCAAATGGCCTCCATGTGTGTTGATTTTTTTTTGTGTGTTCTCATGATCATATATAGGACCTAAGCACTTAGTGTCAGGTGTTTGTTCTGCTTTTGACTTGTACTAGTGAAAAGACCATTAAACATTTAAGCTGCAAGGGCCATTACTCAAACTAAGAACTTTTGTTGAATACTTCATTGTGATTTGTTGTTCCCATAATTTGCTTTTGAAGTTTACATTCTCACCTTTCTTATCCCTTCTTCATAATTGTTTTGCCCATGACTGCTTCCTTATTTTTCTGCACAATGTTATTGCATTTACTTTTAGTTTGGTGCATATCAGGAAAAAATAGCATTCTATATCGTGTATATTAGAAATGGCCTTTACTATGGACATTTAGATGGAAATGACCTATGAAAGAATCCTGGCAGATTAAACTTCCATACAAATTTAATAAAATTTGCAGTGCCAAGTGTTGTGCAATTTTAGTACAAATTGCATGCAAATTCTGTTGTAGCTATATTTACCTCTACATTATATTTTTCCCTTATTTTTCTTTGCAGGCCCTATCATATTTATGATTTGTTCAAGATTGGTATTTGGTAGCACACACCTTATTTGTGCATTATTTGCAATGCTTCTTTACATGTCATTTCAGCATAACCTATCTATAATAAAAAAAAATTATCTTATGGTTCTTACCATATTTTTAGAAGTCCTTCCAGCAAATAATAGTTGTACACTTATACTATTGCTTGCTAAATGTGATTCTCACAGTCACCTCTATGTGCAATTCCTTGCCATTAGAGAAGCTGCATAAGGAAAAAAACGACTGTGGACATTAGCATAAGAGTTAATACTCATTTTCTTCCCATCTTATGTTGGATTTCACCAAGATTGCTGCATTTTTGTCTAGGTTAGAAAATCTTTGTCTCTCTATTTTCGATTGAGGTTCATCTAGGTTACTTCAATTTATATCTCTGTCTTGTGTTGGGGTTCACCAAGGTTGCTACAATTTTGTCTAGGTTAGAAAATTTTTTATCTCTAGGTCAGAAAATTGTTTATCTCTATTTTCTATAGGGGTTCATCTAGGTTACTATAATTTTGTCTAGTTCAGAAAAAATTCTTTTTTTTGTAGGGGTTCACTAAGGTTATGGTAATTTTATTTAGGTTAGAATATTTTTTGTCTTTTGCAAATTGTAGGGTTTACGAAGGTTAGGATTATTTTGTCCATTTTAAAATATTTTCTTTTATATGTTGCCTTTTGTATAATTTTATCTTAGGGTATTTTTTCTGTTTCTAGTAGTTTCTTACTCCACCTTTCTTTTTTACGTAGAAAGTCATATGCTGTCTTATTAGCCAAACTACACGGTTCATAGCCCACTGCTTTATTATGATTTGCTATTTTAAATTTTCAGTATGAAACTTACCTTATTAGGTTCTGTGAGTTATTGAATTGTGTAGCTTTCTTTTGAGTTTCAAAAGTCATCTATGATCTGCTAAGGAATTAGCCTAGTTTGCAGATATCCTTATTTTAGTTGGAAGGAAATTGTAGGGTAATTGATTGCACAAATTTTGTATTCAGAAATTTCAGACGTACACATGAATTTTTTGCTTACTATGGCTAGTCAGGATGTTGTAGTTTGCTTTTTAGCTGCTAGTTAATAAGTTGCGGACAATTTGTTTACATATTATGTTTTAGTGTAATTCTAGAATTTGTTTGTGGAGAAACATTTTTTTTTTCTGTTTTATGTGAGTGTTCACGTCGTAATTTGTTTTTGTAATTAGTATTTGTCATGGATGTCATGGCTTTAGCTATTTGTGTAGGGAGAACTAAAAAAAATCGATTTCATCTTTTCTGAGTAGATCTTATTTAAAGCATGGCATCTACTTGGTGAAGGAGAATTTTTTTTTGCTATTTCAGTGAATTGGTGGAGATGATGTAAGGCAATTGGTTGAAAAGAAGCAAAAAGGGGGCTGTACATGAAGGCAATTGAAAGCTCACAACAAAACGGATGGGCCGACGTGTTAACGGGTTCAAACAGTTGGCCCACACACATTATTGACCCGTTGCCAAAACAAAACCGCCCCATCAACAAAAAGAAATGGGGAAAATTTAGCTGCACATTGCGGATCGTGTGGTGGAAAGGGAATCGACTGGTTTTTGTAAAATTTTCAGTCGCCTGTGTATTAGTTAGCCCCATATCATTTTAGGTTTTCTAGCTAGGTAGTGTTTTTCTATAGAGTCCCTATTAAAAGCTGCTTAGAACGAATGCCATTGTTCTAATTCAACTCACTCGTTTCCAATTTAATTGGTATATTTACACGATGAGTTAATATTGATTTATCGATACGCTTGAATTGTTAAGTTTGAAAGCTGGATGTTTCGAGTTGATAGTTTGAATCTCCAAGCTAACAGTTTCAAGTTTGTGTTGAAAGCTCAGATTTTCAAGTCAAAAGTTGAATATTTGCACAGCCGGCCACTCGATCAGTCTATAAATTAATCTGCCATCTCGATCGGAGTGGCAGTGGCTCATCTGCCAAGCGAGCGCCGCGGCAGCATCGCCTTCTTCGCCACCTACAGGCCGCCGGTGCCACTGGACATCTTCTCCTGCCCGGTTCCTCCGTCTTCGAGGAACGACGAGCTCCACCTCACCGACGGCGTCTCCTACAACTACAACTGCCGCCCCATCCCGCCGGCGGCGCTCAAGACACTCATCAAGCGCCCCAAGCTGGCCTCCGAGGGCGGCGCCACCGAGGCCGACGTCGATGCCGGCCGCGTCTCCGGCCTGGTGTTCGTCTCCGAGAGAGACGACAGCCTCGAGACGCTCTATGTTGCACTCCGCTTCAATGACGATAACAAGGTGAAGGTCTTTAGCCTGGCCGACGTCTTCGGCGCCGCCGAGTTCAGCGACACGCGCCTGGAGGACAGCGGCTGCATCGGCGGCGGGTACAAGGTGGGCTCTCGCACCGTCGACCACTCGCTCGTGTACGTGTCCACCAAGGAGCCGGTGCAAGAACGTCGCAGCCCATGGACCGTGGTGTACAAGACCAACCTTAGAACCGGCAAGACCGAGCGCCTCACTCCGAAAGGTACTAACTAGCCCATCATCGATCAGATGGTTTGTTTGATCGTTTCTTCTCTTGTCGTTATTTAATCTGCTTTACTATGGATATGCAGGGGCATATGATTTGAGCCCGGCCGTGTCACCGTCGGGGAAGAAGGTGGCGGTGGCGTCGTTCCAGGGGAAGGGATGGGAAGGCGAGATCGAGGATTTACAGACCGACATCTACGTGATGAACGTGGAGAAGCCGCCATTGGAGCGCGTGCGGCTGATCAAGAACGGCGGGTGGCCGACGTGGGGCAGCGACAACGTCCTGTTTTTTCACAGGAAGGTCGGAGAGATCTGGGGCGTGTTCCGGTACAACATCGCCGCCAAGGAGACCGTCCGGGTGACACCGGAGGTGTTCGACGCGGTGACTCCGGCGGCCATCAGCGAGACCAAGGTGGCGGTGGCGACCATCCGTCAGAAGTCCAAGTTTAGCGACGTCCGCGTGGAGGCGCAGTACCGGCACATCGAGATATTTGACACCACGGCGCCGGGCCAACCGGAGCAGATCACCCAGAAAACGAGGCCGAAAGCCGACCACTTCAACCCCTTCGTCATCGACGGCGGCAGCCGCGTCGGTTACCACCGCACCAGAAGCGACCTCGTGCAGGTACATACGGGAGGAACTAGTCTGATGTTCATGGTTGTTTAAGCCACTTTAAAACATGGACCGACCATTAATACACTAAAATACTTCCCTTTATAATATATCATTTTTGCAAGTATCACGATACAAAGTCACAGTAGGTCAAAATAGACGGAAAGGAGGAACTAACAGTCCCCGGTGAAAGATGTTGAGCTGTTCAGGGTGTCGGGCGTGTTCCCCACCATCTCCAAGGACGGCTCCAAGCTCGCCTTCGTCGACAACGAGTTCAAGGCCGTCTGGGTCGCCGATAGCCAAGGCTTGCGCATCGTCTACGAGGTGAGCTAGCTAGCTAGGTACCCAGCAATTATCATCAGTTTTGCAGCAATTCCGGTGGCTGATCTCCAAGGACGTGCGTGCGTGGCTGCAGACCAAGGGCCCGGACAGCATCTTCTCACCCATGTGGAACCAGAATCCTGACAAGGACATACTCTACGTCTGCATGGGCCCGTCCTTCAATGCCGGCAAGCCGCTGGAGATCTGCGCCATCCCCAACGTGTCCAGCGGCGCACGGCAGCGCCGGCAGCTCACCAAGGGGAAATTCAACAACGCCTTCCCATCCAGCAACCCTGACGGTACGTAGCAGCCATTCCCTACTCAAGATCATATAGCTGGCTCCAATCCAATGTGCCATCTTCGATTCTCAACGTTCGACTGGATGCAGGGACCAAGTTTGTGTTCCGATCGACGAGGGACGGAGGGGACAAGAAGCACAAGAACCTGTACATAATGGAGGACGCGGAGGTTGGGGAGTACGGCGACGGCACGGTGACACGGCTGACCAACGGGCCGTGGACTGACACCCACTGCCAGTGGTCGCCGACCGGGGACTGGATCGTCTTCTCGTCGACGCGCGACAAGCCGAATGACGCGCCGGAGCTGGACAACGGCCTCGACCCAGGCTACTACGCCGTGTTCCTGGTGAAGGGAAGCGATCCGACGGTGGTGATCAGGGTGATGAAGAGTGGGGACGATCTCGCCGGCCACGTGAACCACCCGGTGTTCAGCCCGGACGGCAGGAGCATCGTCGTAACCTCGGACCTCGCCGCCGTGTCCGCCGACCCGATCTCGCTGCCGCTGTTCCTTCACTCGGTGAGGCCCTACGGCGACATCTTCGCCGTGGACATCGACCCAGACGACATGAAGAAGAACAGGGACGTGAAGAAGTTCCACCGCATCACGCACAGCCGGTACGAGTACTCGACGCCGGCGTGGACCATGTTCGCGACGGACGACCCGAACGCGCAGTGGAACGTGCTGGTGACGAAGGACGCGTACACGCCGGCGTGCCCGTACGCGTACCCCGACGGGGGCGAGAGCTGGCACATGACCGGCCACCTCTGCATCCCCAGAAGATGCTGCTGAATGCTTCGCTCGCTGGTCCATTTGATCATCCATCCAGCACCGCGTGATGCGAAATCCCTTAATAAAATTAGGTTAATTGTGTACGTAGAATAAGGGGGTGGCTTTTCCGGCTACCTTCTTGTGCACAAGGTAGCATGCAGCAAGCTACTACTACATTTGTTGAGCGTGCGGCGAGCCTGTGTGATTTTGCATTAAGCATTACTGCTTATGTGCTTTGCATCTCTGTTTTCGAAATAAAATTCCTCCGCTCGAAATATGACCATGAAAATTTTAGATTGGAATCCAAGTTAGGGTATGCTTATTTTGTAAGGTCTGGGTGTTTCTTGTAGGTAGAATAGTTGGGGGGGTTCTTTTTTTTTTTTTTTTTTGCCCTTTATCTACCTCAATAGCTAGCAAATGTTTAGATGTTTATGGATATCGTAGTTAGCTGCGGAGGTGCCTTAGTGCTCTAATGTCTTAGTACTTCGGTATTTAGGTGTGGTTCTGGTGTTTTAGTGCTGTTGCCTTCAACTACCTTGTAGCACTAGGACTTTTGCGTCCCTGGCTCGTGTAGTTACCGGTAAGTGTTTGCTTGTACCATGTAACTTTTTGCTTGTACAATTCCTCCCTAAAAATCTAACGCATCCCGTTTTCATATATCATCTTTGGGGAGGTGAGAATGTCATGGTCCCCATCAAAAAAAAACTTAGCGCTCAGGATGAAGCTTATGAACGGCACTTCGCTTTGGGGAGGTGAGAACGTCACTGTCTTCTATCGAAAAAACTTAGCGCTCGAGACAAATTGTTGCAAGCATTATCCTAGAGTGAGAGTGGTCGTCGACTCGACCCCAGAGGAGGGTGGGTGTAATGCGGTGAAGACTTGACCGAGCGATCATCGATCCGAACCCAGAGGGTGGGTGTAAGGCAATGAAGGCTTGATCCTAGAGGGTAAGCAGTCATCGGCCCGACCCCAAGGGGTGGGTGTAAGGTGATGAAGGATCAACCCTGAGGGGTGGGTGTATGTCCACGCTGAGACCAAGCTATCGGGGCGAGTTAGAGCTCATAGATGTGAATCCATCGAGCTAGGGGGAGCCTCTAGTCGAGGAGACACCGTCGAGCTGAAGCGAACCTCGATCGAGGCGAAGCTATCAAGTCCGAGTTGAACCACACCGAGGCTAAGCCATCAAGACGTGTTGTATCTCGCCGAGGTAAATCCATCACACTAGAGGAGCCCCTAGTCAAGAAGATACCATCGTAGTGAATCGAAGCTCGGCCGAGGTGAAGCTATCGAGGCTGAGTTGAACTACGTCAAGGCTAAACCATTGAGGCATGTTGGAGCTCACCGAGATGAATCCATTGCACTAGGGGGAGGCGAGGAGCCTCTAGTTGAGGAGACTCCGTCGAGGCGAAGCCATCGAAACCGAGTTGAACCATACCGAGGCTAAGCTAGCAAAGTGTGTTGGTGGTCCATGGCACGGAGCAAGGCCGGACCCAGAAGGGGTCGCGGCATGGAGCAAGGTTGGACTCGGAGGGGATCCGTGGCACGGAGTAAGGCCGGACTCGGAGGGGGTCCGTAGCACGGAGCAAGGTCAGACTTAGAGGGGGTCTAGGCTGCCTTGTAGTGGAATCCTAGAGAGGGTCTGGCCCCCGAGTCCCTGCGCTACCTCGAGCGAAATCCGCGAGCCAACTTCTGCGAAGCATAGGGTAGCGAGGTGGTCCGAGCCTGGAGGGTGTTCGAGAGCACAAAGTGGTCTAGACCTAGACGGGGTGAAGGATGCGAGGTGGTCCGGACCGGGAGGGGGTCCAGAGCGCTGAGTCTAGAGAGCCTCCGCTCAGTGGAGTCCGAAGAGCGTGAGGAGGGAGGGAGAGATTGGATAGAGGAAGGGATATATCGGGGGAGAGAGATACACGGGAGAGAGAGGGAGAGAGGAATATATGGAGAGAGATAAAGTTAGAGTTGGAAGGGGGAGAGATTGATTACTCGGGATGAAAGAGAGAGAGAATAGATTAAAATACCTGTTGGGGAGAGATATAGAGATGTGTTTTTGTTTTGAACGCCGCAGTCCCTTGCTATTTTTCGGGTGCTACACTAGCATGGATCCATCCATCATCAGCAGTAACTGTACCACCTTGTACATACATGGCCGTCAATAGATCTGAGTAATATTGATGCCAAAAGTCTACGCTATGGCTGGTCCACGGACAATCCAGTAATGAGCAGGATACTTCGCTGCTATTATTCCATATTATAAATACGCTGATGTACTAGTCGTGACGTCACACACACCTCTATTCTTCTATTTTAGAATTCGTACCATCTAAAGAATAATTGATTATCAATATAAATCTGTAGCGATTTGTGTGTGTAGTGTCTGGATTTTTATTCACTCCTCGCCTTTTCATTTCGATGTTGAGTGTGTGTTGGTTTCTAGGGAGATGGTAAGAATGTGCTGCCGGATGGGCTTTTTCTATAACGGGTCGGTAACTGAAAAATGCGGGTCCAATACGTAACAAAAACAGCCCAGCCCAACTGGAAATAGCACAAGAACAAACAAATGGTGATCCGAAGGCTGAAAAGGTCACTGAGATTTCTGAAATTTTCAGGCGCCTCGAGTCTAGTCCCAACACAGAGAGAGAGAGAGAGAGAGAGAGAGAGAGAGAGAGAGAGAGAGTGATGAAGAGGGAGAGGGTAAAATTAAAGGTGAATTAAGCTGAGAACGCATGGCCCGTATTGTTGCTTTGCTTCTAGACAAGAAGAAGTAAGCATCAGGCCCTTATGGTTGAACATGTATTACGAGTAGTCCATGGTAGCTAGATAGGCTGGATCGACCACCTAGCTAAGCTAGCTAGCAGCACCTTCTGGGGATGCAGAGGTGGCCAGTCATGTGCCGGCTCTCCCCTCCGTCCGGGTGCGCGTACGGGCACGCCGGCGTGTACGCGCCCTTCTTCACCCGCATGCTCCACTGCGCATTGGGATGGTCGGTCGAGAGCATGGTCCAGGCCGGCGTCGAGTTCTCGTACCGGCTGTGCGTGATGCGGTGGAACCTCTTCACGTCCCTGTTCTTGTTGATGTCATCCGGGTCGATGTCCACGACGAAGAGGTCGCCGTAAGGCCTGACGGAGTGAAGGAACAGCGGCAGCGACATCGGGTCAGCCGATACCGCCGCGAGGTCCGCGGTTACGGCGATGCTTCTGCCGTCCGGGCTGAACGTCGGGTGGTTCACGTGCCCGGCAACGTCGTCTCCACTCTTTATCACCCTTATCACCACCGTCGGATCGCTTGCCTTCACCAGGAACACGGCGAAGTAGCCTGGGTCCAGGCCGTTGTCCAGCTCCGGTGCGCCTTCCGGCTTGTCGCGGGTGGACGAGAAGACGATCCAGTCCCCGCTCGGCGACCACTGGCAGTGGGTGTCAGTCCATGGCCCGTTGGTCAGCCGTGTCACCGTGCCGTCGCCGTACTCCCCAACCTCCGCGTCCTCCATTATGTACAGGTTCTTGTGCTTCTTGTCCCCTCCGTCCCTCGTCGATCGGAACACAAACTTGGTTCCTGCATATATGCATACATATATATAATGTGATGAAAGCTTGCAACAATATATCCATGCATGGATACCAGAGATTAACAAGACTGAGTTAGTAACAAACTAGCTAGTAATTGCATGCGGTCAATTAGCTCCTAGGTAGGTGCGTGCGTACCATCTGGGTTGCTGGATGGGAAGGCATTGTTGAATTTCCCCTTGGTGAGCTGCCGGCGCTGCCGTGCGCCGCCAGAGACGTTGGGGATGGCGCAGATCTCCAAGGGCTTTTTGGCGTTGAACGACGGCCCCATGCAAACGTACAGGGTATCCTTGTCGGGGTTCTGGTTCCACTCCGGTGAGAACATGCTGTCGGGGCTCCTTGCCTGCACGAATTCCGTTAGTTAATGTCGGTGCTGCTGCTGGCGTGTAGTGAGTGGTTGAGCTAGCTAGTAATGGATTGGAGTACCTCATAGACGACACGCAAGCCTTGGGTATCAGCGAGCCAGAGTGCTTTCAGCTCGTTGTCAACGAAGGCGAGCTTGGAGCCATCCTTGGAGATGGTTGGAGCCACACCGGACAACCTCACCAATCCCACATCCTTCACTGGGGACTGCAGCCTGTGGAAATTCCGAGGGATTTCGTCTCCATGCTGCACCACCACGACAACAAAAACCAACGATTAATTCCGACACGGCTGCAAACCTGCACAACATATCGATCCCTCCTTGATTTAGTGGGTAGGGTATACCTGCAGGAGGTCGCTTCTGGTGCGGTGGTAACCGACGCGGCTGCCGCCGTCGATGACGAAGGGGTTGAAGTGGTCGGCTTTCGGCCTCGTTTTCTGGGTGATCTGCTCCGGTTGGCCCGGCGCCGTGGTGTCAAATATCTCGATGTGCCGGTACTGCGCCTCCACGCGGACGTCGCTGAACTCGGACTTCTGACGGATGGTCGCCACCGCCACCTTGGTCTCGCTGATGGCCGCCGGAGTCACCGCGTCGAACACCTCCGGTGTCACCCGGACGGTCTCCTTGGCGGCGATGTTGTACCGGAACACGCCCCAGATCTCTCCGACCTTCCTGTGAAAAAACAGGACGTTGTCGCTGCCCCACGTCGGCCACCCGCCGTTCTTGATCAGCCGCTTGCGCTCCAACGGCGGCTTCTCCACGTTCATCACGTAGATGTCGGTCTGTAAATCGTCGATCTCGCCTTCCCATCCCTTCCCTTGAAACGACGCCACCGCCACCTTCTTCCCCGACGGTGACACGGCCGGGCTCAAATCATATGATCCTGCATATCCATAGTGAAGTAGATTAAATAACGACAAGAGAAGAAACGATCAAACAAACCATCTGATCGACGATGAGCTAGCTAGTACCTTTCGGAGTGAGGCGCTCGGTCTTGCCGGTTCTAAGGTTGGTCCTGTACACCACGGTCCATGGGCTGCGACGTTCTTGCACCGGCTCCTTGGTGGACACGTACACGAGCGAGTGGTCGACGGTGCGAGAGCCCACCTTGTACCCGCCGCCGATGCACCCGCTGTCCTCCATGCGCGTGCCGCTGAACTCGGCGGTGCCGTAGATGTCGGCCAGGCCGAACACCTTCACCTTGTTGTCGGCATTGAAGCGCAGGGCTACATGGAGCGTCTCGAGGCTGTGCTCCCTCTCGGAGACGAACGCTAGGCCGGAGACGCGGCCGGCGTCCACGTCGTTTGGGGTGGCGCCGCCCTCGGAGGCCAACTTGGGGTACTTGTTGTTGATGGTCGTGATGAGCGTCCTGAGCGCCGCTGGCGGGATGGGGCGGCAGTTGTAGTTGTAGGAGACGCCATCGGTGAGGAGGAGCTCGGCGTGCCTCGAAGACGGCGGAACCGGGCAGGAGAAGATGTCCAGTGGCACCGGCGGCCTGTAGGTGGCGAAGAAGGCGATGCTGCCGCGGCGCTCTCCCATCCTAGCTTGCAAGATTAATATGTTGCTTCAATTTGTTCTGGTTCGTTCGCTTGGCACATTAATTTATAGACTGATCGAGTGGCCGGCTGTGCCAATATAATGACTCCTTTAATTCTAGCTAGCTCCGTTCTCTTCAACTAGTTGATTGCTATATATGTTTGACGTTTCATTTTCGTTGTTGTTGCAGAACTTAGCAAGATATGGAATTCACAGGAGATAGAAATTATTTTTTCAATATAAAAGACAAAATAAAAATAGGCTGGATTAGTATGTGGACTAGCTAGTATGCAAATTTAATCTGTGTTAACAAATTTGTCTTGCTCTTGGTTCTACCCTCGAGCTCTCATTAACGATCCATCGATTCTCTCTTCGCTTGGTCGATCGATCGATTCTCTTGGTATAAATTTTGTGACGCCTCATCTGCATGCATGGCGTGTTACCTGCAGACGTCACATGCATGCAGATGGCCTGGGAAGATTTTCGGAGCACGTACAGTGGCTGCCAAAGCCAACGATAATAGGTGTAACAAATACACGAGGACGAGATGTACAGCTTGATAGATTTTCAGAGAGGTAGTAATGCATGCATGCTCATTTGGTCTATATACATGTTGAAAACAATGCATGCATGCATGTTCTTTCAAATTGTACACCATCATTTCGGTCCTATTCAACCTTTGAACTTGTTCTTCTTGGCTTTGACTTATAGGTTTTAGCTATAGCTTATAAATTTTAGGCTGTTCGTGAGAGAGTACAGAGTAACAGAAACTCAAGTGCGGTTTTTAGCCGATATAAATAAAGTCACTACAGTCTATATATAATTAACTTGTAGACCTCACCTTAAAAAGACGCTCCGCTTGAAAGCTAGTTAATTACTGTAGAAAAACAGTTTTTGAAAGCTGAAAAGAAAAGACCCCTTATCCCATCAAAGAAACGCCTCCCAAGATCCCACCTATCCAACCCCGAGCCAATGAAGAAAATAACACAAGTGTGCATGGCGCATCCATCTAGTTCATGCACATGTATTGGCCTTACATGCACACAAGGATATATACAATAGTATAGACAACTGCTATATATAATATCTTCTGTGTCATTTATAGACGGTACTAAGGCCCTGTTTGGATCCTATGGTCTAAAGTTTAGTTGTCTAAAGTTTTGGACTAAACTTTAGCCACTAAATTTTAGTCGAAGGTCCTGTTTGGATCCTATACTAATGGATAGGACTAAAGTTTCAAAAAGATCATACTACCTCTCCTTGTTTCGTGCGTCAGCCATTAAATGGGAGGTGAGAGACCAACATGCATGGGTAAACACGTCTTTGTGCCTAAGAACCTAAAACTTTAGACCACTTTAGTTCGCTTTGGTGGACTAATGGTCTAAAGTGTTTTTTAGGGGTTAGCTAAAGTTTAGATCTAACTTTAGACCACCTGTTTGGAGACTTTAGATCTAAACTTTAGTGACTAAACTTTAGATGGAGAGATCCAAACAGGGCCTAAAGACAACTCTCACAATGGGTTATCTTTTTTTATATGTCTTTATAGACAGCTTCTGTATGATACAATATGTCTTATTTCTCGTGTTACAGTCGACTGTTACATGAGATACGTCTAATTCTTTATACTCTATTTATATCCTTCATATCATCCCGTGATCTATGTGACAAAACTTACATGCTCTAAGATTTAACCATTCATTTTGGTTAATTCGTTGGATCTCTTTAAATGTCCATTCACGCATGGATCCATCCATCAGCAGCAGTAACTGTACCACCTTGTACATGCATGGGCATCACTTGGCGGCCTGCTCCTATCTTCTTTCGCTCGCTCGGTCGAGTCAATAGATCTGAGTAATATTGACGCCAAAAGTCTACGCTATGGCTGGTCCACGGACAGTCCAGTAATGAGCAGTATACTTCGCCGCTATTACTCCTTCATACTTGCTATAAATGTCCATGCTGACGTAGAACGCTCGACGTCACACGACTCTAACAACTACAGTTGAAAATAGAAAAATATAGCACGACCGCTACAAGCTAGGGCATATCCAATGCATTTTAGGCAAATAAAGGTGCTATTTTAGCAGCCGCTTAAATAAATCAGTAGTCACCCAACTCTCTTCTTCTCCACTCCGGTCCTCTATTCTTTTATAGACGTCGGTTTATATTACTTTGACCGCTTATATATGGTTATACACCAAAATATTTAGATTTATGACATAGATATAATATTCAGCTTAACAATATGAAGGACTTTTTTTCTTGGGATTTACATAGTCATGGTATTTTTTCAGTACGATCTATGTACAATTATCTTATGAACCGTGGTTACCCTTTCAGGAATACTATTATTTGGAAGCTGAAACTCCTCCTGAAGATAAAAATTTTCCTTTGGTATCTTCAAAGAGGGGTGATTTTAACAAAGGATAACTTAGCTAAGAGGAATTGGCATGGGAATCAAAAGTGTTGCTTCTGTAATTGCAATGAATCGATTAAACACCTTTTCTTTGATTGCCAACATGCTAAGACTATCTGGCGTATAATTCACATAGCTACTGGGTTAACCCCGCCTAGGTCTATATCTCATATGTTCGGGAATTGGTTAACAGGCGTTGGGAATGGTGAACGAAAGCTGATCTTAGTGGGTGTCGCCGCTCTTCTATGGGCTATTTGGTGTGCACGGAATGATGTTGTTTTTGAAAAGAAACGTTTTATTTCTTTTATGCAGGCTACCTCAGGGGAACATACTGGATGCGGTTTTGGGCATTGTTGCAGCGTGAGGATGCAAAGGAGACCATTCGACTGGCGAGCTGAGTACTGGAAGTTGTTACATTGGACTTTTTTGCCAACAGTGGATGGAGGACCAATAATAGACTTTGCCTCTAATCACTTTGATCATTTAGTGTTTTTGTTCCTTTTTTTTTCTTCAGCAATTAGCTGAAAACCTTGTAAGAACTTGGCTGTGTGCTCTTGCAGAGGCTGAAAATTTCATTTTCCATTATCTAAAAAAATAGATATAATATTGCAAGATTTTTCATTAAAGTAGTTTCGAATCATTATATTTTTTTTATAATTTTCACCAACATACAGTTAGAAAAAAAAAAGCAAATTAAGGTGTATTGTAAACCAGTAGATGTCTGAAGCAACAAGTAAAAGAGAATGGATGTAATACTAGAGTAACACCCCACTGACCCCCGCAAAAAAACACTTCAAATTATCCCATCGGAAATGTTAATATTCCTCTGTCGTGCCCTGACATTAAAAGGAGAAAGAATGCTAGCAGAAGGTTTGTAGCCAGATGAACAAGTTGCACTATTATGAAATGTCGTGCGGCACTGATTAATCGTCAGACTAAATGATGGTTTTCGAACGAAAACGAAAAGCAAAGAAGCCCAAGTAGATATAGATTACCCCCATCAAAGCAAGCGCCGCCGATCCCTATATATAGAGCAGTGGGTGAGTGAGTGATCAGTAGCTTAGCTAGGTGCGCTAACAAGTGTCGTTCTAGCTTGACTTGTGTCGCTCGATCACCATGTCCTTCAGAGACGATGAGCAGTCTGTTCCTTCTTCAAATTCAGGTTCATGATCACCGAGTTTTTAATTTATTTTCCCACCATTCGGATTAGTAAAACATGCAAGCACCAGGCAACGATGAATTGAATTGAATTGATTGATTTTTGACGCCATAGAATAGAATTGATGTGTGTTTGGAATCAACATTCGGTTGCATGCACGCAGGGCAGCCGAGTCCGGCGAAGGGGCCACAACGGGTGGTGAGCGTGGCCGGCAAAGTGCAGCTGGCGGTGTACAAGAACGCCAAGGCGCCGCTGTCGGAGAACAGGCAGCAGGTGATGCTGGAGCTCACCGGCGCAGATTCCGTCGGCGACAGGATGGGGCTGGACCTGGTGGCCGTCCTGGACGTGAGCGGGAGCATGCAGGGGGAGAAGCTCGCCAAGGTGAAGACTGCTCTGCTCTTCGTGATCAAGAAGCTCAGCGACATCGACCGCTTGTCCATCGTCACCTTCTCCTCCGGCGCCACCAGGCTGTGCCCGCTGCGCTTCATAACGGAGGCCTCCCAGACGGACCTCAAGGGTCTCGTCGACGGCCTTGTGGCCCGTGGCGGAACCAACATCTACGAAGGGCTCCAGACCGGGCTCAAGGTTGTCGCCGGTCGTCGGCTCAGCGCCGGCCGCGTGGCCAGCGTCATCCTCATGTCCGACGGCGAGCAGAACCAAGGTGGTGACGCCAGGAACGTCCAGGTCGGTGATGTGCCCGTCCACACCTTCGGTTTTGGCGCAGACCACGACGCGACGGTGCTGAACGCGATCGCGGGCAAATCCCCAGGCGGGACGTTCAACTACGTGAAGGACGGGGTGAACCTGAGCCCGCCCTTCTCGCAGCTGCTGGGTGGCCTCCTCACCGTCGTCGTCCAGGACCTCAAGCTCACCGTCACTCAAAAGCAAGACGAGTCGACCATCGAGAAGGTGGACCCCGGAAGCTACCCGCAGACGCGGGACGCCGCCGCCGGCTCGGTCACCGTCAGCTTCGGTGCCCTCTACGGCAGAGAAGTGCGCAAGGTCATCGTCGACCTCCTAATCCCGGCCGTCGACAGCGGCGAGTACGACGCCGACATCCTCGATGTCGAATACTCCTACAGGTGCTCGATCGAGTACTAACTAATGAATAAGATCATATGTATATATATCAACGATCGATCAGTACGTTCGTATACTAACGAGAACTGATCTGCAATGGCAGTGCTCCGGGGAAACTGTTTGTTTCTCCTGTTGAGACACCCGTCATACACCGCAGCGGCACAGCTGACCCGGATGCCAGGAAGCAGGAGGTGCAGGCCGAGCTGGCCCGTCGCAAGCACGCCGCCATGATCAAGGAGGCGAGGACCATGGCCGACGGCAAGAACCTCGTCGACGCCCGCGACAAGCTGGTGGAAGCCCAGAACGCGCTGGAGAACGTCATCGAGCAGTCCAACCCCATGATCGACATGCTGAGGGCCGAGCTGGAGCAGCTGCTCAAGCTCATGAGGTCGCAGGAGCTCTACGAGAAGCAGGGCCGCGCCTACGCGCTGTCGTCGGAGACGTCCCACGAGCGGCAGCGCTTCGCGGCGAGGGGCGACGTGGAGGCCGTGAGGCTGTTCGCGACGCCGCGCATGGATAAGTACCTGGAGCAGGCCAAGCAGTTCGAGGAGGACCCCGATATGGCGCTGCCGTCGACGGAGGACGACGTCAAGGAGGAGATCACTGTTAGGATGATCTCCACCCCGGTAGGCCCAACGGCCTACCGGGCCTTGAGCTCGCGCCCTGATCGGGGGCGCCCAACCCTAATGGTTGGTGGGCCCCTGTCACACTGCGCCATATATAAAGGTGGGGGCCGGCGGCTCTTTTAACGAGGTTGAACGGAGCCAGCACCACCCCACCGAAAACCCTAAATCCGATCTAGCGAGGGGGCGCAGCCAGTGACGGGAAGCGCCACTGCCACGCCGCCCCTGGACAGCGCCGTCGCCGGCGTACGGGAAGCACCACTGCCACGCCGCCCCTGGACAGCGCCGGCACCGGACTTCACCAACGCCGACTCCCGACTCCACCGACTCCATGGCGGACCCCTCTGCACCCGCAGCCAAGACCACGGATGGTTAGTATCTCTCTCTCCCTCTCGGTAACTCTCAAGAACCCGAACTAGAGATGAACCCCGCTAGATCTAACCTAGGAGATCCTAAAGAAAACCTAGACCTAACAATGGTATCAGAGCCTCTAGGCGTAGATCTGAGATGGGGAAAAGAAAAGAAAGAAAAAGGGGGAAAGAAGAACCTAACCCTACCCGAACCCTAACCTAGAAAAGAAACCGGGTACTTACCGAGAGCCGCGTGTCGTCGTGGCGTTGGGGATCGGCCGAGCCTTGGGCTCGCGGCGCTCCATGTTCTAGCCACCGTCGGCGCGGCGTCGAACCAGCGTCGCGGCGCTCGGAAGGGCACCGACACGAGCCGCTCGGCGGCGCGCGCTCCTCGAGGGCGCGCGACGCCGGCGAGAGCCCGCGGCGGCGCGGCTCTTTCTTCCTCTCGGCGGCGTGGGCGTCGCGCCGCCGCCGCCGCGGTCGCTCTCGGTGCGAGGTGAGAGAGGGAAGCCGAATGATTAGGGTTTCGGGGCGTCCGCGCGCGTTTTGATCGGCGAGATCGTCGCGCAGCCGTCGGATCGCATCCGACGGCCGAGACAGCGCCAGCGCACGCGGCGAGATTCGCCCAGCGGGAGGCGCTTCGCGGCCGAGCCCAGGTTGCGGCCTGGCGCGGGAACAGCGCGCGTCGCGCGCGCGGCGCACGTTCGGCGGGTGTCGCGGGTGCGCGCGCGCGGCGAAGCGCGTGGGCGCGCGAGGAGGCGCGCGAGGGAGCGGCCGAGAGGCCGCCAAGGCGCGAAGGGGCAGGCCGAGCGGGCTCACGAGCGCGCGCGTGGAGAGGCGCCGAGCGGGGGCGCACGTGAGGCCGCGACGACAGCTGCCGTGGGCGTGGGCGAGCCGAGCGAGCCAAATTGGCGGATGAACATAAAATGAGTTTTATTTAATTTCGAAGCATTTTTGAGTGTATTTCAATGAAATTTGCACCAAAATCTCTGTAATTTTTTGCACCAACGTGTTAATTTTTCCAGAGATTGATGTTTAGAGTATAATGCTTCTGAATATTGAATTATTTTTAGAATAATTACAGTTTCCGCTGCAAAAGTTAAATTTTATGATTTTCTCTAATTTTAATTGGAACCAACGGGAAAATTAAAATTAGAGGAATAGTTTATTCTGATTCATGTTTATAATTTTGCTATTTTCTGACCAAAGTTGATGATAGCAATATTATAAATTGATTTATTTATGAATGTATGCATTAATTCTATCTTCTGCCCAACGGTGATGTAGAATTAGTGTACAAGAATTTTGCATGTTTTAATTTTGACCAACGTTAAATCAAGACATGCAATTATTATGTTTCCTCATTTTCTCTTGACACTGTTTCAGGACTCAACCCAATGGCATACATCTCGCACATCCCGGCACTTGATGGAAACAATTATCGGGTCTGGCGAGAGAAGTATGATTTGGCACTTGCGCTGTCCGAGAATGACTTAGCCCTCACCTCTCCGTGTCCTCATCGAGCGATGGACCCGGTGAGGGCGAAAAATGAGGCGATGCTGATTTCACCGCCCAAAGCGTGATCATGCGAAGTCGAATGAAATATGATCTTGAGAAAAGAAATGGGACATCTCGAACCGCAAGTGCTTGATGGTGGCTAAGGCCACTATTGCGAGATCCAATAAGGATCTATCCTGCATCGTGACAACGCCACGAGTATCTAGAAAGTGAAGAATCGGTTCATGGCTCTTCAAAGGCTACAACAAGTATGCTGATTAAGAAACTAGTGAATGAGAGATACTCTAGTGGTGGAATAAGAGAACACATATTAAAGATGAGCACAACGGCAGCTAAGCTAAATTCAATGGATATGGGGCTCAAGGATGAGTTTCTAATTCATTTGATTTTTGCTTCTCTGCTAAAAGAATTTGACACTTTTGTTGTTAATTACAACATGCAGCCCGACAAATGGGACATAGAAAAGCTCATTGCAATGTGTGTGCAAGAAGAGGAGAGGCTTAAAACCTCACGGGTGACTTTGCAAACCTTGTGAAGAACAACAAAAGAAAGAACTTTAATGCCAAACCACAAGGGAAACCTCGGTGGGAAAGTAGCTCCTCTTCTAAGTCACAGGAAAGGCTCCCGGTTTAATAAGCCCAACAATTTTACTGATGACAAGGACACTGCAAATTTTGCAAGAAGAAGGCAGTCACTACGGAGGGACCGCCTGAGTTCTGAAGCATCTGTTGAAGAATGGTAATGATGTCATTACATTTATAGATGAATCCTTGTATTTAAGTTATGAAAAATCTACTTGGTGGATTGACTCAGGTGCAACTGTTCATGTTGCTAATTCATTACAGGGATTCCATACGAGGAGGACCCTACAAAGAGGAGAAAGAACAATTAAAGTTGCGAATGGAATTGAAGCCGAAGTCGAGGCCATTGGAGATCTCTCTTTAGAATTTCATGATGGTTTTGTACTTAGGCTTTCAGACGTTCTTTATGTACCCTCTTTGCGCAGAAACTTAATAAGTGTGTCGAAATTAGATGATGATGGTTATGATTGCCATTTTGGTGATGGCAAATGCAGACTTGTGTTTAATAATAAATGTGTTGGTCTTGCCTTCCGACAAGACAAGCTTTATTTATTATCACTTTCTGAGAATGTGAATCATGTGACCATTGAGAATGAGAATACCTCTTCGTCTGTGAATGAAAGTAAAAAGCGGAAGATAAATCATGATGCATCGTCGAAATTATGGCATTGTCGTTTAGGCCATATTTCGAGGGGGAGAATAGAACGATTGATTAAGAAAACACTTCTTCCGCCATTAGAATTTTCAGTTTTAGAACAATGTATTGATTGCATAAAAGGAAAATATGTTAAGAAAATAAAGAAAGACGCCAAACGAAGCGCAGGAATTTTAGAAATAATTCACACAGATATCTGTGGTCCATTTCCTGTGATAAGTGTGGATGGTTATGATTCATTTATAACATTCACAGATGACTATTCGCGTTATGGCTACATTTATCCAATTAAAGAAAGATCAGAAGCATTGGATAAATTTAAGATATTTAAGGCTGAAGTAGAAAATCAGCACAATTCAAAAATTAAGATAGTAAGATCCGACCGTGGGGGGGAGTACTACGGTCGGCACACCCCGTATGGCCAAGTTCCTGGACCTTTTGCAAGGTTCTTACAGGAAAATGGCATAGTTGCCCAGTACTCTACAAGGCGAACCTCGCAGAATGGAGTGGTGAAAGACGCAACCGTACCTTAATGGATATGGTGAGAAGTATGATAAGTTACTCCACGCTACCGATAAGTTTATGGATGGAGGCGTTAAAAACCGCCATTCATATTCTTAATCGAGTACCAAGCAAGTCGGTACCCAAAACACCGTATGAGTTGTGGACGGGAAGAGAACCCTCACTTAACTATTTACGTGTGTGGGGTTGTCCTGCTGAGGCTAAAGTTTTTAACCCAAACATAGGGAAGCTAGATCCCAAGACAGTCAGCTGCCATTTTATTGGCTATCCAGAAAAATCGAAGGGTTATCGCTTCTATTGTCCTGACAGACATACGAAGTTTGTAGAAACAAGACATGCTGTCTTCTTGGAGGATGAGATGATTAGGGGGAGCAGAGTAGCGCGAGAAATTAACCTAGAGGAAAAGCGGGTACATGTGCCCACTCCGATGGTTCAGAACCATTTTCACACTACTGTTGTTGCTACACCAACGGTGCGGACAACTGTAGTGCGGCACTGTTGTCGGTTCTCTGTGGGAGCGATGAGTGAACATGAGGAACCTGTCCTTCAGATCCCATAGAACCCATTGTCACCCAAGAGGAAGAACAACAACAGACTCACACGAACAAGCGTCAATCGGCGAGGACTCGAAGGTCTCAAAGAGCCGAAGACCGGCTATCCCTAATGATTACGAAGTCTATGAAAGCGAGGAATTTGAAATGGAGGGTGATCCCACCTCTTTTGAAGAAGCCATGAGAAGCGCTCATTCATCTAAGTGGCTTGAAGCTATGCAGGATGAAATGAAGTCAATGAGCACCAACGGTGTTTGGGACTTAGAAACTATTCCTAAAGGAGCCAAGGCAGAGAGGCTGCAAATGGGTCTACAAAACAAAACATGACTCTAGAGGGAATATAGAAAGATTTAAAGCGCGACTTGTGGCAAAGGGCTTTACGCAAAGAGAAGGCATAGACTACAATGAGACATTTTCTCGGTCTCGTGTAAAGATTCTTTTAGAATAATAATGGCACTTGTAGCTCATTATGATTTAGAATTACATCAGATGGATGTAAAGACGGCGTTCTAAATGGGGATTTGGAGGAAAATGTTTACATGGCACAACCGAAAGGTTTTGTTGTGGAAGGAAAAGAACGTATGGGATCTGCTGAAGAAATCCATTTACGGATTAAAACAAGCATCAAGGCAGTGGTACTTGAAGTTTGATAGTACAATAAGAAGTTTTGGGTTTAAGGAGAATGTAGAGGACAATTGCGTGTATGCAAAGTTTAAGAATGGGAAATACATTTTCCTAATCCTGTATGTGGATGACATCTTACTTGCTAGTAGTGATGTTAGCCTATTACAAGAGACCAAGAAGTTCTTGTCCTCGAATTTTGATATGAAAGATCTTGGTGAAGCTTCGTTCGTTCTGGGAATAGAGATTCACCGAGATAGAACTAAGGGGGTTTTAGGTTTATCTCAAAAGGCATACTTAGAAAAGGTTCTAAAGAAATATAGTATGCAAAATTGTAAGCCTTCACCTGCTCCTATAGTCAAGGGCGACAGATATGGGGAATTTCAATGCCCCAGGAACCAATATGAGATCGATCAAATGAAAGCGGTTCCATATGCTTCAGCTGTCGGAAGCTTACAGTATGCTCAAGTGTGTACGCATACGACTTAGCGTTTGTCACCGGTTACTTGGCGATTCGAGCAATCACGGAATAGAACATTGAAATTGATAAAGAAAGTCTTGCGTTATTTGCAAGGAACAAAAGGCCTCATGATGACATACGAAGATCGATTCACTCCATATAGTGGGGTATCTGATTCTGATTACGCGGGAGATGATAGAAAGTCGACATCCGGATATGTATTCACTCTCGCAGGAGGAGCTATATCGTGGAAAAGCTCAAAACAAACCGTCACTACATCATCCACAATGTATGCCGAGTTTGTAGCATGTTATGAGGCCACGGGGCAGGTGAATTGGCTAAAGAAATTCATACCCGGGTTGAAAGTGGTAGATGACATACATAAGCCACTAAAGTTATACTGCGATAATGAACCAGCAGTATGTTATGCTCACAACAATAAGTCAAGTGGTGCTGCCAAACACATTGACATAAAGTATTATGTTGTGAAAGATAAAGTCCGGGATCACATAATCAGTCTTGAGCATATAAGGACAGAAAAGATGCTCGCGGATCCGCTCACAAAAGGCTTACCACCCAATGTGTTCAGAGAACATTTAGCCGGCATGGGTTTACGGGAAAGCCTATGATTCCTGGACAATAAGGGCCCAGTTGAGAGTTCATTTCAAAGCAGAAGTACATTGTGGTGTTGAATCTAATGGCATAAGGCGTGACGATGAGGCACGCTCTATGCACCGATCGTGAAGGAATGAGAAAACAATGAGTGATAAGTATAGAGTTCAGAATATAAGTTGAGATCAAGGGGAGAATGTTAGGATGATCTCCACCCGGTAGGCCCAACGGCCTCTGGGCCTTGAGCTCAGCATACGATCGGGCGCCCAACCCTAATGGTTGGTGGGCCCTGTCTGCTGCGCCATATATAAAGGTGGGGGGCGGCTCTTTTAACGAGGTTGAGCGGAGCCAGCACCACCCCACCGAAAACCCTAAATCCGATCTAGCGGCGCGGCCGGTGGCGAAGCGCCCGCGCCACGCCGCGCCGCCAGGACAGCGCCGTCGCCGGCGCACGAAGCACCAGCGCCACGCCGCCTGGACAGCGCCGGCACCGGACTTCACCAACGCCGACTCCGACTCCACCGACTCCATGGCGGACCCCTCGCACCGCGGCCAAGACCACGGATGGTTAGTATCTCTCTCCTCTCGGTAACTCTCAAGAACCCGAACTAGAGATGAACCCCGCTAGATCTAACCTAGGAGATCCTAAAGAAAACCTAGACCTAACAATCACCGCCAACCCCCTCGCCGGCATCTCCGGACCGCTGGCCTTCTACATCAAGGCCGCCATCCAGGCTCTCCAGTCCATCGAGAAGATCATCAACGCCGGCGCCGCCGCGTGATCACGGATAACATCACGCGCCCGCGCGGAAATGGGACTTCTGGCTCTGGCTGCCTGAACGGAATAATTATCGGATCACTTAGTTGTTGCTCCTTCTGAGTACAATTTCCATCTGTATGTCGGTTAATTTCTTTCTGCTTTGTGGAATTGAAACAAATAAATCATGAGGGTTTGGTTAAATTGTGTGCCCTGCTGTCTGAAGGGGGCAAAGTTCCGTCTAATTAGTTTTTTTCGAAGCAGAGGGGGGAAAACCCTCCGAATTCTCTTATTAGAAAATAGAAACTAACAGGATGAAAGAACCCTGAATTCTAATTAACTCTAAACAGGGTAATTAACAGTAATCAAGAAATAACAAGATTATTACAATACATTTAATTACAACAATTGACCCTAGGCCTTCATAAAGAAAGTCAATACATTATTACAACACTTGGTTAATTACAAAAATTGTGCAAATATAAAAAAACTAAAATTGTTGCATAGCCAAACCTGCATGGGAATAAAAACCAAGTAAAGGTAGTATTGCATTCCTTGCCTCGCTCTGTTCCCATGTACTGCTCAATGTATAGCACCCAAGCCGGTCACAACCCTAGCCATGCCTTATTCTTTTGCAATCAGAGAGCGAATAAAAAGAATAATTAAGGGAGAATAAGAAGAAAAGAAAAGAATCAACATCGGTATTCTCTGACTACTAAAGTCGTTCAGAGTGGCATTCATCGAGGTTTTCATACCATCCCATGCCAGTCGGCGCCTCTCACCATGAGTGAGCTTCGTCATCCGGCAACCGAAAATCCAACGCCCACATTTTTTCGGACTTACCTCTACCACAAAGAATCCAGTACAGTGCACAACCCACATTTCAAACCAATAGTCCATAAGTCCCACAGAAAACTAAGACACATTTGAGGATAAGGCGAGGGCCTCACAACTATGGGCAGAGTTGGGGAAGAGAGAGAGAGAGAGAGAGAGGCAGTTGAGTGCCTCACCTTCTTAAGCCCCCATCCCATTCTCCATTCATTGCCCACAAACATTTCACACAGCCGAGAAAGCCCCCAAAACCAATCGAAGGAAGCCACAAAGCACAAAGCCCCCAAAGCAAGCCAAGAGAACCCATCATTCCATCTCTTAGCCAAAGGCCAGAGAATCTCCTCCCAAAACCAGCAGCCCACTCATAGAGCTAGAAGTGAGAAGAGGAGAGTCGGAGAAGGGGAGATAGGAACGTAGTGGAAACCGAAGGAGAGCACGGCTGTAGCACCAAAAAAAAGAAGAAAAAAGAAAAAAATCTAACCCTAACTGTAACCTCTCTCTCCCATTATATCTCTCTCCATTATAATCTCACATCTCTCTCTCTCCCGTGCATGCGACTACATGGGCTCCGGCGGCGGCGGAGGCGACGCCGACTGGCTGGCGAAGTGGCAGCGGCACGGCCGAACTGCTGAACTACGCGCACGCTGCTGCGCACGCAGCGTTGCCATGCCGTGTGGCGGGCGGCGAAAAGTGGCGGCACGGCCAAAGCTGGAGAGCTGCGCGACGCCGCTGCTCGCACGAGTTGCCATGGCGCGGCCGCAGCGGCACAAAATCCTCACTCACAATCCTCCATATACTCGGGCTCATGGTCTTCAAATAAGTAGCCATATGAATTTTTCAATGAGCATAGTTTGAGCCATCGAATAGAGGTGCATTTCCTAGATATATATCCTCACTAGCCATCCTTGCTCTCCATGGAATATAATGCATTTGAATGCTCTCAACTACCTCAATATATGAAAATAGAGTAAATGAGTAGAACAGAGTGTAACAAGGGCTCAAGGGTATTTAGTGAGGTCCAAGAAGAGTCCCTTGCTACTGATGGGGAGGTATTTATAGTCTCCACCCACCAGGATGACCGTTGAGATCGACATCCCCAAAAATCAAGAAATACTGTACTTCCACCATATGGTGGCCGATACTATCGTACCAACTATTCAACGGCTATTTGAGATTCATTAAATATATAGGACTAGATGTAACTTCAAACATCAGTAGTACCGCACTCACAAGGGCTGGTAGTACCACATCTCAGCTGTGGTAGTATTGATTTCCAGAGGAGAGAAAATGCTCTAAAACATAGCTCTCTAGAAATTAGCTACCACCAACTAAATTTTGGTCCTACTGTTTTTACGGTAGTACCGATCTCAAAGTGTGATCATACCACCCTGCAGTACTACCATTATAGATAAGCGATAGTATCGATCCAAGGAAAGTTCAATGAGTACCTCTTGGAAAATTAGCTACTGGCATGTAACAGTCGGTAGAACCAATGCAGCGGTACTACCATTAATATGCCTGCGGTCATATTGGTTTTCAAAGGAAATTCGGAGAGGGTTTTAGATATAGTTCGAAATGCATGAACAAATAATTAATTGATCAAAATGGTACAAGGTAAGCTTCAAACTACTAGCTATGTCCTCTATTTATAGTACGACATCTATTTTACAAATTCGATCTTTTCATCTAAACTCCAAGACTGGTAAACGCTATAAAGACGACGAGGATCGGGGCTACGATCATGGAGGAGATGAGACCCAAAATGATCAAGAATATCGTGTGAGAGGTTAAGTTCAAGCGTGACATAAGAAAGGGGAAAATATTGAAGAGAAATTTGAGGGACGGGTTGCACTATGTGGCTTGGTCGGTTCAAGTGAGGCATAATCGGGTGGAACCAAAATAGGAGAGACTTATTGACACATGGCAAGCCAGTTGTGTACCTACACATGGCAAGCATGACGATTGCTTACAATGGAAGATGAAGATCGTGTTAAGAAAAGGTATTTTGGCAAGTTGACCAAAATACCATAAACTACCTTGGATTAAAACCACGGTACTTGGGAGAGGGGTTTATGTCAAGGAGAACTTGATAAGATCAAGTTGGATCAAAGGCTAAGGATTTAGTGGATTCGGCCTTATATGTTTTAAAAAGCATGCATATATGTAGTGTGCGAGTAAAATCTATGTTGTGTGGGGTTAACAAGTTTTTCTATATGTGCTAAATGGATAGTATCCATTAGAGTTAAATGGGGCTGGGTGCCTTGCCTATTTAATGCATACTTCCTTGTTAATTATCCAGCCATCCTAATTTTACTCGTTGAAGCCAAGTGTTCTAGGGTTAGAGCTTGAGAAGTGTGAGTGTTGTGTTATGCTGTTTTGTTCTCTAGGTGGAGTGACTGTAAAATATTTATTTTTAAATAACAATATGTAAACTTTGTTTATCTTTCATGGATCTCTTTTGTTTTGGTTGATTTGCCCTTGATTTGGTTGGTTTTGATCTCCTCTCCTCTTCTTAATCTTGTTGGATATCAAGGACGAGTAAGTGATGGAGATGTGTCGGAACCCGGAGCGACAACTCCAGGATCCTCTGTGTAAATCGCACTAGTCTAGGATCAGCTAGTGCACATAGCGGATAACAAAGATAAATATCAAGCAAAAAGACAATATTATTCCAACTAAAAGGAGTACGGCCTTATGGCCAGCGTTTACATCATCGCCCATTGGCAAACATTATTCAAAGCAAAGGAAACTACAGAAGCAAGCTGGAAACAAAACGAAGCCCAAGTCTGCCCACAGGCAAACGACGGCAAGACGTGTCCTACTCGTCTTGGTCCTCACCGTAGTCGACGTAGTCCTCCTCTGTGATGAGACAGCAAGAATGAGTACAAACTTGTACTCCGCAAGCCACACAGGAAAAATGCAATATAATGCTTAAGGCCACAAAGGAAGGCATATAGGATTAATTGTGCAGAAAATAGCATTTCTAGGAATACAATAAATAGATTGAAACGGCTGAATTTAATACAATAAGTAAAAACAATAGCTACAATTAAAATTAATACCGTTAGTGCAGGCTCCGACCAAACACTAACCTACTCTCGGGCATCCCACCCGGTCCATCTTTCCCAAAAGATTTCACGTGGCTCCGACCACAAGGTTTTATAAATCATTTTAAAACCAAAGTCTAATCCATGAAAAACTTTACTCAGCATGCCCATGACCGTGGGCACGACTATCCAGGATAGATTATACACTCTGTAGAGGTTGTACAGCTTTACCCACAAGACACGATCATCCCGTTTTACCACTAGATTACACACTTCCTTAGGTGTGCGGTTAGGAGTCGTGACAAGGCCTTTACAATGCAAAGCCGTCAACCTGACCAAGCCAACTCTAAGGTTTCATCCCGAAGGACTCCACGGCATCGAGACCCCTCTTGAGCCAAGTGAGACTTCTCATGGCCTACGCCACGCTCACTTTCATCCTACGGCATGACCCAGGTTGGGACCCGCAAATTATTTAGCCAGGGCTGTCCCATACCAGCCTTATGGTAGTACGCTAGGGCTTTGCAACAGTAGCTCACTGTCCGGTCCTTAATTGACTTAGGCCCAACCACATATCCCCTGTTCACGACAATCAACACCGTGTCCCCGAACAACAGTGCATGCCTGCACCCACCACCTAACCATTAGTCTAAGTCTAAACCAGATTTTATATTTTGTTTTGAAAATATTTCATAAACCTTCTTGACTCACCGAAGTCAAGAATACAGTTCAAAAGCTTATCATTTTATGTGAAAAGGTATCCCAAAACAAATATTATGTCTAAGCAGGTCTAAGCATTTGATCTAAAAATCCTCAAGCCAATACTAGTGTACTAACTAGGGTTTGGTTCTAGGGTGACAAGGTATACGGATTTGCAATGTCAAAGGAGGTAATAACAAACAGGTATTAACTAAAGTTAAAACTGAATTGAAATACATTGAATAAAATTATGCATGCAAATAATTTAAATCAACATAATTTTATTTGCAATCTGGGATCAACATGGTCAAGGAGTGTGACTTTCCTTGCTCCTCAAGTGGGTGTGAATCGTCGTCGAAGAATTCTCCGGAATCGTCGCAGTCTACACGTGAAAATAACTCAAATAAAATTCAAATAAATTCAAATTGACTTCAAAAATTTTAATTGAGGCCAGAAATGGATAGAGGGGAATTTTTTTTATGAATTTAGAAATTTGAATGGGCCAAATCGGAGTTAAAACGAGGGAGAACGGGCTCTGGGAAGTTTGAAAAGAGAAAATAGAAAAAGGGATTTTCTGGAATTATTTTTCTAAAGGAAAAGAATTTATGGCGTCAGCCAGGCATTTTCATTTTCGGCCGAAATATTTTTCAACGTGAAATTTGGGTTTAATGCATCAGCATGATGTCAGCACGGGATAAATCCCACTAACAGGTGGGCCATGGGTCCATGGACCAGGTCCATCGGCTCGGAAAGGGGCGGAGGTGGTGGGTGTGCTGACGGGGCAGGGGCGGGCGAGTTAGCGCCGAGGTGGCGCTGGCGTGGCACCACGTCGGCTGCCACGCAAGCGGCCGAGCCGGCGTGGCGGCCGGTGAGGCGTTCGGGGTGGCGTGCTCGGCGCCGGCGGACGGCGGTGGCCGGCAAGGGCACAATGCGAAGAGGAGGGCATGGGAATCTGTTGATGCACCGAAAGCTCACCGGGAAGGCGGAGGACGGTCGGCGGCAAGGGAGGCGACAGCGGCAGGGCTCCGGCGGCGAGGGGTTCGGCGGTGGGGAGGCGGCGAGAGATCCCGAGTGCGCGCGACACTGCGGCTTCGCAGAGGCGGCGGCGAGGCCTCGGGAGCTCCGAGGCGGCGGCAGAGGCGGTGGCGCACAGCGCGAGGGCGAGGGGGAGCTCGGGAGAGAGGGAGGAGTGGAGGGGAAGGTGGTGCGAGAGGCGGAGCGGGAGGGGTATTTATAGGGTGTCGGGTAGGGGTGGCGGGATTCCTCATTGGAGATGGCGGCGCGGAAGGAAAGAAAGGGGAAAAAGGAAAGGGGAAGGCGCGGAAGGAAAAGAGGGCGCGGGGATTGGGGAATTTGATCCCGAGCGGCGAGCGGATACCAAAACCGGAGAGAGGCAAAGAAGGAAAGGGGGCGCGGCGAGGATTCGGTCGGTGGCCGAAAAAGGAAAGGGGAGGGGAGAAGAAGGAAGGAGGCGCGGCGAGGAAGACGACCCGAGCAGCGGGCCCGTCTTGCGAGAGAGAGAGAGAGGGGAAGCGCGGCGTCGGATGGCGTCGGAGGGCGGCGCGGGAGAGGAGCGGTAGGGGCTGACGAGCCGGGCCCGCATGGCGGTGGAAGTGGGGAGGGAGCGGCCGAGATGGGGCGGGGAGGCAACGTGGCGGGCAAGGGAGTGGGGAAGGCGGGATGAAGGCGACGACGTGGGCGGCGATCTGGCCGTCCACGTGGCGGCCGGAGGAGGGAGGAGAGGGTTTTATTTTTTAATTTTTGTTTTCCGATTTTCAGAAATTGCCAGAAAAATCAATAAAGCTCAGAAAAATATAAAATAAATTCCAAAAATTCCAGAAAAATTCATGAAGCTTCAAATTATTTGGAACCCAAATAAAATATTTCAACACATCCTTGCATTGAATTTTTAGATTTTGACTTTCCTTTTTAAAATACTTTTTAACCTTTAAATAATTTTTAAAATTCCAAAGAAAATTTGGGATGTTACAAACCTACCCCCCCTTAACAGAATCTCGACCTCGAGATTGAGCAGAGCTAGCGAAGAGATGGGGATGGTTGGCTTTGTGTCCTCTTCTCTTTCCCAAGTGGCTTCATCCTCGGTATGATTACTCCATTGCACTCGACAGAATTGACTTCCTTCTGGTTTGGCGCTCTGATGTCTCAAGGATCTTGATATGATGCTCTCGATAGGTGAGGTCTTCTTGTAAATCAAGAGTTTCGAGTTCTGCCTGCTCTGTGGGTACTCGAAGGCACTTCTTGAGTTGCGAGACATGAAAGACATTGTGTACCCCTGACAAGGTTGATGGCAATTCGAACTGGTAAGCAACTTCCCCTTTACGCTCCAAAATCTTAAATGGCCCCACAAACCTTGGTGCTAGCTTTCCTTTTGTTTGAAACCTTTTTACTCCACGAAGTGGGGACACTCTTAGATAGACTAGATCGCCTACCTCAAAGGCCAAATCACGCCGTCGGTTGTCAGCATAGCTCTTTTGACGGGACTGGGCTATTCAGAGTCGTTCCTTAATTTTTCTCACCTTTTCCTCCGAGTCTTGGAGTAGGCTTGGGGTAGGGTCTTGGGTTTCTTCGGGTTGTTCCCACAGGAGCGGGGTTCGGCACTTTCTTCCATATAGTGCTTCAAACGGCGCCATTTGTAGGCTAGACTGATAGCTGTTGTTGTAAGAGAACTCAGCGTAAGGCAGGGTGTGATCCCAGCTAGTGCCAAAGTCCAATGCACAAGCTCTCAACATATCCTCTAATATCTGATTAACTCGCTCTGTCGCCGTCGATGCAGGGGTGATAAGTGTCTGAAATTAAGTCGGCTACCAAGTTCCTCATGCGACACGCGAACCTAGAGGTGAAACGGCTTTCTCGATCGACACAATCCTCTTGGGAACTCCATGCGGACATACAATTCTAGCCATATATATTTACGCTAACTTGCTTCCGAATAAGTAGTCTTGGTGGTATGAAATGTGCTACTTTGGTTAATTGGTCTATGATGACCCGGATGGAGTCGTGGCGGATGTGTTCAGGTAGTCCGATAATAAAGTCCATGCCTATATCTTCCCACTTCCAATCCGGAATCGGCAAGGGTTGCAACAATCCTCTTGGTTTACGATGATACGCCTTGACCTTTTGGCAGGTGTCACATGCTTCTATGAATTCAGCAATCTCCCTTTTCATGCTAACCCACCAATACCTTTCCCTAAGGTCTTGGTACATCTTCGTACGTCCTGGGTGAATGGAGTAAGGGGTCTCATGGGCTTCTCGCAGTATCATCTCTTTGATTTGTTGATTGTTGGGTACACAGATACGGTTTTCATACCAAACCGTTCCACGTTCATCCTCACTGAATCCTATAGCTTTACCCCGCCTCATGTTCTTCTTGATTTCCTGGATATCTTCGTCTACTTTTTGTGCTACATGAATTTGGTCTGCCAAGGTTGGCTGGACTTCTAGGACGGAGAGTATGCTTCTTGAGGCTGGGTTTAAATTTAGACGGGCAACTTCTTCCTGAAGTTGAGTTTGGACTTCTTCTGGCAATGGATAGGCCTTCCTGCTTAATGCATCTGCTACGACATTTGCCTTGCCCGGGTGATAATGTATCTCGATATTATAGTCTTTGATCAACTCCATCCATCGGCGTTGCCTTAGGTTGAGCTCTGCCTGGGTGAAAATGTATTTTAGGCTTTTATGGTCTGTATAGATCTCACAACGGTTACCTAAGAGATAGTGTCGCCAAATCTTCAAAGCATGGACCACGGCTGCCAATTCTAAATCATGAGTAGGATAATTGCACTCGTGCGGCCTTAGCTGACGAGACGCATAGGCTACCACTTTGCCCTCTTGCATCAAGACACATCCCAGTCCTTGCCGGGAGGCGTCACAAAATACCTCAAAGTCCTTGCGGATGTCGGGCAAAACAAGTACTGGGGTAGACACCAATCTCTTCTTGAGGGTATGAAAACTTTGTTCACAAGCTTTTGTCCATTCGAACTTCTTATCTTTCTTCAAGAGTGGGTCATAGGCTTGGCTATTTATTGAATCTGCTATGAAAGCGGTGATAATATCCAATGAGTCAGAAAACTTCTAACTTCATCATCAAGTAGGTTGCTTCCAATCTACTACGCCTCGATTTTTGAAGGATCTCGCAACTCCTTGGCGAGATATTACGTGTCCTAAAAGGCCACTTCACTTAGCCAAAATTCGCACTTGCTGAACTTGGCGTAGAGTTGATGTTCTCTCAATTTTCTAGAACCATTCGGAGATGTTCCTCATGCTCTTTCTCATCCTTAGAGTATATGAGAATGTCATCAATAAAGACTACTACAATTTCTCCAAAATTCCATGAACACCTTATTCATTAAACTCATGAAGTAAGCAGGTGCATTCGTCAATCCAAAGGACATGACTGTGAATTCATATTGACCATAACGAGTGGAGAAGGCAGTCTTGGGTATATCCTCGTCCCTAATCTTTAGCTGATGATATCCTGACCTGAGGTCTATCTTAGAAAACACTTTGGCTCCTTTCAACTGATCGAACAGGTCGTCGATTCTAGGCAAAGGATATTTATTTTTGATGGTGGCTTCATTGAGTGCTCGATAGTCGACACACATCCTCATGCTGCCATCTTTCTTCTTGACAAAAAGAACGGGTGCTCCCCAAGGAGATGAACTTGGTCGGACATAGCCTTTATCCTCTAGCTCCTGTATTTGCTTTTTCAGTTCCGCTAGCTCGTTGGCGGGCATCCTATATAGTCTCTTGGAAATGGGAGCGGTACCCGGGACTAAGTCAATCTGGAACTCAATGTCCCTGTCAGGAGGCATTCCCGGAAGATCTTTTGGAAATACATCAGAGTATTCGCTAACAATGGGTACTGCCTCCACTTCTTGAAGTTGGTTAAGTGTACACTCCTCAACTCCTGGAGTGGCTGGGGTGAAAGTCACTTCTACTCCTTGTCCATTGGTGAGGGTGATGGATCGGGTGGCACATTCAATACGCCCTTTATTTATAGACAGCCAGTTCATTCCAAGAATGACATCCAACCCTTGGGATTCTAAAATTATCAGGTCGGCGATGAATGGTATTCCCTCTATGAGCAGGTTCACCTTTGGGCATAAGGTTTTAGCTTTCATCTCAGCTCCAGGGGATTGAACTAGCATGGGACAACTAAGAGGAACCGAACCCATCCCATTCTTCTCTACAAAGGCTTTAGAAATGAAGGAATGTGATGCTCCAGAATCAAATAAAACTGAAGCTGGTACTGAGTTAACCAAAAACATACCCAAAACGACGTCCGGTGCGTTGACAGCTTCTTCGGCCGTGATGTGATTCACACGTCCCTTCACGAAAGTCCAGGGCTTTTGGAGACTTGCCCGAGTTTTGTCCTCCGTGTTGGCCATGGCTTGCAGCTTCTTGGGACATGCCTTGGCGAAGTGTCCAGCTTCCTTGCGGTAGAAACAAGTCACTCCATCGCAGTTGTAGAATTCTTGGTTACTTGACCTCCAGCAGTGTCCCACGAGGAAGCGATGGGGTGGAGCGGTTGATTTCTTTGTGGCGCACGATTCATCGAGGTCTGAAGTTACTTGGTAGGGTGGAGTGTTGCGGGCCTTGGGGAAACCACCAGATTAATCCTTTGAGCAGCCATTTTCCTTTTCTCGCTTTCAATCTCCACTTGCTTGCCTTCTGGCGGATAGCCTTGCTAACAAGTGGTGGAAATCAGCGCGATCATGGGAGATCAAGCGCACAGCTATGGTGTCATTGAGGCCTTGAGAAACCTTTCTGCTTTGCTTCATCGTGGCCACATCCTCGTGGAGTGTACGGGCCAAGCGGTTGAATTTCTGCAGATATTCATTCACGATGCGTCCTCCTTGACGAAGTGCTCGAACTCCTTCTTCTTAAGTGTGATGGTGCGGTCGGGATATGAGCCTTGTGGAAGTTGCGCTGAACTCCTCCCAAGTAATAGCTTTGTGCGTTACCATGAGCGGTGGTGAAAGTATCCCACCACTCGAAGCATGCCCATTCAATTGATAGGAGGCGAACGAACTCGCTCCCGGTCACCGCACTAAAGGATGTCTAGCTTCTTGCGATAGCTCGCGACCAATCATCCGCGTCCATTGGGTGGCGCGCATCGAAAGTTGGAGGACGCATTCTCATAAACTCCGAAAGCGGGTGCGGTGATTGAATGTTTGCGGCGGGATTTGATGGAGCGAGGTTATTTATGGTGCGGACCAGCGGTGAATGAGTTGATTTTGGTTTGCCATCATCAGGCCCAATCAGTCCGTTGGTGGAGGAGGTGGGGAAGTTCGTTGGTTTGAGCACCATTGCCGTTGTTAGGGTGTTTACCATCGCTTGATGCTTTAGGAGAGTTAGAGAAAGATTCGCTAAGAGGGTTTGCATGCCCATCCCAAACAACCAAAGAACACCACAAAGATAACGATAAACAAAAGCAACTTGAATATTATTATTAAGCAACTCGAGTAGCGATAAACTAAGGTTGGGGTGACGACAAAGGATTCGCACTCACCAACAACGCTAATTTATTACATTATTATTATAACTCTAAGGCATCCTAGAAATTTGGTGGCCCGGGCTAAGTACTTGGTCTTGTCCCGGTGCGACGCTTCTTGGGTGGGGTCTCAAAATTGGATCCAGTGGTTGAAGAACCCTCATCAGTCGCCCGTAATACAGCTAATTCTGCCTCAGCTCGCTGAAGTTTGAAGGTGGTGTAGCTTAGCTCATCCAAAGCGGCTTGATAAGCGTAGTCCAAAGATCGCGTCAACTCCACTTGTTGCTTGAGCCGAGGGTTATCTTCCATCTCCATGGATGCAAAGATGCTGGTGTAGCTTGCAGGGTATCTCCAAGGGTAATACCGGAACTCGGTATCTCGAAATTCACGGGCATAGAGCTCCCTTAGCTGACGAATGGCTTCGCGTGCAGCATCTTGAATACCGGTGAAAAAGGTATCCCGTCTCTGCGGAGCGTCGAAGATGTGGAAGCGGTGTGTCTCCGATCTGGCGTGGATTCGAACTTCAACTCTCCAAGACTCTTGTTCCACGATGTTATGCGAGATAACCATGGTAAGCGGGCGTGCCTCGAATCCTAGCTTTTGCAGAATGTTCCAAAGGCAGTTGACCAAATACCCTGCGTGAGTGCCAAAGGTGGAGTGGGTAGGGGTCTCGGCCATCTACAATTTTTGAAGAAGGTAAATGTTAGAGAAATAAATTTTGATGAAAAAGACAGAAATAAGTTAAGAAATTACGAGAGCTTTTGAAAATTAAGTTTGTATAAATAGCTCCTTAGGATGATCCAGTTCTATTCTATCTACGGTCACGTCTTGGGGTCATTAGGGCTCTGATACCATCTTTGTCGGAACCCGGAGCGACAACTCCAGGATCCTCTGTGTAAATCGCACTAGTCCAGGATCAGCTAGTGCACACAGCGGATAACAAAGATAAATATCAAGCAAAAAGACAATGTTATTCCAACTAAAAGGAGTACGGCCTTATGGCTAGCGTTTACATCATCGCCCATTGGCAAACATTATTCAAAGCAAAGGAAACTTCGGAAACAAGCTTGAAACAAAATGAAGCCCAAGTCTGCCCACAGGCAAACGACGGCAAGACGTGTCCTACTCGTCCTGGTCCTCACCGTAGTCGACGTAGTCCTCCTGCGTGATGAGACAAGCAAGAATGAGTACAAACTTGTACTCCTTAAGCCACATAGGAAAAATGCAATATAATGCTTAAGGCCACAAAGGCGGGCATATAGGGTTAATTGTGCGTAAAACGCATTTCTAGGAATACAATAAATAGATTGAAACTGCTGAATTTAATACAATAAGTAAAAACAATAGCTGCAATTAAAATTAATACCGTTAGTGCAGGCTCCGACCAAACACTAACCTACTCTCGGGCATCCCACCCGGTCCATCTTTCCCAAAAGATTTCACGTGGCTCCGACCACAAGGTTTTATAAATCATTTTAAAACCAAAGTCTAATCCATGAAAAACTTTACTCAGCATGCCCATGACCGTGGGCACGGCTATCCAGGATAGATTATACACTCTGTAGAGGTTGTACAGCTTTACCCACAAGACACGATCATCCCGTTTTACCACTAGATTACACACTTCCTTAGGTGTGCGGTTAGGAGTCGTGACAAGGCCTTTACAATGCAAAGCCGTCAACTCGACCAAGCCAACTCTAAGGTTTCATCCCGATGAAGGACTCCACTGCATCGAGACCCCTCTTGAGCCAAGTGAGACTTCTCATGGCCTACGCCACGCTCACTTTCATCCTACGGCATGACCAGGTTGGGACCCGCAAATTATTTAGCTGTGGTGTCCCATACCACCTTGTGGTAGTGCGCTAGGGCTTTGCAACAATAGCTCACAGACCGGTCCTTAATTGACTTAGGCCCAACCACATATCCCCTGTGCACGACAATCAACACCGTGTCCCCGAACAACAGTGCATGCCTGCACCCACCACCTAACCATTAGTCTAAGTCTAAACCAGATTTTATATTTTGTTTTGAAAATATTTCATAAACCTTCTTGACTCACCGAAGTCAAGAATACAGTTCAAAAGCTTATCATTTTATGTGAAAAGGTATCCCAAAACAAATATTATGTCTAAGCAGGTCTAAGCATTTGATCTAAAAATCCTCCAGCCAATACTAGTGTACTAACTAGGGTTTGGTTCTAGGGTGACAAGGTATACAGATTTGCAATGTCAAAGGAGGTAATAACAAACAGGTATTAACTAAAGTTAAAACTGAATTGAAATACATTGAATAAAATTATGCATGCAATATAATTTAAATCAACATAATTTTATTTGCAATCTGGGATCAACATGGTCAAGGAGTGTGACTTGCCTTGCTCCTCAAGTGGGTGTGAATCGTCGTCGAAGAATTCTCCGGAATCGTCGCAGTCTACACGTGAAAATAACTCAAATAAAATCCAAATAAATTCAAATAAATTCAAATTGACTTCAAAAATTTGAATTGAGGCCATAAATAGATAGAGGGGAATTTTTGATGAATTTAGAAATTTGAATGGGCCAAATCGGAGTTAAAACGAGGGAGAACGGGCTCTGGGAAGTTTGAAAAGAGAAAATAGAAAAAGAGATTTTCTGAAATTATTTTTCTAAAGGAAAAGAATTTATGGCGTCAGCCAGGGATTTTCATTTTCGGCCGAAATATTTTTCAACGTGAAATTTGGGTTTAATGCATCAGCATGACGTCAGCACGGGATAAATCCCACTAACAGGTGGGCCATGGGTCCATGGACCAGGTCCATCGGCTTGGAAAGGGGCGGAGGTGGTGGGTGTGCTGACGGGGCAGGGGTGGGCGAGTTAGCGCCGAGGTGGCGCTGGCGTGGCACCACGTCGGCTGCCACGCAAGCGAGGCCGGCTGCCGCGTGGCGGCCGGTGGGGCGTTCGGGGTGGCGTGCTCGCCGGCGCTCGGCGGACGGCGGTGGCGGCAAGGGCACAATGCGAAGAGGAGGGCATGGGAATCTGTTGATGCACCAAAGCTCACCGGGAAGGCCGGAGGACGGTCGGCGGCAAGGGAGGCGGCGCGGCAGGGCTCCGGCGCGAGGGGTTCCGGCGGGGAGGCGGCGAGAGATCCCGAGTGCGCGCGGACACGCGGCTTCGCAGAGGCGGCGGCGAGGCCCGGGAGCTCCGAGGCGCGCGATTCTTCGCCGGAGTTGGAGGAGGCGCGAGGCGGTGGCGCCTGCGCGAGGGCGCGAGGAGCTCGGAGAGAGGAGGAGTGGAGGAAGGTGGTGCGGAGAGGCGGAGCCGGGAGGGTATTTATAGGGTGTCGGGTAGGGGGGCTGGCGGGGATTCCTCGCCGGAGATGGCGGGCGGCGGAAGGGAAAGAAAGGGGAAAAAGGAAAGGGGAAGGCGCGGAAGGAAAAGAGGGCGCGTGGATTGGGGAATTTGATCCCGGCGGCAGAGATACCAAAACCGGAGAGAGGCAAAGAAGGAAAGGGGGCGCGGCGAGGATTCGGTCGGCGGCCGAAAAAGGAAAGGGGAGGGGAGAAGAAGGAAGGAGGCGCTGCGAGGAAGACGACCCCGACAGGCGGGCCCCGTGCGCAGAGAGAGAGAGAGGGGAAAGCGCGGGCGTCGGATGGCGTCGGAGGCGGGCGCGGAGAGGAGCGGTAGGGGCGACGAGCCGGCCCGCATGGCGGTGGAAGTGGGAGGAGCGGCGAAATGGGCGGGAGGCAACGTGGCGGGCAAGGGAGTGGGAAAGGCGGGATGAAGGCGACGACGTGGGCGGCAATCTGGCCGTCAACGTGGCGGCCGGAGGAGGGAGGAGAGGGTTTTATTTTTTAATTTTTGTTTTCCGATTTTCAGAAATTGCCAGAAAATTCAATAAAGCTCAGAAAAATATAAAATAAATTCCAAAAATTCCAAAAAAATTCACAGAAGCTTCTGCAATTATTTGGAACCCAAATAAAATATTTCAACACATCCTTGCATTGAATTTTTAGATTTTGACTTTCCTTTTTAAAATACTTTTTAACCTTTAAATAATTTTTAAAATTCCAAAGAAAATTTGGGATGTTACAAGATGTAACTTGGAAATCAATCCTCATCCATCTCGGCATCATTTTTTGGTAAATTCATGAAGTTACTTAGTTTTGCTTCGATGTGTAACATCCCAAAAATTTACAATTTAAAAATCTGAATTTCTTGAATTATTTTTTTTTGCAATATATTCTATTGGAATTTGGATTTCATGGAGTTTTCCTGGATTTGATTGAGGTTCTAAAAATTGAGGAAATTCATAAAAGACAAAGACAAACATTAGTAATACCAAAAAGAAATATGCCAATAATAGAGAATTGAAATTTAAAATTTGAATATGAAAAGATGATCCAGTATAAGAAGAAAGAAATCTAAGTTAAAAATATAAAATCTCATTTTGAAAATAATGGCATAAATAGCAACAAAAAGTGAATGAATAAAATACAAGCACATGTACATATATATATATATATTTATATATGTGTGTGTGTGTATATATATATGTATGCATATATATAGGTGTGCATATACAAATTGTGCAAGAAAGAGTTTAGCAATAAGAAATAAAATTAAACAAAATTAAATAAGCCAACAAAAATAAATATATAAATTATATGCAAATATATATACAATAAACAAAAGATAAAAGGGAAAGTGTAAAGTACGTGTAAGCGGCCGACCCAACCCTCTCTTCCTCTCTCCCCGTTTCCTTTTCCCCCGCGCGGCCCATGAGTAAGCTTACTATTATATTTACGCTTCCACATGATATGTATCTTGATATTCATTATCAGAATCGTGAGCACTATCTCTCGATCCAGAGAATAGTGCAAAAATCACAGAGGAATCCAGATTGTAAAATCTGGGTCCCTACAGCGATGGTATCAGAGCATATCGACTGCAGGTCGTGACCTAGTTAGCCTGGCCGTTAGTTTCATGACTAGAGTTATTTCTTAAAAATTATATATCAAAAGATATAAGTAGTAATGCTCATTCTCATCTCTCTTAGGCGATTCCCTCTTGTCTATATGCTGCCCTAGCCATTTATACTCCTAAAGCTCTTATCCCGAATTCAAACTGATAAAACAAGAATGAGTGTTGATATCAATCAAAATACCTCAAATACTTCCCTCTTCTTTCTATTGATTTCAAAAGGAAAGTTTTGTTCCGCTTCTCATACCCCTACTCCAGATCATAAGCATAGGAACGTTGAAGATATTTAGGAAGATGAGGTGGTTCGTTTTAAATGAACTATGCAAATAAACCCTATGCCCCTTATGTGTGCTTTCCCGAGTAGACGTTGTATTGTCACAAGATTTTCGTTGGTCCCTGTGCACTGTCTTCTTGCCCTTGGGCGTCCTATTTCGCAGTCACAGGAAAAGCTTGCTTTAACAAAAAAAAATTGTGTGGCTCAGTATCACTCCAGCTCCCTGGATGTGCTCTTTTAAAGTTAGAATGTGTTTGGATTATCTTATCCCCACGATTCTATCCTCACCTCATGCTATTCTCTCTTACCGCTTGCTGAAAACCCCATCGAATCCAAAGGAACGAGATAACAAAGTAACCCGAAACCAGGACAATCTAAAAGAGGCGAAGACTTTTCAACCTCTCAATATTTAAGGAAAACAACATCACTATGAAGAAGACCATCCGCCAGAAGAAAGCTCACAGAGCAAGGTCACCTGTTTCTGCGAAGGACAAGACCCTTGCCCCATAAATTGCACATCAAATCTGTTGTTGATCAAGACAGCTAAGGATACAATAAATGAATAATGACAACCGTCATTTATTTAAGGGGGGTAGCGCTATGAGACAAAAACGCCAAAGAACAAGGTATATCTCTTCCCTTCTGACTTCTTCAAGTGCTAACCCCTATTGTGCAGATTCTCATCTCTATGTGAAGCTAAAGAACTATCCGTCGAGAACCATCCCGAAACCCATTGCTAGCCAACATAACCTCACTTGATTCTTTCTACTCTACCGGAATCTCGGGGTCGAGATTCATTTAAGGGGGGTAGGTTTGTAACATCCCAAAAATTTACAATTTAAAAATATGAATTTCTTGAATTATTTTTTTTGCAATATATTCTATTGGAATTTGGATTTCATGGAGTTTTCCTGGATTTGATTGAGGTTCTAAAAATTGAGGAAATTCATAAAAGACAAAGACAAACATTAGTAATACCAAAAAGAAATATGCCAATAATAGAGAATTGAAATTTAAAATTTGAATCTGAAAAGATGATCCAGTATAAGAAGAAAGAAATCTAAGTTAAAAATATAAAATCTCATTTTGAAAATAATGGCATAAATAGCAATAAAAAGTGAATGAATAAAATACAAGCACATGTACATATATATATATATGTGTGTATATATATATGTATGCATATATATAGGTGTGCATATACAAATTGTGCAAGAAAGAGTTTAGCAATAAGAAATAAAATTAAGCAAAATTAAATAAGCCAACAAAAATAAATATATAAATTATATGCAAATATATATACAATAAACAAAAAGATAAAAAAGGGGAAAGTCAGGCCGGCCGGCCGAAGCGGCCCGGCCCAACCCTCTCTTCCTCTCTCCCTGTTTCCTTTTCCCCGCGTGGCCTAGATGCCATCCGCCTCACCCCTCTGCCGTGGACGCGCTCCACCCCACGCCTCCCCGCTGACAGCCGGCCCCCGCCCTTCCCCGCGCTTCCTCTCTGTCCAGCGGGCCCGCACCCGTGCTCATCCTCTTCTTCCCGAGTGCGCCCGCGCCATCCCTCTCTGCTGCGCTCAGCTTCTCTTCTCCGCGTGGCAGACATGCGCCAGCTCCCGCCCACCGTTTCTCCGACTGTCGCCCACAGCTTCCCCGTACCGCCCACCGTCTCCACAGCCCCCTGTGACCATAAGAAACTCCCCACGCACACTCCCTGTCTCTTCTCCCATTTCTGCCCAAGCGCGCCCGCCGGCGCCTCCATGTCGTCCCGGCCCTCTGGCGAAACCTCGGCCAATCCGGCCGCGCCACCTCGTGCCTCTACTTCCCCTCTTCCTCCCTTCTGGCTTAATTGAAATTTCGTGCACCCCGGGGCCACCGCGCCGCCATCCCTTCCGATTCAGGCCGAAACCGCCGCCTCCAGCGCCGCTCTGTAACATCCTGAAAATTTTAAATTTGAAAATATTAAACCCTTGAGATATTTTTGTCAAATATTATATTTGAGTTTGGATTTTCATGGTGTTCTTAAATTTTGTTTGAGCTCCCAAAAGTTAAAGAAATTCAAGAAGGACCAAAAACAAAATCAATATTAGTAATGCTATACATGGGAATATGCAAATAAAGGAAACAAAATAAATAGAACCTATACAAGTATTATAAGGGCAAAATAGGCATGAAGGAAACATATACATGTATATAGATAATGAATGTGCAAATAAATAAATAAAATATATATATATATATATATATATGTGTGTGTGTGTGTGTGTGTGTGTGTGTGTGTGTGTGTGTGTATCTATATACAAATAAGGTAAATATATATATATATATATGCAGAAATAGAAATAAATGAAAATATATATATATATATATATATATATATATATATATATGTATATATATACCTGTATATACATATGTGTACATGTACAATAAATCAGCAAATCAGCATAACAAATAAATAAAAAAACAATGGGAGTCAGGCCGGCCCCGCCCAACACCTTCCCCGCGCGGCCAGACGCCGCTCCACCTCACCCCTCTGCCAGCGGGCCCGCTCCACCCGCGCGCCTCTCCTCGGCGACAACGGCCCCGCCGCGCCTGCGGCTCCTCTCTCTGCGCCCGCCTTTGCACTCGCTCTTTCCCCTTTCTTCTTTGCGTGCGCCTGCCATTCCTTTCCTCTGCTCGCGCGTGCTCTGGCCCCTCTGACGCGCAGCATGCTCAAGTCCTATCGCTACTCCCCACGGCCCTCTGCGCAGCGCCGCTCGTCCCGTCACCTCGCCCTGGCCAACCCGGCGCACGCCGAGCCCCACGCCGGGCAAGGACCACCGGTCCTCAACCCCGCCGCCCGGTCCCCGCCATCTCCGCCGGTCCTCCGCGCATCCCCGCCCTCCGCAGCTACAAGAAGGCCCGGCTCCCTCTCCCTTTTCTCCACACGGTCCCTCTTCCTTTCCCCATTTTCCCCTTCGTCCCAGCGGCGCCGCCGTCATTTCCCCCGCCGTCGCCTCGGTTGATCAAGCCGATTCCTAGCTAGGGAGCACCATCTCGGCGACCTCAACCTTCCTCGGCCTTCAATCGAAGCTCCGCCACCCGAGCTCCCTCCTCACCGTCGTCACCCCTCGCGCGCCACCGGACACGCCGCCACCCATCCGGACCACTTTGGCTCGATGCGTTTCCGACGAGCTCCCCATGGCACACACATACTCACACTCCTCCCCAACTCCACCCTCTCCCACCACGACGCCGCCCCATTCCACCTTCGCGCGGCCACCTCGCGCGCCGCCACACCCCGGCGCCATCCCGAGCTGCGACACCTCCCCACTATCTTCCCCACCTCGTGAGTCCATTTTACCCGTTACGCCACCTCCCGGCCACCACTCACCGCCGGCAAGGTCAACTCCAAGCGCTGCCGCCTTGCTCTGCTTCGAGCCATTCCCCACGCGTCATAGTATTTGGTTTACTTCCCCTTAGCAATCAAGCAACACCGAGCGCCCACCTGGCTAGCCAGCAAGTATAGGAATCACGCTCTCGGTCTCGATCGAATCACAGTCGATACGCATAACCTTCTCCTTTTTTTATTTTACATCCGTTAACCCTTTTTAATTCAGAAGAACTTAGGAAAAATTAAGAAATAATGTAGGAAATATAATGAATTCGATTAGGGTATAAAATAAGAATATTTGAGATTTAATAACAGATTAAATGCATATGTAAGTAACTAATGTAGTTGGGACATTTAGCTAAAATCTAAGTTTTAATTTAAGGTGGCTTTGGTTGAATGTCCAAACTTAGTAAGGACGTCCTTAATAATAATTGGAATATGTGCCCAATGCCTAACATGTCATCTTAAATAAACCTTAGAAGTGAATTTTGCTAAATAACAAATATTATAATATAACCCTATATAACCAGATTTGCCCAGAAAAATAAATTTAAACTAAAACTAAAACTCTGCCTAATAATAATGAAAGTACACAGACAAAATAACAATAGGGCTATTAATTAAATCCTAACGTTAGATTTAAATAAGTAATAACATCGAGCACTAATAGAGGGTGGTCTAAAGAAATAGAACTTAAGCCATTGTATATTAGTAGATATTATAGGGTTGACCATGGCATGATTTAAATCTTGACCATTATTCCTATACCCTAAACAATCAAGGGAACCATTTTTGACTACTAAATGGTTTGGGTTTAAAGCTACTAATATTTGGGCTAGTTATCACATGTGAATAATTCTTGTGGTATGCATAAATGAATTCTAAGACTAAATATTAATTAAAGGAAATAATAAAGAAAATTTCTTTTGGTTAAATGATCAAATTTAATAAAGATTGCCATTAATTAAAAATTAAAAAAAAACTATGCTTAATGTTCAACATGCCCCCATTAAATAAATGTTAGTAGTAAATTCGCTAAATAGCAAATATCGAAATATGGCCTTACATACTAAGCTTAACTCAGATAGCTAGGTTTAAATTAAAATTAGGAATGCGATTAAGCCTAATAGTAGCTAAAGTGTAAGCAAGAGAATAATAGTGTCATTAAGTAAATCTTAACACTAGCTTTAGTACATAATAATGTTGAGCATAATTATAAATATAGCAAGTGGGAACCGTATGAAGAGACCCTAAATTAAATTAAATTTAGCCTAACGATAAAAGGAGGAACCTAAAATATCACACCACAGGAAGCTATAAACTCGGACTCTAAGACTAAATTGGTAAGCTAAAGATTTCATACATCGCATATATATATGTATTGTGTGCCTAAATATTAAATACTCAACAAAATACACCAATTCATAGGTTTAACCTAACTCATGGAATTTCCTTAATAAGTATAAAAATGGTAGAAGAAGTTCGTAACAAAAAGATCAAGTTATCATATTCTATTACCAACCTTGCCTCAAATCACCAAATCACCCATTAACTCAAAATAGAACTAAATTGAGTTTATTTGGATTTATTTGGATCTTTGAGTTATTTGCTTTATTTGGATTGATCGTTTGGCGTAATTAGAAGCGAAGTCTGAAGATTCCACAATTAAGCGGGGCGAGATCGATGAAGACCGGAATTAAAGATCAGCGTATGAAACAATTTTGTGTGACCTCAAGACCGCGGTAAACCGCGCCAGGCGAGTCAATACTTTGATCATGCTGAACCTACATTTTCTGCAAATTTACTTTTGTTTAAAATATCAAATTGCATGCTGTTATTTCATATGCAAATGTATATTTGTTTGAAGACTCTAGTTATATACCCATTAATTGACTTGCTAGTATTATACCTCCTTTGGAAACAATTGAACATCTGAGCCTTGTCACCCCTAGCAAAATTTTAATGGTACTCTTCGAAAATAAGTCCATACTTATACGCCATGCTTAGTACTGCTTAGATAATCGGAGGCACCAAAACTACCCCAAAGCATCACTTTGAATCATGAGAAATTTGTTTGGGCAGTCATGGTGGGAATGACTGGTATATTTGGTTATGGATATTTTATGCCCCCAAAAACCTCAAGTTGCTTAAATATCTGGGCGGATGGTTCGAGGGTGTGAGTGTGTGGTGCAGTGGAAGCACAAAAGGGTTAGTGGCAGAACCGCCCAGATAGCCCTAAGGACCGAATCTTGTGATGATCTCCCAGTGTACAACATGTACAACCACAAGCTGGCAAAGTGTAGGCAGGGCTAACTAATTTGCATCGACTTAGTAAGGGTTGCGCCGGTGTGACCACGGGCGGGTAGAGGATGGCCACATCCTCCGACGTGTGGCGCAAGAGGGGCTTCTGGAAGGGTGGTCGTACCCCGAAGGAAGTGGAAACCTTAGCGGACGTAACCCTGCTAGGAAAAGTGCATTGTAAAGGTCCTGTGATAGTCTACTCAACCGCATGGCTAAGGAATCATGTGGGGCAACGAGTGGATTTATCTCTTGTGGGTAAAGTGTGCAAACTCTGCAGAGTCTAAAACTATTCGAATAGCCGTGCCCACGGTCAAGGGCGGACATGGGAACTTAACTAGATATAGTTCTGTTTCAAAAACTTTGTGGGTGGAATTGGTAAAGTGGAGGGCAGAGAAAGGCCCTCATTTGTGTTGTCCTGGGTGTCGTCCCAGTGATAAGTTAAGCGGTTATGACGCTAAAGGATTAAGCATATGGTGCAGAGACCATGTAACGGTGGATGGAATCTGAATCACTATTACTATTGCATCCTTTCTTAACTTATGCTTTGGTTCAAACTGCTAGGTCTCAGGAGATTTCTATGTATCATATTTCAAAAGCAATTTATGGCAAATAAAATAAACCGAGCCTTTCCTTTGATAAGCCATGCATACTATCTATTTGCATTCTGTGTATTGGCTCGCGGAGCACGGTGGTTTGTGCTCACACTCGCTTTTGCGACAAATTCAGAAGCAGGAATCCGATCACTGCGCTTCAACAACACTTTTGGATCATGATGGCGAAGAAGATGAAGATGTCAAGAACTAGGTCGCGAACCTCCAGTTGGCTGCCTGTGGGCATGTCCTGAAGGTCCCACCTGTGTGCTTCGTCCTTCCACTGCTGCATTTATTGATTTCGGCCTAATCGGCCTATGAAGTAAGTCTACTCTTACATTTACGCTTCCGCATGATATGTATTTTGATATTCATTACTGTAACTGTGAGCACTATCTACTGATCCAGGGAATAGTGCAGCTAAACACAGTAGATTCCGGATTGTAAAATCTGGGTCTGACAGGGATGGTATCAGAGCATATCGACTGCAGGTCGTGACCTAGTTAGCTTAGCCGTTAGTTTCATGACTAGAAATATTTCTTAAATATCTAATTCCAAAAAAATAGGTTATCATGCTCATTCTTACCTCTCTTAGATGATTCTTTCTCATCCAAATGCTGCCTTAGCCATTTTTACTTCTAGAGCTCTCTTATCCCGAATTCAAAACAATAACACGAATTACCCCAAATACTTCCCTTCTCTGTCTATTAATTGAAAAGGAAAATTTTGATCCTCTTCTCGTACCCCTACTCCAAATTTTAAGGTTAGGAACGTTGAAGATATTCACGAAGATAAGGTGGTGTCGTTTTAAACGAACTGTGCAGATAAACCCTATGCCCCTTATGTGTGTTCTCCCGAGTAGACGATGTAATGTTGCATGTTTTTTTTTATCGGCCCTGCGCATTGCTTTCTTGCCCTCGGGCGTTACATTTCGCGGTCACAGGAAAAGAGTGTTTTAAAAACTTATGTGATTCATGTGCCACTCCAGTTTCCCGGGGTGTACTCTTTTACAGTTAAAATGGGTTTATATTACCTTATCCTCATGATTCTATTCTTACCTAATGCTATTCCCTCTCACCTTTTGCTGAAAACCCCATTGGATCCACAGAAGCGAAATAACGGATGACCCAAACTAGGGCAATCAAGAAGAAGTAAAGACTCTGCAACCTTCTAGTATTTAAGGAAAACAACATCGCTGTGAAGAAGACCACCGACAGGAAAGTGTCCACTAAGCGAGGTCTCCTATTCCTGCGAAGAACAAGACTCTTGCCCCAAGGTTGCTCCTTGAATCTATTGCTGACTAAGGCAACCAAAGTACAACTGTTAAGTCACCAAATCGCCACAGGACCCACCATGCCTGGAACTAGAAGAGACGAATAATGACACTCGTCATTTATTTAAGGGGGGTAGTACCAAGAGACAGAACTGCCAAAGAACGACTACAATGTACATCCTTAGAACTGCAACAACCTGGACTTATAGCTAATCAAACCAGTATAAGAAGATTCGCAAGGTCAGAAATCTTATAGTGATAAGGGTTACAAGCCAAACCTACTGATAAAATGACCACCATATGTCCCGTAGACGGTGCCACTATTCCATTTTGCGAAGATGTGAAGGCAACAACATCACTTTGAAAGTCTACGACCTCTCTCTTCCCTTTTGCCTTCCCTAAATGTAAACCCCTTTTCTATGCAAGTCTCTTTCTTCCGTCTACGCGAAGAGAAAGGACAATACATTGAGCAAGACCTTAGAACCAATTGCTAGCCAGTTTAAACCCACCCCTACTTCTTTCTACTCTCTAGGAATCTCTGGTCGAGATTCATTTAAGAGGGTAGATTTGTAACATCTGAAAATTTTAAATTTGAAAATATTAAACCCTTGAGATATTTTTGTCAAATATTATATTTGAGTTTGGATTTTCATGGTGTTCTTAAATTTTGTTTGAGCTCCCAAAAGTTAAAGAAATTCAAGAAGGACCAAAAACAAAATCAATATTAGTAATGCTATACATGGGAATATGCAAATAAAGGGAAACAAAAATAAATAGAACCTATACAAGTATTATAAGGGCAAAATAGGCATGAAGGAAACATATACATGTATATAGATAATGAATGTGCAAATAAATAAATAAAATATATATATATATATATATATGTGTGTGTGTGTGTGTGTGTGTGTGTGTGTGTGTGTGTGTGTGTGTATCTATATACAAATAAGGTAAATATATATATATATATATGCAGAAATAGAAATAAATGAAAATATATATATATATATATATATATATATATATATTTATATATATACCTGTATATACATATGTGTACATGTACAATAAATCAGCAAATCAGCATAACAAATAAATAAAAAAACAATGGGAGTCAGCCGCCCCGCCTAACACCTTCCGCGCGCGACGACGCGCTCCACTCCCCCTCGCCGCGGGCCCGCTCCACCCGCGCCTCTCTCGCACCGACAGCTGGCCCGCCGCCGCGCCTGCGGCCTCCTCTCTCTCTGCGCCTCGCCTGCACTCGCTCTTTCCCCCTTTCTTCTTTGCGTGCGCCTGCCATTCCTTTCCTCTGCTCGCGCGTGCTCTGCCCCCTCTGACGCGCAGCATGCTCAAGTCCTATCGCTACTCCCCACGGCCCTCTGCGCAGCGCCGCTCGTCCCGTCACCTCGCCCTGGCCAACCCGGCGCACGCCGAGCCCCACGCCGGGCAAGGACCACCGGTCCTCAACCCCGCCGCCCGGTCCCCCGCCGTCTCCGCCCGGTCCTCCGCGCATCCCCCGCCCTTCCGCAGCTACAAGAAGGCCCTGGCTCCCTCTCCCCTTTTCTCCACACCAGTCCCTCTTCCTTTCCCCCCATTTTTCCCCTTCGTCCCCGAAAAACGGCCGCCGCCGTCATTTCCCCGCCGCCGTCGCCTCGGTTGATCAAGCTTCGATTCCTAGCTAGGGGAGCACCATCTCGGCGACCTCAACCTTCCTCAGCCTTCAATCGAAGCTCCCGCCACCCGAGCTCCCTCCTCACCGTCGTCACCCAGCGCCGCCACCGGACACGCCGCCGGCCCATCCGGACCACTTTCGGCTCAGACGCGTTTCCGACGAGCTCCCCATGGCACACACATACTCACACTCCTCCCCAACTCCACCTCTCCCACCACCACGCCGCGCCCCATTCCACCTTCGCCGCCGGCCACCTCTCGCCGCCGACACCCCCTGGCGCCATCCCGAGCTGCGACACCTCCCCCACTATCTTCCCCACCCTCAGCGGAGTCCATTTTACCCGTTACCGCCACCTCCCCGGCCACCACTCACCGCCGGCAAGGTCAACTCCAAGCGCTGCCGCCTTGCTCTGCTTCGAGCCATTCCCCACGCGTCATAGTATTTGGTTTACTTCCCCTTAGCAATCAAGCAACACCGAGCGCCCACCTGGCTAGCCCAGCAAGTATAGGAATCACGGCCCCGGTCTCGATCGAATCTCGTCTACGCATAACCTTCTCCTTTTTTTTATTTTACATCCGTTAACCCTTTTTAATTCAGAAGAACTTAGGAAAAATTAAGAAATAATGTAGGAAATATAATGAATTCGATTAGGGTATAAAATAAGAATATTTGAGATTTAATAACAGATTAAATGCATATGTAAGTAACTAATGTAGTTGGGACATTTAGCTAAAATCTAAGTTTTAATTTAAGGTGGCTTTGGTTGAATGTCCAAACTTAGTAAGGACGCGTCCTTAATAATAATTGGAATATGTGCCCAATGCCTAACATGTCATCTTAAATAAACCTTAGAAGTGAATTTTGCTAAATAACAAATATTATAATATAACCCTATATAACCAGATTTGCCCAGAAAAATAAATTTAAACTAAAACTAAAACTCTGCCTAATAATAATGAAAGTACAGACAAAATAACAATAGGGCTATTAATTAAATCCTAACGTTAGATTTAAATAAGTAATAACATCGAGCACTAATAGAGGGTGGTCTAAAGAAATAGAACTTAAGCCATTGTATATTAGTAGATATTATAGGGTTGACCATGGCATGATTTAAATCTTGACCATTATTCCTATACCCTAAACAATCAAGGGAACCATTTTTGACTACTAAATGGTTTGGGTTTAAAGCTACTAATATTTGGGCTAGTTATCACATGTGAATAATTACTGTGGTATGCATAAATGAATTCTAAGACTAAATATTAATTAAAGGAAATAATAAAGAAAATTTCTTTTGGTTAAATGATCAAATTTAATAAAGATTGCCATTAATTAAAAATTAAAAAAAAACTATGCTTAATGTTCAACATGCCCCCATTAAATAAATGTTAGCCGTAAAATTCTGCTAAATAGCAAATATCGAAATATGGCCTTACATACTAAGCTTAACTCAGATAGCTAGGTTTAAATTAAAATTAGGAATGCAGTTAAGCCTAATAGTAGCTAAAGTGTAAGCAAGAGAATAATAGTGTCATTAAGTAAATCTTAACACTAGCTTTAGTACATAATAATGTTGAGCATAATTATAAATATAGCAAGCTGGGAACCGTATGAAGAGACCTAAATTAAATTAAATTTAGCCTAACGATAAAAGGAGGAACCTAAAATATCACACCACAGGAAGCTATAAACTCGGACTCTAAGACTAAATTGGTAAGCTAAAGATTTCATACATCGTATATATATATGTATTGTGTGCCCTAAATATTAAATACTCAACAAAATACACCAATTCATAGGTTTAACCTAACTCATGGAATTTCCTTAATAAGTATAAAAATGGTAGAAGAAGTTCGTAACAAAAAGATCAAGTTATCATATTCTATTACCAACCTTGCCTCAAATCACCAAATCACCCATTAACTCAAAATAGAACTAAATTGAGTTTATTTGGATTTATTTGGATCTTTGAGTTATTTGCTTTATTTGGATTGATCGTTTGGCGTAATTAGAAATGAAGTCTGAAGATTCCACGAATTAAGCGGGGCCGAGATCGATGAAGACCAGGAATTAAAGATCAGCGTATGAAACAATTTTGTGTGACCTCAAGACCGCGGTAAACCGCGCCAGGCGAGTCAATACTTTGATCATGCTGAACCTACATTTTCTGCAAATTTACTTTTGTTTAAAATATCAAATTGCATGCTGTTATTTCATATGCAAATGTATATTTGTTTGAAGACTCTAGTTATATACCCATTAATTGACTTGCTAGTATTATACCTCCTTTGGAAACAATTGAACATCTGAGCCTTGTCACCCCTAGCAAAATTTTAATGGTACTCTTCGAAAATAAGTCCATACTTATACGCCATGCTTAGTACTGCTTAGATAATCGGAGGCACCAAAACTACCCCAAAGCATCACTTTGAATCATGAGAAATTTGTTTGGGCAGTCATGGTGGGAATGACTGGTATATTTGGTTATGGATATTTTATGCCCCCAAAAACCTCAAGTTGCTTAAATATCTGGGCGGATGGTTCGAGGGTGTGAGTGTGTGGTGCAGTGGAAGCACAAAGGGTTAGTGGCGAACCGCGAGATAGCCCTAAGGACCGAATCTTGTGATGATCTCCCAGTGTACAACATGTACAACCACAAGCTGGCAAAGTGTAGGCAGGGCTAACTAATTTGCATCGACTTAGTAAGGGTTGCGCCGGTGTGACCACGGGCGGGTAGAGGATGGCCACATCCTCCGACGTGACGGCGCAAGAGGGGGCTTCTGGAAGGGTGGTCGTACCCCGAAGGAAGTGGAAACCTTAGCGGACGTAACCTGCTAGGAAAAGTGCATTGTAAAGGTCTGTGATAGTCTACTCAACCGCATGGCTAAGGAATCATGTGGGGCAACGAGTGGATTTATCTCTTGTGGGTAAAGTGTGCAAACTCTGCGAGTCTAAAACTATTCGAATAGCCGTGCCCACGGTCAAGGGCGGACATGGGAACTTAACTAGATATAGTTCTGTTTCAAAAACTTTGTGGGTGGAATTGGTAAAGTGGAGGCGAGAAAGGCCCTCATTTGTGTTGTCTCGGTGTCGCCCCGGTGATAAGTTAAGCGGTTATGACGCTAAAGGATTAAGCATATGGTGCAGAGACCATGTAACGGTGGATGGAATCGAATCACTATTACTATTGCATCCTTTCTTAACTTATGCTTTGGTTCAAACCGCTAGGTCTCGGGAGATTTCTATGTATCATATTTCAAAAGCAATTTATGGCAAATAAAATAAACCGAGCCTTTCCTTTGATAAGCCATGCATACTATCTATTTGCATTACGTGTATTGGCTCGCGAACACGGTGGTTTGTGCTCACACTCGCTTTGCGACAAATTGAAGGTGAATCCGATCACTGCGCTTCAACAACACTTTTGGATCATGATGGCGAAGAAGATGAAGATGTCAAGAACTAGGTCGCGAACCTCCAGTTGGCTGCCTGTGGGCATGTCCTGAAGGTCCCACCTGTGTGCTTCGTCCTTCCACTGCTGCATTTATTGATTTCGGCCTAATCGGCCTATGAAGTAAGTCTACTCTTACATTTACGCTTCCGCATGATATGTATTTTGATATTCATTACTGTAACTGTGAGCACTATCTACTGATCCAGGGAATAGTGCAGCTAAACACAGTAGATTCCGGATTGTAAAATCTGGGTCTGACACGCTCCCTCCTCGGCGAGTTTCCCTTCAATTCCTCGCCGGTGGAGCACCTCCTCACCGCCACGGAGCCTCCCCAACCGCTGCCGGAGCCTCTCCTCCACCCCAAGTCGCCGGCGACGTGAGCCCATCCACGCCGCCGTAGGCCATCGCCGCCAGCTCGCCGTGGCTTCACTCCGGCTCGGCCAAGCATTCGGTGAGAATCCCCTTACCTCCCTTGTGCTTCCGCGCCCACCTAATTTCTTCCTCTTCTTCCCAGTCGCCGGCGCCCCTTTTCACCCTCCCCGTCGTCCGCTCTCCACCGCAGCAGGCCCGCCACCGAGCCTCCTAGCTGGAGCCGTCGCCCCCAGTGGCATCCCCGCCTCGGGGAGGTCCCATTTTAGCGTCCGCTGGCACCTCCCCGGCCGCACCTCGCCGGCAACGCCACCGGCCATCCGCTGCCCGAGCCTCCTCTGTTTCTGGACGCTGAAGCCTCGGCTCATCTACATTCTTTCCCCTGGTAAGTCAAGAAGCACCGCGTGCTCGACTGGTTACCAGAGCGCACGGTCAGGGCGCTGACCCGAGTTCGATTCCCCTGGTCGCAGCATTTAGATTAGAATTTTGTTGAATTTTTGCTGAGCTACAGTAAGCAGAGAGGGTGATTAGGAGATGATTAACTGTGATTAGGAAATATTAAAAGTGATTAGGGAATATTAAAAAAAGATTAATGGGAATATTAAAGATTAATTTGAATATAAGCAAGCTCATTTAGTTCATACAGAGGTTAATTAATGCTAATTAAGGGTTAATGACTGTCATTGGTTTGTTAATTAAAAACCCCTCACTGACATGTGGACCCCACCCTTAATTAAAGAGCAGTAGGTGGTCCCACATGTCAATGGTACAAAGAATGGGAATAAAGATAAAACAGAAATTAAAACTGGAAAGTCGGACCCATCTGTCAGAGATTTAATATTTTCTAGATTTAATTAAACTGAGAATTTAAAATGGGCATAACTTAATCATTTTAACTCCAAATTGGGTGAAACAAATTTCTAAAATTCACCTAAATTCAAGATCTGTCCAGTGGAGCTGAAACCATAAATTTTAGAGCTCAATTGAATTTTTGGTAATATTTAATGTGGTTTGCATAAATAAGTTGAAAAGACTAAATATTAGTTAGGGCATTGATAAAGAGGAACGACTTTGGCTAAACATCCAAACTTAGTAAAGATGCTCCTAAATTGTAACAGCCCAGCTGTTTATTTCAAAATGTTTAGTAAAAAAAAATTTAAAAGTTATTTTAATTTAAAATAAAATCAAGTGTGCTTTGGTTGCTTGAATTTTTGGAGTTTTTGAATTTATTGGATTAAATTAAAGCTTAGAAAGTAAAAATGTTTAAATGGTTAAAATATACCTCAATTAAATCCGAAATTTTTTATTTGATATTTTCGGGTTCCAAGGATATTTGTAGAATTTTCTTGAATTTTTTTCGAATTTATTTTATTTTATTATTTTTTTGGGGAAAAATATATTATTTTAATTCCTGTTTTCTCTCTCCTCCTATTCATCTTCTCCAGAGCGTGCGTTTCTTGTCCAGAGCAATGGCGTGGCCATGAACGCAACTTTCAAGCTTTCATTCCTCTTGAATTTCTCCACCGTTTTTCATGAAATCAAGTGCATTCACTTGCTCTCTTCATGACTCCTCCATTCCCAACCGTTTCCCTCCACCTTTATGTGTAATTACACGAAAATGAAACCGTTGCTCTAAAAGACATCGCCGGTTGATCTCCCTCTCCCGTCCACCTCCGCCACTATAAAAGGAAGCACCGGGTGCCCCTCCTCATCCTCAGTCATCCCCAAAAGTTTCAAGTCCTCTCTCCCTTCCTTCTCTCCGCAATCGCCATTTTTGTTTTGTTAACCGAACGGCGTTCATCGGCCGTTTGCGCCTTCTACAGTGGAGTTCCACCACTTTTGACCATACCATCGGCTTTGTCTCCGCGCGTTCTACGCGATGCTTGCATCGCCTTCACCAGAGCTTCGCCGGAGCATCGCCGGACCACCGTGGCCAAACCGCACCGTCGCATCTCTCCTCGCTGCGAGCCGACAATGAATGTTCCATCATAACCGAGGTAAGCACTGCGTTCCTTGTGTTCTCTTCTTCGTTTCGCCGCAAACCCCACATGCAAACTCCTCTCCGTTTGCCCGGAACGCCGATGTCAACCCGACGGTCGCAAAATGTCTTCTCCACCGTGTTCCGCCACCATCCGATGTCCTTTGGCTGGGCCGTTTGCACCGTTGAGTTTGCCTCGACGCGTTCTACATCGTGCTTCCATCACCATCGCCTAAAGATTCCCCGAGTCCTCGTCGACCTTGTCAGGCCCAAACACTAAAACTGTACCTTCGCGCACTCCACTTTTTCGGTGGCGCTTTAATTTTTGTTCACGTCATTTTGTGTCCTAGTCTCTAAGGAATTTTTCTACCATTTTGTTTAATTTTTCGTGGAGCCAATTGTCAGGGATTGAGCTTTCCGCGAAAATGGCCGTTTGACTCGACGCGTCGATTCGCCGCCTCCCGTAAGCCTTAGCCCATGCCGTAATTTTTCGTAGACTTACCTCGGCATGTTTTACGCCATGCTTCCTTCCTTTTCCCCAAAAAGCCTCCACAAATTTTCGCCACCGACACCTTGCCATGGCCGCCAATGACATCTCGTGTCCCCATCTATCCGTTGGTGTTTTTCCCAATCCGTTCACGTCATAACGTGCCAAACCATCCCATTTAGCTACCTTCCAAATGGTTTTAGATTCGCTTCACCGAGCACTAAGATATTAAGTTTTTCCTTTCTCTCTACCGTCGCCGTTCAAACGTCGATGGTATCGTTTCCGTTCCTCGTCGCCGTATCCATGTCACCACCTTCATCTCATCGCCAGGATTCCATTTTGCCCATTCGCTAGCCACCTCGCAGCCTACCGACACCATACTGTGTTCAAAAAGTAATTCTCAGATGTCGTTATCATTTCATGTGATGTCCAAAACCTCTAGATATTCGTTCTCCCTCATACAAACTCCGAATCCGTTGATTCTTTCTCCTAAATTCATCTAAGATCATTATATCTATCTCCCAGTATATATTTTATAATTTTTGGATTTTATTTTGGTTTTATTTTGATTTTATTTGAATTTATTTGTTTGGTTCTTCGCGCATAGATTTCGACGAATTCGGAGAGAACGACGCCGACGATTCGCACCAAGTCTTTGAGCAAGGCAAGTTACACCTTTGATCATGTTGCTCCCACTAATTTAAATTATTTATGTTGTTTTTAAAAATTATTATGCATGCGTACTTTTATTGAAACCTAGTTTAAATTCGATTTAAACTCTAGTTATGCCCAATTCCTTTGTGTATAGCCAAATTTGACTTGAACAAACATGTCTTGTCACCCTAGATGAAAAACTAGTTAGTACATTAGTATTAACGGGAATTTTATAGAAACGCTTAGCAATGCTTATACTGATTATGGTTTGGGATGATCTTTCACATAAAATGTTAAAGTTTTCAAATGTATTCTTGACTTTGGTGAGTCAAGAATGATTATGAAATGTTTCCAAACAAAATATAAAAACTTTGTTTCGATTTAGGCAAATGGTTAGGTGGTGGGTGCTTGCTGGCATGCATTGTTGTTTGGTGACACAATGTTGATTGCCAGGCACAAGGGGTATGTGGTTGGTGCCTAAGTCAAGTTAAGGACCGGTCTGTGAGCTACTATTGCAAAGCCCTTTCGTACTACCACAAGTCTGGTATGGGACAGACCTGGCCGAATAATTTGTGAAGTTCCAACATGATCTCGCTATAGGCTGAATGTGAGCGTGGCGTAGGCCGTGAGAAGTCTCACATGGCACAAGAGGGGGCTCCAGCATGTGGATTCATGTTGTGGTGAAACCTTAGTGGCGGCGTGATTATGTTGACAACGGATCATTGTAAAGGCTCTGTCATGATCTCCTCGCCGCACACCTAAGGAAGTGTGTAACTCGCGTGGCAAACCGGGATGATCATGTCTTGTGGGTAAAGCTGTACAACCTCTGCAGAGTGTATAACCTATCCTGGATAGCCGTGCCCACGGTCATGGGCAAGCTGAGTGAAGTTTTTCATGGATTAGACTTTGTTTTCCAAAAATATTTTTGAAAACCTTGTGGATGGATGGAATCCACGAGAGATGAAAACCTTGCGGATGGATGGAATCCGTGAGAGATTGAAATCTGGTGAATGGATGGAATTCATCGAGTTGCGCAGTTGATGGCGTGTGGATGGATGGAATCCATACGTGAGCTTTTGGAAAAGATGGTCCGGGTGGGATGCCCGTGGATAGGTTAGTGTTTGGTTGGAGCCTGCACTAACGATATTATTTTGTTAAAATCTTGTTTCTATTTATCGTATCAAATTCAGCTTTTGCACTTACTTATGATATTTACTCAAATGATCGCCTTTTATGCAAATTAACCATGTTATGCCTTCCTTTGATATTCCATATGCATGCATCTATTCTGTTAAACCTCCTGGTGTAACTTGTGGAGTACTCTTTGTACTCATGTTGCTATATCTAACTCTTTCCAGAGGAAGCCTTCGACGACTTCGGTGAGGATTGCGACTAGGCCACGTCTTACAGTCATTCGCCTTGTGGGAAGGCTGGATGAAATCTTCGCTTTATGTATTTCTTCCGCTGTCTTCTTTTGCTATTATTGTAAACTTTGGCCATCAGGCTCATATTAGCTAAATAAAGTTTGTCATTACGCATGATAATTGTCTTTGTGATACTGTGTGCACTAGCTTTTCCTGGGATAGTGCGATTAACACAGAGGGTTCTGGAGTTGTTGCTCCGGGTCCCGACAGAGATGGTATCAGAGCAATAATGACTCTAAGACGTGACCGTAGATAGAATAGAATGGTTGAACCTTAAGGATTTATTTTAAATAATGAGTAATTTCAAACAGTTTTGCTTATTCTTACCTCTCAATCTATGCTACCCTTATCTCTTTATCCTTGCTTGCTCTCATCTTCCAATTCTCGCTTATCTTTATGTCATTACTTGAAAGCCCATTTCTAAATCTTCCCTTGCTCAAAACAACTATAGATGGTCAGTAGTCCGGATTCATCGACTCTGCCGCAACCTCAATCTTTGCACCAAAGTATTGTGCTTTGTACGTCAAGAGCTGCGAAGGATCACTCCAAGACAACCCTTACCCTTTTAGGTTAAGTTGTTAAGCTAGATAGTAGACGAAGTTATGAGCTGTCTTTTTCCTCTTTTGTCGGCAGCTGTAACTATTGCTTGTTAAAAGGTTTTGCTTGTTGTGTTTTTGTTTTGGGTTGCGCAAAAACATCCGTTGTTCCTCTTTGCCTTGAGTCTCCTCTCTCCTAATCTTTGGAAGCATCAAGCTGAAGCACCAACTGCCAACAACCTTTGCGAAAAGACGACTGAACCAGATCTCCGCTCAAGCCACAAAGAGTAAGATCCAAACCTATTTCTTTGTTAGGTTGCATGCGAATCTCGGGACGAGATTACTTTAAGAGGGTAGTTTGTAATGACCATTGTTTATTTCAAAATGTTTAGTAAAAAAAAATTTAAAAGTTATTTTAATTTAAAATAAAATCAAGTGTGCTTTGGTTGCTTGAATTTTTGGAGTTTTTGAATTTATTGGATTAAATTAAAGCTTAGAAAGTAAAAATGTTTAAATGGTTAAAATATACCTCAATTAAATCCGAAATTTTTTTATTTGATATTTTCGGGTTCCAAGGATATTTGTAGAATTTTCTTGAATTTTTTTTTCGAATTTATTTTATTTTATTATTTTTTTGGGAAAAAATATATTATTTTAATTCCTATTTTCTCTCTCCTCCTATTCATCTTCTCCAGAGCGTGCGTTTCTTGTCCAGAGCAATGGCGTGGCCATGAACGCAACTTTCAAGCTTTCATTCCTCTTGAATTTCTCCACCGTTTTTCATGAAATCAAGTGCATTCACTTGCTCTCTTCATGACTCCTCCATTCCCAACCGTTTCCCTCCACCTTTATGTGTAATTACACGAAAATGAAACCGTTGCTCTAAAAGACATCGCCGGTTGATCTCCCTCTCCCGTCCACCTCCGCCACTATAAAAGGAAGCACCGGGTGCCCCTCCTCATCCTCAGTCATCCCCAAAAGTTTCAAGTCCTCTCTCCCTTCCTTCTCTCCGCAATCGCCATTTTTGTTTTGTTAACCGAACGGCGTTCATCGGCCGTTTGCGCCTTCTACAGTGGAGTTCCACCACTTTTGACCATACCATCGGCTTTGTCTCCGCGCGTTCTACGCGATGCTTGCATCGCCTTCACCAGAGCTTCGCCGGAGCATCGCCGGACCACCGTGGCAAACCGCACCGTCGCATCTCTCTCGCTGCGAGCCGACAATGAATGTTCCATCATAACCGAGGTAAGCACTGCGTTCCTTGTGTTCTCTTCTTCGTTTCGCCGCAAACCCCACATGCAAACTCCTCTCCGTTTGCCCGGAACGCCGATGTCAACCCGACGGTCGCAAAATGTCTTCTCCACCGTGTTCCGCCACCATCCGATGTCCTTTGGCTGGGCCGTTTGCACCGTTGAGTTTGCCTCGACGCGTTCTACATCGTGCTTCCATCACCATCGCCTAAAGATTCCCCGAGTCCTCGTCGACCTTGTCAGGCCCAAACACTAAAACTGTACCTTCGCGCGTACCCACTTTTTCGGTGAGCGCTTTAATTTTTGTTCACGTCATTTTGTGTCCTAGTCTCTAAGGAATTTTTCTACCATTTTGTTTAATTTTTCGTGGAGCCAATTGTCAGGGATTGAGCTTTCCGCGAAAATGGCCGTTTTTGACTCCCGACGTCGATTCGTCGCCTCCGGTAAGCCTTAGCCCATGCCGTAATTTTTCGTAGACTTACCTCGGCATGTTTTACGCCATGCTTCCTTCCTTTTCCCCAAAAAGCCTCCACAAATTTTCGCCACCGACACCTTGCCATGGCCGCCAATGACATCTCGTGTCCCCATCTATCCGTTGGTGTTTTTCCCAATCCGTTCACGTCATAACGTGCCAAACCATCCCATTTAGCTACCTTCCAAATGGTTTTAGATTCGCTTCACCGAGCACTAAGATATTAAGTTTTTCCTTTCTCTCTACCGTCGCCGTTCAAACGTCGATGGTATCGTTTCCGTTCCTCGTCGCCGTATCCATGTCACCACCTTCATCTCATCGCCAGATTCCATTTTGCCCATTCGCTAGCCACCTCGCAGCCTACCGACACCATACTCGTGTTCAAAAGTAATTCTCGGATGTCGTTATCATTTCATGTGATGTCCAAAACCTCTAGATATTCGTTCTCCCTCATACAAACTCCGAATCCGTTGATTCTTTCTCCTAAATTCATCTAAGATCATTATATCTATCTCCCAGTATATATTTTATAATTTTTGGATTTTATTTTGGTTTTATTTTGATTTTATTTGAATTTATTTGTTTGGTTCTTCGCGCATAGATTTCGACGAATTCGGAGAGAACGACGCCGACGATTCGCACCAAGTCTTTGAGCAAGGCAAGTTACACCTTTGATCATGTTGCTCCCACTAATTTAAATTATTTATGTTGTTTTTAAAAATTATTATGCATGCGTACTTTTATTGAAACCTAGTTTAAATTCGATTTAAACTCTAGTTATGCCCAATTCCTTTGTGTATAGCCAAATTTGACTTGAACAAACATGTCTTGTCACCCTAGATGAAAAACTAGTTAGTACATTAGTATTAACTGGGAATTTTATAGAAACGCTTAGCAATGCTTATACTGATTATGGTTTGGGATGATCTTTCACATAAAATGTTAAAGTTTTCAAATGTATTCTTGACTTTGGTGAGTCAAGAATGATTATGAAATGTTTCCAAACAAAATATAAAAACTTTGTTTCGATTTAGGCAAATGGTTAGGTGGTGGGTGCTTGCTGGCATGCATTGTTGTTTGGTGACACAATGTTGATTGCCAGGCACAAGGGGTATGTGGTTGGTGCCTAAGTCAAGTTAAGGACCGGTCTGTGAGCTACTATTGCAAAGCCCTTTCGTACTACCACAAGTCTGGTATGGGACAGACCTGGCCGAATAATTTGTGAAGTTCCAACATGATCTCGCTATAGGCTGAATGTGAGCGTGGCGTAGGCCGTGAGAAGTCTCACATGGCACAAGAGGGGCTCCAGCATGTGGATTCATGTTGTGGTGAAACCTTAGTGGCGGCGTGATTATGTTGACAACGGATCATTGTAAAGGCTGTCATGATCTCTCGCCGCACACCTAAGGAAGTGTGTAACTCGCGTGGCAAACCGGGATGATCATGTCTTGTGGGTAAAGCTGTACAACCTCTGCAGAGTGTATAACCTATCCTGGATAGCCGTGCCCACGGTCATGGGCAAGCTGAGTGAAGTTTTTCATGGATTAGACTTTGTTTTCCAAAAATATTTTTGAAAACCTTGTGGATGGATGGAATCCACGAGAGATGAAAACCTTGCGGATGGATGGAATCCGTGAGAGATTGAAATCTGGTGAATGGATGGAATTCATCAGAGTTGCGCAGTGAAAGCGTGTGGATGGATGGAATCCATACGTGAGCTTTTGGAAAAGATGGTCCGGGTGGGATGCCCGTGGATAGGTTAGTGTTTGGTTGGAGCCTGCACTAACGATATTATTTTGTTAAAATCTTGTTTCTATTTATCGTATCAAATTCAGCTTTTGCACTTACTTATGATATTTACTCAAATGATCGCCTTTTATGCAAATTAACCATGTTATGCCTTCCTTTGATATTCCATATGCATGCATCTATTCTGTTAAACCTCCTGGTGTAACTTGTGGAGTACTCTTTGTACTCATGTTGCTATATCTAACTCTTTCCAGAGGAAGCCTTCGACGACTTCGGTGAGGATTGCGACTAGGCCACGTCTTACAGTCATTCGCCTTGTGGGAAGGCTGGATGGGCTGCTGCTTTATGTATTTCTTCCGCTGTCTTCTTTTGCTATTATTGTAAACTTTGGCCATCAGGCTCATATTAGCTAAATAAAGTTTGTCATTACGCATGATAATTGTCTTTGTGATACTGTGTGCACTAGCTTTTCCTGGGATAGTGCGATTAACACAGAGGGTTCTGGAGTTGTTGCTCCGGGTCCCGACATAAATCATAATTAAAACATAAGTTCAATATTTATCATTATTTGGTAAAGATGGTCGTTGATTAACATATAAACATATATGCTCTAGCAAGTCATCATTAAAACAAATTCCCTTAATAGGTTTAATTAAGTAGCTATATTAATATATAACCCTGTACGGCAAGCTTTGCTAGATAAATAAAAATTAAAAATAAATCTAAGCTTAATAATAACAAAGGTGCAAATAAAATGATAATGGTAGCACTAATTAAATCTTGACACTAGCTTTAGTACATAATAGTATCAAGCATAATTGTATATATAACAAGTTAGGACCCATATGAGTGGATCCTAATTCAACTTAAATTTGGCCTAGCTATGAATGAAGATACATAAAATATGATAATGGGATTATTAGAGATTTAAATTCTAATTAATTACCATATAAGAATAAATATTGAGCCCTTGCTATTTATCTTAATCTAATTACTAAGTAAAAGCCTATACCAGAGATTATTCTAAAACTTAATAAAGATATCCAAGTGTTATAATACCTTCGACTAAAAGATTTATAGAATAAGTACAGATCTCATCCATCAGTCTAGTTTGCCTTTACCATAACCTGAGTTGTAAGAAATGCATACCCTAAAGATAAAATTTGTACATTAAACTCCTACACCAGTCTATAGGTATAACCCGACTCATGGAACTTCCTTGATAAATACAAAAATAATAAAATGGATTAGTAGTAAAAAGATAGAGTCATCGTGTCCTACCGCCGACCTTGTCTCAAATTACTCGAGTCACTCATTAACTCCTAATAAAACTAAATTGAGTTTATTCGGATTTATTTGGATCTTTTGAGTTACTTGCTTTTATTTGGAATCAGTCGTTTATCGCGTAGTTAGAAACTGGAGTCCCGAAGAATGAATGGATCAAGCGAGATCGAGATCAAGTTGAAGATAAAGACTGGAAGCTCAAGACCATCAAATGATATAGCTTTGAGTGAGCTCAAGACTGCGGTAAACCGTGCCAGGCGAGTCAATACTTTGATCATGTTGAACCTACATTTTCTGCAAATTATTTTATTTTAAATTACCAAATTGCATGCTGTTATTTCATATGCAAATACATGTTTAATTTAAGATTTTAGTTATATGCCCATTGTTTGCTTGATTAATATTACACCTCCTTTGGAATACTTGAATATGTGAACCTTGTCGCCCTAGCAAAATTATAATGGTAACTTTTGAAAATAAGTCCTAATTATATGCCATGCTTAGTCTTGCATAAATACTCGGGCACCTGAAATGTCCCAAACATCATTGTCATTTGAAATCATGAGAAATCGATTTGGGCGGTCATGGTGGGAATGACTGGTATATTTTGACATGATTATTTTATGCTCCCAAAAATCCCAACTTGCTTAAATATCTCGAGCGGATGGTTTGGAAATTTGGTATGTGGTGCGGTGGGAGCACAAATTGTGGAGTGTGGTAGAACCGCTCAGATAATACTAAGGACTGAATCTTGTGATGACCTCCTGATGTAAAACAGTACAACCACAAGCTGGCAAAATGTAGACAGGGTTAACTAATTTGTATAGCTCTAAGGTGGTTACGTGAAGGTATGACCACGAGCAAAGGGATGGATGCGTAATATTCCTCGCCTTTGCCCGTGATGGCTCATGAGGGACCCTTCCCGCGGTATGCGTAATATTACTACGGAAGGTTGACCTTAGCGGGCATAACCACAGTGGACTATGCATTGTAAAGGCCCTATGATAGTCTATTCAACCACATGGCTAAGGAATCATGTGGGGCAACGAGTAGATCTATCTCTTGTGGGTAAAGTGTGCCACTCTGCAGAGTCAAAAACTATTCGAATAGCCGTACCCACGGTCAAGGGCGGACATGGGAACTTAACTAGATATAGTTCTATTTAAAAAACTTTGTGGGTGGAAATGGAAAAGTGGAAGGGCAGTGGAAAGCCCTGATTTGAGTTGTCCTGGGTGTCGTCCCAGTGGTAAGTTAAGCGGCTATAACGCTAAAAGATGTTATATGGTGTGATGCCATAAGTATGGGAAATATTATGGTGATATTAGGCATATGGTGTGATGCCATATGCATGGAAAATCTTGTTAATATTCCTTGAACATTATGTTTTGTTGCAAAGCTGCTAGGTCTCAGGAAATTTTATGTATTGTATTTCAAATAGTGGCATTTCTATTCTTAAAAAAATAAAATATGGGTGGAATAAACAGGGTTGTGAATAAAGGAGATGGATGTTTTTAGTATGCACATAAAGGTATTGGTGGATTCAGGTCGATCATGGAAAGGAAATGCTAGTGTGGGTTCTGGGAGAAATAAATTAGTGGGGTCCAGCTGAATGGATAGGTTAGATAAATGAGCTAATTGAATTTTCAGGGATTTGGAGAAATAATACAAGTATTGGAGTATAATTCTTGATTAGTGATATTCTTGGTGGATATATAATAGTGAATCGATATGATTTTTGGAGTTTTAGGAAATGCGAAGGTAAATCGTTGGATTACAACGCTGATATTTGATATAAATTCTTGGAAGATATTGGCGATAATGGGTATTAATAGGAGTTGATCAATTGCTAGAGGGATGAATTGAATTTCTGAGAAGATTAAAGGATTCATAACAATTAGTGGATTATAATCTTGGTAAATTGAATTTTCGGTGGAGGTATATTTGTGGATTAGCTAGTGGTAGATAATGGAAAATGAGATTGAGTATTGGATTATGGTTTCGAATCAATGACGAAAAGGATTGAATACGAATGAAATCGGTGGATTTGAAAGTAATTATGTTATAGAATCATTAGAATTCAGAGGTGAGAAGCTGATGAATAGTAATAACAGGATTGGATTATTAGTAATTCAAAATACAAAGTATGATCAGTGGATTAAATAAATGATGACACTTGCTGATTGGAGCTTTGGACAGCAGTCAATAAAGAAAGTGCATTTTCGGTGGTTAAGTCAATTTTGGCTATTGTAGTGTGGAGTTAGGTAGCAATAATAACACTTGATTAAATAATAGTAATAATGCTACTAAAAGCGAATTTTGACAAATAAAATAACCCGAGCTTCTCCTTTGTTAAGCCATACATACTATTTATTTGCATTCTGTGTATTGGCTCGCGGAGTACGGGATCGGAGTGCTCACGCCGCTTTGCATGAATTCAGAATCTGGAATCAAATCACCTCGCCTCAGCAACAAGATTGGACAAGCTGGCCGAGAAGATGAAGATGTCAAGGGCTAGGTCGCGAACCTCCAGTTGGCTGCCTGTGGGCATATTCTGAAGGTCTCACCTGTGTGCTTCGTTCTTCCGCTGCTGCAATTTAATGATTTCAGCCTCATCGGCCCATGAGTAAGCTTACTATTATATTTACGCTTCCGCATGATATGTATTTTGATATTCATTACTGTAACTGTGAGCACTATCTACTGATCCAGGGAATAGTGCAGAAAATCATAGAGGAATCCGGATTGTAAAATCTGGGTCCCTACACGATGTGATCTTCTTAGGAGTTTTCTTGATCCAGTTATTTTTGCCTTGATACCTTTGATGTTCTTACTTATTATGACATGTTAGAATACATTAGAGTCATCTTAGCTATCTTTCATCCACGCAAGTCATATTCACCGATTTCAATTTTTGCTTGGTTTTAGTGCAGTTTTGATTGTTTTAAGAAAGGTCTGAACTTTATCATGGATTTTTGTGATCATTCGATAGAATAGGTTTCTAAGGTATTAAGCAAGGTGTGTGTGTGTGCAAAATATCAATTCTTTTGGACTTTGTACTTTTGGAGTTGCACCAAAAGTTGCGTCGGCTTGGGTTGGAAATTCAGTTCTAGAATAGGGTAGACGATCAGACCGCACCCACTTCTATTTCAATCGTTGAGGCCAGCCAGACCGGCGTGCCAGGCCCGATTAGACCGCCCTAGCAGCCAGTCAGATTGCGTAAAGTCTGAAGTCCTCGGGATTTTGGCTCTTTTATGTTCTAGCTTTGGTGTTGGCTTTTATCATGATTTTTATAGCTCTATAGTCATTGAAGTAAAGGATTAGTGAGTACTTGGAAAAAAATTTGAAAACACTGATTAGTTTCTCTGTTGCCATACCGGCCTACAGACATTTACCTGATCGGTTTTATGCATACATACATGTAAAGCTAGTGGTTAATTTGCCCATCCATTCAAAATAGAACCTATTCATTCCAGATTAAGTTCGGAGATTGCGGCTCGTGTCATAGCCGTTGCTAGCGACCTGATGTGATCTGATTGGTCCCCAGCTCGAGCCCAACCTGAAGGTAAACCCCACCCATCCTTTGGTCGCTCTTCTTTTTCCTCCATTCTTTCCTTCTCGATGAGAGCAAACAAATTGAATCTCGACATGAGCAGCTAGCATCAACAAAACCTGGTACTACTAGTAGTACATTTTGTTTACTCGACCGGCCGTTGGACCTTTCAGCACTGGATTCTGACTTTCGGCGTGAGTGTCCGTCCTACTTCCCGGCTTTCCTCTTGCTACTACTGGGTATCTACAGTGTTGAGTCTCTGGACAGCCTCACTCGCATCCATGTGACCATGTGCCTCTCTCTCAGGACTCGGGATGCCATCGCAAGTCAGAGAGGCATTGGACTCGGGATGCAGTGCAGGCATGTGCATGTGCGTGCGTGCGAGTGTTTCTTCACAAAACAAAATGCAAGTTACAAGTCATTTGAATTCTGGCTGGCCTGCAAGTAGTCACAACCGTATAGCTAGTGAAGGGGAGGAGGGTGCAGTGCCGTGCGGTGCGTGCGTTTCCTCTACGTACCGCCTCTGACGAACAGTCAGAATTCAAATATTTAAACCATCAGCTCAAAAGAACCCACCCTTATCAACGAAAGGAATACCACGACTCAAGCAAACGGATTACAAATCGGATATTCAAGTTAGATATATGCATTTAAAGGTTGATAATCAAACACTTATAGGAGGTGTTCATATTAACTGTGATTGATGACTTTTAATTGAAAAAATATATAATAGTGACCGAAATAAGTGATTTTTAGAAGGAGTGGACGAGCGGTGGAAGAGTGATGCATGTGTGAGACGGAAGCGAAATGAGTGGTAAAGCAACCGCAAGAAGTCATATGTTTATATTAGTTTCTAATTTCTCCAAGCAAAAGACATAAACAAAAGACAATACAAACACACCCATAGTTTGGTCATGCCAATTTATTTGTCTTTTGCTTGATTTATTACAAAAATCTTGGCTGACTAGGAGTACTTTGGTCATCTCTCACAATTCCTGCCAAAAAATCGGCCATACCAAGGGTGCAACCTTCTCTTACAAAAAAAAATCCAATTCTGGCCAAAATTTGGTGGGGGTTTGATAGCTCTGCATTTTCCTTACATTCATCTTCAGATAACAATTACATGTTCTGTTCGTATACACACATATGTTCATATTTCTCATGTTCTCTGTCACTCTCTCAGGCCTTTTGTGATAGTCAATCCATCCATTTCAAAATATAGTATACTCAATTCGTTTTCGTTAAGGAAAGAGATGAACAACATGCCAAATCTTCTTGCTACCAAAACTGAACTCCATAGGACTATAATTTTCTTTTCAACTTTAGGAGGACCATGATTTGCTCCTGAGGATTGTTCATGGACCAAACGCATCCATCATCTCGATCCGGTTCTCGAAGAATTTGCAGATTTGTATGGACTAAGTAATAAAGATCGCGTTGTGGCCGACGCACGAGATCTCCCGAGAAACACGAGCAAGATCTGTACTTCCCAATCGTCGTCTTCTTCCTTTCTTCTCGCCATCTCGCAATGCATCAAGTACAGCTGCGCTCTCTCTGGGCTGCGCTGGGCTCGGCTCGGCTCAACTTCAATGTCCCACCACCTCGCCCCCAAACCACCCCAAACCCCTGCTTCTTCTCTCCCCTCTTCACACTAGTCACGCACGCTCCCGAGTCCCGACATATAGAGAGAAACGCAAGGGAATCCCAATAATCGGTGCAGAGAGAGAGAGAGAGAGAGAGACCAATGTCGTCGCTGGCGGCGCTCCTCCTCATTGCTGTCGCTTTCCTGGCCGCGCCGGCGCAGGCGGCCGACCCCTACGCCTTCTTCGACTGGGACGTCTCCTACATCACCGCATCCCCTCTCGGCGTGCCGCAGCAGGTGACGGACCTGCTCTCTTTCTTCATCTGCTGCTTCTTTTTTCATCTGCGTGCGTATATCGGTAGCATGCTAAGAGTGTTCATTGCGCAAAGCTTGGATTTTTACCCCATCCCCTTTTTCTCTCGTGGGTTTTCTTGCCTTCTTCTTCAGCGAAAGATTTGATTTTGATTCGTCGTAATACTACTTCGCACTTTGCTGTGCCAACAATTGATGGATGGTCCTCCTTCAAGGTTGAGATTTTGATCCTTGTTCGTTTCTTTGCGGGAAGGATTCGGTCGATTTTCATGTGTGCTGTGCTGTGCAGTGCGCCTTAATTAGTGGAGGACATTTTGCTGTTTGCTTGCCTTCGAGTTCCATCTGTTTTTTACATACGTTTCTCGCGCATTTGCATTCCTCTCCTGGGGGAAATATGTTTCTTGCTCTTCAGTGTCAGGACTCAGGACTTGCTAGCTCGTTTCTCCCCCCAATGATTTGATTTTTTTTTCTGTCGGGTCAATCAGAGGTGAATGATGCCTTCAAATTCAATCTCCCAAAAACATTCCAAAACTTTCACTAAATTGGCTACTAGAAACTAGGGAAGATAGTTTAGCCCACCAACAAAGCATTCACAAAAGCGCGGAAGCAAGTGATCAACTCCTCTGGTCCGGGCTGACCGCTAGGAGGAAGCGGTCAGACCGGCCGAGCGGAATGATTGCCGGTGACGGCCGGTCTAACCGAACGCTGGTTGGGCTGTAGGCCTGTGGGCGGTTTGACCACACCACTGATCCCAAAACCAGAAAGAGCCAAAACAAAAAATAATGCAATCTTCAAAATGCATCTAAACTTTGTAAACATCTTGTTGAGGATTTTAGCAACCTAATCCATCTAAAGATCTTGGCTAAACTTCCAACATTTTCTTAAGACAAGTAAGGTTGCACTAAAATCGGATAAAACTCAAGAGCTTGAGTAAGATGGATCTAGATGAGTTTTTATATATCACAGCAAATAAGAACACACAAACATCTAAAGCCAAGATCCTTGGATCAAGATTCCTCAAGAAAGGCTACAAACCAAGCAAGAACCGGGCAACTTTAAAATCTTGCAAACCACAGTGCCTAGGTGGATGAGATTTGATCTACATAGGTCATTTCTATCACTTACACGTTCTTAGCATACAACAAGATTAGAAAGGGGAGAAAAAAGGTAAAGAACCAACAAAAATAAGAACAAATCAACCAAGATAAGAACAATTCATGTAGAATGAATAAGATTGATCTATTGCAATTTGTAGATTTAGGTTTTACAACCACTCCACAATGGAGGACATAGCTCCCTCTCCTAAGAGCACTCACCCAACATTTCACTTCTAAGGAAGCCTCTCTCACAAACCTTAAATAATGGATGGTTGATTGGTTCCTTGGCCATATATGTCTCCAACCCCTCCTACTCGTATAGATGGAGTAACTAGTCTGCATCTAATGCTAATGGATATTATCAATTAGCACAACCGAGAATACCTGTTAACCCCACATATACCGCGTTTTACGCTCACATATGACTTATGCATGTTTCTTAAAGCGCATAAGCCCAAACCTGCTAAGAAGCAAGCTTTCATCCACTTAGCCTCCTCAGCGTCTTCTTGACCTAAACCGCTCTCCCAACACCCTCCAAGCGTCGCGATTTTGGACCCATCGCTGTTTCCGGTATTTTGGCTTCCCCACCAAAATTCCCTCGCTTTGACTGTAGACTTTACGTCTTCCCTGAGCCTAGTCCATGGTCATCGCCTCCTTTGCAAGCAATCACCATGCCTGCAACGTGTAGGTTCACCAATGGCTCACGCATCAACAAGTCTATCTGTGTCGGTTCCCCCGACCACGCCTCACTTGCACCGACTGCACCATTCGATGAACCATTACTTGAACTTTACCTTCAACATCCCTTGCCTTCTATGTGGCTTGCTTAAGCTCAACCATCTCGCCCAATTTCCTTAAGTGTATCTCAGCTCATTCCCGAGTCTAATCCTGGTCCACGTAGCCGACCATGGTTGGCTTTAAGCTTCTTTGCACATCAAAAACCAAGAAATCGTTTATGGGCACAAGTTCTTCACAACTTGACTCACATTAGTTCAAATATGCTTCATGTACCATGAATGCAATGATCTAGGACTCCAAAACTCAACACATGACCAATTCCGATAAATATCTAAAAACCCCTCGGATAACTTCAGACAAAACTGGTTTGACCACCATTGATCGACTGGTCGGACAACGTCGGTCAATCCAGTCAAACACCAGTAACAGGGAAGCCGGTTGGATCGTGGCACCCATGCCAATCTGACTGCTTGGCCAACCCCGGTTGGACTGCCACCCATTGGCCGGTTAGACCGCTCCTATTTCTCTCGCGCACACAAGCGAGCATCTCTTTGGAAAACTAGCCGCCAACTAAAAACTGATCGCATTGCCCTAGTGGTCCAACCGCCCCCAAAATTCGATCACACTAGTACCAATCAGATTGCCGCCAACAGCCGGTCAGACCGCTCCAGCATAGCGGTCAGACCGCCTCCGTAGGCCGGTCAGACCACTGCCCACTTGACAGCAAATCTAAAAAATTGCAAACTTTTGCAAATTTAAATTTTAACTCGACACGATGGCTAATTGTTCAACACAAATGAACTATGGACATTCTCAACATGGTTCTACATTTTCCTTTTACCTTTAGGCGGTTAGCATGGGATCCTACCTCCAAAGTTTCGATTTTTACCAACTCCTGGCGCTTTAATAGGCACTGCATTCAGATCTCCCTAGTCCAACATTCTGCTCGCATATGCTTCCTGATCTAATCTTATTCTAGTACTGACTTCAGGTTTTCCACCATCAAGATATATCAGTTGTTTGCGCTTGATATCTAGTCTCCCTGAAGCCCTGAACCATTTTGTGTTTATGCAAAAAAAAAATGTTTTCAGGTGATCGCAATCAACAAGCAGTTCCCTGGCCCCATCGTCAACGTCACCACCAACTACAATGTGGTTGTCAATGTGCTCAACAGCTTGGATGAACCACTGCTCTTCACTTGGTGAGTGCTCTCAAGTTTCAATCTTGATAGGCTTCTTATGGTTTTCAGTCCGTTTCATTTTGTGGGCTATCACTGTGATGATAAGTCTTGGCCTTGTTTTTTGACACAGGGATGGGATCCAGCATCGAAAGAATTGCTGGCAAGATGGGGTTCTTGGCACAAGCTGCCCAATACCTCCAGGTTGGAATTGGACTTACAATTTCCAAGTGAAGGACCAGATTGGGAGCTTCTTCTACTTTCCACCCCTTGGTATGCAGCGTGCCGCTGGGGGTTTTGGAGGTATAACTGTTAAGAACCGGGAGGTAATCTCAGTCCCATTCGACACGCCGGATGGGGACTTCACCTTGTTCATTGGGGACTGGTACAAGAAGAACCACACGGTACGGGAAAATTTTCACAGGCTTTATGGTAAGATGCCTAGATAGTTTCTCCAGTAATCAAGGATGCTGATTGTGTTTGTCTTGTGTAGGACCTGAGGAAGATGCTCGATGATGGGAAGGAGCTTGGGATGCCTGATGGTGTTTTGATGAATGGCAAGGGTCCATATAGGTACAATGATTCCCTCGTTCCAGATGGCATTGAGTATGAGACTATCAATGTTGAACCAGGTGATTACTATTCTCACTTTCATCATTATAGATTGCATCATTAATTTGAATTCCCTGTGTCTCTTCATATGTTATATTGATCCATGTGCATGGTAATAACAAAATACTAGTATGGTTCCTAATGCTGTTGCTGCACACATTTTTATGTAACTGTTGAATTGCAGTATGTGTTTTCCCTGATATGATGGATGAAGTTGATGATTTATTATCTTTGTTGAAACAAAAACTTGATGATTTATTATCACTTTCATGATAAGGCCGACTAAAATTTCTTTAAACAATGATTGCTTTAGTACATCGCTATAATTGTGATGACTGACAGCTTCAGCCCCACAACAGGAAAAACTTACCGTCTACGTGTCCACAATGTGGGTGTCTCTACGAGCTTAAACTTCAGGATTCAGAACCACAACTTGGCCATTGTTGAGACAGAGGGTTCATACACAATGAAGCAGAATTTCACGAATCTTGACATCCATGTGGGGCAGTCTTACTCCTTCTTGATCACCATGGATCAGAACGCAAGCGGTGATTATTACATTGTGGCCAGCGCTAGGTTTGTGAATGAATCACTCTGGACCAGAGTTACCGGTGTTGCAATTTTGCACTACTCAAATTCAAAGGGCAAAGCATCTGGTCCTCTTCCTGATCCACCAAATGATGTCTATGACAAAACTTTCTCAATGAACCAGGCACGATCAATCAGGTTTGTATAATACAACCTTTTCTTTCCTAAACTCTGACCGTCCAAATGACCACTGGCTTAATTTTCTCCCATGCAATTCCAGCCACTATTTTATAAGCACCAATCTTAGAAATGGTAGACCCATGGCCTGTCATGTGGTGATGCTTTTTTTTTTTTAATAATAACAGTTTTCTTCGATTTCCATCATGTGCTATAATGTTTCTTTTTATAACAACAGTGTTTTGCTATACCTAACTAAGCTTATGCAGTACTCTTGTATAAAAAAAACTGATCCAGCACCTGTAAATTGGGTTTTCCTGAACTTTTCATGGTCCATTTGCTAACCCACAAATGTAGTTTATGCACATTAGTTGTATCTTGATCTTCAAGAGATGTTGACCAACTATGCTTTTCTTTCTAAACTCTGAATGTGAAATGGCTCATCTTAATATAATGCATGCCTCCTTTCTTGCATCACTAATTAATATAATGCATGCCTCTTGTACTCATTTGAGAAATTTTCTGCCCAAATATTCGGTCTCGTACTTGAGCATCTGTTCTGGATGAATTCCTTGTAGAAACTTTAATTTGTTATCAATACAAATATAATAAGCTCTAACAAGCTTAACAGACGTTAGTTTTGTATGTCTGCTAGCATCATTCAAAAAATTGTAAGGATATCTGCTAATATTTGTAGACAACTAACAGTCTAGACATGTAGTACTGTCTCTCCAAGTTTTCGTGTGCACAGAGTAGTTCTGGATGATGTGTGCAGGGAAATTTCTATCGCCGAAATTTTGCCAGTAACTGGCGGTTACCGGCCTTATCGGCAGGGACCAGTAAAATTTTATATCGGTCAAAAGAATTTCGGATTCATCTAAATTCATCTAAAAAATTCCAAAAAAATTTAAAATTCAATCCAAAAAATTCTTCCGAAAATTCGTCGTATCGCTGCCCACTGATTAAATTTTTGAACCGATAGAAATTTCCCTAAATGTGTGCATTCATGCCTCCAAACCACCTTGCTTTTTTTTGTTAGGATGAATGTGAGCACTGGCGCTGCTCGTCCGAATCCTCAAGGTTCATTTCACTATGGCTCTATCAATGTGAGCCAAGTGTACAAGTTGAGGAACGAGCCACCTGTTACCATCAACGGCAAAAAGCGGACTACACTGAACGGTATCTCTTACTCCCCACCTGCTACTCCTCTGAGGTTGGCAGATCTATATGACGAGAAAGGAGTGTACACACTTGACTTCCCCACTATGCCATCTAATGGACCACCGGTGATTGGATCTTCTATCATCAATTCCACATACAAGAATTTCATGGAAATTGTATTTCAGAACAATGACACGAAAGTTCAGACCTATCATATTGATGGATATGCGTTTTGGGTCGTTGGGTGAGTACAGCTTCCAATTTTTCATTTCCTTCAGTGGCCAGCAACTTCGGGTCCTGTATGCCTAACCATTTGCACATTGCCAACAGAATGGACTATGGTGAGTGGAGTGAGAATAGCCGCGGGACGTACAACAAGTGGGATGGTGTTTCTCGTTGCACCACTCAGGTATCTATTGTTTGATATCATTTGGATAAACTATTTCTTCGTGTGAAGTCCTATCGTGTATCAGGATGCTTTTGTTTCTGCTAATGTTCATTCTCTTATGTAACATTTATTTATGAGCTAGTGGATGCAAATATGTTGCTTTTGCTCAATGAAGAGGCATATTGAGACATCATTGCTTTAAGTGTTGCAGCCTGCAGCTAATGATGTTACTGTTGTTCGTAGGTATTTCCTGGAGCATGGACTGCTGTCTTACTGTCACTTGACAGCCCAGGTTTTTGGAACGTACGCACAGAAAATCTCGACATGTGGTATCTTGGTCAGGAGACTTACATCAGGGTCTTGGATCCAGCCGGAGGCTATAATGTTACTGAGATGGTGGCTCCAGATAACATTCTCTACTGTGGTCTCCTCAAGGATAAACAAAAGTATGCTATTTGCTTATGTGCTATAGATAATAGATTCTTCTTACATATAGGCGCAATTACCAATGCCTCAGCTGTTATTGTTTTCTAGGGCTCAGAAGCCTCATGGATCATCAAGTTCATCGTCTGCTGCAGCAAAACCAAACGGCTATTTGCTCGCAGCTATGGTGTCATTGGTAGCATTGGCGTGCGTCCATTGAAAATATCTGCCGGCTAGTACTCTGGCGTTTGCAAGTTAGGAAATTGACAGAATTTGAGTAGGTCCAATTTGTAGGTTCCATCATTCATGTGGACACCCTGTCATTGTGCATCGGCAAGTTGTCGGAATTTAACAGAGTTGTGTACACCATTGCATTGAGTTCGTGCTGCCTGCCTGTTGGCACCCGTAAGGAGTGCTGTGCTGCCTGGGACGGGTTTTTCTCGCATTCAGCTGGCTAGCTTTGTGGAGATTCGGATATTGATTGTTGAGGTGTCATTGCAATTTGCAAAGTGCAGTTTTACTGTTATGTTAAGCTGCAAATCTGTCAGATCGATTTGTTGAATTGCTGCCAATCGTTTTGTTGAATTGTAGCCATGCGTCCTGAACGAATGGCAGCGCCTTTGCCAGTAAAGGGCTAGGCATGCCATTTGAAGTTGAACAGCAAATATCAATGACACAGTGAGGGTGAGTTTGGCATTGATGTGACTTTAAATTTCACTTTTATTTTATGTGCTGTGGTGGATGCAATAACCTCTTGAAAACATCATCTTCAGCACAAGGTGGTGCAATCGTCGAATCATCACGCGGTGTATTGATTGGGGCCAACTTTCTTCCAGTTTACCTGGGATGCTTGACGAGTAGTCCGAACATGCTAGATCGCTACAATTAGCACGATAAAATTGTTTTGACGGCATTAAGCAACCAGTAGGCGTGCGCCTAGTGTAAGTAAGACGAGGAGCTTGATGCAGAAGTGTGGAAGCATGAGTGAAGAATCCACCTTTTCTTAATGGTTTCGGTGCCTGGGTGGGTGTATGAAACTAGCTAGAGAGAATTGAAGGTACTGGAGCCAGAGGTCTCGAGTTTGAGATAATTTCGAGGACAGGATAACAATGCTAGCTAGTTGTTGGAGGGTCCAATAGTGAAGTGATTACAAGTCTTGCATGGGCGAAGAAAGTAGATCGCCGGCGTTATTTCGACGACCGAAATGTCAGTGGCAAGTAAGAGGAAGGCATCACGCGAGGACGCAGCAGCGTGTTGGGGGGGGGTGAGAAAACGAGGAAAAAGAACGATGGGGTGGTGCGGTGCGGCGTGAGGCTAATCATCGGCTGGAGCTCACGCCTGCCACCGCACATCGCTGGATTGGGGGAATGAATGGGCGAGAACATACCCCACCATCAACGCCTTTCTAGCACAAGCCAAGCCTAGCTCTAGTGTTAGTGTATTCTCCCACAAGCCAAAGCCTCCTTCATCTTCCTCTACCCCCCAACTTGGCCCACTTGCCATTTCTCTGGTCTCTCTCTCTCACCCTGCTTTTTCTTAACAAGCTTGTAAATTAGCCTTTTCTTGGAAAGCTAGCTTTTCCCTTTTGAGATCAGCTACAACATACATCCTATACATACACCCTAATAAGTATGGTTCGGAAAACCAGTGGTAACAGATATTGCCCGGTAAACTGGAACCTGACTGGTTCTGGTTTTCATAACCCCCATCTCATTGAAACCTCTAATGAAATGTGCAATTAGACTGCAGTTTGAAGCCTCCAGCCATTGGGTTTTGAAAATTTTCAAAGTCACGCAACCCCTAAAAAAAAAGGACCAGAAACCAAGTGTAACCGCGCGAAAGCTAAAAAAGCTTGGACTAGTAGAAAATGAAGATGCCATAAGATCAGAGTGCATGGATGTAGCTATCTGTGATCTTCTCCTTCTCCTATCCAAATGTATGTATGTACTAGTAACGCACCCGCCGGATATAGGGTAGGATCTTTTAGACTAATGTCTTATGATTTATGGCTTAAATATTTAAATTCTGACTGTTCGTGAGAGGTAGTACGTAGAGGAAAATAGTCACATGCGATTTTGACCGATACAGCTGAAATCAGTACACTTTTTACTACAATTTTACTATTAATCCCGATTTGAAAAAACACACTATTTAAAAACTAGTTACTATAAATAATATAAACATAATTCAACTTTAAAATTAAAAGAACCCGACCATATATATAGTCCCAGTCCTTATATTGAGAGATGACCCATGAGCCTTAATCATGTCACAGGGACAGGTACATATATTTCTAAGCTTGAACCCCCCCCCCCCCCAACACATATATACACCCTACGTACATTGACCACAAGGGATGACCAATGAAATTTGTATCAGCGAAATTTTCCCGATAATTCAAAAAATTTAAAAAAATCCAAAATTTCAATTCAAAACTTTTGGCCAAAAAATTCCGAAATTTCCAGTCACTGCCAGTTATCGGTCGTATCGTTGACCTTGATAAAATTTTCAGTCTGGTAAAAATTTCCCAGGGGATGACGACGATGCAATGACGACGGACTGAATGAATTCTTCACGATCGGGGAGAGATTTGTAGCGCCCTGATATTTTTCTTTTAGAAGGAGAGCCTCTTAGCAAACCATAATCAACCCTAATATGGATTTAATAGCCCATTAAAAAGGGCAAACCCTTTTCCCCCACAACTAGCCGCCATCTCTCTCTTTTCCCTCAACTCTCTCTCCCCCCGGGGCGGCGCAAGTGTTGTAAGGTCTTACGACCTCCCAGGATCTTTTACGACCGGTTAGAGTCGTTTACGACCGGTGAGAATCAAATACGATCGGTTTAGAGTACTTACGACCAATTCCGAACGCTTCAATCTCCTCCGATCGCCTTTTCAACGTGGTCGTAAATTTACTGTAGCAATTTACGACCGCTCCGCGATATCGCCGCGCGCCTTCCTTCACCGCTCAAGATACCGTGATCGAAGCCTTCTCACGATCACGCAGTGATCTTGGCGATCATCGTTCACCGTGGTCGAACACCGCACGATCACGTTCACTTCCTTCAACGTGGTCGAGTCGCCCAACCACGCTCGCCTTCCCGGTGTAGTCGTAGCTCGTTACGACCACCTTCGACTCCTTACAACCACATTCACCGTGGTCGTAGTCTTCCTGCGTAGTCGATCCCCTTACGACCACGTTGTTCGCTCCTTAGCCGTAGTCGTAAAATCACGTTCCTTTGCCGTGGTCGTAGCGCCCCGACTACGCCGCTGGAATTTTGCCGTGGTCGTAACTCCTCCCGATCACGCTTGCGGTGATCGTGAGTCCTTCCGACCACGTCTTACGCAAACACACGACAAAACAATGCTCGTGTTTCTCCTCTTTTGGTCTTTTCTCAATTGCTTGGTCCATCGAATACATGGCTCTAAGCCTCTTTTATACCCATTGTTCTAATTAAACACGGGTTCTCAACCTACTCGACTCCGAGTCTTATACGACTTCGACTCGGTTTCCAACTACGACTTTGAATTTTACTCTGATACGACTTCGTCTGGAACTCGTCTTTAACATTGACTTCTGATTTCTCCTCCGTCTTGACTTCGATTACTTCCAAACTTTGTATGCGTCTTCTAAAACTAGATTATTTCCAACAGCAAGGACCCTGGCGGTGGCACCAGCGCCAGCGGCGGAGCCGATGGTGGGCGCGGGCGGCAGCGCAAGAGGCGCACAAGCGGCGGTGCAAGCGCAGGAGCATGGTGACGCCGGAGGCGACGACGGCTAGCAGCGGCGAGCGCATGGTGGCCGAGTGGCGCAGGTCGTCGGGCAGGCGGCCGACGAGGCTGTGGCGGTGGCGGCTGGGAGTGGCAGTGCACAGGTGGTGGCTGTCGTGGTGGGCAGCGGTGCGGCATAGGCGACAACGGCCGGCGGTGACCGCGGCAGCGGAGGTGATCATGCAGCCATGGCATAGTGGACATACAACCGGGCTGGCCGGAGCATGGCCGAATGTAGATTTGGACAGGTGTTTTTGTTGATTCGCACAGCGGGACATCGTTCGTTGGGCCAAACATGGTTCGCTCGGCCAAATGACGATTCGCACGGTAAAATCCAGCGGACGCGATTCCTTTCGGCTGAACGATCTCTTTCTATCCATCCTTAGTTTTATCTTAACCCTCGTCTTATTCGCCTCCATCTTTTCCTCGCAGGTTCACACCGTGGCCTCTGAGGAATCGTTCGGACAGTTACGCACCTCGGATCCCTCGTGCAGCGTGTCCACCGAATGTGTTCAAGGCAAGTACCTCGCAGCCGTGACCTTTCCGTTTCGCATACCACGCATTCTGGATTACTTGTCATCTTGCCATTGAGTACAATTATCAAATCACTAGAATTACCTAGCTAATATCAAATTACTAAAGTTACCTGGCTAATATTAAATCACTAAAATTACCAGGCCATTATCAAATCACTAAAATTACCTGGCTATTATCATATTACTAAATCTTACCTGGTTATTATCACATCACCAATGCTTGCCTGATTGTTATCATATTACTTATGCTTGCCTGGTTATTATCATATTAGTAATACTCACCTGGTTATAGACTTTTAATATTGTATTCATACCACGATGTTCTAGATTATTTTGTTCACATGCTTTTAACTTTATTAGAATGCTCAATTAATAATGCTCTAGAATTCATGCATTTAATTAGAGTTTTAGAATTCATGCTTAAATCATTAATAAGAGGCAGCATATGAACATGTTCCAACTCTAGGTTTAAACCACTAGCAATCTTTTAATGTTAAGGCTGCTATATTTATTCTTCTTGATATTATGATCCATTATTCGTATGATTTTGTATGTGAGTCATGACTGATGTATTTAGTACATGTTAATCGGACTAATAACCAATCATCACATACTAAAATTGGGATGGTTGCCAACCTTTGTGTATGCTATTTTTATAATACCTTATTAGAATAATTCTTATCTCATTATTACCATAGTATCATCTCTCATCGACTCATATCGGACATTATGCTTCCATATTCTCAACCCTTGCAACCTTTTCACTCATTGTATCCTTACCTGGATCTAGCTCAGTTACTCCAATCTCTAATCACAATGTCTGTTAATAACTTAACGATGGTAACGTACGGGGGGCAGACACTTTTGTTACTCAGGATATTATACCTCGTCTGCGGTTATACAGTCGATGACAGTGTTGTACCTGACTATTCTCGTATAATCGGGTATGTGGGAAGTGATTGTCGGTGCCATTTTCATGACTTGCTAAATAACGATTATCCTTAATTTCACGGTTCATGTTGCCTCTATCCCCAATCAGTATCAGTATTCCCAAAACCTAGTTTCATTGCAATTAATATATGTCGATTACTTGCTTGCATTACTTGTCTTTTACTCACCATGTTGCGTCCGTTGTTGGGTACTTGTTGAGATTTTCAAATCTCACGTTTGCTCTTTCCATTCTCAGGTAAAAAAAACCAGTGGAGTGATAGCAATATGCATGGGTGGGAACACTCAAGTTTTCAGCACTGTGGTTTGCCACTATTTGTGTTATCTTTTACTTTTTATTTGGTTAGAAGTGGACCTGTCCCATATTTCAAACATTTATTCAGTTTGCATTAGTTCTCTATTAAAGTGTGAATAATGTTCTAATTTCCTTGTGATTTTTAATGTTGCTCTTATTTATTTTTTACTTTGGCAATAACGTTCTATAGTAGTATCTCATGTTGATATATGAGATGCTATAATATTGATTACTCCATCTTCCATTCTAGCTCGCAGTCGTGAACGTGAGCCTTGATACATACAGAAATGCAGAAAAGATATATGGATACATCAAAACTATCTTGCTCGATCTCATTGCATGCATATATCTAGACATTCAAATCAAATAGGGGGTTTCAAGCATTTGAAACAATGCATCTAGAAAAGGGAACAACTAACTTTTTGTTTCGGCGTTTAGACGACCCATCATATATGTCATTATCTTGAAAGGACTAACTTTTTGTTTCTTACATATCTCCGAGGTACCTAAACACCTTAACATTCCCACCAGATACATTCCTCCAGTTCTTTTCGTACTAAGCTGTAGCCTTCAAACTACAGAGCCACAAACCCTAGCTAGAAGAGTACTAATTAACCTACCAAACTATTATATGTATAAATATGCAAGACGAATACGTATGATATATCTATTTTGAGTGCAATCACATATATACTCTACCGTTGGCTGATGGGGCTTGGATAGATCAAATTCAGGTGGATTTGAGAGCTAACTAAATGAATCGACAATTTTGCAAATCTCCAATGGTTTAGTCTCACTATGCATTCCAAGACATATACATATCTGGAATGCAATCTCTCAAAAACAAAATATTAACTAAACCTACCTAGGTGACATCTCAGGTAAATTAAAAATGCGAAAAATTTCAAGTTGTTTCTCGCAAATGCTATCGTGTTTGGTCTTAAAATTTTACATAGAAATACAACATATCCTCTATTGCATGTGGTAATTAATTACTTAAGATTTTTTTTTTTTGAAACTTGTAAGTTTGGTGAAAATCTAAGATTTCAATTTTGCACTGTTCTCGCGTTTTCACCGGTGGCGCCCCCACCTATAACTAGTCGATCTGTGTGTATACACGATGGTCGAAGCAAGACGGACAGACAGATGGTCGAAGGGGAGGACTATAAAAAAGAAGGAAGGAAGGGAGAAAGGAGAAAGGAAGGGACGAATGATGGCGCGAGGCAACGGAGGGGGATTTGTTTGGTGAGTGGTCGGGGCCCTTTGCGTGTGCGGGCCCCACATCGGAGTGTCGACAAAGGTCGCTGTTCTCTTACGTCTTCTCCCCCCTCACCACCATCAGCTTGCAGTCTCTCTCCCTCCCCCCTCCTCGCTCCTTGCCTCGCTCGCTCTTTCACCCTAGATATAGCTGCACCTTCCTCTTCCTCTTGTTCATTTCATCTATCCATCTCTTGCCTTAGATATTCTTGTTTCGGTCTTCTTTCCTCTGCAGGAATAATTTCACCTTTAGCCTTTCTCCTCCTCCTGTGTATTCATGGTGGCCATAGATTGTGCTCCATTTCGTTAGTAATCACTCCACTTGGTTTCCTTTTTCTTCCTCTGATCAATCCCGTTCTGCGCATTCATCAACCCCGTTCCCGTTCCCGTTCTCTCTGCAACCCTCTCTCTCCTCTCCTCTCTGCTCCCTGTGATCAGGAGGAGGAAGGGGGAAGAGGAACAAGTAATTTGTCAACAACTTGCATGCATGGCTCATGCAGATGAATGCGTCTAGGTAGGTAGGTAGCGAATGCTACTATGAGTTGAGCCTAATGTTTTTCATATATATACTTTGATTCGTTTCTACTTCTTGTGCTGTTACTTTTTGAGATCCTTAATTTTTTTTGCCGATGTTGTTGTACGTTCTTCTGTGACATTCTTCTTGGGATCCGAACCAGATAATGAGTTAGGAAGAAAGACAAGAGGAGAGAGTGCACATAGAGCAACTAAGACAGGGAGATGACAAAAAGTTCATTTCTGTCTCCTAGCTACTATAGCGGCTAGCTAGATCTGGATTTCTATAAGGTTTCAACACATCTCACTGATTTGAATCTGAACTACTGATCAAAGAAAGGTATACAAGCTCTCTCTCTCTCTCTCTCTCTCTCTCTCTCTCTCTCTCTCTCTCTCTCTCTCTCTCTCTCTCTCTCTCTCTCTGTGTGTGTGTGTGTGTGCGTGTCTGAGAAGATCTCTTTCGATTGATGTCTTTATCTTATGTTACTTGATCATATCTGGTCTCCTGCTTGCATTCAAGCATCTATAAACACCTAGATTTAGTTACCCTACATGTGTCCTATGGAACCCTAGATATAACTCTTATCTAATGATATGACTAAACAGATGTTTTATTGATTCATGAGCAAATCTAACAGGATATTTTTTTTATCGAAGAATTAGCAAGTAATAGCTAGCTAGCATGCATTCCTGGACTGATCCACACAAGTTGTATGTTGTAAACATCTACAAAGATAAACATATCTTCTTTTTTTGTAAATTTATATGTTGATATACAGGAATTAATTATATACATTTAAATCCTTTTTAAATCTCTCGTTTAGAGATCTCCTTTATGTTCATCCTTTCCCAACTTCGAGATCTCTCTGTTTTTTTAAAAAATAAAGTTAATTCAACTACAAACTTAGTAGATACAATCTTCATATCTATATACTTATTTTCCTATATATGTATAGAAATATGTATATGCATGGTGTATACATGCGGTGGTGAAATGATTTTGTGATCTACTACAAAAAAAAATTTTAAAGGGACAGGAATTAATACTATGCATGCATGCTCGCTTGATTAGCTAGATTTTCTAGTATATTTTTCAGCTACATGCATATATGTATAGAGAATGTTGTTATGATATACGTCCACTGATATTTGACTTTATGTTTATAATTAAACCTATTTATTCTCGTTAATTCAGATGTATTTGAAATTTGTTGAAGTCGATGCGTAAGTTTATTCTTTCAGAGAAAAAAAACATACATACATATATGATCTTCTGAAAAAGGATGATCATATATACCGTGTGCTAGCTCTAAATTTAGTATAAGTTGATCGTACGACACAAAAAAACATGAACGTTTATGATATATAAACCGTACGTGCTTTGTACAATCGTGTATATATACGTTAAAAAGAAGAGACGATGTTTAGATCTGGTCGAAGCACCAGGCAGCTAGCACATATGATCATAGACATATAGATACAGCATGTTGATGCATGAGTAACGTGCACTTTATATTGGAGACCCCAGTACGAGTGCAAATGCGCAACATATATACATACATATACACCTAGCTAGCTAGAGGCTGTACAGTAGAGCAAGGAGGGACAAGATGAGAGAAGCTTTCACTAGCAGGGAAACATTCCACAAAGGGCAATGAGTGTTGCTGCTCAGCACCACATTGCGTGCGTCACCGCAAATGATCGTGCCTGAATTGCTTCGAGTATTGCTTTTCATCCACCCATGATCACATGCATGCGTCCCCGACCCAGAGTAAAATTTTACTCTCGATCGCGAGTGCACTGTGAATTCATTCTAGTTTCTAAGACAAGTATGATTAGCAGATGTGGAGCTACTATACATATGCCTGTGGTACATTGATCATTACACACACCGGCCGGCCGGTTTTATATACACTTGATTTTTGCTTCCGATTCTTATGTTTCTTTTGCATCAATTGCGTGCTTAATTGTAATACATACATACATGCATGACTCACTATGTATATATGTATATATTGCAGCATTTTTCAGGTCATCGCGCGCGCGTTTGATCGATCGGTATGATGATGAGCAGTACACAAGCACAGCCACGGGTGCCTCCAGGTTTTCGGTTCCACCCAAATGACGAAGAGCTCGTCGATTACTACCTCCGGAACAAGGTGGACTCAAGAAGGATTGACCTAAACGTCATAAAAGATGTTGATCTGTACAAGATAGAGCCATGGGATCTCCAAGGTACGTTCGTTGATACATATGCATATATACACTCCATGCAGTCCAAGCAATGAGAAACTGAATATATACCCCCAATGATTACCATTGCTATTTAACAAGAAATAGGTCTTAACAATACTTTTCCTCGATCTTGTACATTCTTATATACACAGAGAAATGTAGAATAGGACCTGAGGAGCAAAACGAGTGGTATTTCTTCAGCCACAAAGACAAGAAATACCCAACCGGGACTCGAACGAACCGCGCAACTGCGGCTGGTTTCTGGAAGGCTACTGGAAGGGATAAGCCGATCTACGCAAAGCACAGCTTGGTTGGCATGAGAAAGACCCTAGTGTACTACAAGGGCCGAGCTCCCAATGGCCAGAAGTCTGATTGGATCATGCACGAGTACCGCCTTGAGACAAATGAGAATGCTCCTCCACAGGCAAGTGCAATTTCGTCTTCACTAAAATATATCTGCACTCAGTGTTCAAAAATCCAAATTTCCATTCAATAATCAATAATATACACGCAATGAGGCTACCAAACATCGACATGAATATATACATATATATGCACATGCATATATTAATTGTTCCTCTCAGAGAATAATCATATCAGCTTGAAAATTCAGAATGGCAATCCATACTTATCGATCGTAGATTCAGTTACGTTAGCCCCAGGTGCATGTACATGTTTGTCGACTTTACTCATTGCAGCCATCTTTACCTGCATGTTGACAAGGATTTTTCTGTGGCTTAAAAAAAAGTCAAGGCCAGTTTTGTGGGATCATTGTTTATATTTCAACAAAATTCAAATTAAATTTACCTCGTGAGAAGCATGAACGTATGTTATGAACTACAAATCAATATACATGTGTGACATATATAGAACTAGCTAAGCTAGTGATCAAATTTTTGAATGATCGATGCCCATCATCTGCTTCATGTATATGCCGAGCGAGGCTATTTTGTACCATGTTATTTCGAAAGATATTTGCTACTCACACACGTGGTGCCTTTGTATTTTTTTCTTTTCCTTTTTTAAAAACTAAACTAAACTAATTTTATAATTTTATCTTGGTTTTTCATTTGCTCACCATTTTAAGTATAATGAAGCAAATATAATGACAGAAAGTGCAACACATTTAGCTTGAAGCCCTCTTTTTGTGGATGCTATATATATACGGCATGGTTTTCATGCATTCATATCACATGGCATGCACCCATCTGCCCCACGCGTGCTTCAATCTGTTACTTAATTTTGTTCTAGTTTCAATGTAATTTACATTTTAATCCCCTACTTCTTAATTAGACATAAGAACGAATTAATAATTAATCAACATTCATGACATCTGTTCTCCGAGAACAATGACACGCTACAAATCCCTTTAAACAGTCATATATGCTGTTCCACAAATATTACTTAATTTTACAACCTCATATTTCAGGAAGAAGGGTGGGTAGTATGCAGGGTGTTCAAAAAGAGATTACCAACAACAAGAAGAGATTCAGACCACGATGCACCCTGTTGGTATGTTGACGAAGATGGGCCCTTTATGCATGACCTCAACTCTCCGATGAGCGGAATTCCTCCTCACCACAGCATGCAACTGCAAGAACAGCACCTCCAAATGCTGAACAACACCTACAAGAGGGAATTGAAGCTACAATTCCAAATGCCAAACCATCATCTTCTCAACACCATTCCTCATGAGCTAGAGAGCCCTTCCTTCCATTCTCTTTTGGTATCACCAGATCACCAAATTAATGCCCACCACCATGTTCATCTTATTGAGCATGCGGTCGACCAGGTCACTACTGATTGGAGAGTTCTGGACAAGTTTGTTGCATCTCAACTTAGTCACGATGCAACAAAGGGTGTAGATTACATTGATGAAGGAGACATTCTTCAGGTCAACGAGAAGCAAGATGTGCCTACTGATTATGCTTCAACGTCGACATCAAGCAGTCAAGTTGATCCATGGAAGTGACAATGCGATTAATCAAAGATAGTATCCCATCTATAAATATTATCTTGAGGAGCTATAATAATGATGATGATCACATCGTATCAATTGGACCGATAAGTAATTTGAGTTACATAATGCCATGTAAATAAGCCTGTAATATGATGTGTGTAGTGTTGTGCTGCTTACATGCTTCAGGACATTGTACTAAATATACCTGATCACCGTATTGCTATATGAAATAACGTCGCGGAGAACTTAAAAACTTTATGAAGTATGATTTTTAATGGGTAACACTCTTCAGTTATGTGATTTATAAGCTCTTTGTCTTTCAGCAAACTTGACAGCCATATGTTCAAGTGTGCCAATATGCACAAACAGCAAGTGTTTATTAATTTGTATAGAGTGGCTTTTATTTAGATATTTGTTCTTTCTTGTGATTCTACAACGTATTTTTAATTTTTTCGTACCATATTTTTCCTGAAGCGTAGTATTTTGACAAATTAGATGACATGGAGGTCTTAAATTGCTGTGCTAACGTAACAAGAGACTATATACACTAAAAACGAAAAAAAAAACATACTGAATCATCTCATCCATACCAGTGTCGAATGTCATGTCATTTGCACTACTACCCAAAATTTCTTTTCTAATAAGACTATAGGGTATGTTCATATTAGTTTTTGCTGATAATTTTTGCCTTTAGCTTATAAATAGTAACAAACTATAGAGAGTTATGCAAAGAGAGATAAACTCATGTGTGTTTTTTGTCAATATAAATAAAGTCATTACAGTGTATACCATAATTGACTAGTAGACGTACACAGTCTTAAAAAGACACTCCATTTTGAAGCTAGGTATAGCAGAAAAATCATTTACTATAGAAAACAGTTTTTAGAAGTCAATGTGAAGCGTAGAACAAGGAGCCAAGAATTGGCATAACTTATACAAGGAGTCGAGGGCTGTCTTATGTATACTATATCATTTTCTTGCTATAATTCTCATGTCCCAGCATTTTTCAGTACACTTCACCGTGTACATGCTCTAATTAAGAAGATGCTCATGCTTTTATCATTACATGTTTCTAATACTTTCAGTATTTTTTGAATAGAAGTAAAAAAAATAACTGTGAAGAGAAATAGTGATATTACAGTTGTAGCAGAGAGTGGCCATGTTAGTATTTAGTGTTATATCCTAGAAGGACACCAAAATTTTATCGGAATAAGCGTATATGTAAGTATTGTTGGACTTACTTAATAGTGAAGGATGTACTAATCATTCTCCCTCTGTGGTCCGATGGACAAGACATCATTCTTCTCTGTGTGCATGCATGTGAATATGCATTCATTTATTTTCTTAACAAAGTTCTTCGTAGGGATCAGCCCATCAGTTGCTAATTCTTCTTTTATAAAATCAAAAATTCATGGGCATAGACAAAACTATTGAGTTAGGATGATATGCATGCATGCTGGACGTTTTGATTAGATATGAATGTATACGCGCCAGCTAGCTTGCTTGAATAATGCGTGTTCTAGCAGATCAACTACAAAATTATCTAGGCCCCAGGATGCATGTGTTATCTGAAGTCTAAACTTCATCAGTTATTATTTATTATCTATGATGGGCACGGAATTTTAGGTTAAGATGTTTTTGGCATCGTTTTATTCAGAAGTCACAGCTTAGCAGACAGTACAGTTATGCAGGCTACGTTCTATGACGATAGTACCTAGGGATTACATCAACAAGAAATCCAATCGTAGATCAAACATTTTCTCGGGCAAAGTCCTGAAGAACTCAAGGAACCAGTGACGAAATGTAGGTCTCTGTTACAATTCTGACTACTAGCAAATAAATGATGTCAAAAACAAGTAGATAAGGCAGAACTCAACAGTGCATCATATTCGTAGGGAATTGATAGTTTTATAGTGGGATCGTACTCATTATTTGTTAGTTTAGAAAGAAACACAGCTTAATTCAAAACTGCGAGTACTTAACCATAAGAGAAGATACGGAGAACAGAAAGGGGGCATATCCGTGGAACAGAAGAGTCCAATTACATCATGTTGAACCAGAAGATCTAGTCCAATTCATCATGTTGAACCAGTATGCTAAAGAGAAGAAAAATAAATAAACTCGATGTCATATATAAACACACGTTGTGTGCATCACATCAAGAAAAATATGATATATAGAACTGCTTATTAAAACATTATCCATGAACCCATTCGCATACAGCTCTGCATGGAGTGCTGACAAAACGAAAAGTATGAATAATCGTCTGTCTCACTAGCTGCTATAGGCACGAAAGTACTTCCTGAAGGAAGGAGCAAGGTGGTTCTACTCAGGAAAAATAGTAGCCCTTGTTTCAGGAGTCACCAAAACATTTACATACAAAGGTAAGAAATGAATTTAAAAGCAAAGCATATCATTTTCTTCAGAAGGACATGTAAAAAGATAGTCTAGCTAGGTTGGTTGTATATTAAGCTAACAGGTAAAGAAATGCCTGTCTCGAGAAAAAAAAAATATAAAAGGAATGACAACTGCAAGCCCACGGATATTAATTAGGGTAATTAACGACGTGAAAAGAAGGGGGGAAACAGTAATGGAACTCACCTACCGCAGAGAACGCGTTGCTGATTATGGCACAAGGATGATGCGAAGCAAGTAGATGACAGCATTAGAGACATAAAGCTAGAGATGATCGAGACAGCGACCCCTTACAGAGTGGTACCAAGGAAGCTAGGGCAAGATCGAAGGCGATGCTTCCCAACCGCTGCTTTAAGGGATCGATCAAAGATGGCAAACATGAATAAGAGCAACAAAGACATGCATGCATGCCTCCCACCAACTTAGCTTCCGGCTTATATATATAGTGCGAGAACCCCACACTTGACCTACACAAGCCATGCAGCCCGGCCGGCCAAACACCCATCATCATACATCACATGTACATTCACACCTCTAGCTCACTACTACTCAGCTGTGCCTCTGTGTGTGTGTGTGTGTGTACATACGGTATGATGGCACACATGAAGTATACGGACCAGCATGTCAGTGACTGCAGTTTCTGAGAAAAGAAAGGGGCCGGAGCACAATATGATAGAATGATTTGCGCGTGTATGAGGTTAAAAAGAAGGTGTGGTAAAGGCAGAGGTGTTGGGAACCAGGTAGACAAGAACATGCGAAGGCATGCATGAGAGGATGAGATGATCGGGGGAGGGAGGGAATAATTAAGTTAGAGAGACAGGGGGGAGAGAGTGATGTTTGTTTGTAGAGGAAGATAAAATGATGCCTGCGTGAAAGCTCTCATGTGAGACCCCATCATGCAACCCCTCTATACCCCTAATTAACCCCCATACTACTCTGCTGTTTCCACACTACGTACATATATAGCTTGTTAGATATACTACTTGAACAATGATGCATTTGCTATTCTCAAGAAAAACAACTAAAAAAAGGAGTAGAACCTATGTTACGCATATGGATGCACTAAGAAAGAATACTCCGGACCTGAATAACAAATTAGGAGAAGATATTGTTATAAAACACACGGCACAAAATAGAAGATCAAGAGAACAGGAGATATGGATTTTACATGAAAAACCGCTGCGGAAAAAACTACAGACGTACGAAGATAGAATTCACTATATGAAGAGATATTACAAGCACGAGAACTTCGGCGTGTTTTAACCGTGCAACTACAGAGGTACATATATAGACTTGGGAACGAGAGTTCTAGATGAGAAAGGAACGGAATCATAGTCTGCAATAAAACAGAGACCTATCGAAAACTAGAACAACAATATTCTCAAAGATAGGAACACCACCCTGCTCGGAGAGTCTCAAAAGATAACGGTGTAGAGTTATAGTCGGAAGTGTATCGAGTAGCTATGTCTGACTCCAATTGGCACAGAGTCCATTATAGACACGAAAATGATCCCAATCATAACCTCCGACCAATTCTTATTGTTTGAGCGAATACTGATTGGACTCTTCAAGCGATCAGAAGAGACCAGCAGTGGTCGGATCCGACTAGATTTGGATCACAAAATACAACAATCTCTACCTTGAGCTAAATTCCTCCTGTAGCAAAAAAGAATGCAATAATCTCCTCTATGATGGTCACACAAGTGATCCAAATTGCAACATATCCAATGGCAAAAATATTGTTGTATTTTGTGAACCGGATCTGGTCGGGTCCGACCACTACTAGTCTTTCCGGCCTCTAGAAGAGTTCGATCAGTATTCACTCAAAGTAATAACTCAACATTAGTGGGGACAATTGAATTTAGTGTTTCATCTATGTTTAGATATGTTGCAATTTGGATCGCTTGCATGACCATCATGGAGGCGTTTATTGCATTCTTTTCACTACAGGAGGAATTCGGCTCAAGGTGAAGATTGTTATATTTTGTGATCAAAATCTAGTCAGGTTTGACCACTTCTAGTCAGGTCCAACCACTGCTAGTCTTTCTGATCGCTTGAAGAGTCCGATCAGTATTTTCTTAGAGCAATAACAACTAGTCGGAGGTTATTATTGAGTTCATCTTCGTGTCCGTGATGGACTCTACGTCGACTGAAGTCAAACATGGCTACTCAAGGCATCTTCCAACTATAACTCAACATCGTTAACTTTTGAGACTCTCCAAATGGGATATTATTCCTGTCACCGAGAATGTTATTGTTCCAGTTCCGATATGTCTCTGTTTCGGTACTGACTAAGACTCCGTTCCTTCTCCGTTAGGGACTAGGGATGGCAATCGGGCGCGACGGGTACGGATAGTGCTCGTCCATACCCGTACCCGCGACCAAGATTTATGCCCACGAGTATACCCGCGAAGGACGACGGGTGAAAAACCTCACCCATACCCGTCGCCTGTGGGCATACCTGTTTACCCGTGAACTGAGAGTCACCATCTGAGAGTTGAACTAATGACAGGTACATATAAGCAACAGTTGTTGCTAGGAAATATAATAGCTATTAAAAAGTTTATAACAATCAATAGCAATTAGAGATATGAAAAAGTTTATAACAATCAATAGTAATTAGAGATATTGCTATGACTGCGTCACCTGTCAATCTATATCGCGGGTAAACGGGCCGGGGGGTGGGTACGGGTGGAGCTTACCCATACCCATACTCGTTTACCCGACGGGTAGAGTGTTTCCCCTATTTTCATACCCGTGGGTAAAAAAAATATTTCATACCCAACTCTATTAGGGTATTTACCCACGGGTATACGGGTAAACGGGCACAATTCCATCCTTATTAGGGACTCTTGTTTTCTAGTCTATATATGTACCCCTGTAATTGCACGGTTAAAATATGATGAAGTACTCTACGCTTATAATCTCTCTTCATATTGTGAATTCCACCTTCGTGAATCCTTGGTTTTTTTCTGTCAGGATTTTTCACGTTAAAATTTTGTCAACCATTCATTTGATTCTCTATTTTTGCTGTGCGTTTCATAACAGATATGCAACTAAGGAAAAATGCTCCTTGTACTTCATTATTGTGCTCATTCCACGCTGGAGTATGTATCATGGAATGATGGACCCAGACCAACCGATTGCCAAATATGAAAAGATCAATCTATTTTATTCTGCCTGTCTCAGCAATTAATCGAATCATTGGGCTCCAAAACGCAGGCACTCAATTCAGATCAAGATGCCATATAATCCGCTCCATGCTATTTTTCAGTTCCACAAGAAAATGCTAGGGGAAAAAAGGCAAAATAGCTTGAAGATCTGCAGAACAAAGAAAGTGAAATTTATCAAAACTCTGATTCAAGGATCATCGAAACTCAAGGTTAATTAGTACACACTCCACAAGAATAAAAGAAGTATCTTCAAAAAAAAAAGAAGGAAAAATTCCATACAATCTACTCTTTACGTAGGGTATGCGGTCTGCGTGAAGCCAGAAGCCCTACCAGTAATCCTTTCCAAATGCCATTGGTTTAGGTTAGTGGTGCCTCTAAACTCCTAGCCTAGTGCTATGATTGAGCTTATGAGCGTATGTTCCCCCATCTTTGACCAAGCTTAATAAAGAAACCATGATATGCAAGCATACTTGATTTTCTATATTTTTGGTGATGTTAAGCCCTACATATATACCTAAGTATTGTGTACCAACATATATAGCACATTTTCAACAAGCAGTTATTCAAAAAAAAAAAGTATGTAAACTATACGTACGTGTTGCCTCATGCGACAAGCAATAGAAAACAAAATTCGATTATGGACTGTGAAATATAGATACATATAACGACGATTATATATTGCAGTAGAGTTTACGGTTATCATGGTTCCTACAAGCTTTCGATAAACTGAATATCACTTGGTGGCGTGTCAAGTTCCTGGATAATTGACAACAAAAGTACAAGCAGATGTACTATGGCAAAGAAAATTGGGAGTGATTTGGCCAGAAACCAGTCCTAACTTGCTGTCTGCCGCTGGGATCGGGGGGAACACTAATGCTATCGTCTGCAGTGGCAGCAAATGCGACAATTATTGCCGTGTGTATCTTGCCTGGAATTACTATGGCATGCCTAAACTCCAGCACCCACGACCCAGCAGTATTAATATACTCATGAGTAGAGTTGGGCATAACCCAACCACACATGAAGACCATTGCCCAGCCACAAGCGAGCCACGGTGAACAATAATGGGAGTGGACTAGCTCTGAAGGCAGAAGCAAGCAAGCATGCATGTAGCAGTGTGGAGCACACTTGGGGCCGGGGCCAACCAACGAGGGCACAATGCTTCTTCCCTCAGTGATTGCTGTTTACTCCATCAGGGACCAAACATCAGAGAAGGCAAGGATAAAGGACCCAAACAAAAAGGCTCTGTTGAGTTTCTTTTAAGCACCTCTCGGTGCTTTGCTATTGCTACTTTACTGACACGTCATGTGTTGGATTATGTGGGCCAAGCCCATATAATAAGAATAATTCCTATTAAATCTCAAAGGCCCACTCATGCAAAGGAGGCATGCATGTGACCTTTAGTACCATATTGCTAGTTCTAGGAGAGGAAGACCACCTTAAAAGGGATGGTGCACTCCTAGTCACTTGAGGCATGTGTGGGAGAGAACTAGAGGATAACACGTGCTCGCTCGCCTCGCCTCGCCTCGCCTCGCCTCGCCGGGCGGGCGGGCGGGCGGGCGGCGGCGGCGCACGGCACTGCGTGAATGGTCCGCCAAAATCCGCTCCAGTGCTTGCAGACGCGGCTTCCTTTGCGCTTTATCTTTTCTTTGTTTTGTGTGGCGGTGAATCCGGATCGGTTACGTGACTAATCCGGTTGATTACGAGTTATGGAGAACGTGCAGGCGTCTTGATCACGCGCCCCGGTTTTCTATAAATACGAGTCGCCGCCTCCATACAGACATTACGCGAAAATCGTCTAGGTTTTGCCTCCTCCATCCATTGTCCGCGCCGCCCCACGTAGTCTACTCCGTCCGTCGCCCGCGTGCACTATCGTTCGAGAGTAGGTCTCGGAACCGCCGCCAAGTCCTGCACCGGGAGAGGCGAATAAGGTTTTGGGAAGCGCTCTGCGCATCGCTCGCCGTAGCTCGCTCGTCTTCCTCGTCGCTCGGCCGCGAATCGTCATCGACTTCGTGTCATCCTCACCGTGCTGCGGCGTCTACATCGGCAAACCGATCGAGCAGAACCATCGATGCGTGCAGTCATGTTCTCAGATTAGATCTGTTCATGTACGGTTTCTGGTTTACATGTCTAGATCTTTTATGCCTGTGATGGTTCTGTTATTTTGCGTGCATGATGTCATGATTTATTTATGGAATAAATTAAACCTACATGTGCTTATATATTCAACATCATGAAGGGTGCTGATCTTATGCACACTCTAAAGTGGCAAATAAGATGTACTTACGTGGGATCAAAGATGACAACTAGAGAGAGGAGGTATGTTCGACCATGTGGCGGTCGAGTATTTAGTGATGATGAATAATTAACATTTAGGTTTCATTAGAATTTGCGTTTTGAAAGTTCTGGTCAATGCGCTTTTGTATTTGAGTTTTCAGGACGGCCAAAGACCACAGCACACGAGCAAGTTTGAACGACCATGGTAGATGAGCGTACGGTATGACCGCTTTGTGTTGGGCGGTATGACCAGAAGACATCGACCACGGACGGTAGTCCGATCAGCCTTGTGATGGATAGTCCGATCGGTACATCCGAACGATAGATTTCGACTACGGCAAATCGACCACCGTATTTCGACCACAGCAGATAATCGTAGATTTCAACCTCGAATAGTGAACCGGTCATAAGCAACATTTAATCGGTCGTAAGCAACAATGAACCAATCTTAGATACGGTGAACCGATCGGAGGTCATTAGGTCATCTACTATAGTAACTGATCGATAGTCATAGGTACAATATATTTCCATGGTCATAGCTATAATGTCTGATCGATACTCGATAGTCGTGAGCTTTACTGGTTGGCACTCAATGGTTGTGGACTTTATCGGTCGTTACTCGATAGTCGACGACTTTGTGATCGGTACTCGTAGATTTACGATTTATTGTCAGTGTCTTAGATTTTTCAATCGATTGTCGTAGACCTCGCGATTCGTAGTCAAAGACTTTTGTGACTGGTTGTCGTAGGCTTCACGGTCGGTACTCGTAGACTTCACGGTCGGTACGAGTGCTTTAACTCTTGCTATCTTCGAGTACTTGTGTTAGGCCAGTGGTATGACTAGCTGGTGGTGATCAGTGAACAGTACTCAGAAGATGGAAGTACGCAGTGGTCGGAAGGTCGTGGTACTCAGTAGTCGGTAGTCGAAAGGACTCGGTACTTGATAGTCATGATTTTCGCGATTGTGGTCAGCGATTGGTTGTTGGAGTTTTGTGGTAGAGATCGGTACTCGGTGGTCAATACTCAATGGATTTATGGTTGGTAGTGATGCTTGTTATTCCCGAGTGTTTTGTGCGGAGCGGTGGTAATTCCCTAGTACTTGTTGTTTTCGAGTACTCGTTGAGATAGTGGACGGCTTGTGTGATGCTGATGAATGATTAAAGATGTGGTTTGAGTGTGTGTGTTGATGACGATCAAGTTCTGAAGAACTTGTGCCGAAAAATGTTAGTTGGTCTTTGATGTGCAGGTTGGCATGGAGGTAGTCATGGTCGGTGATGAAAAGGACCGAGACTAGGATGGGAAAATCTGATGTCCAAGCGATCGAGGATGTCAGCGAGGTGGTTGGGCTCACACTGGAGTATATGGAGATCAAAGGTAGTTATTCGTGGAGAAGCTACGGGTGGTGCGGTCCAGGAGGCTTCGACACAGAGGTGATGATGCGTGAAGAAGCTAAAGGAGGTGCGGTCCTGAAGGCTTTGACATGTGATGACGATGTGCAATGAAGATACATGAAGTGTTGTCCTGTAGGCTTCGTCATGTTATGAGATTAGAAACGTTATAGAAGGAGTTCGTAACGGGAAAGATTTGAGATATTGAAAAAACCGTGTTTGGAAGGGTTTCGGGTCTCTTGATTTTAGGAAGAGATAGGATTGTGTGTCCATGTTGTTATGGACACGGTTTGAGATGTCCGTGTTTGAGATGAACACGGTTTAGGGATCTAGCATATAAAAGCAGGGGAGATACTAAGGTTTTAGCCGTGGTTTTGCGAGGCTTTATGTGCTAGGGTTTCTAGGAGTGCCGTGAGGGTGCTTTGTAGCCACAGAATATGATCTAGAAATAATAGATTATATCTACTCCAAGAAAAGTTAGTCGGTGTCGGCAACATGTTTACTGAGCATTGTTTTCTTGTGTCCTCGGCGGCGGCGTGCTAACACATTTTGATCTTGCGTAATACGAGCCTGGTGTTGTCTTCAGCGTGTTCTCGTTTGAGCAGCTGAAGCTTTCGAGCAGAGGTTGAAGCTTATGACCACGTGCAAAGGTGTTGTCTCGCTGCCAGAACAACAGAGCAATAGATCAAGCGGTCAGAGCAGTCGAGCGGTAGAACGCTTCGACTATGTACAAACAGGTTGTAGAGCAACTCTGAGTGGTCATAATCTTCATCGAGTCTGTCTGTGCACAGTCAGGCGAGTGGTCGAGCAGAGCGTCTTGTGGTCGAATTCTATCTCTGTAAGTTGGATTGTTTTTCTGTTGGTTTGAGGTTGGTTTTTAGGTATCAATAAGGGGCGACAATTATTCACCTCCTCTGATTGCTGTATACGATCCTACAACAGCAATACAAACAAACCTACCCAAGGAATCACTTTTTGTACCAGGAAAACAGTAAAAACAATATTCTACAAAAATAACACATCAGATTAAAAAGATACAATTTAGAAGGCGTTCTTGTATGAGGACTCAAAATTGTTTTCTTCTTTGTTATTGAAATTGGTAAATTCTTGAAGGACTATGGCAAAATAAATGTTGATCACCACGATCAACTCATGTTATTAATACTTGGTTTCATTTATCAGCTCCCGTGTGATCGCGACAAGATAAGAAACTGTCCACAGCTTTTTAAGTTTTGACCCAAAGAAAAAGACATTATCAAAATAGAACTGTTTGGCTTCACACCATAGTTCAAATTGCTTAAGTTTAGTGCAGACTTTGCATAACGCTCCAGATTTGTGACAGTATGCATTATTCATTTATTCCTGATGCCCTCAGAAAGCTAAGCACGTAAGTAGTTGTGTGACTTTTTGGAACATTTTGAGTGCATGGTCCCTGGTGGCTGGTAATAACTGTTAAAACTTTACATTGGTAAAATTGCTAGTCATCAAATGTAGTAAAAGGCTGCAGTGCAGACAATGGTTGTGTGTGTGTTTTTTTTTGGTCGTGAAGAAAAGGACGCCACTGCTAAATGGCAATAAACAGCAGGCGAACCTGGTGCTGAGAGCCTGTGACAGTGTGCCTACTGCAAGAAACTCTGAAAGAAAGACTCAAAGGAAACAGGGAGCAATGGATCCAACAACAGCAGTACTTGAAGGACAGAAGCAAGGAACAGGATCCAATCTATGAAACACTTTTTTGACTTTTCAGGCATGACATTTGAGCAAAAAGAAATGTAACAATATAGAAAAAGTATAAAAAGCGAGATGCGCCGTCATATCTAATTGTGACCAACAGAAGGAAGTCAAATAGTTGCTGAAAGATTATGATCAAAAGGAAACAAATATGTGGTTGCGATGGACACTAGTTTTCGTTGCAATTAGCTCCCTTCTCTTCACTAAAATGCTTGCAAGAATATTCTATATTTAATCACCAGCGAGAACAAATTACTGAAGCTCGCCGGCCAGTGGGCAAGAACAACAGAAACTGCAAATCTGGCATACTATTCAGTACAAGAAATGAGCATTTACACGTTGGCTGTCCTTCCATTTGCTCAAAAAGTTACATTGATGCCTGGTTATCTTATAACTGAAGTGACAGTAGCATTATAGCTTCTTGACCAACCATATGGGCGTTACCTGAGGAAGAGAGATCAAACCATATGAGCTTTTGTTTACGACTCCACGGTGGACGAGCACGCATATGCAACTTGTTGACCTCAAGTCCTCAGCTATCTGGAGCCAGCAGCACTGGGTTTAGAGTGCGACATCAGGTTCATATACTTGTTCAATCATATTCAACAGCTAGTCTCAATTGATAAAATAAAACATAAGTGAAGCTCAACGATAGCAATGCTCTCGGCTGATGCAAGCTTCATGAAAATTCCTAGCCAAGCCACAGCACTAGTAATTTTGTAGTGACGCATTGGACTCCAGCTCTTCTCAAGTGATTCGGATGAGACAATTGGAATTCAGCCAAAGGATGTAAACCTGAACACAATTCTCACCCGAGCCGAACTCAAGTGCAGACAACTTGCTGCTGTCAAACCAACAGATTGGGGGAACTCTCACGTGCAATCAGTTGGGAGCTGGGACACCTACCTCACGGCAGTAATGGAACAAGAGAATTGAATTAGCCCCTGGCAGCTGGAATTCCAACGCCACTTGCAACGCCCAATAAAGATGAACGCAACTATCAGCTGATCTGGTCATTCGGCCGAGCGACAATTTTTTTTCTTTTCTTGAGATGAAACAAAGGAAATGACATAACGACTAATCGCATTCCCGTGAGAATTCTGATCTCTGGGAGTGTTTCCAACAGCGGCCCTGAACACCATCTTAAACTTGTGGAATAATTTGATTAATATACATGCTAACGATGCACCAGCAAAATAGAGACATCACGAGAGGGAAGAGACAAGAGCAGAGCAGGGATGCCTACCATAGCGATGAACTGGGTGGAGATCTGTGACACTCCAGTTCATGTTGGCCTATGTATATATGCATATAAATTTCTGGATTAGTTCAACCTTATTAGCTTACCTTGAGAAGCATTTACATATAAGCCTAGGAGTTCCAATGATAGCATCCATGGTTAACCGTTTTGCGCGAAGCGAAAACGAAAGTGCAAGCGGGTTGCTACGTGTGCGTGGCCTATCCAAAATGTGGTAAGCGAATAAAAGTTATCATTGTTATGGTGATTAGCCATGTTCATATTGGCCTAAAAGTTATTTTCTACGTACCTAGTTTTAAAACAAAGTGTCTTTTTAATACAGGGTCTATTAATCGATTATAGACTTATAGTACACACTGTAGTGACTTCATTTATATCGGTCAAAATTATATATGAGTGTTTTTCTCTACAATTTTCTCTATAAGCTATTACTATTCATAAATCAAATCAAAAGTCAATAATGAACGTGTTCACATATTAGGAATTTTCTTGTACATGAGCTGTCTTGTTAGTACTATGTAACTTGTAGTATACAAAATACATTTGGGCTATATTAGCAACTTTGGATGTATGTTCTTGATGCTTCCTTCACTTACGGATTCAAATTACTACCAAGTAAGGACCCATTCATTTCAGTTTCAGTTTCTGGCTTCTGGTTTATTTTTTACTATTCATATATTTCGTCTTTTTCTAAACTTTTGATTTTTTTGAGCTTTTTTGCCTATTCTTTTTTCCCGTATTTGTTTACGTTGTTGTCCGTGATGAGCTAGCATATTTTTCTATTTTTAATATTTTTTAAATTTAATTACGTAAAATAAGCAACTTTCCGCTACAGTAAAATTTCAACTACTACAATATAATTTCAGCCATAAACCATAACTTTCCCGCCCATTTGAGTAAATCTAACGATGAGTACGGGATCCGTTGATTTTTCATAGACTCGTAGCACTGTAGCAGTAATGGATTTTCTGGCAAGTTGTGTCTGGAAAATTCCTGGGTCCCAAGAAAATGGTAGCCACCCGTTGTGCTGTGCTGTGCTTTATCTCCTGCAGCAAATATCTCCTGCTTTCCGTCTCTCCTCCCCTTCTCCCTTCCTCTGAGTCCAAGCCATCTCCTGCTTCGTTTGAGGCATATCAGGAGCATATCGTTCCTGTTATTTTGAGCCTTGTTTGATATGTCTCTTCCTTGGCATTGCATTTTTACCTTCTTCTTGGTTGATTATTTGTGAGTTTTTGGGCCCGGATTTATCGCGGAATTGTTTTGTTTTTTGATCGTTGCTTCTGCTTTGATAGTAGAGTAGAAGGAAAAGCCAGTAAGGGTTTAGCCGAGCAAAATGGCAGGTTACCCTTTGCCTCTGTTTCTCATGGCATTGGAGTCGTTGTGCTGCTCGGAGATTGAGATTTTTTTTCTTTCACAGATCACTCCTGGCTCTCACACTGTTCAAAGCTGAGCTGGCCACTTTCCCTGAGGCTGCTTGAGTGGGGCCAGGTGAACATCTTTGTTGTAATTAATTACTCATCTGCATGTTTGATTTGTCCAGTGAGATCTGTCCTTGTTAGCTTATGGCTGAGTGGCTAGTTTCTGGAGGGAGAGATGTTTGTCGATTCTTTAGATTTGTTGGCATACATATTTGTTGCTTGTTTTCTGTTCATCCTTTTTCCCCATCCTTTGTTGTATCCTGCTTTTCAGCACTTGTTTTTATTTTAAATGTGGCCTTCTTCCCAATTATGGTTGAATCATGTCAACACGTGAATTAATCGTTTTGTTTTTTAAAAAAAATTGAAATAACAAAGTTGCCAGTAGAATTACAATTAATCGATCTCTGTAAATCGAAGGATTTCGTTAGGCTGGATTATATATATGTTGATGATACTAGCTAAGATGCAAGTTTGGAGCTGTGAAGTCGTGCACGGCGGCAACAGCACTTGTATTTTTATTCCATGGATTCAACAGGCAGGCCACACGTACAGGGAGATGGAAGTGTTGCAAATATTGCGGTATAAGTATATATTTAGATTTAATCCTAGCAAATTTAATAAGGACGTAAGCATGATATTAAAAATATGTAAATAACCTAACCAATATATAAACATATGAATCGTTTAAGTCATTGAAATAGAAGCATATGTTAACATATATATCATGTAAGAGTCTAAAATCAGCATATTCATGTGTAAAAAATATAAGTTATTCCAACTGAATGATGATATCAACATTATACTTTTAGGAGTCCAACAGGAAGAACTAAGATCACAAATAGGCCAGAATTAAGGTACTTACCAAAAACAAGAAACTAAAAGCACAAATGATATGAGCGGCCGCCAGCCTGGTCGGCTACATGTGGTGGCGAGGCCGTGCTTCTGAGCAACTCGAACCGGTTTTTTATCCTGCTCTTCATTGTATATTTACCTAATATGACTCAAGAAATAGATTCCAACCGGTTCTTTATCCTCCTCTTCATTTTTATCGAGTCGCTATTTTCTCCCGGCCGCTAGCTAGATTTGGGGAGTGCCTCCTCACTCGCTTCTCAAATAGCTAGGCCATTGGAATGCTAATTCAAATAGAGAGCTGAAAATAATAGCTAGCCTCTTTATCCTAGGAAATAGAGAGAGAGAAATGACTAATGGGATAGAGTTGCTCTAAACCTGGCTTAATTGTGTTAGCTAGCAAGGTCCGGATCATGCATGCACGCCTGGGCTGCAGGCTGGTGGTTCTTGACCATCACCTATGGATTGGATATTGCTCGAATTAAACTAGTGATTGATGCCCTGCCCTGCCCTGTGAAATTAACCATAGGCAGGCAGGCAAGCTAGCTAAGGGGGTGTTTGGCAGGGCACAAGCCAGAGTGCTTTTGGCAGCCGCTACAGTACCTAACTTTTAAACTGAGTATTTTCTCAAGACAGGGTCTACAAGTTAAACGTAGTACACGTTAAAAGCCCAACATCTATACCAGCCCAAATCGCAAGTGAGTATCGATCTCTCTATAATCTGTATCGTAAACAGCCAAAATTCAAAAATTTCAGCCAAAAACCATAAGCCGCAGCAAAAAAGAACAGGCCCTAAGTAACCAGGGAAGGGCTTTCTTGGTGCAGTCACTGACACGACAGGGCAGGCAGATGATCATACTAATTGACCATAGTCTAGCTAGCTTAATTATGTCATCTCTGGATACATTAGTGTGTGCATGCTTGTTGACCAGTGACCACACATACAGCTAGCTTGCGTGTATATGCATGCAGAATTATCCAAGTATGATAACATATACCAGCAACTCGATTTTCCAAGTAAACATCAAAACCGATAAAAGACTAGAGACGCATACTTAATCTTAGCTAGTTATAACTTTACCTTATGCATCCTCTTGAAGCTTGATAACACACATTTCAACTTTAAGTCCAGGTTCTTGACTTTACTCATCAACACATGATAACATTTGCTTGACTTAAAGACGATCAACCGTGTGAGGCCTTCTAAAGTCATCCATCACCATGGGATGCATTCTATTCATCTATCTCAATTAAAATATTAGTCTTACAATTTGATTATCATTAATTACTAAAATATATCATTAACTCATAATGATGGGTTTAGATTCTTTAGAGGTGTAGCAAGATTTCAATAAGATAATGAAGAGAGATAAGGTCAGAGCTTAGGTAAGATATGCTGTTTGCAAAATATGTCGTCATGAATTATCTGCAAAGTCTACGGCTGGAACCGAGCACTTACACAAACATGCCCAAAGATATAAAGAAAAATAAGGCATAGCCATGAGGCAGACGCAACTATAGTATAACCCCGATAGTACAGTACATAATTAGAATTTTAATCTCGACATCGCTCGAGAATCTTTAGTTTGTTTAATTGTTGTACATGATCTTCCTTTAAACTTTAGTGAATTAGAAGCATTCGTAAAGTACATTAGAACTGCTCATAATTCTAGATTTTCTCACATTTCTAGATAGACATCGACTAGAAATTTAGTTAAATACTACAATAATAGTTGTTCTAAAGTAAATGAACTATTTGAAACATGTACATTTTCGGTGCCTTTACCTCAGACATATGGAGTAGTTGATTTAGGAAGGATTATCTTAATGTAGTTGCTCATTATGTAAATGATGATTGGGTATTGAAAAAGAGAATCATATGTTTTAAACTAATTGACGTAGTATATACGGATGAGAATATAGCAAAATGTATTTATTAAAGTCGTGAAAAATTTTGATCTTACAAACAAAAATTTTGCAATTACCCTAGACAATATAGCAGCAAACTTCAAGGTAATGAATATTCTCACTCTGTTATTTAGTATATACACCGAATTCTTTTTTGCTACATCAGCGGTGTGCCTATCATATTATTAATCTTATAGTTAAGGGCCTGTTTGTTTCAGCTGTAGATTCTGAGAAGTAACTGGTGAGTATCCAGCTAGTCAGAATCTGGAGAAGCTGGATAACCCGACTTACCGTTACTAGTTCATTTTCTGGATTCTGTAGCTTCTGGCTACTTAGAATCTGGATGAAAATCTGGACTATTTGGGGGAGCTGCAGATTCTGGGAGTAGCTGCAGCTGCCAGAAGCTGAAACAAACAGGCCCTAAATATGGTTTAAAGATGTTGAATCCGTATCTTCATGCTTTTCATGATGCAATTTCCGTTATAAATTATTCTAGCCAACAAATTGCAGCATATAAGAACTATTGCATTGCGATTGGTGTATGTCCACGAAAGTTCAATGTGGACATACCGGTAAGGTGGAACTCAATTTATCTCCTACTACAAAATATTTTACCCTATAAGCTTATATTTCCTATTTTTATCCACACGCACTATCACAGCCATGTCAGCAACAAACTATTGACTGAGCATCACTGGTATGTTGCTGAGAAGTTACCAGTATTTCTGGAACTCGTTTACAAAAACGTTATTGCTTTATCCAAAGTGTACTATTCAACATCTCTTTAATTGTGCATCATATTCTTGCGATTATGACTCACTTGAAAGCTAATGGAAATGAGATAGTGTTATGAGAAGGTGTGTGCTATGAAAACTAAATATTGAAAATATTGAAAAACGATTTCGTACTTATACGTATTTGCATTTATTATAGATCCAAGAGCTAAAATTGCAAGATTCGCTAATGTTTTTTCACTTCTAGGTGAGGCTATATGGATAGATATCTAAAGTTTATCAGATGTATAGATATAAGTTTCAAAGAGTTTGCTTGCAATGATCTGCACCAGCAACCACCACAAGTAAGAAGACAAATATGTGGGGCAAAATTTTTGATGCACCAGGATTCTCCGAAAGATCAATCTCTACAATGTCAAGTATTGGAACAATTCATACCAGTGCCCGTAAGGAACTATCAGTCTTTTCTGGATAGCGATTCCGTGTCTCACCATGTAGAGGACTTTAATATTTTGGAATGGTGCCATGAACACAAGCTAACATATGCAAAGCTATCCATATTAGTACGGAATATGTTAACTGTTCCTGTCTCGAAGGTTTCTTCTAACTCTACTTTCAACCTTTCTAAAAGAATATTGGAGGAGAGAAGAACAAGTCTCACGAGTGAGATAGTGGAAGTATTTCTCACAGTGAAAGACTGGGAACAAGCTAATACGCGCGCTCAACACTGCGTGATGAATACAGAGTTGGAGTACGCATTCGACAATCTCTGTCTAAATGGCAACGACATCGATGCTTTTTAGAGCATCAATGTATATATTGTACTTTTTCTTATTTTTTACCTGTAATGATGAGCTATAGCTGTACTTTTTCTTTGCTAAGGTTTTCTCAAGTCCAATTTTTTACTTGACAAAGTTTTAATAAGGCAGTCATTTAAACATTAATAAAGCTTATCGTTACATTTCTATAATTTATTTTGTCTTCTTTGAATCTTACATATTTTTTTAAATTATTACATTTTAAAAATTTTAAGCCGGAACGGGCTAACTATGTCTACTTAGGCCGTTGGGCTGAATGAGCGCATGCCAGCCCAAGCCGTCTCAACCCACTGGTCAGCACAACACGACCTATTTAGGCTAACGGACTAAGTGGACTATGTCTAATGGGACTAAACTCTCTCTCTTTCTGAAACTAATTCACAGTAATCCAGAGTTTTAAGACGAAACTAATTCACAGTAATCCAGAGTTTTAAGAAAAAACTTACAGTAATCCAGCAACCAACAAGCATTCCCTTTATTCCTCCCTTTATTCCTCTGTTGCCCGTCGTCAGATTCAGGTCATGTGATGCGAGGGAGGCTGCAAGGATGGGTTGGGTTGGGTTGGATGGATTGCGACTGTGATGCGAGTAGGGGTGAAAAACGGTAACGGATAATTCGTTTTATCCGATATTCGTATCCGAGAAAACATGAATATGGTAAGCAAAATCCGTATTCGAAAATATTCGTACTCGTATTCAAGAATATTCGTATCCGTATTTGAGAGTATTCGTATTCGCATTCGTATTCGAGAATATTCGTATCCGTATTCGTATTCGAGACTATTCGATTTGTATTCGATCTGTTTCTAGAACTCATGAAAAATTCGTACAAATTTTGTGATTTAAAATTTGAATTTAGGTGGTTTAAAACCGGTACCGGTCACGGTAAAAAACCGGTGAAAAATTGGCAAAATCGATAGGAATTCGTTTTATCCGATATTCGTATCCGAGAAAATCCATATTCAAAAATATCCGTATTCGTATTCGAGAATATTCATATTCATATTTAAAATTATTTAAATTTATATTAATATTTATTTTAAAAATATGAATTCGTATTCGTATTTGGGACTATTGGATGTTTCCAATCCGTTTCCACCCCTGATTGCGAGGGAGGCTGCAAGGCTTCCTCATCTTGCAGGCTTTTTGCACTGGAGTGGAGAGCCCAGGGGAAAGTGCGGCGCGGTGCGGCGCAGCTTCCCAAATTCCTAGAGAGGAGACGAGAGGAGGTAACCAACTGAAATCGACCACCCAAATCACATCACTGCTGCGATTTCACAGTATTTGCTACAATCGACGGAAATTTTGCCACAAAGCGGTCAGATTTCTTTCTTTCTGTCTTCCCATTAAAGCTGCCTGCCACAGTGTCGTTCATGCTAGCGAGAGAAAAACTCAAGATTCAAGAATTATCCAATCTCATCCCCCGTCCTTTGTTTCTTCTTGTGCTGAGATCTTGGAACTATATATAGGGATTCTACAAGGTTTCATCGGATTTTATGTTCATTCCTCTTTCTCTAGATATCTCAAGATAATAAAGGAAGGATTTTTATCTATCGAAAAGATGTCTTGTTTTTCTCTCCCAAGTTCTTGCAGCAAGACGATCGAATGAAGAAAACTAGGCGACAAATATTAGTTTCTGTGCGATTTTCCACACATTCAGTGCCAAACCTTTTGAGGTTTATTACCACCCTGTACTGCTTTTCTTTGGGGGTTCTTTACTTGCTTCCTTTGGCTCGCCAAAAGCACTAACTTTTCTTATTCCTGTCTACTGTTTATACTTGCAATGCTCTCATACTTTGCCCCATGGGCAGTATTTTTGGGGGTCTTTTTTTTTTTTTTGCTTTGCATCATTGATTGCATTTGTTCTGCCGTTTCTCCTCTTTTATTAGAAATATTGACAGAGAGAAGAATGACGAGGGCAGCAGTGCTCTTCCTACTTTCTGCTGCTGGCATTCTTGTTTTGTAATAGTAGATAGAGTGGTTCTTCTGTCTGCACGTTCTATTCCACTTTGCTTTCTGATCTCCACAAGAAAATTTACTTGCCAAAATTTCCTTCTGGTAATGTTTTAGAATTCGGTTAGGTGGTGTTCGTAAATTCTTGATCACCTCTTCCTTTTTTTTCCTCTTCTGCAAAAATCACTCGCTCAATTAATTTGGTTGCCTGCCATATGTTAGTATTGCTCCATATGTGCTGAGTTGCAGTTTCTTGCAGGTCCAATGGTGAAAGAACAGAGTGGATCCCCCAAGGTCCGCCATCTAGAGTTCCAAAGGATGCGTGTTACATTGACCATAGGCGTGATTGGCCTGTGTGTTGCGTCATACATTCTTGGTGCTTGGCAAGGCACCTCATCTAGTATAAAGTCCTCCTTTATTTACACTAAAACCCAATGTGATGGTGCCATTTCGCGCCCCTCCAGCACCACATCAGTGCGATCATCGGGTGCTCATCTTGATTTCCATGCCCACCACCAAGTGGGCTTCAATGAATCGTTGCTTGTGGCGGAGAAATTCCCACCTTGCCAGCTTAAGTACAGTGAGTATACCCCTTGCCAAGATCCAAGGAGGGCAAGGAAATTTACAAAGACAATGATGCAGTACAGGGAGAGGCATTGCCCTAAGAAAGAGGAGCTGTTCCGGTGCTTGATTCCTGCACCTCCAAACTATAAGAATCCCTTCAAGTGGCCACAAAGTCGGGATTATGCTTGGTATGATAACATTCCTCATCGGGAACTGAGTATTGAGAAGGCTGTCCAGAACTGGATCCAAGTTGAGGGGAACCGGTTTAGATTCCCAGGTGGTGGCACAATGTTTCCACATGGTGCCGATGCTTATATTGATGACATCAATGCACTCATATCGTTAACTGCTGGCAACATCAGAACCGCACTTGATACTGGATGTGGGGTGAGTGACTTGAGTAATTTCTACGATATTATCTGTTTTATTAAATGTTTCAGGATTTGGGGATGAAGGTATCCTGGCTGTTGTTCAGGTGGCAAGTTGGGGTGCTTATCTTATTAAGAGGAACATCATCACAATGTCATTTGCACCAAGGGATTCACATGAGGCGCAGGTGCAGTTTGCATTGGAGCGGGGAGTGCCGGCCATGATCGGAGTGATGTCAACCGAAAGAATCCCATACCCTGCTAGAGCATTTGACATGGCGCACTGCTCTAGATGTTTGATCCCATGGAACAAGTTTGGTATGTTCTTTCATCTCAATCTTTGTCATGGCCTTTTGGTTACATTACATTGAACACAACATCAATGAGTGTATAGAGCTAATCTCTTATGATTGTTCTCAACAGATGGTATCTATCTAATTGAAGTAGACAGAGTTCTTAGACCAGGAGGTTACTGGATCCTCTCCGGACCTCCAATCCATTGGAAGAGGCACTTCAAGGGCTGGGAGAGAACAGAAGAAGACCTGAAGCAAGAGCAAGATGAGATTGAGGACTTAGCAAAGCGACTCTGCTGGAAGAAGGTGGTAGAGAAAGATGATCTTGCTATATGGCAGAAACCCATCAACCACATGGAATGTGCTAATAATCGGAAGGCCTATGAAACTCCACAAATTTGCAAGAGCAGTGATGTGGACTCTGCTTGGTAAGATATCTGCTATGTTACTCTCTTTGAGTGAAGCATCTACTCTATTGGTTGCAACGCCAATCTTTTGTACTTCAGTATTTTCTTGGTCACAAGGCCTGCCTTTGATATTTTCTTGATCAGTAAACGAACTGACATGGTGAACACTTAGGTACAAGAAGATGGAGACGTGCATATCTCCTCTTCCAGATGTGAACAGTGAAGAAGAAGTTGCTGGTGGAGCTCTTGAAAAATGGCCAAACAGAGCATTTGCTGTTCCACCAAGAATAACTCGCGGTTCAGTTTCAGGCCTCACCCCTGAGAAGTTCCAAGAGGATAACAAGTTGTGGGCAGAGAGAGTGGACTACTACAAGAAATTTATTCCACCACTGGCCAAGGGGCGATACAGGAACGTGATGGACATGAATGCAGGGATGGGGGGTTTTGCAGCTGTATTGATGAAGTATCCGCTTTGGGTGATGAATGTAGTGCCTGCGGGCTCTGCTCATGACACCCTTGGTGTTATTTATGAACGGGGCTTCATTGGAACGTACCAGGACTGGTGTGAGGCTTTCTCAACGTATCCGAGGACATATGATCTCATCCACGCTGATAAAATATTCAGCTTTTATCAGGATAGGTAATGAAATAACTGTGCAGTTCAGTTTTCCATGTGCACCTATGCTAATGCTCTCTAGACATTTCCCTTCATGCCATGTTTTATCCTCTTGATCTGCTAGGTTTTTCTTGACAGTTCAAATGCATCTGTCTTGATCTAGTGCATTTGTATGCTAGCATTTGGGCTTGATAAGTAAGTTCAGCTTAAACAGCAGAGACTGATGATTGCTACACAAGCAATGGACTAATGAGATGCCCTTGAGTATTGACATCTAATTTTGAACAATGATGGAATGATTGCAGGTGTGACATAGCTTACATTCTCTTGGAGATGGACCGGATTCTAAGGCCTGAAGGGACGGTGATCTTCAGGGACACTGTGGAGGCCTTAGTGAAGATACAAGCAATCACCGAAGGTATGAGGTGGAAGAGCCAAATTATGGATCACGAGTCTGGGCCATTCAACCCTGAGAAGATCCTTGTGGCTGTCAAGACTTACTGGACCGGGGAGTCCACTCAAAAGCAATAGCTGTGGCCTTAGTATCGTTCTTCATCTGAAAAAAATCGACAAGACTTACCACTTACCACCAGTCCCCCATCACCCTTTCGGCCTTCTATTCAGTCTTGATTGCCAATTTTCTCTTAGTTTCAGGATATCTGCATATAGGAGGTAATGTGACCTATGTAGCTGGGATAGTGTCACCGTCGATTTTGTGGTCTGAACTCGTTAGCTGCATTGCATGCTTGTGACACATTGCAACGGTGTATAAGATATATTTGCTTATATTTTGATATACTATTGTGAGCTAATAGGCTGAAAAGAATGTATTTCTTGCCGAATAGGTGGGTTATTTGCTTTATTCAGAATTTGAACTGTCTTCGATAAAAAAAAAAAAAATAGGACAAGAGTCACAAGACTGAACTTTGACTTGTTTTTCCTGCTCATAACTAACTGATAATAAGGTGGTACGGTACAGACAAAGTTCAGTGATGAAGTTCATACGAGTGCCGCGAAACTCTATTTACCAAATTACAACAAATAACAGCTAGTGCCTCCATCCAGATGTTTTGTTTTGTAGCAGTGATCACCAATCGAAGGAACGCCAGACTTCAGTATGAAGCCCAGGCGGCTGTTTCTGCTCCCACTGCGCCAGGGAACAACAGACTTGGAGGAGCAGGAGCAGAAGTAGGAGGAGCTGATGCACCTTGATCAATCAGGCCAAAGTGTGCCAGAAGCCTTGTGATCAGCACGCCCGCGACGTACGACAGCCCCGACGCGCTCACGCCAATCGTCAGGTAGTACGTGAGGGTCTTGATGTAGGTCCTGGGTCTCTTGACATGCGCCTTTCCAATTGCTAGCAGTGCAATGCACGCAAGAGACGCAGCAGCAACTGCCATCATCTTGTTCTCCCTGTTGTCGCTCTTGCGGAAGGATAATCCGTAGATGACCGGTGGCAGCAGCCCAAACAGGATGTATGATAGTATGGCAATGACCATGTGGAGCCAGAATTTTGATCGCCTTCCGAGTTGCAACCAGTATTGGTCGACTTGCTCATCGTTTTCATCCACATCTCCAAGATTTCTAAGATCAGTGATCTGTTTTCGACAAGGGAATTTGTTGTTAGCGTAGGAAGTTTGTGGGTAAATTTTGTGTAATCGTAAAGAAAAGTGTAAAATTTAGCCAAGAAAATTAAGTACATTACATTGTGGAAAATGAGAGGAAGTCCACCAATAAGGTTTGCTATTCCCAAGACGAATAGATCCACTGCATGTGAAAAACAGAATTTCATTAGCACCAGGGGAATCAAGTTGAAACAATTTCAGAGCCGAAATAGTCCAGTGATGCCATTCATTATGTAAACATCTCGATGCAATAGCCAAGAAAGAAACTTACATGTCTTGGCACCACTTGCTGCTGCTGCTGATACAACAGAGAGGCTCGTGATTGATTCAACTAAGCCTCCATACACTATGGCTTTCAGTATATCCCATTCATCCCTTTGCTCTGATCTAGGATCACGTGGAGTCCCAGTTGTGACAGCATCAGCGATTGGCAATAATAGATGAGGTGAAGCTGCTGGGCCAACCGCTTGAGCTTGAGGAATCAGTGAAGTTGGTTTATCACCCATCGGGATGATTCCTTCTGCAAGGCAACACTTCATCATCAGGTACAAAAGAGAGACTCAAATGGCATTTAAAAAAAAAAGAGGGAGGAAAGATCACAAGGTTGTTAGCACTACAGGATATAACATGTTTGCTCTGCAACATTTTCCTCCCTACACCGTAAATTTTTGTCTGCCTTATTCGGGAATATTTACACAGAGTAGAGAATATTTTAAAGAGAAAAGATGTTAAACACATGCATAGCTGTCAAACCTAGTTTCATGAATTTTGTGCAGATGAACAGTGTGGATTCATAGATTTGAAAAGGAAGTACACCACACCTGACACAATTTTTGTTTCACTTGGGCTTTCGACCTTGACTTCTGATGTAGGAATGGCTTGGCTAAAAAATGAGCCATTCTCAGGGGTTGTCGTCGTGGATTCTTGGACATCTGAAAGAAAACAAATAAAATTACCACAATCAGGATGCATTTACCAATTAAAAATAGCTTATGCATACTAATCAGACCTACCTTCTTTGCCATCTAGGTGAGTTGCTTCCGTCATAGCTTCATCAGCAGGCTTTGAGAGAGGAATTTGCTCTTGCAGTACTACGTCTTGCTGCCTAGTTACCACATGAGTTACATCTGTCTGCACGAATCCTGCATAGGAGGTTTCTACTTTTCGTTACTCTATTTCACCACAATGAGATACTTGATACTAAACTAATCCTAAACAAACTGTGATGCTGCAACTAACATGGATAAGTTAATGTGTATAACTTTCTGATCTATTCTCCGGTTATTTTCTCATGAAAAAGAGAGCGGAAGTTGCTATGCTCCATGTAACACTTACTCTTCTTTGGCATATTTTACGTGTCTACATTTGCCACAGCATTACAGCACAATTGTAACTTGCTAGGCACACAGCCGTTACAAAATTTCAGTGTTTGCAAGTAGAGATGTCAGATGGAAAAACAATATGGTACCTTTACTACTTCTCAAAAAAATAGTTGTTTTACTGGCACAACGTCTAGCTTTGCTAAGAATTACCTTCAGTTGCAAGTATTAGTCATTGCCGTTGATTACCAATAAAATTATCATATGTGAATAAAAAAAGATTATTGCATAACTACGAGACTGATGGATGACGGCATTTTCTACGGAGAAACAAACCTGTCTCGCTCTTCCCAGAGCTAATTTTGCTGGAAGCAAACGATGTGTGAGATGCTGATGAAAGTGCAGTTCCATACAATTCACCAAATGATGGTTTAATTTCTTCTTCATTCTTTGTAGTGGTTGTTTGGAGTTGGGAGGATGATTCAGCTGGCATTGGTTTCTTTGACTGTTCTGGTTTTCCAGTTATGCCATGACTATGCGCAGATGACGTGCTAGCTTCAGCTAAAGTAGTTGTATCATTGGAGCTCTGTGTATCACTTAACAGTGGCTTCTTTGCTGAATCTGCAATGTGTTCAATTGTTCAGAGCATCAACATTATCTTACTATCCTCTAGACTATACTGTTTAGCCATAGAATTGGTTTAGTACCTCACATGCCCCATGCCCATCGTTGTGAATTGTGATACTATCATATCATTAAAATGATTTAGTAAATTTTATAAATTTACTCATAAGGCTCTGACAGTAAAGGGCACAAAAAAAACACACTTCTCAAACATTTGTTTTACGGGAAGACTTGGGCATTTCAATTACTGCAAGGTTCCAAGCTAACTAAGAAAGATAGTTCTAAGGCAACCTGGATTTTTGTCTGGAAATAAATTACTGTGAAAGTAATATGAAGTAGAATATATGCTACATACCTGCATCAGCTTTCTTTGGACTATCTCCTGACTGGAAACAAGAAAGAAGCCAACTTCCGCAATTTTCGGACATCTCATGTGGAGCAGAAGGATGCTGAACCTGAACTTCTTGGTTCACCTCCATCCTTCCAAATATACGGAATATGTTAAAACCACATCCTGGTGACAATTAACAAGTTCAGCTGGTCCATTTGAGATGAAATATTCAAGTAACAAAAGTAGAAGCACAGGTACATGAGTTTATAATTACTTTGTCCTAAAACTGAACTAGGAAGTTATCATCAAAACAGAAGTGGAACACAAAGAATGCCTCTAACTAAATTTATTGATATCTGAATCATGGATGAAATGAATCGTATGAGACTTTCAGTTTTGCTTATCTCAAATGATGCACAAGTTGATCTGAAGGTGATCTTTACATATCTTAAACAACGGCAGAAATGATATTAATATATGGCAAATATACAACTATAGGTACAACTGTACAAGTATATGATGCTGATTCAGTATAGTTCAAATAACACTTATGCGGGAAAAAAATTACTTGAAAGTCTAGAAGTTCTGGTGTAAATTATACTTCAGGTTGTTAGTTCAGCCGATAAAGACATATAATGAGAAACCCAGTCATGATACCTGTTGGAATGAAGAAGGCGAAGCATGATAAACATCTGAATATGTCGGGTGACTCTTGCTCATGTCTTTCAGGTACAGTTTTATTTGAAGCATTAGAAGAAGGCTCTGCATGCTGTGGTTTCTTTGGTGGTTCATCACGTATTTTTTGACTTACTGTCCTTTTTCTCTTCCGCAGAATCACCCTTTGAGTTATGCACGAGTTGCAATTGGGACAATACAGGTCATGAGTTTCTTGTTCATCCAGAATTTTCTCAAGATCATACTCTTCAATGTTCACGTTACCCTTGGTGACATGTTCATCTTTCTCAACTTCAATTTCATGAACATTGGTTATGCTGCCATTGGAAATGTCAAGAGCACCACTCGAGCTTGCCAAGCTGTTTTTGTTCTCATGAATGGTTGCAATCAGTTTCAGGCCTGCCTTTCCGTTTGCAATTGTCATAGTTTCACTGCTGTTGGAGACTTCATGTGAACCATTTGAGTGCGATCCATTTTCTAACTTGCCGTTATTTGAATTGTGATCAGTTTCTTGAGTATTGACATTTTCCTGTGTTTCAAGCTCTTTGTCTTTTGGACTTGAAGTTTCATTTGCCTCTTCCTTTTGAGCACCAAACTGCATCACTTCTGTGACTCCATTTTTACCACTTAATTCAGTAACATGATCAGAAACTGAAAAAGAAAAAAGAGCGATGTCATTACTAGCTCAAACGTTGTGGAGCTACTTTTTGCCATAAGAGTAAAATTTGTGCAGCAATAACTTAACAAAACAATGACAAGGAGCTCAAAGAAATCAACCCAGAGTCACAGGTTTGTTAGATAAACTGAAGCAGAACTAGTTGAATGCAAGTAGAAGCCACATGGAAGCCTCCCTTAGTAAGTATTGAATGATGAGCTAGTTTTATTATTATTACATTATTCGATCTTAAAGAAAGTTTGAGAAGCTAATCATTGCTACCCTACATTTCTGAAAACTCAACACTAACCTTTGTTTGGTGAACCATAACAAGATTCATTCTGAACTAATGATTCGAGATTCCTAGCAATTTGGCAATATCCTTTATGATTTATGATATGATTTCTGCATGGACTACTCAAGCGGTATGTCCAATCGCAGTGCCGGCACTTCCATAACCCTTCAGTAAAGAAATAGAAAGCTAACTTACAATCAAACCGCAAAGAGAAAAAAGGACGTTCTAATCTTGTATTGCAACTAGAATAATTTATCTATGGATTCACATGCACAAACAAATCATGTTCTATTGGGTCCACATACCAATAGAAGAGGAAAACTTTGCCCTTTTTTTTAAAAAAAATTGATCCAAATTACAGTGTGACTGTGCAAGTAGAAATTTTTTCCACACGTCACAAGGTTCCAATGTAGCTGCATATTCAAGTACTGTCGGATTAGGGTCCAGCGGCTGTCAGTATCTTTGACCTTTGAAGTTTGAATATGTAAGAGATAAAAGAGCAATGGTCATATCCTGAGACTATTTCTGTTGTTAACCACATACTACATTAGGATTAAACATGAATTCTGCTTAACGATTAGTATTTGGCGTAGTTAATTGCCATACACAATGAAACAGTATAGACACCAAATTAGCAAATATGCAAAAAAAAACCCTCATACTATGTCTTTAACAATTAGTATTTAAGCCTCTACAAGCTCATGGGGTTACTTTTGCAAGAAGTATAAACCCACCTATGACTAATAATGTCAAGTTCCTCCCCCCAAGCACGAATCATGGAGCTCCTAGAAGAAAACCCTTAACAAACCTTCAGCTTCCTCATAAACACATTTTTCTTTAAGGTACTTCCAAGGAGTAACATGATATCCATGGAAATCAAAGAAAGCAAAGCGTTCTCATTCCTAACCGAAACAAGTACTTGTAGGACTTCTTCGAACAAATAACTCTAAAAAGTACTGATGGTAAGGCCACCACCAAGAACACAAGAAGTCAAGAAGTGGATTATGTGCCGAACAATTTTGCAGATCAAGGAGCTTCCAAGTCATAGTCATCATCCACATCAACTACGTACGATGCGTAAAGTTGTCTGCTATCTGGAAGGGTACCCATAGAATTTGTGGTCAGAAAAATATCCCACTTAATTTTGAGTGATGCCTAAAGGAAAGGGACCTGTAAACAAATCAAACAATAATTTGCAGGGGATGTTGGTGTCTATGATCTGAATCCTCTGCTACGCCCTGATCCGTACCTAGCATGTGTTTCAAATGTTACTTCTGTTTCTTTTTTATATATACAAAATCCAGAAGGCAAGATTCACGGCACAGGTAAAATTGAGGGAACAGAAACTGTGGTAAACTGCTAAGAGACCATTGAAGGTTTAGAATATGTTTGTGATGAATAATTGGCACTTTAGTTGAGTTGAAATTGAATTTTGCAAACACTTGCATGTGGTGAGCAGTCAGACGAGCTATAGACTTTTGGGAAACTGAACAATAAACACTTGTGTAGATTTGTTTGGAGATGAGTTTACACTAGGTGCCACTGGATTTGGAAACTAGCTGAAACTAAATAGAGTTTAACCAAAATTCCAAATAACGTGTATTCTAGTGGTCTTAAGCGGTCAAACCGGCCAATAGCCAACAGTCTGACCGCCATAGTGCGGTTAGACGAGTGGCCATGGCCAGAGATAAGTGAAAATGGTTTTTAAGTTGGATGAGCATGTGCACGACATGGGTGCCGTTTGGGAGTTGTGTTAAGTTGCATGATACATGTTTTGACTAACGTGAGTCAAGTACGTATAACTTATGCTCGAGATGGTTGCTTGATCTTTGGATGTGCAGGTGGTTTGGAGAGCGTTAGCAATCAACGACAATGGACCAGGATTAGCCGAGGGAGCTGAAGTCCAAGTGGTCATGTAAGTCTATGTGAGACTACGTGGTTCAAGCAGGAAGTACAGAAAAAATAAAGATTATGAAGAGGCGAGTTGGTGCATGTGGTGCATCAAGTGATGAGGCTGATGCAAGTAGAGACGGCTCGGGGAGACCAAATGCGTGAAGACGTAACGGCTAGTCATTGGACACTACGAGCTATGTGTCAAAGCATGCGGAGATATTTTGAGGTGAAGGTGAAGACGGAGTCAAGAGAAAGTACTGGAAAGCTTCGTCGGGGGTAATTTGGTAGATGGTCAAATACCGGGTTGGTGCGCGTAAAGGAGAAATGGTTTAGGTCAAGGAGAGCTGGAATTGCTAAGTAGATCAATCGCAAAGGTGATAGCAGGTTGAGTCTTGTAAATACTTTGAGAAGCATGCGTGAGTATGTAAAATCCATGTTAGTGGAGTTAATAGTTATTAAAGGGGAGAAGATGAGGTATTAGATCCAAGAATTCTAGGATCTAGATTTTTTCCACCACGTTGTCTCCTTCTATGGTTGTGAGAGAGAGAACTTGATAGAGGAAAGGGTAGTATTTTGACTGCACTTTGTAATTATCCATGGACATGTAAACTTTATCTTCTAGAAATAGATTGACTCTTTTTGTCTCAATCATGTTTTTGTTTGTATTCTTGTTTGGTTTTACTTATTCTTGGGCTAGATTTACGATTTCGTGTTCGTAAGAATTCTAGCCTGAACTCTTACTTAAATTACCTTGCTAGAGCATAAAAGAATAGATCTGGAAAACCTCATATATGATATCCTCAAAAGTAAGAAGTAATTTGAGTTTTAGCGCTTTTGTGACCTAGATTCGATTTTCTTCCTTTTAGTGAACCTGAGTTCAAGAATCTTGTGATTCTTGATTAGTTTAGATTCTTAATGCTTTGAAGAAGTCCCATGCAAAATTTAGAAGTGTTTAGATGAGAATTGATCAAGTTCTTGGTATTTGAGTTATGTCCTGATAGACTTTCAGATCTGGGAATAGAGTGTTAGAAATTGGCCCATATGAGCAAGATCTATTTCCTTAATTCTAAAGTATGTATGGTTTAGTATCATATTGCTAAGGCAAGGTGGGGGAGACCAATTTATAAGATAGAGTCCTCATCACTCTTTGAATATGGATAGAGATGGCACGAGGAGGGTTTTAGCTAATCACACACGCGCGTACGTACGCGTGCAGGTATTCGCGCATTTTCACATGAAAATTGCGTGACTTGTGACTTGTGGCACACAACCGTGCCGTGTCGTAGCACGTCATCTGGCAGACTAAGTCCATCTTTATTTTTGCTTAACCCTGCACCACTCTCTCTGTTTGAATGAGATTCAAGCATTTGAATTTGAGGCTTTATTGGGGTTTTGATGATGAGCGATTACGGTGGGTAAATGGTCAGTTAAATATGTCGATTACGTGAGGTAAATGGTCATTTAAATTTGTCGATTCTGACCTCGTGTGTGTGTGTATACACACCTGGAGACGTTCAAAGTGTATAGCTGAGAATCTCACTGCCTCCATTTCTTTCTTCTTTGTGATCTTGCGCTTTTGTATTGTGTCGTCTGAACTTCGCCAACCTTTTTTCCCGACATGCACCTGAAAGGAGGGAGAGCGGCTATCTCTGAACCATTGCCGCAAAGAGTACCTGCAAAAGACGGCAATAAGGTTTCTGGGCTGCGCGGCCGCTCACTTTAATGTGTCATCTACGTACTGCACTGCATAAGTTTGCGCTGACTTCTATTCTTCATCAAGCCCAATTGCAAGCCATTCGTGCGTTCATTCGACTATACTTTTTTATGTATATTCTGAAGTATGATAAGTAGCCTGTTGTTAGTCGTGAGTTTTGCATCACTAATTTATTGTATTTGTCTCTTAGTAAAACATAAAATTAAAATATTGCCTACATCTTTAACACAGAGGACCGATTGGACAGATCGCGGACTTGCGGTAGACCAGCCTCACATTACAGCTCCAACACAGGAATTATTGCTTGCCAGAAATGGAGAAAAGAAGTTGGAAGTACAGCTAGAATGCAATATATATCAAGGAAAATAGTTATAAGCAAAAGGGAAAAGGACCCCTAAAATTCACATTACGACGAACCGTTCTCTTAATTCCCATGAGAGAGAGAGAGAGAGAGAGAGAGCAGTTAAGCAGGAGTCAATAATCAAAAGTGCAAGACGGAGAGATAAGGCTATCTCACCTTTGGTTTGATCAAAGAAGACACTGTTGTGCTCATCAAGAACCTCAGCCTCCTCCACTTTGTTGAACTCCTCTCCTCCTCCATTGCCATGGCCATGGCCATGATCCAGCCTCTTCTTCCTCTCCCTTTTCTGCAGCCCCCCACCGGTGTCCTCCTCCATGATCTCCATATCCTCCTTGAACTCCCACGGCTTCTCCACCTCCATCATCCAGAACCAGCTCCCTCTTCTTTTCTTCACCACCGTTCTCTTGGTCCTAGCAGCTTGGCAATTCCTCTGCTGCGCCCAAGAAGATGGAACAAGACAGCGTTTTTATACTAGCAGCGCTCAATCTCTAGACTGTATGCGGTGGTGTCTGCGTGATTAACATGCGGGATTGTTTATGTGGGGCTGCCTTAATTTATTGCAGAATTCAATGCTGAGAGGCTGGTGAGTGCTCGACCTTGCCTGGGGAAAATCGTCGTTAAAGATACTCATGTGAGAGAAAGAGAGAGAGAGAGAGAGAGAGAGAGAGAGAGAGAGAGAGAGAGACTGTGCATGGCTGGACCCCCTACAGTTTGGTCCACCAGTGCTGTCGTTTTTTGCCCGGCCCCTCGCGTATTCATTTCGCTCAGCTGGAGTACAAGATAATATAAACAAACTTTTCTAGTGTACTCCAAACTGTTGTGATATTTGCCTGAATGAGAGGGCACTAATGAAGTATTTGGTCTTTTGGCTGGAAAAACGAGAGAGTATTTTCTTTTTTGACACCTGAAAAACTCTAGGGGCAGTTTGGCTTCATGCTTGCAGAACAGAACAGAACAGAACAGAACAGGGCTTATATTGATGTTACCTGACCTTCTCGTCTGATAACAGTTACTCTGAAGCTCATTTTGCCTGTACAGTTGTAATCAGAACAGCTAGTGCTGAAGCGTGTTCCTCAGTTGATGTCTCAACAGGTGGTTGAGTTCTCTCTCTCTCTCTCTCTCTCTCTCTCTCTCTCTCTCTCTTAAAGGTAACGGGTGGTTGAGTTGAGATTATCTATCAGCTGAACAAAACAAGCCCATGCATGACCTCAAAAGATTGACAGTCCCCACGAATATATACAGACTAAATAATCTCGGACATTAATTTTATTGCTCAAAAACAGATGTATACAGCTTATTATACTACCCACTGGCTAGCTAAGCCTGCGAGTTGTCATCATATAAGAATAGGAAGAAGCGATCTTGCTGAGGTAGGCCATGAATGACCAGCTTCATTTTCTTCTAAAAAAGATGAGAAGTTGGACGATTAAATTGTTTTCTAGGTGGTAGGACGAACAAGGGAAAGCGGCGTATGATCGAGGCATGCAGTTGATAGATGGTCATACACATGTATAAATAAATTATCAATTGGAAAAGCTTAGCATGCTTTCATCAACATATATAGCAGAAAACGATTGTTGCCATATCGATCGTGAAAAATAATGGCAGTTGTGCGTACTAGATGCAGCCTGATGTGTTTTGAGTTGTCACTACTGCTGGGAGCATGTTAGATTGTTCATCCATCAGGCTCCTAATAATTCTAGTTAATCTTGTCGTTTAGATTCAAAATCTCCATATTGTTGATCATATTGTATTGTTCAATATAAATGTCACTATTAAATCAAAAGCAAAATATTATGCCTTGTCCTCTAGCTAGCTTGTTCCTTCATCCAGTATGTATCAAACACATTTGTTGTAGGGCCTTTGTACAAGCGACGAGGGAACCACACCCTCAGGAGCATCGGGAACTTCACTTCTTGTGCCACCCTCGGGGCCACCGGCATCGCCAGCCCTGGGACTCACAGCACTGGGGGCCTCTGTGCCACCCACAACACGATTTGCCTTGGCCTCGAGCTTCGAGTTTGCATAATCAGAGCAAGTACAATAGAAGAGGTGGCTGCCACCTCTAGGACTAGTCAAATAAGCAAAAAGAGTACATATGGCTCATGTGGAGGTAGCTAATACAATAAGTTGAGTAGAGGTTACCTCTACTAAAGCACTCAAACATTTAATATTTCGCTAGAGGCGACCCTAACCCTTATTGTACTTGCTCTAAGAACTAGCATCGCCTCCAAGTCCTCGTATGATGTGCTAGAGGTCACCTCTTGCATGAGGGGCAGCTTGCCTCTCTCTCCTCTTGTCTCTCTCTTCCACATAGGATTGTGTTGACGTGGATTTCGCTAGAGGCGACCTAGTCAGCATCATTGTACTTGCTCTCAGCAGACTCTGAATCAGCCACCGCGGTGGATTCCTCGACCTCACCTACTTTGTTCGCTCACGGGCCCACCAAGCACAATGGCCACACCGCCCGGGGACTGAGCACCTTGCCGTGAAGGGGTGGCCTCCGCTCCGTCGCCATCGCAGCCATACAACCGACTGCTGATGGGCATAGCACGCTCTAGCACGGGAATACCGAGGGCTTCACACATCCGGTTCACACGCCTGAAGTTCGCTGTCACCAATGCCTGAAGGCTGTGCTCCTTCTCTATGTACGGTCTCAAGAAAACAGTGCGATGCGCTCGACATCCTCGAAGGTGAGTTCTGCCATAAATGCAGAATAAAGTTACCTACAGGCTACGGCATATGACTGTAAGGACGGTGGTCATTAACTGCTTACAGGGATTGGTCAGGCGAACACCATCGTCATGGTGGAGCCAGATTGAACATGCCATGGACGTCCTAGCAGAGACACAATGAACATAAGGAACTCCTCCACAAGATCCCACATATTCAACCAAAGGGAAACCCCCATGAGCCTTCGCACCCATTGCTCGTCGTCGCGACCAAGGGCCACTAACGGAGTCATGTTAAAGTCCATCAACCGCCCCAATCACTTCAGACTGTTGTTTGGTTAAGCCATTTTATTTTCCATACTCACTTTACTAGTCACCTTCTTTACTATTTGATTTGTAGCCCAACAAGATGAATTTCACAAAGCAAGTAAACTGGTATGCATTTTCACAAAGCAAGTACCGAGTACGACTGATGTCTTAATATCAGTGGCAATATTTTCTGTTTTGTGTGAACGCATATGACCAACGGGTAGTGTCAGCTAGTATATATATAGCTAGAAATAAAGCATGAGTGACGGTGCGGTCTGGCTCGTCGTCTATCCAATCCACCTGAGGTGGGGTAGGTAAGGTTAACCTAACGCCGTGCCTTAATTATCTAGCTAGCTAATGGCATCATTTATGCAATTTTGCAATGCACGCAACTTAATTATATAATTAATACTAGTATGCAGCAAGACAGTTAAGATAGTAGTATATGAGTAATGTGAGCTACCAAACATTATTCATGTACGTTTGTTTTTCTCTACGAAGAGAAGAAGAACAATTGGGAGTGGCAACGAATGGCTGCTCACTCATGTCGATCCGATCGTCAGCCAGCCCCAACCAGGTTTCCAAAATCAGCCAAAAATCGTCCGATTTTTTCAAAAAATGGAAATATCGGTTCCTCCGGTAAAGTTTAGTTTTGGCTAGATTTTTTTGTTTTGGTTTAAATTTAGATAGCCTTAAAGATGTAAAAACCTCTAACATAACAACCACACCGTGTAGCCCATAAACTTCTGCTCTGATATGCGAGTTCCAAATCTAAAAGATGGAAAAATAGTAAAGGGAATCAAACCCATGTCCACATGTATGTGTGCGTGGGCCTTAGCCACTAGGCTAGCAACAGCTTTGTGGTTAGCTGCGACCTCATAGCTTATTTGTCCTTAATTTTAGAATTTAAATTTCAAATTTGATTTGAATTTTTTGGCCTGAAAAGTTCTGAAAAACCCAATTTTCTCTTCTACTGGGCTTAGGGGTGGACAAAAAGTTCATGGCTCGCGGCTCGGCTCAGCTCGTGGAATTTTCGAGCCAAGCCGAGCCAGGGTTGAGCTTGGTTTCTTAACGAGCCGAACCGAACCGGCTCACGAGCCGCTCGGCTGGCTCGCTCGGGCGGGACGCTCGGCCCATCCTGCCATCCACCCATGACCCGAATACGCTACGTCCGACGCTCACCCACACACCCGACGCAAGAAGATACATTCAACACACACCGACACACTCGACGCACTCCCAAGATCCGTGGTGACGCGCTAGAAAATCCCCTTCTCAACCCTAGATCCGGCGCCGCTCGTCCATTTCTTGACGCGCCCGCTCGGCCCATCTCTCGCGTAGTCACTCGACAGGTTCCTGGCAGTGATGGAATGGCTCAGGGAGCGGCGCAGGTGGCGCGAGGTGGGGCCCTCCCCGCCGGGGCTCAAGGCCGGCACGGCGCGCGCGGTTTGCGTCGGCGGCGACGAGCGCGTGGTGGTGATCGACGCCATGCACTCTGGGTGTTCGACGTCAAGTCAAAGAACTGGACCGTGGTGCGTCCCCCGCCGGAGTTCGTCGGCTTCGTCTTCTCCGTCGCCTCTGTCCGCGTCTGATGGACCTCGTCCACCGCCGTCGTGCCTATCGGCCATCCCCATGCCCGACCAAGAAGACTACTACATATGTATGTGCGTCCTTGAGTTGCGCTCGTTGTGCCTAGTGCCTACCATTGATGGATGCAAGATCTGAGATCTGGTCACCTCACCTCAGTCAAATCTACGCATCGTGGATGCAACTACTACCAGTATGGAATCGAAGAAAGCAGAGGACTTGTGAAATCCATCACCCATGGAGCCATGGATGTAAAGTTTCCTCCTTTCGTTGTCGAGATTTGAGTGTGCTGTTTTTGTTCTACCATGCTAGCAAAATAATCATTGTACATACTATTGTAAGATGCAAACATCATCTCGCCTCCCATAGTTTGCTCGGATCCGGATCTAGTATTAACGAGCCTAAGGAGCCGAGCCCGAGCTTTTTATCGAGCCGAGTCGAGCCTGTTTTTTAGCTCGTTAGTCTAACGAGCCGAACCGAGCCGCTTCTTTAACGAGCCTTACCGAGCCGAGCCGGCTCGATATCCACCCCTAACCGGGCTTACCGGACCTCTCTTGTAAAATACACATACCGGTAATGAGCACCCTGGCCCCAACCATGTAGTTATGGGTGGGTTCTTTTAAATTGTAGCTTATAGCTTTTGATTTAAATTATTTAGTTCTAGTTATTCGTAGGAGAGAGTACAGAGAGATACTCGTATGTGATTTTGATCGATATAGATGAATTTGATAGTCTACTATAATTGATTTATGAATAATGACATTATTTAAAAGCTAATTAGTGTAGCATAATCCAAAAACCCTAGCTAGTAGTAGTAAGAGCAACTCCAGCAGTAGCCCTCAAATCTAAGCCCCTACTTTTCATTTGAGGGCTCCCCCTACTTTTGAGGGCTCAATTTTTTTGCTTCTACTCCAACAGCACCCCTCAAATCTAAGCCCTCAAATCTATTTACCACACACTGACACATGGGACCCACTCCTGACAAATTTCTTCGTCCCCTCTCTCTCGTCACCGTTCCCCTCCCTCACTCCATCTCTCACCCCTTTACTCCAACCCGCGCACGGGAGAGAAAAGAGCGGCCGGCATTGCCGGATCCGGCGGGCGGACGGCGTGGAAGCCGAAAGAGGCGTCGGCGGCCTTAGCGAGGCGCAGCGGACGCTGCGGAGGAACCGAGGCCGAGCCGAGGGAGGCCCTGGTGAGTGGATGGAGACGGCGTCTGGCGCCGGATGGCGTCGGATCCGGCCGATCCGGCGGGGAGCGGCGCCTTGGCGAAGATGGCCGGATCCGGCGGCAGCGGCGGCGGCGGACGGATCCGGCGAGCGGCCGGATCAGCCGGGCAAGGCCGGATTCGTGCGCGGTCGCCGGATCTCGTCGCGCGGAGGCCGGCGATGGAGGAGCTTCGGTTGGTGGCGCCCGATTCGAGGCAGCGAGGCGTGAGACGAGGAGGCGGCGGGTCGCGCATGGCGGCGATGCCGGTGGTGGCGCGCGAAGAGGCGGCGGCGCCATCCACGCAGCGACGCGGAGCCGACGCGGACACGGATCCCCTCGGATCTGGGCCGACGAGGCGACGACGGCTCGGATGGGCGCGCGGCGGCAGACGCGAGCGCGCGGCGGCGGCAGCGTGTGGCGGCGGCTCGGCGGCTGGAAGAGGTGGCTTGCCCCCGGGAGGCGGGCGGGGAGGGAGGCGGCGGGGAAAGAGGCAGGCGGGGAGGGAGCCGATGGGGAAAAAGGCAGGCGCGGAAGGAGGCGGCGGGGAGGGAGCCGATGGGGAAAAAGGCAGGCGGGGAGGGAGGCGGGCGGGGAAAGAGGAGCGCGGGAGGGGAAAACGACTGAAACAGAAATTTGAGGGTTTGGCCTAGAGCCCCTAGGAATGAGGGCTGAAGGGGGGATTTGAGGAGCTCCCCTCTATTTTTACCTCAAGCCTTCAAATATGAGGTTTGAGGGTTCAAGTAGGGGCCTGCTGCAGTTGCTCTAATAGTAATAATCCACCAACCAACTAACCAAGAATTACCCTCAAGCTGACCTTTTCTCTTCTCCACCAACCACCCACCCCAGATGCCCCGACGGAGGCCGCAGCACCGTCGCGCCTCCGCCATGCCACCCACCTCCTTGACCATATCCTCCCCCAGCGTCTCCCCGCCGCTTTACCTCCGCCGCCCGGTCATCGCCGCCGCTGCGCTTGGCGCGCTCCTCCTCCTCCTCGCCGCAGCCTACGCCTCCTGGCGCGCTGACTCCCCACCGACCGCCCTCCTCCGCCACCCAGCACCTGCTAAGGCCGCCACCGGGTTCTACTCCTTCGAACTGGTCCGCGAGTACCCCCACGATCCCGACGCCTTCACCCAGGTACGCTTCTTCAGTTCTCCTCCTCCTTTCCTCCTTGATCTGATTCTCTCCCGTGGGGAATTGCTTCCTAACTACCCACTTTGTTCCTTCATAACTAGTACTATATCTCCCAACATTTAAGTGCTCTGGTATGGAGAAACACACCATTTTGTAAATATTGATTCTTGAGTACACGACATGCATGATGCATTCTACTCTGTCTTGTGTTTGTGTTACAGGGTCTCTTGTATGGAGGAAATGACACCCTTTTCGAGTCGACTGGCCTTTATCACAGGGTAATGTGGATCCCTTCGTCTTTTCTTGCCTCTTAGGACTGATCATTATTACCTTGTCCAAGAATCATTTGATGATTGCATCCCCTCTCCAATTTAGCTTCGATGGGGGGAAAATCTTTGCTTTCCCTTTGCCTTGGACCCTGTAAGTTCAGACTTGTTATGTGGCATCCATCTGATGCTATTATGACATCTTTAGAACACTTTCTTGGTTTAAAATGACAGTGACCATCAATTAACTCTAGTTTCACTTAACTATTGTTGGTATTGATAACTCCCAAGTAGGAATTGTAACAGACTATGCCACTATTATGTGTTTTGAGGTCTTTTGGAGAATCTTTTACATGGGATTACTATGTCTTAACCGACCCAATGGGATGATGTATAATCCTTATTGCCACCGGTTGTGTTGGTTATCTGTTTCTTTTTTTAAAAGAAAATTTTAAAGCACTAATTGCATCTGCCATTGTTTCTCAACAGTCATCAGTCCGAGAGGTTGATCTTCAAACTGGAAAAGTACGTTAAAAATACTTTGCTTTTCATATTTATCATTGCATGTCTCTTAGTTAACTTCCGCTTTCTTCATTAAATGCCCATTCTACTAAAATTCGTAAATCGTTAGTTATCACTTTGACATTTCTCAGGTTTTAGTTCAGCACCAAATGGACGGACGTATGTTTGGAGAAGGTCTAACTCTTCTCGGTGACAGGTAGATAAACATTAATTACACCTTACATAACAATTGTTTTATTGGAGATAATGGCCTTCTTTGCTTCTAATCTGTCCTGCTAAACCTCATTTCATTCGTTTATACATTTGCTTTGTAGATTGTTTCAAGTTACTTGGTTGAAGAATGATGGATTTATATATGATCGACATAACTTCAGCAAAGTATGCTACCGCCCCTGTTTCTATGCTTACTCCAGTTACAGATATTTTTGCTTTAAACTCACAGGCGAATGATCCGAAACTCCCAGTTGTTTTGGATATCAATTTTTTTTGGCGGTACTCATCTTGTGAATTCTTTGCTGGGTTTGCAGCGTGAGAGTTTTACCCATAAAATGAGTGATGGGTGGGGGCTGGCTACTGATGGGAAAGTTCTATTTGGCAGTGATGGTACTTCAAGGTTGTATCAGCTGGATCCGAAGTCACTCCAAGGTAATTGTGCCTGATATTCTGTTAACTTTAAGCCTTCATTTATTTTGTTTAACATTTCTTTTGATGCAGTCATGAAGATGGTGACTGTGAAATATCAAGATAATGAAGTCCCCTATCTTAATGAACTTGAGTATATAAATGGTGAAGTATGGGCAAATGTCTGGCAGGTTAGATGTCTACTTATTTACAGTATCTTGCTGAACTGGCTGTCTACTTAATGAACTTGCTGTCAATTGCTTAGTAGTTATTACTTATTATACAGTATGTCAGTCTAACCATGTAGCATTCATGTATTAATACGTTGGTCATGGCCTCAAAGACCATAAAATTTCCCTTTAGTATATCTAGTGCTGCCACATTGTTGCCTGGTGTCATATATGAATCTCATCCAGACCAAATGCGGATGTGGTTTAAGTGTTTAACCAACTGTACTATGGTGATCTGCCTCAGTTTTTTCTGAGTTGAGTTATACCAATGATTGTTTGTTGTTCTTTGTTAGGCCTGTTACTGCCAAATAGGCTATTGACATACAATGAATTGGCTCATATTTGACTTGACGATTAGGTATCTCAGGTATTGTCTTTGCATGACCAGTAACAAATCATCCCATGCTTTCTGTTGAGTGAGAATTCATCACAGAAATGGCAATATTAGTTCAACACTTAAACTGGTTGATTGCACCTCTCATAAGTCATACCATGCCTTGGTACAATCAACCCTGGATCTTGCCTTCTGCAATTTGGTCTATAACTCTATGGATCTCAAATACAACAAGAATTATTACAATGTGATCTGTGTGTCAATTTGCTCTAATATTGTTAAATGTAATTCTCAGTATTCAAAGCTATAATATGTAGACAGATTGCATAGCTAGAATCTCCCATGAAGATGGCCTAGTGGTGAGCTGGATCTTTCTTCATGAGCTGAGGTATGTTCCAAATAGAAATGACTGATGTTGTTATTTCTATGCCCATTTTTTTACCATTGATATTCTTCACAAATCGTTCTATTTTTATAGTGTCTGCATTTGAAATAACTAATGATGCTTGTGTTATTGCAATCTTGCAGGCAACACTTGTTGAATTCCGGCAATACGGTAAGTAGTTTATGGCTTATTACGTAATGTTGTGTTCTGATCTTCCTTCACTTTGTGATCCTGTTTCTAATAATCCTTGTTGGAGTGAGCTTCATTCTGTTCAATACCAATGGTAGCTTTGCAGGAACACAGAGAATAACAACTGAACAATTCCATAGTTACACAATACGAAATACATGACATCAAATCTGTTCCATTTTCCAGGCTATTGATGTTTTAAATGGTATAGCTTGGGATAAAGAAAATCACAGATTATTCGGTGAGTTTTTGGTATTTCCAATTCACTGTTTTCATCCTAGCCAAGATTAAGGCTCTTCTGATCAGGGAGCCATGATTAACCTTTTCGATACTTGCAGTGACAGGAAAATTATGGCCAAAGCTTTATGAGATTAAGCTACGCGTCGTCCATGGGCCACCTGATGGGTCTGTAGAGAAGCTATGCCCAAGGGCAAGCTTTTATCGTTGAGAAGTGTCCAGTGGATCCCTAACCCAATGTCGGCCCCTTGCCCACAGAATGTGAGGTGGAAGAAAAGATATCCTGTATTAATATCAGTATGTCAGAATTCAGAATTTTTGTTATATATAGTGTCTTTTTAACTCGTATTTACACAAGTAGTTGTATATGCGTGGTATTAACAAAAATAGCGCTTCTGCCGTCCGGTCACCGGGCGACAGAGCTGTGGAGGTGACACGTGGCGCCTGCCGTCCGGCCGTCGGGCGGCAGACGTTTGCCGCTTGGCTACCAGATTACAGGTGGCATGCTATCCACTCAATGCTATCCACCCACAAAACGGTAGATAATTAAGCCGGCTAATTAGCCGACTTAATTACCTGCCTAAATGCCTAATTTTACGTCATATTTGTTCGAATTTTGAAACATAGCAAATGAGTTTGAAAAATTACAAAATTTTATGCGCAGCCTCTCGACGCAACATACTTCATTGTATAATTTTTTTTGACAATTTTATCCGCTCTGAATGTTGCTCGAAAAATTGTATGGTTTCGATATTTGTATGAGTTGTTACATATAGCAAAAGAGCTCTAAAATTTGTAAAATTTTATGTGAAACCTCCTGATATAATTACCTAATTGTGTAATTTTTTGGAAATTTCACGTGCTCCGAATTTGCCTTGTTAATTCGTGTTAATTTATCGTAATTAACGATATGCGATGCTTAGACATCTTTTGCAGTGCGTGACCTCTGTCTGAGACTAGCCACGTCTGAGGTGCCTCCCACTGCAACACTCCATGTGGCTGTCACGAGGCATATTCTATCGAAAGGCACGAACTGAGAAGCTTTTAGCATGGTACTCTCCACTGTAGTTCGTAGTTATGTTTAATCTCGTAAAATGTGTAACTGAATGATGTACGTGTTGCTGCGGTTGCTATTTATTAAGTGGATTATTCAAACGCTGCGTCGCATGCATTAAATTAGAGGGGTTGATATGTATTGAACAAATGTACATTATACAAAAGAGTACAAATAAAAATGTAATAGTATTATAGACATCACGTGCGATAATAGATTATGGAGTAAATCATTTAGGTAATCAATTGATTAATTGCCAATTACATCTCAAATTGGTATAAATATGAATTAATGTGATACACTAAAAGATACATAATATTATGACACTGAGTAGCGACCAAACGAGCTAGGTCTGTTGGGGCAATCCTTCATTGAATGTTTGGAGGTTTTGCATATTCTGCATTTCATTGTGTGGGTAATTCTGGTAAGTTGCATCACATCTATGTCATTCTGGAAATGTTGTGTTTGTCGACGTCCCTTCACAGTTATCTTCAACTCCTTGTTGAGGCCCATGCAGCAGATCCGTTCAAAAATCTCTGTAGTTCATGTCCAACCCGTAGAAGTGAAACTCTGCACTCCATGTACTAAAAAAGTATTGTATGTTATAGTACTCTGAAATGTACGGCTCGGACATTTGTCTTATTTGCGCGCATGTCTTGTACACATGCGAGTATGGCTTGTGCAGGAGTTTTGGCTTATTGCAGGTGCATGTTGCCACATCACCTAGGATGTATGTCTGTTTCATTTCACCTCTGGCATGACTATTCATATATTTCTACCGAAGCCTGATCTCATACTTCATCCTAAGGCCATCGATTATCCGAATGTCGTGTATTTATGCATTCTCCATCTTCTATTCCATATGCTTCTGCATGTTCTCGGACAATTTTTTTTGCCTTCGTCTATTTGACGCCTGGCTACGATGACTCTATTGATGAAATAATCGACAGTGCGAGTACATGTCTCCTCCATGATCACAGTGATGGGGAGGCATGGCATGCCTTTCAGGACGTTGTTGCACACCTCGGACATGTTAGTCGTCATAATCCTATACCTCGAACTGTCCGTGTCATAGAGAAGAGATAATTTCTCTAATTCAGAAGTGTGCCGATGAATCTATTACGAGAAACTTATGGCGCCGCAGGATTACTCTCCATCCGTAGTTCACCTTTCTAGCTTTGTCTAGATGGACTCGAACTTCTGCCTCTGATTTTGCAGACACAATGCCTTAAGCATCTTTAGAACTTTCTGGCTGCGGAACCGTATGAACAAGTTAGATAGACGTTGCAAAAGATGCCTGAGCATCGCATATCGCTAATTACAATTAAATTAACACGAATTAATATGACAAATTCGGAGCACATAAAATTTTTAAAAAACACACAATTAGGTCAACTGTGTCGAGAGGTTTCATATAACATTTTGTAATTTTTAGAGCTTGTTTGCTATATGTAATAACCCCTACAAATATCAAAATCGTATAAATTTTTAGCAACATTCAAAGCGGATAAAATTGTCAAAAAAATTACACAATGAAGTACGTTGTGTCGAGAGGCCACACATAAAATCATTTGCTATATTTAAAAATTTGAATAAATATGACATAAAATTACAAATTTAGGCAGGTAATTAAGCTGGCTAATCTACCGTTTTTTGAGTGGACGGCAGGCCACCTGCTGTCTAATGGCTGGGCGGTAGGTTTCACATGTCACCTCCGCAGCGTTGCCATCCGGTGACCGAACGGTTGTCTACTACAATGCCCCAGGGCCCAATAAAGAAGACGGTAGAGATTAGAGCGTTCTCTAGTAATTTAGTTTTTATCTCAAATAGACAAATTTTGATGGTGATTATGTACACATCTATTATCCAGATTTTTAGTAATTGTGTTCACATCTATTATCGCACATCTATTATCCAAACTCTTACAGAATGGTGATATGATTCATGTTATATCGGAAATAATTCAGTAATATATCTGTAAGTACTATCTCCTGATCTAGTAAATAGTATGGTGGAATAATAGAGGATTCTAGATTAGCAAAATAAGTCTGACACTGAGGAATAGCAGCTAGCTCACTCCTTCACTGACATAACATCACAATGACAGTGCACCATGTGCCTACAGCTCAACACACACCATAAAACCTGTTAGATATTTATTACATAGTTGTGTATTTACCCTATTGTCTGAGGGGTTTTCTGCATATATATCACACCTGTACATGTATATATACTGGCCTATTGGCCTCATAATGAATACATGCGCTATTCATAACATGGTATCAGAGCCAGTCCCTAAGGTTTCATCATACCTAGGGTTTTGCCTGGCTTGCCGCGCTTGTTCTACTACCGTCGTCGCTGCACTGCCGCTGTCGCCACGGCTTGGTGCTATTCCTCCATCGCCGTCTACTGCCGACTTCGTCCAGATCGTCTTAGATCCGACGGAGAGCTTGATTCGACGAAGAGGGCTTGCCCGACCGACTGCCGACAGATCTTAAGGTCGGCCGCCGCCGACTCCGCCCGAATCGCCTCGATTCTGTCGTCGGTGAGACCGCCGTCGCCGGCTCCCGCTCAAGGCCGCCGTCGCAGGCCGCCACTGTCGGCCCCACACGAGGCCGTCGCTCTGCTGACTCCGCCTCTCTGCTTCGGCGAGTCGTGACCGTCCCGTCTCTCGCCGTCGCCGACCCCGCCGACCGCCGTCGCTAGGACCGCTGTCGCCGTTGCGTTTTGCTTCGATGAAGTGGTGACCGGCTCGGTCTCGGTTGGGTTTTAAACCGATTGGTTTAAAAAAGGCAAAAAAAAAGCAAAAAAAGAGAAAATATCTTCTTTTGCAGGCACCGTTTCTGATCCTCGTCGCTTGATGATCTTCGATGGTCTTAATTATCGGGACTGGTTTCAGCACATGCGTCTCCACATGCGTGGTCAGCGCCTTTGGGACTTTCTTACTGGCGAGTTGCCTTACCCGTCTCGTCCTACTCCACCTGCTGAGCTTGTACTCCCGAAGGATGCTTTCGAAGACGCTCGTACAAAGGCTTTTGAGGATGCCATGGAGACTTTTCAGACTCGGTATGCTGCTTACAAGACATGGATTGATGAAGATGCTCGTGCCTCTGCTATTTTGGTTATTAACATAGAGGTGCATCTCACTGGTGATGTTGTTAGATTGGCTTCCGCACATGCGATGTGGACGCATCTGCGCAGCCGCTACGAGCCCTCTAGTGGTTTCTTATACCTTGCTGTTGTGCGACAGGAGCAGTCGCTGCAGCAGGGAGATGCCACTGTGGATGAGTTTTACACTCAGTTGTCTGGGATATGGCGTCAGATCGACTCTTTGGGGCCAGATGTTTGCCGCACCTATCAGTGTTGTCAGCGTCAGCAGTCTCACATGGAGCTTCGCCGCATCTACGATTTTTTTACACGTCTCCGGTTTGAGTTTGAGCAAACTCGTGCTCAGTTGCTGGCTCGTCACCCTCGTGTGACTTTGTTGGAGGCCCTTGCAGCTGTTCGTACTGAGGAGATTCGACTTCGTGGAGCGTGTCTGCTATCATCATCATCACTTCCTTCAGTTTTGGTGGCTTCTCCAGCTTCTACACCCGCTGTGCCTTTGGTTACTTCTTCCTCAGTTGTGCCTTCACCAATGACAGCTGCTGTTGGTAAGGGCATTCACTGCACCTATTGCAACAAGGATGGACATGTGGAACAGTTTTGTTACAAGAAGAAGAAGGATCTTCGTCGTGGTGCTCGTCCTTCGAGGGGCATTAGAGGTTCCTCCTCTTAGCAGAGTCTGGTACCTCTGACATTCAGCAGCTTCTCACATTGTTAGGACGCATGGTTGCTTTCGCATCGTGCTGTTCTCTTCGCTCGATCTTCGGTGAGAGACCACCTTCTACTTCTCCTTCCCCAGGTACATCACCTTGGATTCTTGATTCTGGTGCTTCTTTTCATATGACATCTGATTCCACCTGTCTTACTTCCATTAGTTCTTTAACTGTTCCTATCACTGTCCACACAGCAGATGGTACCTCTCTTTCTGTCACAGGACGAGACACTCTTTCAAATTGCTCTTTTCATGTTCCTGCTGTTTCTCATGTTCCAAAACTAACCATGCAGCTCATATCTGCTGGCCGGCTCACTGATCATGGTTGTCTGTTATTTTCGATTCTGATTCTTGTTGTGTTCAGGATCGTCGCACGGTGACTCTGGTTGGTACTGGCCCTCGCCGCTGTGACTCACAACGGCTCTGAGAGCTTGACTGGCTTCACCTTCCTTCCGTTGCCCCAGTCAGTCTTCTCGCCTCCACCACTGCCTCTGCGGCTGCTGCAGCCTCCACCGCATCGTTTACTTAGTGGCATCATCGTTTAGGACATCTTTGTGATTCTCGTATGTCTTTCTTACTTCGTTGAGGTATTTTAAGGTTTATGTCTAGTGATGTTTCTCTAAATTGTCAGGGTTGTAAGCTTGGCAAACAGCTTCAACCTCCTTATCTTTCTAGTGAGTCAGTGTCTCAGCGTCCTTTTTGATCTTGTTCATTCTTATGTATGGAGACCAGCTCTTTTTGTTTCGAAAGGAGGTCATCGATATTATATCATTTTTATTGATGATTTTCTCGACATACATAGATATACTTTATGTCATCTCGTAGTGAGGTTTTATCTATTTACAACACTCATCGCTCATTTCATATTGTTGAGGCTCCAAAACCCTGTGAATGAATTACACCAAATTAAAATGTCGGATGCAATGCAAGCACCTCCCAGACATTACATCCTCATTGTTTTCGTTGTTAAGACATTTTTCCAGATGAATGAATAAGCACGACATACAAAATTGGCTCCAACTTGAGCTCAAAAAATATGACAAACTGCACACTCTTACTCAACTCGAGAGCAAAACGGCGACGGCAGCTAAAACCCTGGTAAAACCGACAGATCAGCTATTCCCTTGGGCAAACTTGCAATCTTTCTTAGCAGCGCGAGCCGATTGTTGCGAATTTTCTCATCTTCCTGTCCATGGGCCATCACCAGATACAAGATTAGCAAGAAAGGGTAAATGTGAGAAGGAATCGCAAGGTCCAAATGCATCGCAAAATGGACCAAACAGCAATTAGGCTCACCGCCATGACGAAAACTTTGTTGAAGAAATCTTCTAGGGGTTGTAGCAAAACCAGAGAAGCCTCGGCAAATGTTTTAATATCAACGCCTACAGTGTGGACAGAGGTAAACAGAACACACAGAAAAAACCCGAAAGATGAAAGTACAAACACCTCACAGCACAGGAGTCCAGAGGGGAAAAAACAAATCACCACCATGAACTGCAGAACTGAAACTTTTCATTTCGAAAAAAGATTTGTGTACCAGGATGGATCTTATCAGTGACCTCCAAGTAGGCACTCCACAAAGCTTTTTCTTCATCTTTCTTGAATACAATTGGATCAACCTGCTCAAATATTCAGTGAGGAAAGAAATAGCGCAGCAATGGCCGATCCTACAAGTACTCCACTGATGGGCTGGTCATACGTACTACATTGACAAGCTTAGTTCACAGTTCAAGCTGTAATAAGAGTTTCTTGCTTTTTTTTAGGGAAACAGTAGGGGAGGACCCTACTGTAAATAAATTTATTAAAAATTTACAAAGCACAAAAAAAGAAGAAGAAAAACAACTGAACTCCTTAAAGAGGAAACTAAGTGCTATTCAACCAGATTTGCAAAGCTTCCACACTAGTTGAAGATAATCTGACTTCCAACCAACTCAGCTCTAAGATTAAATCTCTCTTCCATATATGTCTATTAGGAGGAATGCTTTCAAATATGCACTTGTTTCTTACTGAAATATGACAGTACATGTTTATGCAAAACAGCAATTACCTCCAAAGTAGACCCAACTTCTTTTCCACGTATAATTCTTGTGGGCCTTGAATACACTTCAACAATTTTTGGAAAATTTTCAGTTCTTGAAAATGCTTCCATCTGCAAGGTCCACATAGCAAGACCATAAACACAAACCCAAAGTACTTTCATACATTTCAGCAAGGAGCTAAGTGTTAAGACTAATACATATCTAAGACTAAGCACATAAACACTATGATTTTACAACTGTAAAGCAGCATTCCAAATTATAAGTATGACATATTTGAAAACCACATCCAGTTTCTAACCCACAGAGTATTCAGAAGAATTGAAGAATCTTAAGGGGGGAGATATTACAATTATGTAGCACCATATGGTATCTTACTTCGGTTGCTGTTTGTGATGCTAGATAAGGGCAGTTTGCACGCTCCATAAGCACTGAACGGACTATCTCACAATTAATTCCCTCATCCACCTGACAAAAATGAAGAAAACATGTCACTTTGAAAAAAGTAAATGGATTTCACTGTATTACAGGTTTTTTTTTAGCAATAAAAAAAATTTGTTATCATCGGTATTACTGCTGTTCTCATCCTGTATTACAGGTTTCATTGACCAAGGTTTTGATGAAAATGAAACACTATGAATTTTACATGAGATGCAGCTATAACCAGTTATATATTAACACTAAATCAAATATAGGATGAGAACAGCAGTATAAGAGGCAACATTAATATCATCATCGGTGCTATTCTGAATAAGCAAAATGGATAAACATGAAACAGTGATGATATGCATATTTTTCTTCCAAATTTGTTATCTATGAAAAGAAAAACATCCTTTGATGAAATCAATCTGTATGGGGGAAAACAATTGTCTTTCCACAGTCTATGTAACCTCTACCTCTATCCTTAGTAGATCCCAAAAGGATGGAATCGTGGAGAACAGCCATATGTGTAACTCTATTATTATTACAGGTCAAGGAGATACATACCAAAAGTTGTTCCAATCTTCGCGTGACAAATTGCACTACCTAAGAATTTGACCAGAGTTGTCACAAACCACATATTCAATGAACATTCTACCAAGTGATGATCGTGAGCTCTGAAATATATACACACCTCATTTATAACATCATTGTCTATTCTTATAGGTTGCACCTCTGCCACTATGGTCAAGGCTTTCGTGAGGTCAAAGTTCTTCTTATTCTCAACCAATATTTGGACCTAGATAAAATATTATGAGAATATTTTATATGTAATGATATTTGCAGTTTCTCAACTTCCCTTACCAGTCCATAGGAAACCCTTCTCAGTCCAAATGGATCATTCGTTGAACTTGGATGACATCCAGCTCCAAACAGACCCACGAGGCTATCCAATCTGTGACACAAATAAGAAAAAGATTGCAGCTTCTCTGATTTGTATCAACTCACTTGCACAAATGAAATACAGTCTTAAATCTAGGAAGTTCATGCAAGGTATCTGCATGCCAATAATATCAAATTGTTTTATCCTGCAGTACTGGAACATGTAGCTGGTCCAAAGCTGTACTGTGTAAAATACATAATAGCGGCACAGTAATACCGTTGTGCCCAGCTGGCCAGTCCAAAGTGGTTGGAGCAGCTCTCTTTTTTTTAAGTAATTGTATAGAAAGGATACATTGGCACAGCATCCTAAAAAGGAATGCACTGCGATGATGAACCATATATACCAACAGACATCATTAGTAAAATCAAGGTTCCTCGAATTTACAAACATGGAATGTTTTCAATTTAGTATCCAATTAACAACGGCACTATGCAAGTAATTTTTGCAAGGTTGAGAATACTATAAACATTGAACGGGCAAGTCATGTGTGAAGGAAGTACCTATCAGCGACGGCAAGGACTATGCCAGCATCTGTTTTTGGAAACACATCACCGGAAAACCTTGGAAGTGTTATCTCAAAAAGTGCTTCTGCAATCTTTCACATGAAAATTACTCAGCCAAAAGTGGATGAACTGCTAAAACTTTCACCACTGAAGAGTTGAAAACAAATTCACCATGTTAAAAAAGAGTCAGAAACCTGTTCTGGAAGGCCATCTCTCAAAGCATAATGGCGTGCCATAATTCCAGCGAGTGAAGTAAATTCTGTAACAATGGAAGTCGCAAGATCTGACATAGCCAATGCAGCTGCATCTTTGATAACTGGGATCATTCTCTCATTTATTCCAAGAACAAGGGTTAATTCCGCAACAGTATTTTCAACACGTGTCATTTTGTCGAGCATTGTACCAAGTTTTTCCTATTCAATGTGATGTAAATATCACAAACAAATGATAGACAAGAATCTAAGAGAAATAAGTACACCATACTTACATGAAAGAGAATACTGCTGAGCTGGCCTCGAAATTCAGGGAATTTCTTTTGTGTATCCATCTTATAAAAGAATTTGGCGTCCTCATACCTTGCCCTGTATTTATATGCCAATTCAGAATCTACAGTTGACTAAAATTCTTTCGCCGAACAAAAAAAAACAAATGGCAAGAAAAGAACAATTCAAACGTAATGCTGATAGCTTGACTATAGCTACTTCTTGTTCACCTCAGAACTTATGTTCTAAAATTTACACTTTAAAATTGCTAAAATGTTCATAAATCATAACATCTTCATTGGGGCCTTTGCATAACCTGAGTACAGCTTCATTCCCTTTGCGGACCACTTCTTCCCTAATGGTGCCATTGGCAACCTAAGAGCAAACACTAAATTAAAACAAAGACAAAAAACATTACCAAATTGTCAGGTATATAAGTGGCAGAAATTATCTCACAGTAATAAAATATGGTAGCAGATTGTCTGTAGACTTGGAGGTTACAGGAAAGTACTTCTGGTGTTTCTGCATAACCTGCAATTGCGGTTCTGATAAGAAAACATGCACATTACAAGAGATTTCCACTCAAGGAAATTAATTTTTCCAAACAGCAAAACATGTTAGTGGACTTATCATTTTTGGTAATTCAATCATCAGAACCGAAATAATTTAATGTGGCTTCTAATCTAGGCATCCGTAATCACAAGCTGAGCATACCGTTATTAATACATCTTTTGGAAGTTCTAAGAAGGAATCATCGTATCGACCAATGATTGGCACAGGCACCTCCACAAGATTGATAACCTGCATCGTGTGGTTTGAAATATTTCGGGGTAAGTAGCAATTTCAGCCAAGAAACTTATAATTATAAACATGGAGGAAAGAGCATTTACCTCCTGCAGCAAGCTATCAGGTGCAATGAAATCACCACCAACACCTTTAGCCAACATACTAGAGTCATGCAAAATTCTAGCCTTGCGCTCCTGCAGTGGAGTATTGTATAAATCTTAAGGTACAGTGAGACCTGTAATGCTGAGTAATTAAAAATCATTAATGTGTCCAATTCGTATTTGCCCCTGTTTCGTGTAGGCTACAAATGTTGAACCCAAGACACCAACATTCTCAAGTGAAACATATGCATTAGATTGCAACTTGCTGCTACGAAACCTCTGAAGAAAACTTCCAATAAAAGAACTCTGAAGAAAACATGAGTTCATGGATTGCATATGAACAGCTTATGTTTGCTCATCTCACCTTCATATCAATCAAGATCCCAGCTTTCTCCACAGTGTGTAAATATGATTCTGCAGTTTCCACCTGAGCATTGGAGAAAAATTTAGATTGCTTCCTTAATAGCTATGAACAGCTGGATCGACGGAAACAAATACTTCGTAGAATCTCTCTACTGGATGAATACAATTCAAAAGGTAAGGATTATTCAACCACAAATTTGGCCATAATCTTCAAGCAGACAATATTAGGTCATATTTCTCTGGGTCACAACTCACAACCTTCTCACACATCCAAAAATAACTTAATGCAAGTATGATATGCCAACCTAATGTGACATGAATTGGATGCAGCTTTCATATCATGCAGGATCCTATGAGACGTACGTCAGGTGTTGTCAGGTCAGCTGTATCTTTTTTTGAAAGAAAGCCAGGTCAGCTGTATCACTGCTTTTAAAATGGAAAGAAATCAACTATATAAGCATGAGCCAGAAATTGATTGGCTATTCTCCAGGCAAAGGTGCATGCACAGCTTTCACACGTCAGGCCATTCTCCAGGCAAATGTGCATGCACAGTTTTCACATGTCAGAGAGTGAAATTCCCCTACAGAAATAATACAACGTGGCTCTGGACCTATCGAATCATTATGCAAGAAAAGTTTGTGTGTAACTGTATTCCACTGAGTTCAGGGCTACGCAAATTCTATCAAAAGCATTAACAGATAATATGTTGCTCTAATTGTTATAATATCTGTCCACTACAAAATCCAGGACAGATATTATACCCGAAAAAGGGAAACGGGACAAAAGCCTTTCCACATTGCTCTATGTACACTGTGGAATATTGTACTTCTCAATTTATGCAACAACATTCTTATCTCAAAACAAGCATCAGAACAGAAGAAAATGAAAGAAAACAAGATAGCCAAAATACAAAAGAAAGTCCATTTGGTACCTTAAAATTAGCCAAAGAGGAGTTACGGAGGCCACATGACTGGTTCCCACTGTGCCATCGCAAATCATGTTATAACTGCTAGAACTTAGGAACAATAATGCTCAAGGAATTGGTTGCAAAAAAATGGATATTTTAAGTTATGAATACTTTAACTATAGCAACTGTTCTTGCACAATGTTATGAATATCATGGACTATGGATATTGCAAAAGAAGTGAAGTGTAACAAAATTTCTGGTGCCTTCAGAAAAGAAAAGAAAAGAAAGTATTTCGCTTCCTAAAACACCCCCACAAATAGAGCTGGCAGAACCCCTGGCTGGTTCCGAATCAAATGAAATATTAAAAAAAAAATATACTATGTTCCCAAAGATTCTCAAAGACAAGCCCAGAAACTGTTGTATGTGCCAAGGGCAAAATGGTAATTTCCCATTTGATAAAAGGAAAAAAAAAGAGAAAAGAGAGGGGCCCACCTGTCGGTGGGCCAGATGAGAAACAAAAGGGGGAGCTTTGCTCCTCCCTTTACCAGAGAGGCGAGCGGGCGCCTGGAGGGCGATGGCGGCGGCGATCAAAGGCTGCTGGCGAGGCGAGCGAGCTCGGCGGGCTGGCGGGTCGGCTTGATGGCGGCCCGTTCTCCGCGCGTCTCCTCCTCCTCCCGTGTGGTTCGCGTCTCCCTCTCCTGTCGATTGCGCGCTCCCTCTTCTCGTGAGACTCGTTCTCGATCCGGCATTTGAGGTGAGAATGGGTCGTGGTGGCGGCGCGTGAGACTCGGTCCACGGCCGTTGGCGGCGCCGCCAGTACTTGACCCTCCTCTCTTGGCTATAAATGGCGGCCGGCCTCTCTTGGTTGGTGACCGAAGGAAAGTGATCTCTCTCTTTGATTTTTGCACGTGGTGTGTGGCAACCGGTTCTCTGGTGCTCTCCGGTGAGGTGCTTGGCGGCTCCTCCCTGCGCTTGTGCGGCATACCCGACCTCGACTCATTGGCGTGATCTTCATTTCGCGAGAGGGCTTTGTATCTCCGTGCCTCTCGCTCTTCACGGTGGTGTAAGGGCAATAGGTTTTTCAGGGACAGCGCCATAGCGTGCCTAGCCCTTGATCTTCTCGGCGATTTCGAGTATCGCGGTCTTGTGAGTATATCGGTCACTTGTATTAGCAATCTTTGTGTCTTGTGCTAGATTCATAATCTCTATTTGATATCTAGTCTTTGGGAGACTAAGATTGCGATGGGATTGGATTGTTGCTCGATGATAAAAGAAATCATATATTGAGATTGGTAGATTTAATCTTTGAGCTCTAATTCATCATCCGGTTCCTGCTCATGCTCTGTGGTTGCTATCTATTGTGAACTTAGGTTGTTGTCACTGTTGTCTTTAGTGTGCAGAAATTCCACATACTTGTTGCAGATCTGGTAGAAATCATACTTGATTAATTAAGTCTGATTTGATTATTGCAAAAGGTCATCTTGTATGTGGTTGGACTTGCTCTAGCTAATTCTTGGGTGCTAGCCGAATGCACACATGTGTTAAATATAACCTTAATCTTGAGAGTGTACAGTTTAAGAGCTCAAGGATTGAATTCTATTTTGATATAACCAATCGATGAAAAGTTTATGATTTAGTAGCGGACGGCCGAGATTAGTCTTGTGCAACCCTACATTTGAGAGCACAAATAATCAATTAAACTTGAGCTTATTGCTAGTCTTAATTGATACATGCTTTATTCTTTGACATACATATTCATGTCTAGAATGTTATCATTCCCATTATTGAATATGTGGTATACCATGGATGATATGCTCAATTCATATAGATTCATATATGCTATGTCATTTATATATGAATTGATGTCTTTGATGTGCTTATATGATTATATTGGAATTATATTTATATCGTTGCTTATACCGCAAATATTACAACAGAAACCACACTAAAATATTACCTTGAGATGCCAGCGAAAGAAAATGGCACAATGAAATCTCCATGAAGTGCCAAGATCCAGCGTATTGGCCGACTAAAAACAATCTGCAAGTGAAATAACCCCAAGATGGTACAAAACAGAAAATTAGATAGCATGCAAATATCAGCTAAACCTGTGATCGTGATATGAATCATATGATCTATACAGCATTACAGCACATTACTCAAACAAACGCAGTAACTATTATTGAGAAGTCATTACTCAAACAAACGCAGTAACTATTATTGAGAAGTAAAAACTAGCCATTTTTGCAAATCTCCAGTGATAAAAAGAAATAGCTACAGCTTAGTTCTACAGCAAACTATACTCGTATTAGAATTTTGAAACATCAGAGCGATTCTATTTTTCATAGGGCTTTTACCAATTGCGCATGTTAGCAATTGTAAAAATGTTTTTATCTCCAGGGGGGGAAACAGCTCTACCACATAGTTAACCAGTTTAATTTGGAATCTACTATGGCATTAGAGCATCTAACAGATGACCGGGATTCCTCGAACACAAGAATAACATTGTTATGAATATTGTGTGTGTGTTTAAGAGGCCCAATGGGTAATATTTATAGGGTACAAAGGAGACACAAGACTAAACCCTAGTACAATACCTTTAACAAACATTAGCAATGTCAATGGCATTCAAGCAGTTGTAAAGGAAATGTTTTAACTAGAGTCTGAAAAGAAGAAAATCTGAAGTTTCATACATTGGAATTCCAGCGCATAGACTTGGGAAATGAAATACCAGATATAATAGTAGGTAGATCTTCAGCTAGGACCTGCAATTCACAAGCTACAATTAATGAACATGTCTGCAGAATATGTAAGTACTGCCAAAAACCTCAAGATCCACGCACATTGAGCTATCAATAAATTTTAATTATATAAGTATGCAATATATGCGTTCTACTTTGCTAGGTACTGGATGCTGAGCACTCAGCACAGTACCAATCTAGATTATTGCTAATCATCAATAGCTAATTAGAAGTGCTCATCCTAGTATTAACCCAGCAGCACAAGAAGACATAGCAATATAGCATCAAGTTTATTATGAGTTATGGAGCTTGACTTATGGTAAACAGTGCACGATGATGGAGTGCCAAATCTTCTTAAACTTGAGGATTTGCCATCTGGCACAAAGAGTCACCAAACATACTCTGACTGGATTGATTTCTTGACCAGAAACACAAGCAAGGTATCACAAAACAGCCTAGATGATTCCGCAAATGCTTATCATTCTCATTCCCATCACTCAAAAGCTCATCCCTTAAACCCCAAGAATATACAAGGAACACCTTTTACTCTGTTGCAAATGCTGTTGGCGAAGTAGGCATCAAAGAATCATCTGCCTTTATCAACAGCCAAAGGCCCTACTTACTGCAATTGCCAGACACAATCATCTGTCAAGAATACATAAAGGATAAGAAAGAACCTCATAAGCAAAACGTGCAGATTCTTTGACCCGAGCATAGATATATTCTGTTTTACCTGAAAATATGCATGCTCAAGAAATTTTAGACTTCTTTAAGGAACAATAAGATCACATATTTTAAGCGAAAAAGAAGGGGGTTGGGGGCCTTGGGGCGCTGGGCAACAATTCATATTTTACACATGTTCCAGCAGCTATGAACTGTTGTACATTAACTCCTCATATTTAAGGCCTCAACATAGCCATCTAGTAAATCATAGGTAACAGGCAAACAACTAATATGCATATGATTTTATAAGGCTTTGTATTGGTGATTTGGATTAACCTAAACAAATCAGTACCACAGATTTTAGCAATGAATTAGTTTCTACAGAATAAGCAACTGAGAATTGAACCTAAGGTCATCTGTGTACTACCTAAATATGAGAACAATTAGGGAACTTCAAATCATCAATTCTAAGGTAGATTCTTGCCACATGTGATTCCACTTGGGTGATTTGAACAGCAAGCAGAAGTGGACAAATGCTATAGCAATGAAGATGGGGGAAAAGCACAGAGATAGAAGTGGACAACTCAACATGTTGAAGGGAAAAACTTGTGTTGCATACCATCAGTTTTTCTATATAGACACTCTATGGGGACATTATTCTTTCGACAAAATCCTTCAGCAGCCTGAATAAGAGCAGAGAAAATTATTCTGTAAAAATCTGCCTGAATGAGGATAAAGAAAATTTTCACAAAAAACATAAAAAGGTCCTTTATCAGCCAGAATAAGAATAGAGTGTTATTCCAAAAAGCATAAACAAGATGCAGCTTTTGTAGACAATGTAATGAATGTTGCTGCCGGCGCTTCTTTCTACTTCAGTAAAGTACCAAAAAAATTCTTTTCTGCATACACACACTCGTGCATGCATGCAACACAAGTACAGAGAGATACAAAAATAAACATTATCAGAATAGCAGAGGAAAGTCAAGTTTCTTGTTGGATAGAGAACCTTAGTGGGTTTTCCTTCTTGGTCAAATGCCTTCGCAACTGGTGGACCACGTAGTTCAACCTCTTCCTCCATTTGCTGCATACTAAGGTTTTCAACAACAATCTGCAAATCAAAGATGGCCTTCTTATAGCTTCAGACTGGACTAGAGCATGTCAAAAAATTGATGATTTAACACAGGGGCGGCGCCACACCCCAGGCAGGGTAGGCTTCAGCCCAAGGTGTAGAAAAAAATCTAGTGTACAGCCCAGATAAATTCAGTCCAGCCTAGGTAACATTTTCTTGGTCCAGTCCAGATAGTCTAAATCATTCCACCACTGAGCCCAAGGCGTAACCAAATCCTGGCTCCGCCACTGATTTAACATGTAAAAGGAAGCATAGAATAAGCATAACTAAAAGATGCCTACCAAGATATTTCTTCTTTCAAAGAAGTTCTCTTGTAAATGCATATCAATTTTTTATGTATTGCCATATAAGCAAAAATACAAAACATCCCTAATTCTGTCAACTGTTCCTACTTCCTATTAAAAAAAGACAGAACCCTGCTGATTGATCTAAAAAGTTCTCCATCATGCACTTCACTAGATATCAGATTATCACAGCTTATTTCTGTCTCAAAGCATCAAAGATGTGCTCATGGGTCTTTACTCACAAAGAGAAGACAACCTTTGCACAAAGATCATTGACAATTAACTGGAAATAATTTTTTAGAAAGCTTGACAAACATGATATAGAAACAATCCAATGAGAAAGCTGGTCGGAATATTAAATGTAAAATAAGAAAGGCCAAGATGATACCACTAATCTCCGTGGTGTCCCATAAGAGCACACTTTCCCATGGCTCAGTCTATGTTTCTCCAATATTTGAACTAGAGATTTCTCAAGCTGGAGAAAATCAAAGGGAAACAAAGGTAAAGTCATTCCACATTGAAATAATCAATATATTCTATAAAACTTAAGTTTGTTCAGCAAGTGTCATCATGTTGTTTTTGTGAGAATGGAAGGCCATGTTGAACCAATGGTAGGCTTGAATTTTCCTTTAATGAACACATAAGGAGAGAACTTGGCCTCATAGTGCATAAGGATCTATAGTTTTACTTGTTCGGTTGCTTCTACCACATCATGGGGTGGCAACTCTTCTGTTCCTATTTCAAAAACAAACGCCTGTGGCTGCCCCAGCACTTCCTAAACGACAGGAAACAAAGGCCCAAGTTAAATAGTGTGATTTTGTAGATGTTGCAACATAATATATGCACAACATAATGTATTTTAAAAAAATAACACACTTGATAATACATAGTCATGTAAATGAAATACCTTTCTACTAGGATTTTCAGAGACGCGTGGATAGATAAGATTAACCTCTTGATAAGTGCCCAATGGATGACCAAGGTCCTCTCGTGTTTTCACCCAAAGCTGAGCACATTGACGAGCAAGACTGCTCAAAACAGTCAGCAGGATTAGAATTCCATTTTGACTTCAACAAAGAAGCTAGAAGAAAGAACAATACTGTATAAACATCAAATGAAAATGACAAACGGTAACACTAAATCAACTCAATAGAACCAGAGTACCAGACAGTGTAACATGGAAGAAACAAACTCAAGAATTCAAAAGCCCACAGCAATGAGGTTGGATAAACAATTAAAAGTTTATGCAGCGAGAAAAACTCAATAGAACTTAAAATAAAACGTGGAATGCTAAACCTCCTCCAAGGAAAAAGAGAGAGAGAAATACAATGCTCTTGAGAAGCATTTGTTACTAGAGTAGGGTTAAATGATTGAATAAAGTCAACACGATTACATGAATATCTCCTAATTATCAATAAATGATATGAGGAAAAGAAATGTATTCTGAAACATGCAAATTTATCTCGACGAACAACAAGCAGAACAAGCACACAAGTGCTGGTACACACTTGTGACCAAAGAGGTGAAATCAAAAATTTCCAGGATTCCATGATGAGAAAAGGAATAGAAAGGAGACAAGGGAAATAGTTCCACACCTCCGCATGCGACCAAAATATCTTGCACGCTCAGTTACACCAACAAAGCCTCTAGAATCTAAAATATTAAAAGCATGAGACGCCTTCAGAACTTGATCATACCTAATCCATTGCAAATCAAAGGCCACCTTATCAATTCTTAACACTTCACAGCAAGTAATCCCAAAAAAAAGAAAGAATATACATCAGTCAAGCATACGCAGGGATTGGCAGCCCAAGTGATACTAAAGAGCGAGCCTCTCCTTCAAAATCATCAAAGTGCTTTTGAATGTGGTCAACATTCGCGTGCTCCAAATAATACGCACTCATCTCCTTCCTGCATCAAGAAACCAGAAATGAGGTCCAGATCTCTAAGCACAGGTCTTGATAGACTGAAGCAATGACACTTTCCAATCCATTTTGTTATACATGTATAGGCTGCGTAGGATTATTACTTTGTATAGGGTACTACTTGCTTATTTTCCCTCACTTGTACCTTGTATATTTGGCCTTTGGCCCATTGGAAATAGACAAGAAGTCATTCCTCAAGTATCACATTCCCTTGGATTCTGATACTTCGTTTCAAATGACACTAGATTCTACTCACCTCACCTCTGTGAGTCCTCCTGTTCTTCCTCACATAGTTACGACTTACGACTGCAGATGGTACCTCCCTTCCTGTTGCAGGACGAGACACTCTCTCTACTTCCTTTCTTTTTCCTGCAGTCTCTCATGTTCCCAAACTAGCTATGCAACTTATGTCAGCTGGTTAGATCACTGACCATAGTTGCGTATCATTCTTAAGTCTAACTCGTGTTGTGTTAATGATCATCACACCGAGACTCTGGTTGAGACTGACCCTAGGCGTTGTGATTCACAGTGTCTATAGGAGCTCGACTGGCTGCACCTTCTTCCTCTACCTCCACCAGCCAATCGATCCTTTCTACCACCGCTACTTCAGTCGTTTCTTCCACTGCCACCGTCGTCCAGTGGCATTACCGTTTGGGTCACATTGGAGTTTCATGTCTGTCTTTGCTAGTTTGGAGCGGTGTTCTTGGGTTTGTTTCTGGTGACACTTTCTTACACCGTAGGGGTTGCAAGCTTAGCAAGCAGCTGCAACTCCTACATCCCTATAGTGATTATGTGTCTTACCGTTCTTTTGATCTCATCCATCTTGATGTTTAGGGTCCAGCCCCCTTCGTTTCAAAAGTGGTCATCACTACTATATAATTTTCATTGATGATTATTCTCGATAGGAATAAGTCTGTATGACACCCTGAACTTTGTTTGAAAGTCCGTCTAGCATCCCGAACTATGAAACCAGACATTTGACCCTCAAACTTTGCAATCCGGTTCAAATAACACCCCGAACCGGTTTCGTGTGGTGGTATTACCCGCGTAGTGCGATGAGTGGGTGGTTTTACCACATAGGATGACACGCTGGCCAAATTAGGTCAGTGACATGTGGGGCCCACAAGCGCTTCTCCCCAACCGAGCTCCCAGCTGTGCTTCCAATGGCCACCGCCCCCTGCAGTTCCCTCTGTTTCAATTAGGGATAGAAGGCCCTATGGACCCTATCTATCATTCACCTAAACTTGATCAATGTGCCATCTTACGTGTTAAAACTGCCAACTCATCGTGCCACACGGATAATATCACCATCCGAAACTGGGTCAGGGTGTTATTTAAACTGGATTGCAAAGTTTAGGGGGTCAAATGTCCAGTTTTATAGTTCGGGGTGCTGGACGAACTTTCGAGCAAAGTTCAAGGTGTTATATGGACTTTCTCCTTCTTGATATATTTGGATCTCTCTTATATCTTCTCGTAGTCAGGTTCTTTCTATTTATCAATCGTTTGCAACTATGGTTCACATTTAAATGTAACGGGGACAACAAAAGCATCTCATAAAGTTGCTATACACAATATATGAGCAAAAAGGTGGAGAAGATGGATGAAGCATTGCAAGAAAAATGCTAAAGAAAAAGAAAGCGTACACGTAGCTTCCAAAACTATCAAGTAGAAACATACTCATTCTCAAGGAATAGTTCTCCATATGTAATTCCTTCGGTGTATTGTATATTCTTGAAATGTTCTACTCCCTGTCAAAACATCTAAATCAAAGTAAGGTCAGCTCTTTCAAAGGGCATATGACCCAGCAAAGTATTGTGGAAACGATCTTAAAAGAGAAGTTATTATTAGATTTGTTATGCACATAAAGGAGGAAAGATCCCATAATCAACAAAATCAAAAGGATGTATGTTAATCCTTTCGTTTATCTTCTCCATAAAAATGGAATGGTACTAAACATGGTACATGTATGACCTCATACAAAGAGAAGTATACAATCATTACTGAGCTTACCTGAAGTAACATGAGGATGCGTTCAAGCCCATATGTAATCTCAATAGAAACAGGCAGCAATGGAAGGCTTCCTGACTACAGTGATTAAGATCCACAATAAGCTTTTGTCTAAAAATAGTCCCAGGATTAGAAGGGAATAGTACAGGCCAAAAGTTTCAGAAAAACAAAGTGATGCCAAAGTAGTCAGCAACTCAGCATGAGCCAGCTAAGAAGCTAATGCAGATAGTCGTCGGTGGAATGACGAAATGCGGCACTCTAATATGAAATCTGCAGAAAGTTGATAAAATTCAAAACGGACAGGAAAAAATAGCTTATGAGCAGATTTGGCTTTGTTTCAATAGTTCAAACAGGAACATGGCTCCTTCAGCAAGTTCTTCCTAGCTAAAGAGCTTGGTAGGGGAGGAACATCAGCCTTGATTTGGGCAACTTTTGCATGGTAAAAAGAGCCAATTTGATTACACGTAGGAATTGGTTTGGTTCATGGTTGTCACGGCGACGCCAAGTCGTCCTGGCGGTCAGAGGGGAACGCCGAGGCTGGTCGCCCAGCCTGTTCCCGCCGTTGATGCCGATCTTTGACCTGCTCCCGCCGTCGGCGTCGATCTCCAGCGGCACGGGGAGGGGAGACGGCGAGGAGAGATCGGGCGCGGGGAGGGGAGGCGGCGGGGAGAGAGAGATGGGGGGAGAGCGGAGCCAAGCGATCAGGCGGGTGGGGGCGGCGGCTAGGGTTAGGAGATCGGGCAAGAGGAGCTGGAAGCGGTGGGGGGAGGAGGCGAGGGGAAAATGCGCCGGGGAGAAGATGCGGCGGACGGGGGAGGAGGCGGCGGGGAGAGAAGGCGGCATGGGAGAGATGGGAGAAAGAGGAGGTCGGGAGAGATGGGAGACATGGGGGGAGAGAGGAGTATGAGGGGAGGGGACCACGTTGGCTTTTAGACAGGATAGAGGGAGAGATGTGAGTATGTGACCATATGCATGTAGCCATGTACACTACAGGTTATGGCGCTCGCCATGGCGTCGCCGTGGTGTCCAGGCGCCCCTCACTCGCCGTGCTCACCGACTCCGCCGTGACAACCATGGTTTGGTTAGTCAAGAGTGAAGGATTTAAATCTTTTTCTCTCTCTTCTTCACTGTGTTCTTTTGTCTTTCTCTTCCTTTTTTGTTTGGATTGCATGTGACTAGTTTGACCTTGCTCTTTAAGTTTTAATTGTGTTAGATCTTGCCATCAAAACCTAGTATTGCTTGACAAGAATTCAAACACCTTGCTGAGAGTTGCCTACTAAAGCAAGAAAACCAAATGAGCAGCCTAACCAAAAATCTTGCACTCAAAAGCTAGAAAATATAAGTCAACTTTAGCTTGGCCTAGTTTGCCTTTCTTGGCTACAGCCAACATATGCTGACCACAAAACAGCCCCCCAGTCCCAGTGAGATTTGTGCAATAGCCTTGAAGAAATACATATGATTAGTACAGATTTGTTTAGTTTTACCTGCTGAAAATATGTGAATTGTGTGATTTCCATGCCATCCATCCAAACCTCCCAGCCCAATCCCCAAGCACCAAGAACCTGTCATAAATGAGAAGAAATATCAACAAGATAATACATTGAAGACTATACGATTGTAACGACAATCAATATGACTAAGCAGATATGCTGTAATATTTTTCATCACAATTAAATTTAATTAGGGCATGAGTTGACATAAAAGAAAGAACAGAATGGCAAAAGGAGGAAGAACATCACTGGACTCTCCCAGTTGTCTTCGACAAAACGGATGTCATGTTCACGGACATTGATACCTGAGACACAAACAATTAGAGCCAATCACTGGCTTAAATTATATTCACAAAAAAAAGTATTAGAGAAGAAATGAAAGAAATATATAGATAGAAATATAAGAACATCAATGTGCAAGTATTGGGCCTTTTATTAAAAAAAAAAGACAGAAAGCATTATCCGATAACTCTTTCTTGGATTGATATGCTGTATTAGAGCTAAAGCTATACAAGATTTAGTAATACCTAATGCTGAAAGGCTGTGCAGAAAGAGATCCTGTGAATTTCCTGGATCAGGCTTCAAAATTACCTATTGGACAGGCATTATTGGAAAAAAAAAAGGCAAAAGTAACAATCAGTAATGGTCTGACCAAGCAAATAAAAGAAGCTGAAAAGAAAAAACAAATAGGATGGAATATTTGGAAGCTGATTCAACCTGAAACTGAGTATGGCGCTGAAGCCTGTTAGGATTGTCACCATAGCGACTATCATCTGGCCTTATACTTGGCTCCACGTAACTTGAAGAGAATGTCAACGATCAGAATTGGAGAATGTGATACAAAAGAAGGAAAATATAAAAGACTAAAGTGGTCTTCATCCGAGTGAGATTATCTCTTCACATGGAGAGTACTATCAAGGTAGCATTAGTGTCATTCATGGGGTAGGAATAAGATGCTTAGATGTGAGTATGTGACGAAATGATAAGCAAATCGTGGCATTTCTCTGTATGTAAGGTGGATGGATGGTGGGTAAGGAGATGTGGAATTACGCACGCGACGTTCCATGGCTCAGGACCTAAAACCCGTAGGAATGTGAGAGGATTCATTGTCCCTGCTCCAACCTGAAATTTGAAAGTTACAATTAGTACAGGATGGTTCGTCAAGTAAAGCTCAGTGTGAACGAGAAGGAAGAAGGACACACCTCAGTGTTGCTACACTGCATGACGGCGCATCCGACGGAGGCCCAGAACTCCTGTATGTATGTTGTACAAGGAGGGAGAGAGAGAGAGAGAGAGAGAGAGAGAGAGAGAGAGAGAGAGAGAGAGAGAGAGAGAGAGAGAGAGAGAGTAAGTAGGCCAAGAAGTGCGGCGGCAGCATATGGACGAGCGGTGGGTGGCCGAACCTGGAGGCGCTGGATGGCCTGCTGGAAGGTGAGGGCGTAGGAGGAGGAGGAGGAGGAGGAGGAGGAGGAGGAGGAGGAGGAGGAGGAGGGTGTCGAGGGCCCCTTGGCGGAGGGAGCGGCGTCGCCATGTGGGGCCGCAGCAGACACTAGGAGCCGGCCGTGGCGTGGGCGGAAGAGCCGGGTGGGGGTTGGCAGCGGAGGAGAGCAAAGGGCGGTGGGGATGACTACAAGGGAAGCGGCGGCCGGGGAGAGGAGGGGAGCCATGCCCGCCCGTGCGTTGAGGACGAGGACGCGATAAGGCAGGCGGCGGGCGGGGCGGATGACGATAGCGGGAATTAGCAGTGCAGTGCAGGTGTCCTCACCAGACGGCACTGCGGATGGGATAGGATAGGATAGGATGATTTAAGAGCTGTATGGATATTATGGTATATGTTTTTGTTTGATTAGTATGATAAGAGCGAACGAGATAAATTAATTTTGTGTTGGGTTAGGTAAACAAAGATGGATGAGATGGGTTAGGGAGCCATGCCCGCCCGTACGTTGTTCCAATTTGGATACTAGTAGTAGTAGTAGTATTGTGATTTTGAGGAGGAGAAGAAGATAAGGCGGGCGGGGCGGGTGACGAGAGCGGGAATGCGCAGTGCAGGTGTCCTCACCAGACAACACTGTGGATGTGATAGGATAGGTTGATTTAAGAGCTGTACGGATAGTATGGTATATGTTTTTGTTTGATTAGTTGGATAAGAGTGAACGGGATGAATTAATTTTGTGTTGGGTTAGGTGGATATCCGTATTTTTATTTGATTGAAAGGATAAGTGTGAATGGGATAAATCAGTTTTGTGATGGGTTTAGGTGAACAAAGATGATGAGATGGGTTAGGGAAAGTGAGCTGCAATTATATTTTTTTAATTACGCTAACCGGGTCTCGAACTCAAGACCTCTTGGTTTTGATACCATATTGAGTTACATACACCAATCAATTCATCCAAAAGCTTAAACTGATGAGGAAATATGGGCAGTTCACTTATATTTCCACACTCCTACTCACAGATCTAAGACGTGGAATATAAGCAGGCTACAATTATTTTTAAATAGTGTCAGTCGGATCTTGAACTGAAGACCTCTTCACTTGAAGAGTATTGTATTCCTCAATCATAGCATAACGCTAATTAAGATCGGCCAAGGTATCCTATTGTGTTTTGGGCACAATGTGGCTTGTAAATTGAGTCGTTGAACTGGAAGACGAAATCTTGACTTTTTTTCGCAATCATAGCATAGCGCTAATTAGGATTGGCCAAGGTATCCTAGTGTGTTTTGGGCACAATGTGTGCTTGTAGATTGAGCCGTTGAACTGGAAGACGAAATCTTGACTTTTTTCGCGCGTAACCATATGATGATCATTGGCTGTCGGTGCAATAGTGACGGCTGTCAGCGGGCGGGAGATGGCGCCAGCTCCGTTGGTGTCAAGCTGAGGCATAGATCCATCAGGGGTAGCAGCATTGGCTAAGTCACTCGCAAACGGCAGATGAGACCGTGGGTGCTGAGAGTAACACACATCCGGAGCTACAGCTGGTCAACCACAACAAGTCTGGGAGGAGTCAGCAAGCTGCCTGCGCGCAACCATGGCCCAGTGTGGCGGAACACGCTGACAGGGACCGGCACCACTAGGATGATTCAGGATTTTGTACGATGAAATAGAATAAGGTGATTTAAGAGTCTGTTTGGTTGAATAGATGGGATTGTACATGTTTTTGTTTGGTTGGTAAGATAAGGGTGTATAGGATGAATTAATTTTGTATTGGGTTGAGTGGACAAAGATAGATGAGATGGGTTAGGGTAACGCTAGGATTACCTTAAATTTTTAGAAAATTTAGGTCTACTTTAGTTAGCAAAGGTAAAACACGTGTAGAATGAACGCCGTTAGTAGTTGGTACACACACAGGCCTCACAATTCATCTCGAGAAAAAGAAGACATGTCGTACATCGAGGGCGAATTGAGCCGACATGTTTTGATTGTTTACTTTTTGTTTACTCGGGCACTACTCACACCAAGGCAGGTGGTTTTATTCGCATCTTAGGGCACTCCTAATGCAGAAACTATGAGATAGTTTCTATACTTGCCAATTAATGTAGACACTACCCATAGAAACTATACTCCCAATGGATAATTTCTACAAATAAAATTTTCATCCAATCATTTATCTTCTCTCTCCTATCATCTACCTATCACAGCTCTTTCTATCTTGGTTCCTGTGTAGACATGGTGTCTATATAAGAAACCATTTCCTTATCTCTCCTCCTTAACTCCAATGACACATCAGCATTTTGCTTACTTGGCACCTTATTTAATGCCATAGAAACCATTCATAATTTCTGCATTGGGAGTGCTCTTAGAGATGAAATTATATGCTTCATCCAACCCACCTGCACGGCCAAGGGTATTGCAGGTGCTGCACAATGCGGAACAATTCCATAATGATCTGACATACTGTTGAAATACTCCATGCCCTTGTCCACCAGTCCAGCATGACTACATGCAGTCAGAAACGTGATATGATTAGGCTTCACATACACATGGAGCTGCTTCCCAAGACTCAACGAGGCCAGATTGCTGTTATTGGATTTTGAGCACAACAAATATTTTCTGATCCTTCAAGTTTTGAGCACAATTGCAACATGTTCACATAAGGGCCTGTTTGGCAGAGCTCCACCACTGAAAAAATGAATCTGAAGCAGCAGATCCACCAAAAACAGCTCCACCGTGAATCTGGGATCCTACCATAGAGCTAGACAAAACTGTTTGGCTTGCACAGACTCGGATCCACTAAACCGAGTTTTGGTGGGAATGGCCTGTTTTGCCCATGGGTTTTGTGGTGGTATGGGATGAGGTGTGTAACCAGTGGCAAAAGGTGGGTAATTACCACCCAACTCCACGAGTAGGTACGAAACAAGGTTTCATGGAGCACCCCTTGAGGTGCTCCATGGATTTCATGAATCTGGAGCTAGATTCAGTATTTTGGTGGATCCAGATTTCGTGGAGCTGGAGCGTTTGGGTAAAAATTCGTGGAGTGGAGCTGTTTTTGGTGGATCTGGAGTTGGTGAAGCTCTGCCAAACAGGCCCTAAATACGCAGAATAGTGAGTAAGATGTATAAACTGCAATTGGTCCTCGATTGATTTTTGTCTCGGTTCTTCCTGAAGAGCTAGTCACTGCAATCTCTGGATTTCTTCCTAAAGTACATCATTACCAAATATGTTAGGTTGTAACGGTTTCTTAAAAGGAAAATAATAGAAACAAAAGACGGCATCTTTTTCGACACTATATTCTAACCAATCAAACTTATTAAATCATGATTCTTGAAAGGATCTCTACACTTTGCCATATAATGTATTCGGAAAGGTATGACTAATTACTCGAGTTAGACCATTCGATAAATATATCTTCCTCATTTTATCTCTAAATTTATTACTAAAATCTTCTATTGGTTTGTGATGCGCTAGATCGGCGGGGGTCGATTGGCAGGCACTTCCGTATGGTGATTATTTATTAACGTTGGATGCCGAATGGCAGTACCGGCGAAGAAGTATAAGACGATGACGCTGAGTCAGTAGGAGCAGGAGCTGCAGAGGACAACAACTCAACCCAAACACGGCAGGGCAGGGCAGGGCAGGGACTGAGGCGGCCTTGCTTGACAGACGGGAGCGCTCGCCATGGCGGACAACCCACGGCCACGGCGGCAGCATCAGGACAACGCTGACGCCGACTACAGCTACCTCTCGGGGCTGGGCAACTCCTTCTCGTCGGAGGCCGTGCCCGGGTCGCTCCCCCGCGCCCAGAACAGCCCGCTCGTCTGCCCGCTCGGCCTCTACGCCGAGCAGCTCTCCGGCACATCCTTCACCACCCCGCGCGCCCGCAACCTCCGCACGTAAGTACCCGCCGGCCTGATTCCTCTTCCACTCGCGAATGATTCTCGATCCATTCCATTCCATTGCTTCTGCAGATGGTTTTATCGGATCAAGCCGTCGGTGACCCACGAGCCGTTCCACCCCCGCGACCCCACCAACCGCCGCCTCGTTGGGGAGTTCGACCGCACCACCACCGTCGCCACGCCCACGCAGCTGCGCTGGATGCCCGCCGAGCTGGCCCAGGCGCCGCCGCAAGTCGACTTCATCGACGGCCTCTACACCGTCTGCGGCGCAGGCAGCTCCTTCCTTCGCCACGGATACGCTATTCACATGTACCTTTTAGTTACTCCTCCGCTCCTCCATCTCCTTGTAGCTCCTTGTAGCTCGCTAGTTCTCAGTTTACTATCGCTCCTCGTTGAAACGTTAATCCAAGACTAGACTAGCTTCAACTGCACCGCTCTCCTTGCTTCGGTCTAGTATGAAGCCTAGCTACCTCATTAAGAAAGAAAACGAAGCGGTGGCCTCAATGCTAGCTCGCCTAATTTATTCCTCTCATCTCTTGAGGATACGGCAGGCGGACGAATCTCTTAATTGGGCTCGTCTTCTCGATCATTATCTGCGCACCAGTTAAACGAATGACTCAATGACTGCCTGCTCATGCCTGTAGGTACGCTGCTAACAAATCCATGGAGGGATGCGCCTTTTGCAATGCAGATGGTGATTTCCTCATTGTTCCCCAACAAGGAAGTAAGTTTTCTCCTTCTCTTTCCCCCTTTTACCTCCAAATATCGATGCAATCCATACATGTACATCTTATCTTACATCCATGTTGCCGTGTTGATGATATCGTGCAAACATATAGAAACAGCGACAGTGTATTCCACTACATTCTTGTGAATTAGGCACTGAATGTCTCTGCTGTCCTGTCACTTAACAGTTTAGTTATCGTGTCCCTTCATTGGAATCATCTCAGATTCAGCAACAACCACCATTTTCTTTGTCACCAGACCCAACTGCCACTATAGTAATGATCACATGTTCCTGTTGTTCCCCAAAATATTGTGCTTTGCGTCCTTTTCAGTGTTCCACTTGTGCCATTCTGTGTCTCTTTGTGCTGTAGTTGGCATACTCTTTTAAAAAGAAAAAAAAAGGGGTGGGCAGGGGTATCATCATCATCATCATCATCGAAAAGTTACTGACATGCTCGATGCAATTCCTATTCAATTCTGCTTACTACACCTTCTATGGGAATTATTATATATCCTCATTATCTTCCATGGTTTTCTTTCCTTTGCTATCAAGCCCAGGGTTGTTGATCACAACCGAATGTGGAAAGCTGCTAGTGTCACCTGGTGAAATTGTTGTCATTCCTCAAGGTTTCCGCTTTGCTGTTGACTTGCCTGATGGCCCTTCGCGTGGCTATGTTTCTGAGATTTTCGGTGCCCATTTTCAGCTCCCTGATCTTGGCCCAATTGGTAACAGTACCTTGACCGTTTTGGCTGCCCTTTTATTCTTCTCACAGTAAGAATCAAAAGGTTATGCTGTTGGAAGATGCCTAATAATCGGTGTTCAGGTGCTAATGGTTTGGCTTCGGCAAGGGATTTCCTTTCCCCCACAGCATGGTTTGAGCGAGCCCACCGCCCTGGATACACGATAGTGCAGAAGTATGGCGGTGAGCTATTCACTGCCACACAGGACTTTTCTCCGTTTAATGTGGTTGCATGGCATGGAAATTATGTCCCTTACAAGGTAACCAACCATTTTAGCTATGCTGGTGACTCTTTTGAGTCATTTTCACCTGCTAAGCTTTGTCTTCTCTTTGCTGTATACCTGTATAGAAATTTGTAGGCCGTCGTATGTGGAATAATTTCCATATGGTCTGACTTGATCTTGTTTCCTTTCAGTATGACCTGAGTAAGTTCTGTCCATTTAATACAGTCCTGTTCGATCATGGTGACCCATCAGTAAATACAGGTGATTGCTTCTCACCGAGGAACACGAGATTACTCAATTTGGGGCGTTTTAGCTGCTTATCGGGTGTCTAATGACCTTTCTTATGTATTTCTTCAATTTTCAGTGCTAACCGCGCCTACTGACAAGCCTGGTGTCGCATTGCTTGATTTTGTGGTATTCCCACCTCGATGGTTGGTGGCTGAAAACACGTTCCGTCCTCCATACTACCATCGCAACTGCATGAGTGAATTCATGGGGTTAATCTATGGGATATACGAGGTAATTAACATCGATCTGATCACTCTCTAATCTATGTACGTAGCAAATGGAACCAGCCATCGTCATATTTCTCAAGGATGGTACAGAAGTTAGCTTTCTGAACATGTGCAGGCTAAAGCTGATGGTTTTCTTCCTGGAGGCGCTAGTCTTCACAGCTGCATGACACCACATGGACCAGACACCAAGACGTACGAGGTTAGTGAGTATTATTTGGATGTGTTTGTGGGTGACAAGATCAACACGTACGGTTTTTTATATCGATTAATTCGTGGCAGGCAACAATCAGCCGTGCCGGTGCTGATGCCAATGAGCCATCGAGGCTCAGCGGTACGCTGGCGTTCATGTTCGAGTCTGCACTGATCCCCCGTGTTTGCCCATGGGCTCTTGATTCCCCGACTCGGGATCTCGATTACTACCAGTGCTGGATTGGACTGAAATCCCACTTCTCACACGACTATGGACCGACAACCAGCGAACCTGCAGGCAAGGATGAGAAAAATTGATTAATTAGCTCCGATCAATAGCTCATGAAGGCCTAACTACTTCATCACTGTATTTCTCAGGTGGCAATGCCCCAGGCTAGCTTGTAAAGAGACAATAATCCGGTGATAATAAGCAGTAATATAATGCTCTGCGGCCTGTACAATTAAATCCTGTGTGTGTATACCAGAATCAAGCGAGCGTGCCACTTATAATCTGAACACTACTGATCATGTGTATGACAGAAGCAAGCATGAGCGTACGTTAATTGTTGTTTGCGTCGTCATGTGCTGCATGAAGAGAAATGAGACGCGCGTACTAAACTATGACATGATGTGCTTCAGCAAGAATGGACCTGTACTTGAAGCTAGCTAGCTAAAAAGCACTGACGATGCTGCCGCCGCCGCCGCCGCCGCTTACTCGATAACCAATTTTTATCGTCATGCGGAGTGTGACTTGCGACCTTTTCAAGGAAAAGATCGAAGAAGTTTTGAGTGTGGCATACGACTGCATGCATCCGGATATATAGCAGCCTGCATGCATGGGCATGGCTCCTCCTGTACTGCTGCAGTGGCGAGGGCAAGTACCTTCACCTTCCCCTCCCTACTGTCGGTTTGTGAAGCCTTTCAGCCGCCGGGACTGTAGCTAGGCAGACGCAATATATACGTATGCCAGTGTCACAAGCAGCGGCTGATGATGTATTCAAGTAGGGTGGGTGGCCCACGTGTCGCTTGTTGGGGGTTATCAGGTGATTGGAATATATGAATAGATTATGTATGGTGTGGTATTGGATAAACCTAGCTTACGTCACAAGAGTATTTCCCTGGATAAAGTTTTTTTTTTTTTTGGGTCTCGATCTGTGCTTAATTTTATCAGGGGAATCATCATATCAGCAGATAGAAAATCGCCATATAGTGAATGTCTGCGGAATCTATCGATTCTTGCAAAAAAAAAAAATTCCCTGCTAGCTGTAGATATTTTACTACTAGAGTAGAGTTGTTGCAGATTGATCAATTAAAGTTAAAGAGCTATATATGACTCCCATCTTAATTATAATAAAACAAACACATGCAAGGGCAGTAATAGATCGATACTCGTGAGGAAAGGCAGTCAGAGTTCACACGGTTTTTCCTTGTAGTTACGTGTCAAGTGAAACATGAAAGGAGGATTAGTGATGGATTGGATTCTTTTTATGAATAAAAAAAATCAGATTAGTCATTCAACTAAGCAATCCTCTTTTTAATGCTGCTTGCTTGCAATTAAACCTGCATATGTATGTAGCTGACATGACTAGTACTCACTAGCTAAATTTCCTGGCATATATATGATCAAGAATGGAGCAATATATGTGTACATACATACAGGATCGGCCCATCAAATTAAGCATCAATGTGAAAATTTGAGGTGGCTAATCTTGTCGGCGATCGAGGTTTGCTGTAAATTAGCATTGGCCCATCAGATGGTCACGTGGTGCTAGTACATGCATGTATTGATTCCAAGCTCAAGGAGCATGGCGTTTGCTCTTTGGATTTCGTTAACGAGAAGATTGATGAGTGGAGGAGGAGAATGGAATTGAAGAGCCCAAAGCACAAGGCGAGAAAACAACAACCATGTTTCGTTTGACAAGGAGATGAAAGAGAGAGGGAGAGAAGGAAGAAGACGAAACCTAGAGAGCTTTTCGAGGAAAAGAAGGCAGGAGAGAGAAAGGTGGATGGGTCTGGAGAGAGAGAGAGAGAGAGAGAGAGAGAGAGAGAGAGAGGAGCGGACGCCAGCCGCCAATCCAATCCACCCCAATCTGAGACTTGCTGCTGCTGCAGAGGGGAGGGGAGGACACGAGCTCTGCTCAAGTCTACTCTACCACCTGACAGTGGGGGCCCACGTTCCAGCATCGTGAGGCCTCCCACTAGCGGCTGTGACGCGCGCCGACTGCACACCCAATCACTGACAGGTGGGCCGCAACTCTGTTTCCGACCCCACGTTTCATGGGAGGCTGGAGATAAAAAGGCCGTAGCAAAGGACGGGCCCCGGCAATCATCGTAGCCTCCCTCCCTCCCTTCCACTACCCCAACCCCAACCCCATGGGAGACAAGTAGAAGAGAAGAGAGCGCAAGAGTCGCCTCTCGCCTCGCCCCCCACATCTCGCAGCCAGCCACTACCAACACAGCAGAGAGAGAGAGAGAGAGAGAGAGAGAGAGAGAGAGATTTCTCCCTCGAATCGGTTAGCGCTTCCGGGGGAGGCGCGCGAGGGAGGTGTTCACTTCCTCTCTCAACGCTTATTCCCTCGAATTATTTTGTTTTCTTTGTGGGGTTTTGTTTGTGCGCGCGCCTCATCGTTTGGGGCTTCACATGCGATTGCCTCCTTTTCTCGTTTTCTTCGTTTACTGTATTTATCTGTGTGATTTTTTTTCTTCTGGGGGTGCACCCCACCCAATTCCTTCACGGGGTTGTAGATTGATCACTCATGGATTCCTTCTGCCGCCGCTCTGCTCTTTTCAGAGTCAAAGCTGATTGCTTTCTATCCAATTCCGAATACGATAGACATCTTTGACGTGTGCAGTGTTTTACTGGTTTCGATTGCAAAAAAAAAAAATGCCCTTTTTGTTCGTTCCCCTTCAGTTTGGATCAAATTTGCTTATTTTCTCATTCTCGAGGGGATTACACCCTACGTTTATAGGCCGTGTCGTCTTGCAACTGTGATTGCCAAGTTTGTTTCATCCACGCACGGCAAAAAAAAAAAAAGATTCGATCTTTCCCATTAGCTCCACTCCGCAGCGGAGAACTAAACCCTAATGCTAAAATTAGCTCCATTTGTTTATTCTTGCAGGCATCCATTGGCAAATGCAGTGATGGACCGATCACCGGATCCTCTTAATCCACCAGGTAACATTCGCTGCACCTTCCCTTCCAGGTATATAATATAGGACTCCACTACACTCCGCCCGTGCGTGCCTTGGTCTAAAGCGAACGCACACTACTCCATATATTGCTACATGCACAACTGGTTCCATATATTGCTAATGCACTCTTTGTTACACGCATGTTATATTGCTATGATGCACGCCCTCAATTCCCCTTCAGAGTAAGTCGGTATAAATTCGAAAGCAAGTTGAGATACGCATGGAAGCAAAATGAGTATAATTTCCAAGCAAGGGAATAAATTTGGAATCAAAGTCATGATTTACCTAAATCAAATTTTGTACAAAAATTCACATTAGTTTAAATTTGGGAACAAAGCCAGCATGACTTTTAAATTTGGGAGCAAGTCGCTATAAATTTAAAAGCAACTTGGATACACATGGAAACATAATGAGTATAATTTGCAAGTAAGGTCATAAATTTGGATGCAAAGTCATGATTTACCTAAAGCAAAATTTATCCAAAAATCAAATCAATTTAAATTTGGGAACAAAGTCAACATAAATTTGGGAGCAAGTCGGTATAAATTCAAAAGGCAAGTTAAGATACACATGGAAGCAAAATGAGTATAGTTTTCAAGCAAGGTCATAAATTTGGAATATGTGATCACATAAGGCGAGATCAAATCCGCAATGTTGATATATGCCATAGGGTGGTGGTAGCACCAATTGAAGAGAAGTTTATCTAACATCGCTTGAGATGGTTTGGACATCTCCAACGGATGTCTCCTGAGACATTGGTACGTAGTGAAATTTTAAGACGTAATGAAAACGTAAGAAGAGGCAAATGTCGACAAACACTGACGTGGGAGGAAGCAGTTAAAAGAGTCTTGAGGGATTGGAATGTATCTAAAGAATTATCTTTGGATAGGAGCACATAGAAGTTAGCGATCCATGTATCGGAACCGTAAGAATTGTTAGGGGCGGTGTTTTAGGCTCTCGGCTCAGATGGCAGGATGTACGCCTTAGGGTTTTAGTTTTGTACGTTTTATTTCAAGGCTCTTGTCTCTTTGATTTTGAGGAGGTTTCATTCTTAGCCTACCACAACTTGTTTAGTACAAAAGGCTTTGTTGTTATTGTTGTTGTTGTTGTTGTAAGGTCATAGATTTGGAATCAAAGTCGTGATTTACCTAAAGCAAAATTTTGTATGAAAATTTAACTTAGTTTAAATAATAGGTAACTAGAACATTGTTACAAAAATTAATGAAACTACACGACAAAAAACCCACGTTGCTTTCCTGCCTTGACGAGCAATCACATCTCGCAGTGACTCTGAAGTGATCTGACTGCTTGGACGGATGTGCGTGCTGTCCAACCAACGTGCGCACACACGGAAACAAGGATTTCCGTATAACATATATATGTGTGTGTTATTCTGTTCCTATATCTGAATGTCTGTATGTATATGCTTTTGTCTTGTGTTAGGACTTGCAGCTCCCCCTGCCATGAACATGCGGCAGATGACCGGAAACAGCAACCCGTGGAGAGTTCCTCTGCCACCGCCGCCTAATGCATGCAATGGGCTGGGCGATGCAAGCCTCTTCTCTACCTCACTGCCGGTCCTTCCGCATGAGATATGTATGCCACTTTCCATCTTCTCAGGTCACTTCAAGCATACTAGATTTGTAGGCACATGCATGTGGGAATTAGCATTACTGTCCAAACACCTGCTTTGCTTATCCCTGTAGCGGCCACCCGGGGGGGGGGGGGTTGGTAAATGTGTGCAAAGGGATATATGGAAGAGATGACAGAGGTTGATGCTAGGATCCAAGGGAGACAAGAGGGAGGAGAGGAAAAAAACTGTTAAAGAGTCCAAATGTCAAATATGTGGCCCCACGCCCCCTATTTGTCGCTAACTAATCTCAACTTTAGTGCATAAAAAAATCTCACAAATTCAATCTTTTGTACTGTAGAGTAGCGGTGCCCATGTTTGCGTTGATATTCCTGATCATTTGTATTTCCTTTTCTTTCAGTAAACTTTCCTGATTCTGCACATGGCACGCCATTGATGGACGACACATCTTCAAAACCGAAAGAGTTTGACAATGATCCTGAAGGGAAGGACTACAGGTTTGACTTTGATCTCCGGCAAATTGATGACTTATTGCCTGATGAAGATGAGCTTTTCGCGGGGATCACAAATGAGATTGAGCCAGTGGGGCAGACAAACCCTGCAGAGGAATTGGAGGAGTTTGATGTATTTGGCAGTGGAGGGGGCATGGAGCTGGACTCAGACCTTGTGGAGGGCATCACAGCTAGTTTGGGGAATACGAGTATAGGTGATGGGGTTAGAGGCAATGGGATAAGCCATTTTGGTCTGTCAAACAGTGCCGGAACTGTGGCGGGGGAGCATCCATATGGGGAGCACCCTTCCAGGACACTGTTTGTGAGGAACATCAATAGCAATGTTGAGGACTCCGAGTTGCGCTCTCTATTTGAGGTAATAGCTGCAGTGGTTGTTATATTTTTTTTATTTTTAATTACAGTTCCAGTCCAATTTATTGGTTTTACTCAACAGAAGGTGTATCTTGTAACTGAGCAACTGTATGTAGGACATTGATGATCTTGTCGCCTTCACTGCTATGTTGTCTAATCATAAGCCCACAACGTTCTTGTCTGCATGTCCTTGATATTGAATCTCAATTGGTCTTGACAGTGTTTATTATTGTCATTTCAGCAATATGGGGATATCCGAACCCTTTACACTGCAACAAAGCATAGGGGTTTTGTAATGATATCTTATTTTGATATACGAGCCGCACGTGGTGCGATGCGTTCATTGCAGAACAAGCCTCTGAGGAGGAGAAAGCTGGACATCCATTTCTCCATCCCAAAGGTTTGTTACATTTCTCTTTTGCACCTTCAGTCCCTTACCCACAAAAGTACTCATTGGAATGATTACCATGTTGATTTTGCAGGAGAATCCATCTGACAAAGATTTAAACCAGGGAACACTTGTTATTTTTAACTTAGATCCATCAGTTTCTAATGAAGAGGTTCGCCGGATTTTTGGAGCATATGGGGAAGTAAAGGAGGTTAGGATGTTACTCCCAAGTTTTATTTCCCCAAAATTGTACTTTTGCTTGAAAATTGCAGCTCCATAGATATCTTTTTTTTTGGAGGCAATAGGGTATTCAAGCTGGTGGTGTTTGGTTTCAATTGCAGATAAGAGAGACACCGAATAAAAAACATCATAAGTTTATTGAGTTCTATGATGTAAGAGCAGCAGAAGCTGCTCTTTGGTCACTGAATAAGAGCGAGATAGCTGGAAAACGCATCAAGTTGGAACCAAGCCGTCCTGGTGGAACACGCAGAAAGTACGATTATGAGTTAGTTTCTTTCCTAATCTGTTTGTTTGCTTATGCCTTCAGATTGTTGTTTTTTGCCCGATTTCTCACCTATGGTTGTGGACAATTTATTGATGCTGCAGTTAGGTTGACTTTATCTGCTATACATAGTATTTTCCTGTATCAATTTTTATTGTTGTACATGGCCAGGGCACTGCCAAATTTGCTGTGTTGAGGCTTTTCCTTATATTCAGTGTAAGCATTGTGACGTAGTTATTGCCATGTCATGTTTATTGCTGTTAAAACCACGCCAAGTTCATTCTGACGTGTCCCATTAAGCTGATAGTATCATTAGTCTGTAGGATATAAGCTATCCATGCTCAGGGGGCAAAACTATACTTTTTTATCAGTGTTTCTTATCCTGACATAAGATAACAACAAAGGAAATGATTTAATCTGCAATGTTTCTGAAGATCAGATTGGTAATTATTGTACTTCTGAGTTTTGAAGTTATTTGTGATGATTTTGCAAGTTACAAGTACACAGTATCCAATCTTGTTAAACTCGGTTTTATGCATCATCAATAGAAGAGCTCAGATTTATGTTTTATTTGATTAATCCACTTGCTGTCTTAAGTGTGGGGTGGGGGTGGGGGGGGGGGGGACAAACTAGCTTTTGTACTCCCTGAATTTTTTTGAATGGCCAATTAACTAATTCCTTAATGGTATATTGTTTAACCTGTAGATATGCCTGTTTGCTCCTCTAGAGATGTTCCTTGAGTTTTGGACAGCACGCTTTTGTAGTTATCTGTCTTCCATGTGAACCAATTAGCATTGATTGAATGTTTCTGATGCAATCTACTGACACTGATCTGATTCATTCTCTTGTTTTCCTCTGATTTAGCATGATGCAGCAGCTTGGTCATGAGCTAGACCAAGATGAACCCAGAAGCTATAGGCATCCGCACGTTGGTTCACCTATTGCTAACTCTCCTCCAGGTACTTGGTACTGGATCTAGTTTGGGTCTAGTTATCCTGTCCTCATCTATATTTCTTTCAATCATTTGTTATTTATTTAGAACTAAGGAATATTGCATCACCTCCTGGCAGGGGCATGGACTCAATATGGTAGTCCAACTGATAACAATTTGTTGCAAGCATTCAACAAGTCACCAACTGGAAATGGAATGAGTCCTATTGGAATGCCCCCTTCACTGGTGTCAAATGCTGTGAAGATTGCGCCAATCGGGAAGGATAGCAACTGGTCTAAATATGATCAAGTATTCTCAAACAGCAGCCAGTCCCTTGGTGCTGCATTTCAGCATTCCCACTCATACCAAGATCACAAAAGTGAACGTATGAGTTCAAGTCCGGGGACTTTAACAGGGCCTGAATTTCTATGGGGCAGTCCAAAGCCTTATCCGGAACATTCTCAATCCTCAATTTGGTGTCCACCAGCAATTGGCCATGCAATGTCAACTAATAACCACTCTCGGGGGCAAGGCTTCTTGTATGGCAGCCGTCAGGGCTCATTGTTTGGGTCTTCAGATCAGCACCATCAGCATGTTGGGTCTGCCCCTTCAGGTGTTCCTTTTGAGAGCCACTTCGGCTTTTTACCTGAATCACCAGAGACATCCTTTATGAATCAAGTCAGGTTCGGGAACATTGGGAATATTGGTACTGGCCAAAATGGGGGAAGCCTCATGCTGAACATGGCAGCTCGTGCTTCCGTAGATCCTGTTTCTGCTCTAAGTGGAAGCCTGTCAGATAATAGCTCTACTAACTTTAGACAAATACTGTCACCAAGATTGGGACAAACATTCTTCAGGAATCCCACATATCAAGGGCCTGGTTCTTTCGGACCTGACAGCTCCATTGATCGTGGTCGTAACCGCCGAGTTGACAGCACTCCGTTCCAAGCTGATAGCAAGAAGCAGTATCAGCTTGATTTGGAGAAGATTCGTAAAGGTGATGATACTCGAACGACGCTGATGATTAAAAACATTCCAAACAAGTATGCAGTTTTCATATTGTATTTTCTTTTATTATCTTTTTTGCTAATTAGTTATCCTCACTCGGTTTTTCCTGAATTCTATAGGTACACATCTAAGATGCTTTTGGCTGCAATTGATGAGCTCCACAAAGGAACATATGACTTTTTCTACCTTCCAATTGATTTCAAGGTACTATATTTTGTGTTGCTTTCTACTCTTGTTTTTCAAGGACTTATTTTGATGCCAGCACTATTTAATTATATTTTGCCCATGCAGAACAAATGCAATGTTGGTTATGCGTTTATTAACATGATATCACCTGTGCACATTATATCATTCTACCAGGTGTGTTTTCTTTATTGGCCCTTACATGTTACACTGTTTGGTAATTGTTATCATCAGAGTGAAGATCCTTGGTTAGCTGAGTTGCACAGCACTACAGCAGTGTAGATTACTGGTAGAACTAATCTGAACAGCTTGAATGGTCTGTTTTTGGACGCATGCCTTTAATTTGCAGGCGTTTAATGGGAAGAAATGGGAGAAGTTCAACAGTGAGAAAGTAGCCTCTTTGGCTTATGCTAGGATCCAGGGAAGGACTGCACTCATTTCACATTTTCAGAATTCAAGTTTGATGAACGAGGACAAGAGGTGCCGCCCCATTCTTTTCCATTCCAATGGACCAGAGGCTGGAAATCAGGTAAACAACTCTTGTTGTCTAGAATATTAACGCAGATTTGTTCTTCAATTTTTCTAATCAACAGTATGTTCCTTTCCCATTTGTTTTCTTCTGATGCAATACTCATGATCCTTTGACATCAGCATACGTTTAGTCACATCATATTGCTTGCCCAGTTTCACCATTGTCCTCCGGAGGTAAACAAGGTTGTTGCATTATATGCTGAAAAGTGAAAAGGACATCTGTCTAATGAACTTATATTGCGCAAAACTCTTGTCCACTGTTGCAGAATTCACTTCCTGTCTAGGGGACATGCTTTAAGTGAGTAATGTACAATTGCTTGTTCCTTTTTCGGTACTATGAATCATGTTTCTATATAATGGTTGCAAGTTCATTGAAATTCAGCATGTCAATTTGGCAAATCAATACTTGCAGCATGAAAGAGTATAATATTGCTATTGAACAAACTAATTATGGTGATTTTAAGTAGTTAAGTGGTAATTCCCTGGCCCAAGGTGTTTACTCTTCCCGTAACAAGTGGGTTTTATACGACTCTCACTCTTGAGGTCAAGTGCATCTAGTGTTAGTGTTTTACTAATGCCATGAATAATTGTGAATGGAACTCAGGAACCATTTCCGATCAACGGCATATGCATCCATATGCCTCTGGAAGATGGGGCAGTTGCCAGCGGGGATCCCCTAGACAATGAAGAGGATGACAATCACAACGAGAAGACCGCTGGAGAGAACTCCATGTTAGGGAGTACGTAAGTTATAACCAGGCTCTGAATCGCCGTTTAGTCTAACTGTCTAGAGAAAAAGGTATCCATCCCAAATTGTATAAAAGTGAGGAAGATTGGTTAGTGCTGAATTTCTGGTGTGGCATGGCGCATCTACTGGTTTTTGTTGCAACGGATGTTGCCCCCCCTGAAGCAAGCTTTGAATTGGAGTTTGCTAGGTCTCTCTCCGTCTCCCCTTCACCTCCCCTCTGTACAGATAGATGTGAGGAGTTGATAATTGGATGCTTTTGGTTGGTGTAAAGAAGAGAAGAGAGCTGGTCAAATTGCATGCAAATTGTACAGTTCAGACTTGTGTTAATTATGCATGTTTTATTCTGTATAGTTAAAACTCAAAACAATGTGAAAATCTGAGCCTCGTATTAAAAGTCTATCATCTGTGTTTGCTAAAATTACATGCGAGTATCTTTCTATAATATTTGTCACAAGCAACTAAAATTTAAAGCCACAGGGAAAAGCCTTAGGTTAAGGTTTTGCTACATTCCGAGTTCTCGTGAATGATAGCACCCGACCTAGCCGTAAGTTTTCAAAATTCATGACATGATCACTTATGTTTCCAAACTGACAGCAGCAGGACTAATACTATTATTGGATTGGATTATTAAGCAAACGCAACATTTTTTTTGTGAAGGTAGCAAACACAAAACTTAACATTGGAAGTATTAATACACTCAGTGGTGGACCCAGAACTAAAATCTAGCTATGGCAGAGTCACAAATGTGAAACAAACACTATAACCCAAAAGCAATGGACCGTCAATGCATGCCTTGTAAGGAGAAGGCTGACTTATTCAAAGGTGATGTATAATACCAAGTTCAGCAGTACCTGAGAGCCCAAAGACGAAGGTAAGAGGCAGTATTTGAGACTGCACTGAGCACAAACTCAATCGTGTGGATCAGCTGGTGAACAAAAACTACACTGAACTCAAACTCCTCAACCACATGGTGGTGTGAGTCTTCATGATGATGTTCTTCCAACTCGATGACTGATTCATCTGTAGCCTGATGTACAGTGTACCGCTGGCCTGGGTACCTATGATGGAGTCGACTACAAAAGTTTGACATGCGGGTATATAAATTACAGTGGGAAGGAGTTCAGAAAAGTATGCAAAGATATACCTGCTCATGTTGCTTCTTCAAGAGCAATGGCTTCGGAATCAGCATCCAAGGCACAGATACCAGAGCAAGCAGAAGTAGAACAAGCTATAAGAAAACAAATGTTACAAATAAGCCTTACACTTACTACACAGAATCAACATATATCAGCAACAATGAATATGACCAAACCTGTACTATGAAAAGGAGCTTCTGTATCATTCATAACATCAACTGTAGTTCAACTCAATCATGGGTCAATCTATTCCTGAGAAGAGATCAACTTACAAAACATCAAGAGCATTTATGAAAAACTTTGCATTAAAGTAACTCATCACAATTCCAAGGTTCATTTGTGCAACTCCAAGAAGAATTGACATCTTCATCTTTAAGGAGTCTAGAAACGGAAGCTCACTACGGCTACCATGCCATTACCGGATCGACACCAAATGGATATGTTCACCTCACCTTAAGTAATCCTTCAGTAGTAGCATCACTACAAGCAAAACAGGGATGGAAAAAAGGAAGCAGAAATTATATTTTTTTAGAAGGCATCAAATTAGAATCATAAATTTAGCAGATTAGGTTCCTTACCCACAAGGAGGAATGAAGGATCACGGCATGCATAGGCAGATCTACCAAGAGTTCAAATGGGACTGAGAAGAACGGAGCCAGATGGCTCAAGACTCAGTGAAGGAATTGCATTGCAATCTGCAGGTGAGGGGTACCTGGCAGCCGTTGGGCTTGAGCTCCGGGGCGTGGCGGTAGCGCCACTGGCGGTCGGCCCACCGGAAGAACTCGAACGCGTGGCGGACGTCCGCCTGCACCTGCGCGCGAAGCACGGCCCGGACCTGAGGCGGGGAGAGCACGCGGAGGAGGTGGCGGAGCTGGGCCTCCAGCTTCGGGCTCCACGAGTCCCGGAGCTCAAGCAGCCTGCAGGTGTCGTGCACGAGGCGGCTGCGCGACTCCTCCGCGAGGTCATCTTCTCGGGCAACTTCTTGGCCGGCGGAGACGGTGGCGAGTTCCCCGGCTGGGGCCGAGGAGGTTGTGGTGCCGAAGGGCAGGTCCGCCCCTGGCCTCCCCCCACCCGAAGTCGCACCCGTACATGTCGAACCGCGGCGAGCTGGAAATCATCACCCCCCGCAGGGTCGAACCACCTCAGCGACACCATCGGCGACGGCGTGGACGATCTTGACGCCCTGGCCGTGGCAATCGATGGAGACCGAGCAGCCGACGACGTTGCCGCGGTCGTCGCGGTGCTGGTCGGTGACGAAGCGGCCGGCGCGAAGAGAAGGCCCTTCTGGATGTATTTGGCAGAGAGCATGGAGACGTCCCACGAGGTGAGCGGGATGCGACGCGCCGGCACCACGCGAACCGGCGACGGCATTTTCGAGGTGTGTTGTGCTGCTTCCCCTGTTTGGACTGGAATCGTCCATGTGATTATTGTAGGGCTCTGTTCCATGCATGCTAGCTTGCCCAACAATGCATGCATGTCGTCACGCCTGACATCGATCAGGCTCTTGTTCTACACTGGTACTATAAACAAGAAGATCTGGTGCATCGTCAATTCAGAATATATCGTGATGGATCAAGAGCTGGTCTTCACTTTCTCAAGATATCTTGGTGAGAACAAGTACTACTAGTCTACAACCCTACTGCAGCAGCGAGGTACTTGGTAAGATCAGGGTCCTTGACCAAACTCTGACTCTCCTGCATTTGCATTTCACGCATGGCTCTCCGTAGATCTGCTAACTTTCACTGTAGTGTCCCGTAGATCGCCTCAAGGGCACCTCCTCCCGCGTCCTACGTGAGGGAGAGGACGCCTTTTGCTCTCTATGTGGCGACGGCGATGGTGTCGATGCCAATGGAGATCACTTCTTGGGCGGTACGAACCTCGATGTTTTCGATCGGGTGCTGCAGTCGGATCCTCCATTCACGATGCTTCCCACTCCGTCGTTGGTGCAACTACCAAAGAACCACCTTCGTTACCTATCGTAGCCCTGAACGTTGTTGTGCCGATATGCCGTTGCCACGAGGGTGTGGGCCTTTGTAGACCGTCTCCCTTGCTCTCGCTGCACGGTCTCGACAATCGTACTTCTTTTCGCTTGGAGACCGAAGTTGTCACCTTCCTTAGTGCCATTGTGTTTGAACGCCTTTATTTGGCTAGCAGTTTCTATGCCGCTTCTTACGGGCGACGCTAAATATTGTGGTTACATACCAAACAGGGAATAATGGGGGCTATGGGGAGATCATAGAGGGGTTACCCGAAGCCTGAGAAATCGCGGAGATCGGATGTAGAAGGTGTATACCGCGGAGATCGGATGTAGAAGGTGTATATACAAACTGGGTGATCTATTACATAGCCCTTTCTTTGGAAAAATGAATCCTCCTCTTTCATGGCGTCCTGAGTTATATATTTATAGTTATGAAAAGGTTACTTACATAAATGCTTCTATCGAGATCTACAGTCTTGAGGGTAAACATGTCTTTTTGCCTGTAATAACCTTTTTGGGTCTGTTATATGATTATATACTTAACAGCCTCTTGGTACAATGGGTCGATTGGCCCCCCAACAATTCTCTTCCATCAACACATCCAAATTCATGTTTTTTAACTCACAAATGATTATTTATGTGCATACATGTAGGCAAATATTCAGTAATTACAGCACGGAACTATAGTTCCAAAACTTTAACTAAGAAAGAAGAACAAAAACAAATTGGGGGCAAAGAAAAATCAGGATGGCTCCGCTCAGGTGTGCAAAATGTTATTTACAGACAGTGCCCTTGCTGCTTATTCTAGCACGGAACATGAGTTCCGAAAAGAATGATCTTGTTGATACTAATTTACCTAGAGTGTTGAATTTAATCAGGGAAAAAAAGGTGTATAAGATGGAATGAATGTGCAGGAAACGAAAAGAAAATCGCCGGATTTGTTGGTGTTAAGAAGATCATTGAAGGCCTGGTCCATGCATGATCACCTCTGTACTTTTCCTTTGACAGAATCTTCTTCTTGTTTATGCGCAAATATGTAAGATATCTGTTCCCATTCGTCTAATGTTCCTTTTCTTTATGAGCAAATTAATGAAACACTGCAAGTTCAAAGAGGGAGAGAGAGAGAGAGAAGAAGAAATCATCATCAGATGTTTCGTGTCATAAACATGCAGATTGAGAAGAAGAAGAAGAAGAAGAAGAAGAAGAAGAAGAAGAAGAAGAAGAAGAAGAAGAAGAAGAAGAAGAAGGTGCAGCATTAAATAAATCTCCACAAGATACTATGATTATGCAAAACTAAGAAAAATCCATATTTTCCTGTGGCATACATATTAATATCAGGTTTGTTTGTATTTGTGTGGTGTGGAGAAGAGTGCACCTAAGCCAATTATAAGCATGACTCTGTACGTATTGTAGCCAGACATTCATTATACAGTGAACATCAAGATGTACACTAATTAAAAGGTGTACTTACAGGTATGCAAAGATGAGTTTTAGATTTTTGTATATGCCCTGAGTGTATGCATTGCATGCATGCCCTGGCTCTGTACTGCTTCAGTTGCTCAAGTCAATTATCTCTACATATATGTTGGACTGGCTGGAGTAGCTGTTCACTGGTCATGACAAGAAGTGGGATTAGTGGTAGCCTTTGCGAATCTGCCCTTGATCCTCTTTCGCGTGTCCGCTCTCGCTTTGCGGGATTCATACATGATCTGCTTGCAGAATCTGCATGCAGAACATATTACATATTTTCATTCGAGCAAGGGGATTAATTTGCTAGATGAGCATTGCATTGCAGGGAAATAACGGATCGAGATTCAGTCAGGCAGAGGAGCATAGATAGGTGCGTACTTTCTGTTCTTCTTCTTCTCGTTGTATCTGAGTTTGGCTCGGTCCCTCTCCTCCCGCTTCTTGGTCATGGTGCTCGGATCTTGCTGCTGCGATGGTTTCTTGTCTGCTGCGACCATCAACGTGCCGTGCGACGGCGGCTTGGCCTCCTGCTGGAAATCGGTGATGGTGCTCTCAGGCGGCGGGATGGGCATGCTGCTGGGGCAGTTGATCAATGGGAAGCACGCAAAGCTGCTGGCCATGGCATTGGCAGTACTGCTGCCGCCGAGCAGCAAGTGATCGTTGGTCAGGGACTGGACAGATGCCATGACTGCTGCCTCTGGCTGGCCATGGCATGACGACGACGACGATGTTGGCAAGAGGTGGCAAGCAGAGGATGTCGTCGTCTGATTTGAGTGTAATCCGGCACCAGCATCCTCACGCGCATAAGCGCATGGCCCGCTCCAGTCATCTGCTAGGAACTTTTCAATGGTGGCCACTGCATCACGGCCACCGAAACCTCCTCCTGCTGCTGTACCCATCACGTTTCCGTCGTACACCTGCATCCCAGCATCCTCCATGTAATGACCACCGGCAGCAGGTAGCTAGGCGCGCAGGAAACAAGAGATTAAGTTACGCGAGCGAGCTGTATGTATAGATCGTTCTTTCTGATTAGCTAGCAGTCACTAGGTACCTCGGGCACGGCGTCTTCGTCGTCGTCGAAGAGGTGGGGCAGCTTGTCGGCGAGCCACGCGTCGAAGTCCTCCTGCGGCGACGGCGCCTCCAGTGAGATGTGTCGCACGATCTCGGCCGGGCCGGGGCACCCCGTGTACGGGCTGATGGGGCACCTGGCGTAGGTGCCGGCGGGGGCGCAGCGGTCGGCGCACTCAGCGCAGAGCGCGAGGCGGTCGCGGTCGCTGGCGCAGCGCAGAGCAGCGGGCGCCGCACCGCAGGCGTCGCAGAGCGGCGCGCGCGAGTGGAGGCCGGTGGCGTCGTGCATGGCGCCGTCGCACTGCAGGCACAGCCTGGCGGCGTGGGCGGAGCAGAAGACGACGGCGCGGCGCGCGGCGCACAAGTGGCAGGCCATGGTTGCCATGAATCGTGCATCAGGTAGGTGGGAATACAAAAGCATCGATCATGCATGCATGGTTGGTTCCTGCTTGTAGATCAGGCAGGCTAGCTAGGCCGGCTGGCCGGCAATGGATCGACGGAGGTTGCCGCCGCGCCCGCACGAGGATGAAATAAGCACGGGAGGGGAGATCGAGTGCAGCAATTCTGATGGACAGACGGAGGGAGTGGGTCGTGGCGGTTGGCATCTTCTCGCGCGCGCGCCAAGTCGCCAACTGCCCGTGCCATCCGGGAAGACGAGACCCCCTACTACCTATCCTATCATCCTATGATCCTATCATCCTATGCCCTTGATTAATCTAGCTCGTCAATAAATACTCTCTTTTTCCATGCCCCTGCTCTGGCTACCTCCCATGCAATTCCCACTAAACTCTAATTAAAGGGGTAAGATATGATTGTGGGAATGATCATCGAAAGGTAACAATGTCATTTCTTCACGGATTCGCTTAATGCTCGTGCACAACTCCAAAACGTCCTATGTTGTGACACGGAGATTCTAGGAGGAGGAGGCAAGGGTTAAACGGACGGCTCACATTGTCAAAGCGTTTTGTTAAGTCCGTCCGTTACAAGCTTCTGTCTGTTCCGTGTTACTCTGCCTCCACCTTCCAATCGTGGTGGAGTCAGTGGCGGATCTAAGATTTTTAATATGAATGTTCAGATTTTCAAGCTAAGTTACTTGAATACATCGATACCGCAGTGCACTGTCCCCCCTAAAAACACCAATATAACGATACGTGTATGTAGATATAATAAAAATACATAAATTAATAATTTCTTATGAGAAAATGGACGATATAAGACGAGCATAATTATATGAATTAAATAACAAATTATAGATATAAATGAGAGTTGTATATCTCATTGATCTTGCCTTTTTTTTATTATTTCCTCATCAACAAGAACTATCTATCTAAGAGAAAATTGTATGTTTTTTCCATGGAGCAAAACAGACCAAGAAAGAAAATAAGTGGGGTGGGATGGAGCACACCTAGATCTAAAGAGATGACGATGACAATAAGTTGTAGGTGCTACTCACTTCCCAATGCCACACTCCCTCCCGGCTATCGCGCTGCTCCCTTCCTGTCGCCTGCTTCCTATCTCCGTGTTCGTTGTGCCATTGCCCGCGACACCTCTCTGCTCGCCTGCGCTGCAACACGCTCACCTGCACCACACGTCGCCTCACGCATGATTATCGTCACATCATGGCACCACATCCGTGTCCGCCGGTCATCACTCGCCTCTAGTCTGCACCTCCGCCCGCTCGCCACTCGAAGGCCAAAGCCACCTCCCACACAGATAGCCACAAGATGAGAAATAGAACAAATGTTAGAATTTTGTTTATATCTTTACCTCTTTGGATGTGAGGAGGGCTGAGGTGGAAAGAAAAATGGGTCTAATGTATTATATGGGCTGCGCGTGAGATACGAGGAGTGCATGCTGAATTTATTTGTAGGCATAAAATATAATTTTAACATAACTAATAGTATATACATCTAATATATCTATTATATACTTGTATTTTATAAAAAAAATTTAGGTATTCAACTGAACACTCTTGAAGAATAGCAGATGCGCCCATGGTGGAGCGTGCGTGTTGTATTTGACTGTTTTTGTTTCTTCTTGATGCAAAGACGCGCAGCGCAGAGCTTTCGCGTGTTGTTGAAAAATGAAGTCCTTTACAATGGGAAGGGAATCCCTCCTTTCTTTCTGTTGCTTGTAGCAATCAAGAACCGAAAGCAACCCAAATGAAGCTAGTCTATTCTGAGCTTGGAGACTAGATTGGAGCAAAGGCTGAGGTACTCAAGTTGCGGGCCGGAGATTCTCCTCAGATCCAGCAGATAATTCCGTTCCCCTGCCTTGTATAACTGGACAAAAACGAATGAGATCGCACAGTGCACTAGATCAGTATGAGCGGCTCTGAATTATTTATGCCTTGTTTTGAAGTACAATTAACAAAGAATGGTGATAGCAGAACTGAAGAAACCTGAATCTCGAAGAGGACGGGTGTAGCAGATAATAAACTCTGAAGAATGCTATCAATCTGATGAGGAGAGCGGGAATTTTGGGAGCTCTGCCTCTGGATCATAGCACGGACGGTGGCGCTGGGGATACCGGGAGAGCGCGCGCAGATCATCTTGTAGCAGCCGTGCTTGCTGTAGAGGACGTCCAAACACTGCAGCACCTTTGCCACATTGCGCATTGTCTCGTGGGGGCAGTCATGGAACTACTCCAGTCCAGTGATCCAGCCAGTCCAGCATACAGTACAAGCAGGAAGAAATCGACCAATTAGTACTAACGTTTCTTGAAGAAACAATTATCTGTACTAAAGTTAGGCTGCTTAATTATAATGTTGTGATGAGTAACAGCTAGCAGATCGAGACAGAGAACAATTATTTGTCGTCGATTATCACCTCAAGTCCTAGGGCCCATTTACTATTTTTTCCGTCAGGAACCACCATGCTGATGCCTGCTGCTGATTCTTCTGTTCCAGTACGAAGCGGGGTGGCCTGTCGAATGTGCCGCCATGTTTCTTCACACACTGTCTGGAAATGACGAGTACGTGCGCCAAACCGCTTGTCCAATATCAGATAGTACACAACTGTCGCCTATATATAACAAAGAACGTCGTCAGTCACGTTGTCGACGCTGCTTGTATCAGATAGATTAATGAGCTAGCAGCAAAGCAATAGCTAGAGATGTGATCATGCAATATTTGGTCTTGGCGTGAACTAGAGCAGGTACCTCGTCTTCGACACTGTTCCGCAGCGATTGAAGCAGCCTATTCCTGTCAAAGCCAATCCTGACTACCTCTTCAACGGCTTCATCATCAACCTGAAGTGAAGATCGACATGCGTACTGATCCATGTTGTTAGTATCCATGCATGTGAAGTTCGGGATTAATAAACCCTAGAATTAAGCTAGCGTGTCGATAGATACTAGCCTTGAAGATTTGCGTGATGTTTGCAGCATCCAGCTGAGGCGGCATTGCCAGCAGGAGGTAAGGAGGGATAGAGGGCTGGAGCCAGGGGTGCTCCCGCACTTTGTCGATGGTCATCCGCTCCGCAGGGTTGAGCTGCAGCATGCTTGAAATCAAATCCCTGGATTGATCGGACAGATTTGATGGGATTCTGAGCTTGCCTTTCTGAAATTGAGTTTTTCACAAGATGTATCAACAATCAAGCCAAACCCTATATATATATATATATATATGATGGATGGATGGATCGATCAGCTCAGCTACGTCGTCTAACAGGAAACGAATGAAGTAGCCGGCCGGGAATCACTTATAAATTGATACCAGTATTTTCCTCTTGATTGTTTCTGCGGAATCATCTGGGCCATCAAAGGGCAAGCGGCCGCAGAGCATAGCGAAGAGGACGACACCGCAGCTCCATACATCCACTTCAGGGCCAACATGTTCTGTGTCCCCAATCAACTAGATACATACACGCATGTCAGTGGCTGATTGTCAGTAAATGCTTAAGCTGCAGCTGGATGTACCCAACCTAACCTAACCTACCTCTGGAGCAGCGTAGAGCAGGCTTCCGCAGCGTGCCGTCACAGGTTGGTTTCGCCTGAAGAATCTGCTGAAGCCAAAATCCACGATCCTGACGTTCTTGTGCGAATCGAGCACGATGTTGTCCAGCTTGATGTCACCATGAACCACCATGTTCCGGTGGCAGTGCGCAACGGCGGCGACGGTCTGCTGGAACACGCGACGAGCCTCGCCCTCGTCGAGCTTCCCGTAGGACACGACATGGTCGTGCAGCTGCCCCGACTCCGCGAGCTCCGTGACGATGTACACCTGCTCATCGTCGTCATCGCCGACGATGGCCTCGTAGAACCGGATCACGTGCGGATGCTGCTGCAGTAGCCTCAATATTTCGATCTCTCTGCGCACTGATGATGCATCGAGGAGGGTTAATATCAACAAATATACCATATATATATATATATATATATATATATATATATATATATATATATATATATATATATATATATATATATATATATATATATATATATATATATAGGAAAATTACATAAGGCTACATACATACGTAGGTAGCTAGCTAGCTACCGAGCTACATGATCGATCGATGCAGTGTGTGTGTATGTATGTGCGTGCGTACGTACCTTCCTCGGTCATCCTCGGGAGGATCTTGACGGCGACGTAGTCGCCGGTGAGGCGGTGCCAGGCGGGCACCACGCTGGCATAAGCGCCGCTTCCGATGGGCCTGCTTCGCCACAACTCGTACCGCCGCAGACGTTGCACGCTCCTCCTCCTCCTCGTCCTGCCGCGGCTATCAACACTAGCACTAGTGTTATTGCTGCTGGAGCTCATCATCTCCTCTTATATTGTTCGCGATTCTCTTAAGCATGCACATGTGCATACGTTATTTGTAGTGCCAGTGATCGATCAAGTGATGGCGCCGGCCGGCCGGGGGCATGAAAAGCTAATTAAGCACACGACACGACAAGATCACCTCGTCGTTCGTCTCGGTCGGTCGGTTAAAGCAAGAAATCGGGGCTCAGTTGCCGATGTAAATACCTAGGAGACAGCTGAGCTGAGGATGACATGTATGTATTTGTGTGTGTGTGTGTGTCTATATATATATATACACACACACCGGCCGGAGGCGAAAGGAACACGTAACTTACCCCAACACGACGAAAGGAACATTGGAAGGATCCCTAAGACAGAAAAAAATCATTATAGACGATGTATAACTATTATTATAGACGGTTATTAAATTGTTTATATGCCTATGATAATAAGTCATATCCCAAACAGCTCTTAAACTGTCTGTGATAAATATAATAAAAATAGTCTGTGATATATCAGGTATCACAGACAGTTATTAAATATAGCTGTTTGTGATATGCTAATTATCACAGACGGTTAATACCAAAAACCGTCTGCAATATGTCATATATCACAAACGGTTCTCAAACATAGCAGTCTGTGATATCTTACATATAACAGACGGCTAATACCAAAAACCGTCTATGATATTTATATAGCACAAACGATTTATTGCTACAAACCGTTTGTGATAGCTATTTGAATATCTATATTATTTCCTGATTTTCGGCTAGCCTCAGGATATGCTAGTCATGCCATTTGAAAACAAGCAAACATATTACATATATAGCACAGATAATCCACTATTACAAAAACAGACTATACTAGACGGCTACATCACAGACGGTTTATATAAACAACCGTCTATGATATTTTCACAGGCGGTTATTAACACGAACTGTCTGTTATAATTGAGACATCACCGACCACGGCCCCCTTCGACCACGGCACCGACTTCGACAACCAGCATGGGAGATCAAAATCGCTAGACAGCGCGACAGGCTTCGAGCGGAAAGTAGGAGGTAGAGAGGCTCACCGGGCAAGTGACCGCTGGGCGGTGGCAATGGGGGAGAGCCACGTGGGTGAGAATAGGAAGAGGAAGCCACCGTCGCCATCATCGAGTGCCCTTCTCTCTGATCCACCGGCCGCTGTCGCCGAGCGCCCTTTTCTCTGATCCACCGACCGCTATCGCTGAGCGTCATGCAGCTGGTTGGAGGGGAGATGGATTTGGTGGCGGCGCTGAGGAGGAGGAGGCGCGGCACGAGGGTTCGGGGGTGAGAAGGAGGTGGCGGTTGCGGGATGTAGAGGTGGGGAGGCGGCGGCGGGCAGATGGGGGGGAGGAGGCGGTGGGCGAATGCATTGGGAAGACAGCGACGGGGAGATGCGACACTACTGGGGGAAGTTGGGGACTGCGACTAGACGTTGTCGCGTGGGGAAGAAATTGGTGGTGGCGTCGAGGAGGAGGAGGCGCGGCACGAGGGTTCGAGGGAGAGAAGGAGACGGTGGTTGCAGGAGGTGGAGGTGGAGGTGGGGAGGCGATGATTGACAGATGGGGAGAGGAGGCGGTGGATGAATGCGTTGGGAAGGCGGCTACAGGGGGATACAGTGTTGCTGGGGGAAGTTGGGGGACTGCGATTAGATGCTGTCACGCGGGCAAGGAATTGGTAGCGACGCTGAGGAGGAGGAGGCACGACACGAGGGTTTGAGGGAGAGAAGGAAGCGACTGTTGCAGGAGGCGGAGGATGAGGGGGGGGAGAGAAGAGGAGGAGCGCGGCCCACGTGTCAGCCTGACCTTTTCTACAAGGAATGGAAGAACTACCTACATGCGGATCTGGACGACTGATCTTTGATCGGACGGCTGAGAAGAGAAGAGGGAGAAAAGACCGACGACCACCAACTTATATTTTTAAGGAGTATATATATATATACAATAATAATAATTATTGACAAGTTGACAAACCTCTGGATCATTTGTCATAGTGGGCATGATGTCCTCCGTATGGCGGCAAACGTAGAATCCACATACGTTGCCCTATAGCTGCTGGTGGCACTGCAAAAATAGAATTATGTACATAGATATTGTCAGTTCTAGAGGTATTATTGCGAAGTGTGATATATGATTGTTGTGTTGTAGCAGGTACTAGAAATTGCATCCTGTGTCACAGTGTGGTGCTGGATTCCTTGTGTCTCCCTCCCTGGGCAACATAAGCGTTGAATGATCTATGTGGTTCCAAAAAGTTGGCATTGTCAATTGCAAACGAAGGGAAGACTACAATAGAGTTATGTATGAATCAAGAGGAAATGAGTTTACCTGTCAAGTGTTTATTGCACTTTGGTAAAGTCATGGTTGCTCATAAGTAGAGAATCAAGATATATTACTTTGCTCCACTTTGATACAATCACAATCAGAATCCAGTGACCCTTAGTCATGTATGTTGTCATATTGATTAATCATAAGTTTGTATTGCATATAAAGTACAAATGAAACTTGTACGGTAACTAGTGAAATACTTACCCTTAGTTGAAGGGTACCATAATGTAGTTCTTGTCACTGTGAGCAAGTAATCCTCTTGTTATGTAATCTTAGACGAAGGGTCTGTTATCGATGATGGATTGCTCAGAGACCAAGTGTGGATCGAGGAAACCCACCAGTTCTCGCCGTTGCCGGACTTATTACATCATGAATCTATACATAAGCAATGAGTTATGACATTTATCGGTATTTCGTGAATGTAGAACTTGATTATATAGTACGTTTATAGTGTCCAGCATCGTTGCATATATGGACCTGTTATAAATGGTGAGATATAAGGAGATCCGTTAGATGGAGATCCAATACCCTATATTTGTTTTTTGGAAGCGAAGGGATATGGGGGATACGTTAGATGGAGATCCAACACTCCAAAATATGAGTGTTTCTAACCCAAAAAACACTAAGTACTTCTTAGCACTTCTCTAGATTTATTGCCTCGATCTCACAATAGGAATAGGAAAATCCTCCCTAGCTAATTACTCCTCCACTACTGGAGTAGTATTGTATTACACACGAGCCAAGAGCAAAAATACTTCAATTAACCCTCTTCTTCCTTCCCTCCCTTTTCCGTTCATCACATTTGCTGCGCGCAGGTTAATTGGTGTACATACATGGCATGCAGTGCAGGCCTTCTGACTAAATTCGTCCTAGTCTTTCCTTCCCTCTGAATTTCACTTGACCTTTCGCTCCCTGCTGCACCTGAATCCCGGCTCCTCCTCCTCGCACACTCGATCTCCGTCTCCACATGTGTGTGTCCTCATCCGTACGTCTTCATTAGTTACAGCTCCAACACCACGACTGCAAAATCAGCCAATCAACCATTCAGTCTCAGCATGCGCGCTAATTACACTGCCGTAAAGTACAGTAAAAATGAGCTAATTAATTGTCCATGAAACATGGTAATAATTAACTTACAGTCTGAATCTGTGGTGATCCACTGCCCCATCCTGCAGGCTGCCTCCTCCTCCTGCTGCTGCTGCTCCATATCTTGCTCGTTCTTTGGGCTGTACAGCAGACCAGCGATCGGTTCCAACACCGACGAGCTCTGCTGGCTCATAGACGACAGCCTCGACACGAAATTCCTCGACGGCGTATGCTCCGCCGTCGTCTTTGCCGGCGCCGAGACGAACGACAGCGGCGAGTACAGAACCGACGACGCCGACGAGCAGCTGCCCACGTCCCACTTGAAGCTCAGCTTGCTGCTCATGTCATCGCTGGGCTGTTGCTCACTGCACTTGGTTGCAGCACCATCTCTTGCTTGGAAGCTCAGAACCTTCTGCCAAAAACTCATCCACATCAATGGAACTAGCTAGACTGTAAGAAGAATTTTTATCTGGACCAAGAAACAACAACTTATTTTTTTTAAAAAAATAAATATATACCTTCCATTTCTTGCCACCAACGGTAGTGCTGTGAGGCCTGGCCTGAGCAGCCCGCTTGAGGAGCTCCTTCACCCGAGCAACCGCCTTCTTGCCGTCGATCCTATGCACAATCTTCTTCATCGCACCGTCAAAGATGCCATGCTCGTTGAAGATCGGCAGCACTTTGCAACCGACGACTACAGCGCCGGCAGGCTCAGCAATGTGCCCCATTAATTCTCAGATGACGTTGAGTGATGGCTGAGAGGCTAGCAGGTACGTACTGCTCGATCCAAATACCTCACTTGCGTCCCCCCGCCCTTATATGCATGGCCTTGATTTACAAGGATTCATTACAAGCTAAGAGGCCATTTGGGCACGCAATCAACGCTCAAGATCAAACATTGGGAATTAATCAACGCTCCGGATCAAACACGGGCCATTTCCCACCGCAAATATATAGACACCCCAGTCTCTCACAACCAAACTGCAATGCAATGCATTGGATCTTGATCATTGATTTTCTAATCGGACGGCCTGCTGGATGTGTATTTTGTTCTCAACCGCGACCTATCCTGATCACCTTTGATAACAGATAGCCAAGAGAGAGATCAATCAGTATCATCCATCATATAATTGTAGCAACATGATGCGCAAAGCCAATAGGGAGCGTCTAGCTAAGCTGGAATTAGCCCTAGTTAACATCACATGTGAAGATAGAATAATATCACTATGCATGTTCTGGTTGTAACAAGTATAAGAATCTTGATTAGGTACATGCGGTTGTGGTCAAAGAACAAAGTTGAACATTACTACCAGGCCAGCATGTAGATCTCCTCAACCCAACTTGCTTATTTGTTAGGTGAAAGGATTGGACTTGCTTATTTGTTTAAGTGCAAGGATTAGATAGGAGCTGTGTCATCACACTACCAAGTAGTATTGATTATTAATCCAAGGGGGCAAAGACACATGAGCTGAGAAAGATTAAGCAAGCAAATGATGATGGGCATGCATGATTAATTTGGAAGGGTGTCCTCTGCGTTGCTTAGGTTGGCCATGTGATGCATGCAAAGGGGATCCCCCCGGGCTGCTGCACTGCATGTTGCTGTATAGTGAGGGCTGGCGTATTTTTATTGTTATACTTCTGCATCTCTTGTCTCACTAGCTATTTGATTTGATGTGGAGGCTATAAGGATCGAATAGGTTATATAGTACTTATTACCATGCTCAATGTGTAGATCGATGAAGCATCATGGAACACCAACAAATGAACCTAAAAGTTGCAGAACGCTTCAAGTGTTGAGACATACATAGGAGCTTAATTAGTGCTAGTGTTGTAATAAATAACCCCAGACTGATCCATTCTAAGACTAAAAGTAGATGGCCGTTCATTCAAGAAGCAGAACACGTCCACTACTTCTGCTCTGTTGTTTTACTCACCGAAATGTAATGCTTCAGGTATTTCCATTGAACAGGAATGGTATAAACAAGATCTGCAAACAAATTCTTCCTGTTTTTCACCAGAGGAACATGGTGCCTTGTGCCAGCCGAAGCAGTCTGTCTGGCCCATTAATAAGTGATTACATTCATTTGCTGTATCTTTTTAGGCAGTGGAAATGGCTTTCTGATAGAGTTGCAGGGAAACCAGCACGAGGCCACTTGCCCCTACATGGGCGACATGATGCCCAGCAATCTACTCTAAGCTCACTGCACAGATAAACGACCAGATCTTCTCCACTTCTCAAAAAGAATAAAAGAATGCCAAGGCATGACTGACATGGTCCGAAAAGACTAGATTCTGTGAACAACATTTCTAGACATATAGTTATGGTCTCAATGTGTTGAGTATTTCGCATACCATAATGTAGTGATGGCGTATATCCTACTGGTGAAGTGGCCACAGCTTGCCTCTACTCTATATTTTCCCCCTTCTATTTTCCTAGCATCTTGGTAGGCTGGTGCAGAAATAACCATGCGTATTCATTCATACTTGAGAACGGGCAATTTTTATTATTTTTCTCTCTTTCTTCTACAAGCAGTAAGGCACTTGCTGTTGCAAGTAGAGTAGCTACCACCGAATTATGTGACGTGCTCCATGTGCTGCACTTATGCAGCAATTTTCAGCTCTGTCTTGTCTTCTTGGTTCTTTGTTGTTTTCCATTTTGCATTTAAAATCTTTATTTTTGACCAAGTGACTTGGAATCATAAACAAGTGCGGAACTGTCGATTTGAGTTGATGGATTTCTCACTTCTTATCGTTCCAACATAGCTGTCTCAATGTTCAAGAACTGTTCTGAATATTCTGGTCGCAAAACAGATTTAGTTACATGGGCAATGACACCACTCTTTTCGTTTGATTCCATTGAATAATAACAACAGCAACAGTAATTGTCTCCTGGTTGGTTGTGTGCATATTCCCATGGATGTAAGTTTACTAATTTGGGTCATAAAGGGAGCTCACAGATAACATTAGCAAAAAGCTTACAGGCACGAAAGATTGCCTGCATGTGTACTTAGAAAGCGATTAGACGTAACATACCGAAAAAATGGATAAGATATCATGTTAATCTTCTCTTTCTAATCCGATTTACTTGTCATCAAGAGAAAATGCTGCTCAGTGTTGTTCTAATAAATCAGATAATTTCATAATATCTGCATGATGTGGGTCCAAACTCTAAAAGAAACTAAGCTACATTAATCCCTGTCATGGATGGTTGAGATTTCCACAGAAAGAATGAAAACAAAGAACTAAAATACAGTAACAATTTTCTGAGAAGGAACCTACTTCAGAATGAAGCCACCAAACGCATCACCCAAAGTACAGAGCTGCCCCAGGAAAAACAATTTTTGGTTTCCTTTTCGCTTTAAATGAAAATTATCCTGTTCTACAAGCAGTGAAATGTCCCAAAAAAAAGGGAATGGATTTGCACGCATGAGACCTGAAACAATAATAACCAGCACATTGAATCACACACATTTTATCAGTTACAATATTATACAACCAATTTATATGTTCACAGAAAATCCTTAGCAGACCTCTCTCTCTCTCTCGTGTATGTATGTGTGTATGTATGTATGTGTGTGTGTATGTATGTATGTATCTGTGTGTGTGTGTGTGTGTGTGTAATTTCAACACTATTCAGAAGCAATTTAGTATATATATGTGTACAATTGGCTATAGCTATGCCACAACCTCACATTTCGACAGATCTATGTTGTCTGGTTCATGCCTCTTCTGCTTGGCGCATGAGTTCCAGGATGCTAGAAGCTTTCCTCTTTGCGCGATCTGTGCCAGTTTCTGTCAGTTCCATGAGTGCGTCCTCCACTCCAGCTGCTTTTGCAGCCATCATTTGCTCAGCATCGGCAGAACAGAGCGACCATAAGATTGCTGCAGTATTCTCTCTATTGCGAGGAGACCCGGTTTTGATCACCTCGACAAGTGGGGGAATTGGCTCTGATTGCGCAATTACAGCCTTGCCTTCTGGGTTACCAGCAAGAATTGCCAGAAGAGTGAGTGCCTCATCAATCATTCCCCCAGTAGGATCCACCAAGAAGTTCATCAGATGAATGACGATTCCAGCTTTCACTGCCCAGACCTTATTGCCCTAGTATATGCACAGGTTAAAGATTGCTGTTGCTGCATCTTTCTTGCCTCTTGGGCTCCCATCGCACAGAAGATTGATGAGTGGAGGAATTGCACCAGCAGCGCCAATAGTTACTTCATTTTCATCTACAACTGACAAGATAAATAGTGTGGCTGCTGCATTCTCCCTGGCTTCCGTACTCCCAGTTTTCAGCACTTCCACCATCTGAATTAGGGATAGCATGAGAGTCCACAATGCTTGCCTTGTTGTTCTCATGGATGGAGAGGTTAAGGAGTGCTGTGACGGCATGTTCCTGCGTTCTTGGATCCAAAGAGGAGAGTAGATTGACCAGCAAGGGAATTGCTCCCACTTCAGCAATGCATATCCTGTTGTTCACATTTCTCTTAGCAGGCAATCGGATCTCACCTGCAGCTGCCCGTTGCTCATCTTGGTTCCTTCTCAGCCTATTCATTAGTGAGACTAGACCAGCATGGTCATAGTCGGAACTTTTTGCTACTTGATTATCGTGGGATTTCACTTTGTTCTTGGGAAGCTCGATACCATTAGCTTCACACCATTGTGCTATCAAGCTTTTGAGGACAAAGTTTGGTGTCAGTGACGTATGTGTGAGGGGCTGCTGCGTCTTAGGGCAGGTTTTGTGCCCAGAATCAAGCCACTTTTGGATGCAAGATCGCTCGTACGTCTGAAGAGAAGACAATGGTCATTAACAGCTCTGCGTTTTAAGAAGAAGAATCATCAGCTTTGCATAATCGAATCGAATTGGATCGAATATATACCTGGTCACTAGAAACAATCATGGGGTTTTGCATTAGCTCAAGGGATATGGGCCATCTGAATTCATCCTGGATGATGGGAGATCTATGCTTTATGGAGGCAGACCTAGTACTGAGAGTGTCAGCGGTGGGAGCTTCAGCGATCACACAGTCTTTGAGCTTCTTGAGCAGTGAAGACATCTCCTCGACACAGCCATCAGGTTCACCACCACTGGAAATGACCATCTCAGCAGTAAATCAATTAGGTCTTCTCGCAGAGAGCCCAAGCAAGATCCTTTGAAAGTTGTGTGTCTGGTGAATCGGCTCTTGTTGCTGCTCTTTTGAACTGAGAATGCACAAGTGCAACCTAAAATTGCACCTAATCAGTAGCAAGCAGATTGGAAGGTTTGAGGAGGGAGGTGTAGACGACAGACAGTAGCTGTAGTTAGTAAGTACGTGCTCTTGCACTTGTTCAGGCATATCGAAGGTCTGGTAGGGCAAGGCATCCAATGCCGCTGGGGGAGGGGAGAGCCTGAGAGGGATCCGACCGACGAGGAGATGCGATGTGCACGACGACGACGACGAGCCTTCTTCGTTGCTTGCTTCGGGAAAGGAAGAGTGTGAAGCGCTTGAGTTGGATGAAGCGTCTTACCTCCGTAGAGGCCGCAGGTTACATGTTTATATATGATGGGAAGAGCCCCCGGCGTGGCATTTACAGAAACGGAATCAAACCGAGTTAGAGATTGAGACGGGATAGGATAGGAGGAGGAGTCGGGTTACAGTTCTATTTCTAGTAGAGAAGACTCCAAACCTATCTCTAAGAGAAGACCAAGATATATTCTAACAAAGAGGTCAATTAATGTTTTTTTAAAATATTTTTTTATTTCGAATTACAGTAATATATCCTTGTTTTTTATTTTATAGAAATAGTCATTTGTCGTCCAACCATTGGGTGACACATGGGCAACCCATGTCACCCAACCAGTGGAGCGTTGGGCGACAAGAGGCTCTAGTCGACCCAATAGTGAAGCAACTACTTGTTGTTTGTTCATCCTTTTTTCTTTGACCCGATCATCTTATGGGCTCTCTCACTATTTCTCTCGTAAGAAAATGAGAGCAGCTTGAGAGGCGAGAAAAAAGAGCGAGAGAAGGAGCGGGCAAGTGAAGAGGGGGAGAAGGTCGGAAGAGGAGAGGAGAAGTACAGAAGCTCGAGACAGAGAGTGAAGGAGAGGAGAGAAACTCGGGAGGAGTGAAGAAGAGGAGATCAGCTCGGTAGAAGGAGAGAAGAAGAGGCGAGAAGCTCGTGTGGTTGGAGAGAAAGACGACAGAAGCTCATTGATAAAAAGAAAAGATCTTCGTGTGAAGGTAATAGTCTCATTCATTCTTGTTCTCATCCGAATGCAGGGAACATATAGCTACGTATTTATTTAGTTCGTATTTGGTGAATGCATGCTGACAAATGAAAATATTTATAGTGAAAAACCAGTCATGTCTGAATCCACAACATTAAAAGTGCATTACGGTGTTGACCTAATTGATTTCCCTCAAGTTAGTATGATACACTCGGACGTAAAGAATGCTCGAATCAGAGATATCCTGTACTGATTCATACGCAGCTTCTCGTTGGACCCTGATGTGTGCAGTGTCATCCTACATGGGGTTTAGAGTCGATCTGCCATGGACATTTGGTTGGAGCTAAGAAGATTGATACGCACGATTACATGTAAGAGTTTTGTGGAAGGTTGCCGGCGATATGTTTACGAGTGCGTGCTACTCGTGCAACCATATCTAAAGAGAGTCACAGGAGGTTCGGTTCGTGGGAACAGCTCGGGCGCGCAGCGCGTGGTTCATCAAGAGCATGAGGTAGGCGATGTTGCGGAGGCAGAACTAGAATATCGCACACCGCACGCTGAGCCCACCCGATAGACAGATGCAGATGTTGTTAAGGCAGATTAAGAAGATCGCACCACTCAAGTTGAGCCCACTAGACAGGTGAACGCAGGGGAGTATGTCGACATCATTGTGCGCCAGATGGAGATCGATGACTGGACGGCTTGGGCCGAGTAGGAAACTTTAGAAGAGGATGGCGATGACTCTTCCGATGAAGACGAATGTCCTATGTCCCAATCTAAATATCGCATAGAATCCGGTCTACTTGAATTTTGCTATCAAGCTACTTGCCATGATCCCTCTTTATGGTACGATTATTTATCTTATAATCCGGTCTTCCACATTTTCTCCTAAGACTGGTAAAAATAAAAAGGGATCATATTCTAAGTATACATTTGCCTTGAGCCAATTTTGGTCTTCACATTTATCCTTTGGTTTGCATCTTGTCAACCACATATGGACTTAACCTTTACATACTCATTAAACATGCTAGTTTCATATTCACATAAACTCATTAATTACCAAAAACCAATTTTAGGGGGCCTAGATGCTTTCAGCCGCTCGGCTGGCTTGGTCAGACGGCTGGCTCGGGCGCTTGGCCCATCTCACGTCCGATTCTCGGCGCGTCGGCCCATCTATCTCTCGCCTCGGTCCGACGCTCGGTCTTCAGTCTTCACAATCACACCGACACAATCGCCTCACCTTCAACCGTCCTGAGAAAATCCCCTTCTCGTCTCAACCCTGGAAAATCGCCGCGGTGCCGCACCGCATCGTCACCGACCGCCGGCGCCGGCCCCTCCCTTCCTCCTCGCCTCAGCCTCCACCCTCTTCCCATCGGCCATCGCCTTCCCTCAAGTCTCAACCGTAGTGCCACACCTCCGTTGGCATCAACTGCACAACACCGCTGCCGTAGTGCCACACCTCCCTCGCCATCGGCCTCTCGTCAGTGTCTAGAGTCGAAGAACCACGGAGGGAGGAGGTCCTCCGGGTCCGGCTCCGCCTCCGCATCGACCCCAGTGGTGAACCGCCTCCCCAACCCCTGTCCACGGCCACCTTGTAGTGCCACAGGAGCTCCGACCACGGCAGCCTCGGTAAAGTAGCTCCTCAACCCATGTTCTTAAGAGATTAATGGAGAGTGTATCTTGGATGTTGATTGTTGATTGTGCATGTTTACTTGCAAAACACATCATAGCTGGAGTCTTGGAGAGAAACCAATTGCATGTCGTCCAATTTTGTGATACCATCCATCTTTTAAATTTTACAAACTTGTTATGGTAATCTATATTATGTGATTTGTGGTGACCTATGTGGCCTGCATGTATGCAACTATTATGTGGTTTGCACTAGATATGCTCATATGCATCTATCGTAGGGGTTGCCCCCACCTAAACCCGGCCGGCCTGTTAAGCGATTGTAAAGCCCAAAATGGGAAGTATGTAATGACATAAGTACCCCTACGAGGGATACATGAGTGTAAGGACATACTTGTAAAATACTCATATATATATATATATATATATATATATATATATATATATATATATATATATATATATATATATATATATATATATATATATATATATATATATATATATATATATATATATATATATATATATATATATATGCCCTGACATGGGAAGGGCAAGCATTGTTCACTTGTCAAAGTGCAATACTAGCTTACTTTATCAAGCACATACACTCAACTACTTTATCATAAATGATAGAGATATTTTTCCTCAAAAGGTCCAATAAAAATATTTGAAAATCTTTCAAAAATCCAGATAGTTTCCTAGAAATATCTATATATTTTAGATGTTTTATTCGAAGGAATTTGATGGTGCCAATTGTCATAAATCTAGTGGTCATAAGAATTTATATAATCCCTTCAATCCAAAATATACCTCATTTGGTAGAGTTGGTTTTGGTTTATAAATATTTATATTTTATTTTTCGGAAGCAATATGTTCGTCAAAATGCCAATGTTAATTATTATTCTTATAGCGAGGTAAATCATAAATTGACTTAGAAATATACTAATAAACAAATGTTGTTATCAAATCCCTCAGAAATATAGGAGAAGACATCTTCAAATTCCGAAGTTTGTTGAATCCGAACACTAAAGCTCTGCTATTCTGAATTGTACGCCATATACAGAAGGCAGTATTTTAGTATATAGTTTGGAGGTGGGGGGCCATGGTCCCCTTTGGCTCCGTCCGTGAACGGGAGTGATGCCTTTGGGGATGATATGGTCCAACAACCACCGATGATATAATCCACTCCACTCCACTAATCTCCCCATATACTATTTGGTCAGTAGCCACAACACATGTTTGTGAGTGAAGTTACTATCAAATACATGTAGAGTTATTTTATATATATATATATATATATATATATATATATATATATATATATATATATATATATATATATATATATATATATATATATATATATATATATATATATATATATATATATATAGAAGTGGAATTCTCCAATACCTTTTTGAATTCATTTCAATGATGTCTCTGAGATCATCTATCTGCAAAAGCAAAGGAACCAACTTAAGTGACATTGTCAGCTAATAATTTCTGATTATTTGGGTCTATCTTTTTAGAATTAATATCTAGAATGCCTATCTCTTTAAATAGCTCTGGCGACTCCTCGCGAAGCTCAAGTATGTAATTTGCCCGTTTTTCTCCAATGCCCTACACATTTAGCAGCGGGTTAGTAGGAAAGAAGTAATCTAGGTGTTCACGGTCTTTAAGCTTCTGAGCTAACCTTCAAGCTTTATAACTGCTCCCTGAAATCAATATGGAAACATGCATTAGAGAAACAGAAATAATGTCAAATCAGTGATAAGTAGGGGATCATAGTCACTTATTAGCACTGTTGAGAAAAGTCAAGCACTCTTGAACTAGAGATTTCAGTGTGGTGAAAAAACAAAAAGAATTCGTCCGGAAAGTAGATCACACAATAAACTAAGTGTGTGCTGGTGAGTTAAAAACAGCTTACCTTAATCCCTGTGATGCAGGCCTTAAGTATATCCTTTGGATCATCAACTTCCCCAAATTTCAGGTGCACCGCATGAGTTATTGGTTCAGGTGCATCAGTATTGATTTGTTGGACACATTCCATATCTAGTTTTTGTGCCGTTATGCTCACTGGTCGAGTGCTAAGAAGCTTCAACGAGTTTGATATCTCTCTCAGTCGGTCGCTCAGCCTCGGAGAGTGTTTAGTAGTGCTGACCGGAGTATTCTCGGCAAGGTTATCTAGAAGTGATGGTCAATCGAGAACGCACTTGTATTTCCATTTCACAATAAAGTTGTAAAAAAGGAGTTGTGTTATACCATGTACATTAGAAAAGCAGGTGTAGCCCAAGTCAGTGCATGAATGTTCTGAATGCAGATCTAACGAGGAATAGTCCTCAGGTACAAGAGGCTATATGATTATAATAGTATTACAAACACCAAAAAATCAGCAATTTCTTGCACATGTTATGTACCTCTTCCTGCATACTACTTGATACCAGTTCTTGCATGCTGCAAGGTATCACTTCTTGCATTTTTGATGATACAACATCTACAACGTTTCCTGTTTCATGACATCCCTGTATATTGCTCCAATGTATGGCAATCATAAATCATTAATGATAAGGCTATCATAAACCTTGAGATGTCACTGGAAGGAAACTAAAGTACCTCATCTGTTGATGGAGCTTGAATTTTCATGCCTAGTGGTTCATCAAGAGCATGAGGTAGGCGATGTTGCGGAGGCAGAACTAGAATATCGCACACCGCACGCCGAGCCCACCCGATAGACAGATGCAGATGTTGTTGAGGCAGATTAAGAAGATCGCACCACTCAAGTTGAGCCCACTAGACAGGTGAACGCAGGGGAGTATGTCGACATCATTGTGCGCCAGATGGAGATCGATGACTGGACGGCTTGGGCCGAGGAGGAAACTTTAGAAGAGGATGGCGATGACTCTTCCGATGAAGACGAATGTCCTATATCGCAGGCATAGAATAGGATGGATGTTGAAGGTTTTTCTGTGCACAATTAGTATGAATCACCGTGGAAGTACCATGCTACGGAGGTTCGGCTTCATGCAATATTTGCTAACAAGGAATCACTGTAGGATGCCATTAAGCTTTGGTTCTTGTCCATGTAACGGGCATTTCAGATCCTAAAATCCAGCCATAAGCAGTACAAATATTACAATTGTTAACAAATATAACTATATTTTTAAATGCAATAGTTATATAACAAATATAATATGTTGTAATATCTACTCGTATAATCGCACAAAAAATTCCACTAGTTTTAAAAATACCACCCTCTATTTCCCCATCTCATCCCATGAATTCATACATACCACCGTTTCACAACGCATGGGTGAACCGTGGACGCACTCAACCCTGACACATCTTTTAAGGACCCATTGCCATACATTCAGCTTCTCATTCCTTCCCATGTTCAAAAAAAAGAACTTCTCTCCTTCCCACACTCGAGTGCAATATGATACGTGTTGTGAAGAATTTTGGGAAATGATATTTTTGAGAGATTCCTATGTAATAACCAAATATTACCAATATTTGAATGGTGTAATTAGTTATAAATGGGAGTTTTTGTAATATCTTCATTATCGTCCCTTTATTAACTCTTTACCTATATAGGCTTGGCCACCATTAACAGTTCAAAAAAAGAAACCAATATTTGAATATTTCTGCTCGAAGATGCAAAGGGAAATGATTTCCCTTATATCGGCTTGAAACTTAGGATCTTTAATTCCCCAAGGCATTGTTCCAATAGTTTGACAAAACTATTGGGAAAAACCCTGCATAAACTTTAGCTATGATTTTTCTTAGGTGCCACTCTAAACAACTTAAAAAATTGACTTCTGACTTTTACTTCTATATTTTGGCTATAAAGTGCACTATAGTTGTTAGTTTTTTAAGTCAAAAAATAATAAAAAGATGATAAATTAAAAAACACTACTATATCTTTTAGAATAATACAAAAATAATAAATAAAAAAAAATTAAAAACATCAAAAAATCAAAATTAAAAATCGATACGTTATAAGTGACTTCCTTGAGCCGGTTATTAGCAGAGCCTTAATGAAACGCAGAACCCTTTTTTTTCGTTTTGATTTTGAGAGGCGCTGGCAGGCTGGTAGTAAGAGCACTCCCAATGCAGAAACTATGGATGATTTCTATGGCATTAAATAAGGTGCCAAGTAAGTAAAATGCTGATGTGTCATTGGAGTTAAGGAGGAGAGATAAGGAAATGGTTTCTTATATAGACACAATGTCTACACAGGAACCAAGATAGAAAGAGTTGTGATAGGTAGATGATAGGAGAGAGAAGATAGATGATTGGATGAAAATTTTATTTGTAGAAACTATCCATTGGAAGTATAGTTTCTATGGATAGTGTCTACATTAATTGACAAGTATAGAAACTATCTCATAGTTTCTGCATTAGGAGTGCCCTAATACAGCATAACAGCCGCGCGCGTTCTCTCGAATTTCCCTCCGCCGCCGCACCCAAACCAAAGCCAAAAGAGGGACAGGAGATCACTTGACCAAAATGCCCCTTAAGTAACTATAAATGTTTGTTTTTCTTTTTTGTTTCCAACAACAGAAACAATCGAAGCCGCCTAACCCAACCCAACGATAAAACGCTTTGGCGCATGTTTTATTTAAATATATTTAGTATATATTAAATTAAAAAAACATATATGGGCATATCATTATAGTTTTCTACATACAAATTCTATAATTTCGGATGCTCTTTTTTATTTAGTTTTAGCAATTTCGGATGCGGTGGGGTGGGGGCTAATCGGGCTGACCAACCCCTGACTTGTCCGATTTGAATTTATTCTTCTTTCCTAAAACCAAAAAAAATATATATATATATATATATATATATATATATATATATATATATATATATATATATATATATATATATATATATATATATATATATATATATATATAGTCATCCAAATTTGAATGCAAATGGAGTAAAAAGGAAGGAATGGAGGGGAGGGGCAGGAGAGTCCTTTTTCTACATCGCAACAGTAACTAACCCTGGCTAATTTAATTTGCGATTATTGGGGTGGGCACGCACGCACGCACGGGCGCCTCCGCCTCTTCCTCCTCCTCCTCCTCCGATCTCTCTCCCGCCGTCCCCAAACCCTAACAATCCAATCGCTCCGTCGCCTGCCTCCTCTCTATTTCGATTTCGATTTAGGTTTCGACTCTACAATCCGTAGAGTACACCCCCCTCCTAATCCCATGCCCTCCTCCTCTGCTTGTGGCGGCGGCGGCTCATCTCCGGTGCCCCGGGCCATGAAGCGCGAGCTAGCCTTCGCGCTCCAGTCGCTCTCCGAGATCACCGCCTCCCCCGGACGCACCCGCTCCGGCCGCCCCATCTCCTCCGCCCCCTCAGGAGCCAAGAGGCGGAGGACTAGATCGGAGGAGGAGCCTCCTCCTCTCAAAGATGATGACCAGGGCAAGCACCACACGGACCCCACGGATCTGGTCTCCCCGCCCACGCCGCCCTTGGATGCCGAGGCGCCCAAGACCAACCACCACGCCGACCTCACGGACGCCTCTGACCCGCCGCCAACAAAGGAGGCGGATGGATCCGATCCTCAACAGCTCTGCGATGGATCCAATGTTGCACTTGCAAAGGCAGGCGGTGACGGTGATGTGATACCCCAACCATCTCAATCTGATGCCGCCGCTTCAAAACAGGATGATACAGGAATGGAGCTCAATGCTGGTGCGCTCGCAAAACCAGATGTGCCCACCACGGCAGAGTGTGCCGCTGGGTCAGATGGACGGCCAACTTTTTTGCAGGATTCCACCGCTGTATTTGCAAACCAGAACGACAGCCTGATGGATGTCTTAGCTGATCCTCCTTTGGTCGCTGAGGGCACTGCTACACTCGCGTCCAACGCCGACCTCAAGCCTACGAGACGCTTCACCCGATCACTGCTCAAGAACAAACCAGATGAAGAGGTTGCGAGTCAAGGATCCGCTGTCGTCGCTGTGACATCAGAGCACAAGAAGGATGCGTCGGTTGATTTGTCTCTGCTGCCAGAGAAGCCAGAGAGGAGGTTCACAAGGTCACTGCTCAAGGCAAAGGTTGAGGTGCGCCCTAGCAGCGGTTTGGTTGGATCTGAGGAGCCAATCGACAGCACATCACACTCTCCTCCGTCCGTCAAAAAGATGGAGATGAAGATGTCTAAGAAGGTTGCCTGCCTCACAAAACACCCAGGCAACATTAGAGAGTTGCTCAACACCGGCCTGCTCGAGGGAATGCCAGTTATGTACGTCATCCCTCATAGCAAGGTATGAGACAATTAGCCATTAACAGTTTCAAGTCTGTCAGCACAGTAAAGCTCCCTCCTCCATTTAAGGATTAGACGAGGCGATTGCCACTACGCTAATGGTTTATTATGCTTTATTATTTAGATTAGCCAAGTAACATTAAGATTGATCATGGCCTTTTATCTTTAGTCCACCTTGGGATTTAGGAACTTTGTCTGTGTTGAGACAATACATGTGACAGATTGAAAGTAGCTTTTATGACTCATTCTGTTATTCGTGATCTTCCAACATTCAGGCCCTTTTGCCTCACTTTTCACACCACACTCCTTGTGGCCATGGCATGCTATATTTTGAGTGGCAATGAACCAATTAGCCCCTAAATTCCGCTCTGTAAAAGAGCTGTCACATGTTGAGACATGTGAATATTAAAATTTTCCTTTTTAATATATATATATTCTATGGGAGTTATTTTGAGTGATTTACTGTACATTATGTTCTAGCACGTACTTGTAACTCAATGCAATTAACGTGAATTCTGTTTGCAAGTTGCAGAGGGCTGTGCTGAAAGGAGTGATTACTGGTTGCAATATACGTTGCTTTTGTCGTACCTGTAATGGCTCCAAGGTACTACACCTGAACCTATAAACCATTATAGAACACAAACTGTTTACATTATGCTGTTCTCCTTTTGAATTTCACAGGCTGTTTGTGCTTATTTCTTTGAACAACATGCTGGGAGCAACAAAAAACATCCTGCTGACTACATTTACTTAGGGAACGGTAATAGTTTGCGGGATGTGCTGTGTGCATCTGATAGTTCTCCCTTGGAATCTCTGGAAAAAACAATCTGTTCTTCCATTGATCTGATGGTTAAGAGGAGCCTCATCAATTGCCTGAATTGCAATGGTGAGACTTTCATGCTTCTATATTCTGTGAGTGGTAGTTTTTTATACCTTTGCTTACATCTCCTAGTGCTGCAGAGCATCTTCCTACATCACGAACTGAACACTTTTTGTGTGACTGTTGCCTTGAGTCAAAACAACCTCAAGATCCTCCATCCCCATCTCATGCATGTAAGAGCAATTCCAGGTAAGCAGTTCAAGCATCATAATGTGCTAGCTCTTATGCCTATTTAACTATGAGACCTCATCATTGTTTAGATAATTTGTTCAAGAGATATGACTTTACACCCTTCGATCATAAGAAAAGGAATTGTTTATATTGCTACATGATGTGTTTTTAATGTTATGTAGCATGACTCCAATTTCCAAGGATTCTTTGTTGAAGAAGATATCATCAAGTAAGAAGGTTGGCAGTGCAGGAAAAGTAACAACAAAGTTGGTACTTCTATACTTATGTTATCTTTCTTTCTTATTACATGAACACATAATTCATTGGTCATTGCTTGATACTTTCTTCAGGGATACTGGACTACACAAATTGGTCTTTAAGGTTTTGCTTGATGGCACTGAAGTAGCCTACTATGTTGATGGGCAGGTTGTTAAACCAAGAGCTATTTCCCTATTTTCTTTAACCGCACCTTGTATTTCTTTGGTTAATTTGCACTCATGTTATGCAGAGAAAGGTCGATGGGTATATCAAGGATCAAAGAATCTACTGTAATCACTGCAATAGAGTGGTGTGACTCTTTTCTCATCTAAGCTATTTCTTTATATCCATCATACTCTTTATGAAGTAATTGACCTGTTTATGAGGAATATTCAGGTTAGCCCCTCAGCATTCGAGGCTCATGCGGGTGAGGGATCAAGGCGCAAACCGTAAGTCTTTATGGTATCCTATTTTAGCTTATGCCAACCCACATTTGTTATGTTTGCCCTTATTATATTACATTGCTATCAGGTACGACAACATCTTCACATCAAATGGCGTATCATTGCATGAGCTGTCAATGAGAATATCAAAGGATATGGAATTGTCGGAGCGCGAAACAGATGATTTGTGCAGAGAATGTGGTCAAGGGGGAGATATTTTCCCTTGCAAAATCTGTCCAAGGTCATTTCACCCAGGTAGAATCTCCAAACTTCCTGAAATTATCTGCAAATAGTGCTTTAAGTATGGCCTTGTTGAGTTGTTTACTTGGAAAATAATCTTTTTTTTTGAAAGAATCTTTCTAACTGTTGACCTGCTTGTTGTAAAATTTGCAGCTTGCGTTGGGCTGTCTGAAGTCCCCTCAGAATGGTACTGTGATAATTGCAGCAACCTTGTTCAAAAAGAAAAGGCTCTAGCGGAAAATAAAAATGCTAAGGCTGCTGGGAGGCAAGCTGGAGTTGATTCTATTGAACAGATAATGAAAAGAGCTATAAGAATTGTCCCAATCTCTGATGACCTTGGGGGGTGTGCTCTATGCAAGTGAGTACTGTTGTGTCTTAGTTTTTTCCTTTTAATGTATTTGCTCTATTTGTTATTATCTTAATAAGCTATACTTGGAACCAGATTGGCTAATTGTAGCCAGGATTATAGACTTTTAGTTGTAGGACCTAAGGTGCATCTGTTTTGGTACCTGCTCAATTTACAGCCTGTGAGTCTAGTTTTGATTGATAGGATTATAGGAACTAAGGGTTTATTTGGTGGTATTGGATTACAAATCTATTGCCACGTAATGGTCTATCAAATGTTTTATTTTATCGACTCCGTGAGGAATGGTGTAACAACAGCATGGAACAAACTACTTGTGGGCTGGAAAAAATCTGTTTGACAATTTTCCATAGTGGTATTGACAAAAGTAGAACAGAAGCTGGTAGACTCTTAGGAAAAAAACGCAAGAACAGAAAATGGCCTGCCAATAATCGTAAAACAATTGCAGTGATCTGGATAGCATCAATCCACCAAGTCTACCCAATCATCTTTTAGAGGACCAGAAGAGTGTTGCTCAAGGCGGCTTAGACGGTTGGGAATGGATTTGAAATACCACTCGTCCATATTCGTGAGTACAACTGCAGTAGGATGTGACCTTATGATTGAACCAACAAAACCAACACTATGTGCATATTGGGATTTTGAATCTGGTGTTCAAATCATTGGGCCAACCAAACGGAACCTAAAAGGAATTAATATCATAACGAGAGAAGTGAAAATAAAGATTTTAAAATCTGTTATCTTTCTTATGGTTCCTTGTTATCAGTAGCTACCAACAAAATTGCTAGCTATGTTGTTGTTTTTTTTCTTTTAGTTTTCTACATTGGCTTCCTGTAAAAATCTTACTGTTACCGGTAAACTTTCTTTGTGCAGGCAGAAAGATTTTAACAATGCAGTATTTGATGAGCGCACTGTGATACTCTGTGACCAAGTATGCCTTTTATATTTCTAGAATATCATCTGGATTGTTTCTGCTTAAATTTAACTTATAATCCCAATACTAAGACATTTTTTTCTTCATTTGGTTTGATTTAATCCTCGTTCTTAACACTATAATTTAGCAAAATATTTCTGATGTTCCTGCATATATGAAATACTTCCAAGTTACCTGATATACTTGGCTAACATGATTTTTTTTCTGTGCTGTTCAGTGTGAGAAAGAGTATCACGTAGGATGTTTGCGGAGTCAATGGCAGGTAGACCTAAAGGTTAGCACAGAACAACCTTATTTGTTCAAAACCACCATTTATCTTCACATAGTTTGATGTGCATGATATATTCGCCGGAAATGAACAATGCTGTCTTGGCTTGGGTGGAAGCTTAGCTAACACAGTAGCTCATTTTCTTTTCTACAGGAATTACCAGAAGGGAGTGGTTCTGTTGCAGTAGTTGCTCTGAGATACGAACGTCCTTGGACAAGATAATCTCTGATGGAGCTCAGCTGTTGTCAGAGTCAGATATTCATATCATAAGGAAGAAACATGAGACGAGAGGTTTAAGCATGGACATTAATACAGATCTCAGATGGCGATTACTTGCTGGTAGAAGTGCCACTGAAGATGGCAACTTGTTGCTTTCGGCTGCAGTCCCAATTATTCATGTACGTGCTGCAGTATTTGATCTCATATATGGGTCTATTCTATATAAGGGCCTATTCTATATAAAGTTCTGCATCAAGTATTTTTCGCATCAAGTATTTTTCTTTCTATTCTCCTTTTGCATGTGATTTTCATGGCCAGTAGCTGACATCAGTTTGTTTGGGTGAATTTGTTCTTATATTTTCTTGTGGACACAGATTCTTGTCAACGATGCATGTATTGGTGGGCGGTGGCTATATCATATCACATGTTAGGAAAAGTTAGTTGTTTATCGATAGTGGAACTGTGGTTAGTCCGATTTAGTACTAACGAGTTTGCCAGTTTTGTATGAGGTCTTCGTTCTTTTTTAATATTAAAATAATATTGAACAATGTGCTTGTAGACACATAGAAAGATCAGTTGCACATTGGTCATTTCCTCAGGTTTTTCTGGAACGTGAATACAGCAAAGCCTGGTACTCTGATCAATTGCCAGCTGATTGTGGTTGGGTTTTGTTGTGGATTTGCTCTACAGTTAGGTCCACACTGTTACCAGCGGTTATCAGCCTGAGATCAATACCAGTGGCCTGTTGGGTTTGGTCCACAGATACAGCTATAAAGACCTGATCCTATGCGAGCTTAAAGAATTACACCTTTATTTTTTTAAAAGGTGAAATTGTAGAGGACTGGATGTAGGACAGCATCGGGCATCAGCATTTGTGAATATTGGGCTATCATATTGGAGGGCTATATTACCTCTTAGTACACTATTTTAGCAATGTTTTATACTGATTGTTGCACACGGCTGGTTGTTTTTCTCACGAAGTGTTCGTTGCAGCAATCTTTTGATCCAATCATTGAAGTTCATACTGGTAGGGATCTAATTCCTGAGATGGTTAATGGGTAAGAGAATTGTCCTCCTTCCATATTTGTCTTCATGCTATCCTTTATGAGTATGTACCTGCGTGAATGAAATTTCTCATTTCCTCCTTTAATCTTCCAGGAGGAGACCTAAGGATGGAATGCCTGGACAAGATTACAGTGGAATGTACTGTGCAATATTAACTCTAGGGTAAGAATTATTTATTAAAATTAAAATTTGGCCAAACTATTGCATCCAGTGTTGTTGATTCCTACTTGTGTGTTGCAGCTCTACTGTTGTGTCGGCAGCACTTTTGCGTGTTATGGGAGGTGGAGTGGCCGAACTGCCACTGGTTGCTACAAGTAGGGATCTTCAAGGGCTGGTGAGACTAAAGTTTCTGATTAGTATTATATGCTTCATTGTATTATTCTTGTTGTCAGTCAATGCATTTTTGTAGTACAACAGTGCCGACTTTTTTTTAATTCTATTCCTATCCAGATATGCCATTTTGATTCTGTGTCCTTTGTTTATTTTCTTGTTAATAATTTACTCCAAACAGGGCTACTTCCAAGCTTTGTTTACATGCATAGAGAGGATGCTAACTTCACTGAAGATCAAGCATTTCATGCTTCCAGCCGCACAGGAAGCTGAAGCCATTTGGATGAAGAAATTTGGCTTCTCTAAAATACCCCAGGAGCAGGTTTGTTACAATTTGCATTTCGCAGAGTTGTTTGTTATAATGTCTGTGATTGTCGTGGGTTCAGATGTCTGAGGGATGCAAATATAATTTAATGAACTGGTTGCAGTTGGAAGCTTATCTTAGCGGGGCGCACCTCACTATATTCTATGGAACGTCAAACCTGTACAAGGCTGTTCCTTTATCATGGCGTTGATGTTGAAGCCTTTTGCTCCAATCAGGCATATTTGTCTTTTGAGGCTCTGCTGTCAACTGTGCATAAGATGATGAAGCATGGCAAAAAGATGATGATATACAGCAAGGGGAAGAAAAGATAAAAGATAGTGATGGAAGCAAAGTAACCCAGGTCGGCATCTGAAGTTTTTTTTATCGTGCAGTGAAGATATATGTGGAGATGCTGGGCTTATGGAAGCAACGGTTTCTGCTGTCTTTTGGTTTTGTTTTGTATTTTCAGCGCTTTCAGTTGGGTTGCATACCACTGCGAAGTGCTGCTATTTTTGATATACAGACGCCCCCCACCTGAGAAACTGCAGGTTTTGATGTGGTGCTGGTCTGCTGACCTTTTCTGTTCCAATTAAAATTTTGGTCTGTTTCTTGGGGGTGCATTGCAAGACTAAGAATTTGTTTGGTTTGGCTGTCAAATTTTGATGGGAAGAGCTGAGGATATTCTATGTATGCTGCAAGTTTGCCATGGTGAAACTGCCATTTTATGATGGCTTAGCTTGTGGAAACTCTTGGTTCCCTTATATACGACATTATTATTATATTAAAAGACTTAGGACATGTTTTTTTTTTACTTAAATTACAACTCAACAACTCAAAATCCAACGTATAATTTAAATTTCATTCCTATAATATATAAAAAAACACCATACTATGCACCAATTTCTTACATTTATACATAAAACATCTCCTAAAAATATATTAATTGGACGCTGTGAGGGGTCAGGACGGGGATAGCCCCCGTGAAATCTGACCGTGGGGAAATTTTTTTGCCATCTCTAATCCGGACGGCATGCTGCCCAATTCGTGTTTCTCCGTACTTGATGTAACTACGTGTGCAGTTTTGATGCCCCTCGCTAAACATGGCAATGTACTCAAGAGGGAGTAATGTACAGTGGTAGGATAAAATCTTGGCATCAAACAGGGGTTAATGACCGTAGAATTAGTGAAAGATGGTACTGAATAGGAACTTGTACACCGTCAAGCAGGCTCCGAGCGGATGTTATATTGATCCCTGAGATGTGTTACACAAGACTAGCATACCCCTCAAGGGGTAGGTAACTGTAGAGAAACATAATCTCTACCCCTCTATAATATACCAAAATTATCTTTACTAAATCCACCCCACAGTCATACCTAATCTAAATCCACCCAGATTTGTGTACCAAAGTAATCCAACTTCATACAAATGAATGACCTAGATCTCTCCTTAAGCCTTCTTCTCTTACTCATTGAAGATTCTAAGGCCAAAATCATCCGGATCATACACATCATTTGAACCCACATCCCACCCCGCGCCCACAACAAAAAAAGGAAGGAAGCGTATCTCTCTCTATCTCTCTCCTTCACGTATTCTGCATAGAAACGTACGTGAGCAAGAAGTCCTGGCGGCGGACGTTACGTGCATCTCGCCACCCAGCGCGTATAGAGGATATTTCTTATACATTGATAAATCTAAATCATCATCGATAGTTTCTTATTTTCGTCATTGATATACATCTATATTTTCTTCATTGATATACATCTATACCGAGACTGCGATGGCGCTTTCCTGGGGCGCGGGTGGCCGGAGTTCACCGGCGCGCGCCGTCGGGTGGTTCTTGGTGCTCCGGCATGAAGGCGGCGGCGTGCTCACCGTCAAGGCGTTCGACACCAGCTCCTGCCTCAAAGAGTTCTGCTCTCCGTCCACAGGTAACTGAAGATTGGCACGCAAATCTTGGATTGTGCTTTTTGCATGCTGTCAAATAATAGAGAGATCAGTAATGTTACTGGAGTGCAAGAAACATATAATCGATTTTTAGAAAGGATAGAAACGGATGATGATCTTGTGGTACGGGGCAAAATGTTGTAGGAAGATATTTAGATCAGATTAAGGATATGTGATCTCTTGTTAATCACTGTCATCTGGTATACTAACCAATAATATTATGCTATCTCAAAAATTAGTGCTGACTAGCAGCATCATACTATGAGCTTCATTTCACAATCCACCACAAGAGAGTTCTCCACATAAAACTGCTCAACTCTAAATTTTCAAGGAGCAATCAATGGCAAAAACAACCAAAGATGTCATTTTTGAATTTTAACAATTCAACAAAGTATATGATAGCTCGACACACCATCAGTCATGGCCTCACACATGGATGGCGTGGAGTCATGCCATCGCAAGTGTAGCTCGCCCTGAGATGCCACATGCCCACACAGTCATATTGGATAACAGATTGCCGTTAATGCCAGGGATTATGAGAAAAGGTCATTCAAGGTAGATGACACCACGCATGGTGGATTAAGCGCCGATCCAATATGTAACATCCCATTTTAGGAGAGCTCAAGTGCATGAATTAAAAATTGGAATTTGATTTCAAACCAAATTCAACTCAAACTGAAAATGCATAATCAATTTGAAATAAGGATACGTATGATTAACAAAAGAGGCAGTCTCTCCAGATGGATCGTGGATCTTCTTCATGCTACAGGCTTGTGTTATTTTGTTCACCAAGGTTGACCAACATTAATTATCATTTTGTTCATCAGTCATCACTTCATCTTAGTATCACAACTAATGCCTTTTTAGGGTACAATGCAATATGGTCTTGGGGCATCCTAACTCTTGTAGTACTTCAGAGTAGATGGACATATCGTATGATGAAGTTAATTAGATCTCATAGTACTGAATCTAGGCTGTATATGCACATATCTGTCAGTAGTATAGGCTTATAACATGGACATACTTGATGAGATCATAGTCATTAGAGTGCAAAAGTAAACTGATACAGACCTTACCATTAGTCCTGTCATTTTTAGAATTTGCAATTTGATTGCTTATGGATGTATTTTCGAAGTGACAAGATTCAGATAGCTCTAACTCGCATACATACTCCTTAGTAGAATCCTGGAGAAGAAAGTGCGATGAGTAATTGCTGCATGCATGCAAGAATATGTTCAAATGGTCGTAAAGGATATATGAAATAAAGCATCTTAACAACCTTACACACTAAAACATAATCAACACTCCAGATTTCTTAGAATTAAACTATTGATCAAAGGGTCACAGGTTACCTGAAAAACATTCTCGAAGCCTTCACCTTTGGAGCGTATATAAGCTGATGCCATCTCACAGCGTATACCTCCCGTGCATTACCTGTAAATACCCACAAGAACAGTAGCAAACATTTTTCACAGGACCTGATTCATTTCACAAGTTGCTTCACTACTTCACTCTCTCTTCACTGATATTATATATTGCAGATCAACATGGATGTAGCAGAAGGGCCGATCGAAGACTTTTTATTATGTTCTTTCTTACTTCATTCATTCTCTTATATATAGATATATGGCTATCAGGGCAGCTAAAACTGTAAAAGGACTAGGACCACTATGGAATATATCCATATATTGATTATGGGAAACTTCAAAATAATTTATGTTCTGCAATTGTGGATACAATTTTATGAGATTATCAGCTTCTGATTCAGCTTTCAATTTTTCATCGTATGAAATAATTGACATACCCATCGCATACATACCAGTTGCTATACTAAAAAAAATTGACTAACACTATATAGACTAGTGGTATCCTATAACGAAACATCCTACGAATTGATAATAATATATTCCTGATTTTACGAAAGACCCAACGAAATGGGGCAAACAAACAAATCCTGATTATTTTCAAATACCAATTCAATAACATGAAGAAACAATTCCTTATAGTTTTCAATAACCTAAGCAATAAGTTAAACAACATCTTTCCATTCCATTTATTGCTTACCTCAGATAAGTATTTCCTTACCTCAGATAAGTAGTTACTTTTACTGCTTGACTCTGAAAAGCATCTTTTTACTGTATGACACGCTGCTTTCCCTCTCAAACACAATGTTTGGATGCTGACTAAAATAACACCAGTTGTCCTTTTGTAGGAATAGGACGAACCCTTATTCATAAATAGTGTCATGGTGAAGTTTTGTGATAATTTGTGAAATTGTATGCATTTTAGGGACACCGCTATATCCCAAGGGTTCATTATGCCTTGCCCTATTTATTTATAGCGGTTTTACAACAGTTGTGTTGTATTATTACCCCCTTCTTTCAACTCGTCTGAAAGATTATCCCTTCTTTATATAGAGGAAGAAGTAACAATGATGTTACCTTCCTTCACCCACTAGAAGTGCTAATAGACTAAGCTGCTATACTACCTGGAGTAGACTCTACTAATGTCATTAAGAGAATAATAATACCTGAGCAAAAAAGAAATGACTTCTTTCTCTTTGTCTTATGTGACTCCACTGTAGATTTCCAGTCTAATGAGCCTTATCAAGGGATTCTTCACGAAGTTTATTCAACTCCAGTTGATCGAAAACTAGTGGATCGATCTTTTCCAACTCCATTATAGATTTAAGTAGTAAATTAGGTCTGATATGTTGGAGTGAACTCCAACCTTGATTAAAGCTTTGTTTTGTATAATTAATATCAATCGAACTGTAATGTCCATAATCGACGACAACATTAGGCATAAGATGCAGATCAGGAATTTTGGTAATAAAGCAGGACGTAGATGGTATTAACTCAGCATTAGTTTGTTCTAGATTGATTCAAAAATGTGAAATTTGATAAAAGTAGGGGTGATGTATTATATGTCTTGTATATTCGATCTGAGGTACTTCAAGAGGTTCAGTTATAAGAATATATATAATTATTCTCCAGTCATGTGTATATCCCCGTACAAGTAAACCTCTGAGATTGATCCTCTTCATTCTTTCAGAAGATTCTATAAAAAGATCAGCAAGACCACTAACAGTTCCAATAACTGAGGATATATTATGTATATATACACTATTATTATCATATTTATGAAGAAAATCCTTCAAATTATCGGGTATAAGTTCCTTAGCAGGAGCTACTGTTTTATATTCACCAACTGGAATCCTCTTGTTGAACCATGCTGATTTACTGTCCATAAGTTTGATAAGGTTTTTCATCTCAAGTATGTTAAACATTGTTTACTTCTATATGATTGTATATACTGGATTTTACATAACTAAGTCACTAACCTGTGGTTCCTCAGATTGTGTTTTATCTTAGGATACCTACTCATGTTGTTGTAACATGAGAACGACTTAGGGCTATGGGATAAGCTTTTATCCCAACAACTAAAGTTGTCATTTTTTTTGGTCGTGAGTAGAATTTTGAAAGCAGAATAAGAACCAGATAAAAGCACTTATCAACCGGGTAGTATAAAGGTAAGTTCAAGTATGAAACCTGGAAGCTCAAACACTATGTTTTTCGCAGATCACTCTCTGAGGGGGTAACATATAAGTAGTATGCTTACGATTAGGATTTTTTACCTTATAAAGGGGTAACATATATTGCGTATGCTTTTTCTACTCTGGTACTATTAGGCAAGTTCTTATATATCCGATGCCTCGACCCATGAATACTCACTAGTAGTTTGATCATGGCTTCTACTCCCACAGCAGAGCAAATAATCAATAGATTAACCTTCTCTGGTTTAGCTGCCTGAACCTACTCACAGTAGGCCAGCATCAAAGCAGAAAAAAGGAGCTTTACCCAGCTAGTGAATGAAGTAGCCTAGGAAACACCAACCTATACACTAATCCCTGAGCGAGCACATTCCCATAACGTCGAATTTGCAGAAATTCCAACCTGCGATACCTGATACTTGAAACTCGATCTATCGGTAAATAGTACACTTCTCATTCTATTCTTGATTCCGGGAAGGGGAAGCTTCGTTCCTCCATTCTTCTCTCAAAATTTTCTCCTTTTTCCAGCTTTTTGGAGTGAAAATAAGGAGTGCCCGGCCATCTAAAGTGCCAGTCTAAGTTCCCCTCCAGGCTGCAGGGTAAAGGGCAGACACAGGTTCAGAGCGAGGGGAAAGATAAACAAAAGTTTGATGAATTAGTTCATTCAATTATTCAAGGGAATTATGAAATGCAGAAGATGGACATCGTGGATTTAACGTTTCAATTTGGGCAAGAGGGCCCTGGTTATGTAACAAAAGACGACATTCTAAGTTTTCCAATCGGCAAGGGGGATCCTACTTATAGACACCATTTGGTGGTTCCCCTTTCAATCATGGATCGTATTGTCGTTGATGCTTTGTCTGATGTTTTATTGCTGAAGGGGCAGGGTTTTCTTGCTCCGAAGGTCCATATGTATGGAAAAACAATTATATCCGGAGATATTAATCTTGTTAATGGTATCAGTCCTGATTTGCAGAATGAATTCCATTCTTGGGAGGGCGTCCGTTCAGTTGCTGTGTTCGATATTCATGGGGTTCTTTCACGTGTGCACCTAAATAGACTTTTTTTTGCCAAAAAAAAAAAGGTGTAAATGCAGATCCACAAGTGTGGAAATGTTTTTTAGCTACTTTTCTGTTGCTAATGAACAACTGCGGAGTCTGTCTAAATATTCAGTTAACGGAACTCCTTTTCGTGAATTGCCGCTCATAGGTTCTCTTCCAGTCGTTTTAGTAAGCATCTTTTGTTCTCTGGATTCTTGTGTGACAGAATTTATAGGTGATTGGCCCTATGTTCGGCTCAATTACGAGCTCACCCTAATGTATCTATGCATGCTTGCACTGCAGAAGACCCCTCCTGAGCGCACGCAATGACAAGGCAGCCTCAGCCTCTACAACCAGGTAACTAAATCAAACCAAATTCCTTTCGTTTATCCCTAACCCTTTTAATTAGGATGGAGAATTCCCCACTCCCTCCCTCTTAGATTCCATTCCCAAAAAATTGCTTCCCTTTTGGATCTACCTGCTGCTTTCTGCACCTTAACTGTCGATTAGTTCAACAAGTATCGGACGATTTAGGCTTGGTTGATCGATTCATTTGGGGAATTAGTTCCGAAATTTGTTGAACCCCATTAATTAGGATCGATTACGAGCTCACCCTAAATCGTCCGATATTTGTTGAACTAATCGACAGTTAAGGTGCAGGAAGCAACAGGTAGATCCGAAAGGGAAGCAATTTTTTGGGAATGGAATCTAAGAGGGAGGGAGTGGGGAATTCTCCATCCTAATTAAGAGGGTTAGGGATAAACGAAAGGAATTTGGTTTCATTTAGTTACCTGGTTGCAGAGGCCGAGGCTGAGGTTGCCTTGTCATTGCGCGCGCTCAGGGGGGTCTTCTGCAGTACAAGCAAGCATGCATAGATACATTAGGGTGTGTGATCAAAATTGGCTAGCATTAGGAACTGATCGAACTGGACTGACGTGGTTCCCCCCATATGAATCGATCAACCAACCCAGTCAACCCTAAATCGTCCGATACTTGTTGAACTAATCGACAGTTAAGGTGCAGGAAGCAGCAGGTAGATCCGAAAGGGAAGCAATTTTTTGGGAATGGAATCTAAGAGGGAGGGAGTAGGGAATTCTCCATCCTAATTAATGGGGTTACGGATAAACGAAAGGAATTTGGTTTGATTTAGTTACCTGGTTGCAGAGGCCGAGGCTGAGGCTGCCTTGTCATTGCGCGCGCTCAGGGGGGTCTTCTGCTGTACAAGCAAGCAAGCATGCATAGATACATTAGGGTGAGTGATAAAAATTGGCTAGCATTAGGAACTGATCGAACTGGACTGACGTTGGTTCCCCCAAATGAATCGATCAACCAACCCAGTCAACCCTAAATCGTCCGATACTTGTTGAACTAATCGACAGTTAAGGTGCAGGAAGCAGCAGGTAGATCCGAAAGGGAAGCAATTTTTTGGGAATGGTATCTAAGAGGGAGGGAGTGGGGAATTCTCCATCCTAATTAAGAGGGTTAGGGATAAACGAAAGGAATTTGGTTTGATTTAGTTACCTGGTTGCAGAGGCCGAGGCTGCCTTGTCATTGCGCGCGCTCAGGGGGGGTCTTCTGCAGTACAAGCAAGCAAACATGCATAGATACATTAGGGTGAGTGATCAAAATTGGCTAGCATTAGGAACTGATCGAACTGGACTGACGTTGGTTCCCCCCAAATTAATTGATCAAACAGCCCAGTCAACCCTAAATCGTCCGATACTTGTTGAACTAATCGACAGTTAAGGTGCAGGAAGCAGCAGGTAGATCTGAAAGGGAAGCAATTTTTTGGGAATGGAATCTAAGAGGGAGGGAGTGGGGAATTCTCCATCCTAATTAAGAGGGTTAGGGATAAATGAAAGGAATTTTGTTTGATTTTGTTACCTGGTTGCAGAGGTCGAGGCTGAGGCTGCCTTGTCATTGCGCGCGCTCAGGGGGGGTCTTCTGCAGTACAAGCAAGCAAGCATGCATAGATACATTAGGGTGTGTTATCAAAATTGGCTAGCATTAGGAACTGATCGAACTGGACTGACGTTGGTTCCCCCCAAATGAATCGATCAACCAACCCAGTCAACCCTAAATCGTCCGATACTTATTGAACTAATCGACAGTTAAGGTGCAGGAAGCAGCAGGTAGATCCGAAAGGGAAGCAATTTTTTTTGGAATGGAATCTAAGAGGGAGGGAGTGGGGAATTCTCCATCCTAATTAAGAGGGTTAGGGATAAACGAAAGGAATTTGGTTTGATTTAGTTACCCGGTTGCAGAGGCCGAGGCCGAGGCTGTGGTGGAGCGATGATCCTCGTGGACGACGAAGGAGACGAGGGCGGCGGAGGAGGAGTCAGGATCCGAATGGTGCCTGTGCACAGCGGCGACCTGGAACAAACTGCTAGTTGTAGCGGCGGCGGAGGTGGAATCTGGGGGCATTTGCGGATCCAGGAATTTAGGAATGGGTATTCGAAGTTACCTTTTGCGTCGAGGTGGAAGCAACATTTTGCGTCTTTCCAGCTCTCTCCCATGAAGATTTTAAATTTGCAGATTTCTTCATCTTTCAAAGCTCAAAGATCTACAAAATCAAACATATAGATATTGTAAATTTCTATGTCCCTTTAGAACTGTCTCTCAAGGCAATTGTAAATTTGGTCATAACAGCCTAACAATTCTTACATGTCACTTATGAGTTATGACTTATCTACTACAATTCACAATGAGAAACTGAGAAACATATACATATTGGCCAATTCTCTTAGCTACTGCAGAAACTGAGAAACATACACATATTGATATTGGCCAATTCACAATTGCACAACAGCATTACTCCATTACAGCATTTCCAACTTCCAAGTATTGGCGTATTGCCATATTACAAAGATTACTCCAAAGATAACATCATGTCAAGATACAAAGAATACAAAGATTGCTCCATTACCTCGTCCGCCGTGCGAGCATAGCCCCTCGCTCCCTGCGTGCGGTCGAAGCGTAAGCACGGAGACGGAGGTCACGGAGCAGAGCAAATCCGCAATTGCACACTGCACAGAGCTATGAAACAAAGCACCATCACTCCATCAGACATCACCTCTGGGCAATTGGGCAAACATCCCCCCCAAAAAAAGTAAACTAACCTCCGGGCGGCGGGCGGAGTCACGGAGATGAGCCGACGCCGACGAGACGAGGAGAGCCGTCCAGCGAGAGAGGCCGAGCAAAGCGAGCTCGAGGAAGAGCGCGCGCCCGCCGCCGGCGCCGCTCTCCGCCTCTCCCGCCGGACCGAGAGACGAGGAGAGCGGAGAGCCGAGAGGATCGCGAGCGCGACCGAGCGATTGACTGGAGGAAGAGCGCGAACCGCCAGCGCGCCAGCCGCCGCCGCCGCCGGCGCCGGCCACGGATTCGAGAGTTAGGTTGAGAGCGCCACTCGCCGCTCGTCGCGACGAAGACCGAAGTCGAGCATCGGCGTGACCAGGCAATCAGCCGAGGCGCGTTTGGGGCGTGGGCCGTTTGGGCAGACTGCGGACAGCGCACCGCATTGGGCCGTTCGGCGGTTCGGCGGCTCGGCCGGACGTTCGGTGGCCTCAACCCTGTGTTCAAAAGCTTCCCTGAGACTAGGGATGGCAATCGGGTGCGATGGATACGGGTAGTGCTCACCTATACCCGTATCTGCGACCCCGATTTACGCCCACGGGCATACCCGCGAAGGACCACGGGTAAAAAACCTCGCCCATACCCATTACCCACGGGTACCCTTCGCCCGCGGGCATACCCGTTTACCCGCGAACTGAGTATATCACATATTCACATTCAAATATCACCAATGCATCACACATTCAACAACTACAATGAAAATACATTATATTAGTTGAACCGCCTTGAATGCTACAGACATTTATTTTGTGTAAAGATGTTAATGTGAAACAAAGAAACTGCTCTGCATATGAATTAACCAAACAGAATGTAAACAAGCACCATGGCTCACAGAAATTGGTTAAGTTAGTTTCCCTCTACAAATTTGCAGAAAATTAGACCAAACTCAACGCAAATCTGTAGAAGACTACCTTAATTTCTTCAGTTTATTTTGGCAGAAAACCATGGTGAATTCAAAAGAACAACACAGGCAAGAAGCCATACAAATTACAGAGTGCAAGCAAGACGCCAAAATAGCAAATTAGCAATTACAGTTTGTTCCTTCAGCGATAGCGACAGTTCAAGCAGGATTCAGGATGCTGACAGACCACGTAGCATCAGCAGGAGCAATCCCATCACTTGACTCGGCGGCAAAGCGTGATGCCGTCGCCGACGGGGGGCTGGCAGATCCCGACGCGGTCGTCGTCGGTGAGGGCCTTGTTGAGCTGGAGCACGATGTCACGGTAGTAGTGGATGTACTTGCGCACGGTTGGCAGCACGGTCGTACCAGATCGAGCAAAGGAACGAAGTGAAGAGAGGACAATTTCAGAGCGCACGGAGGGCAGATGTACCTGTGAGGAAGACGAAGGATCTACGGCGGGGCGGCGGCTGGATCTGGCGTCTCGGAGGGTGGGGGCGGCGGCTCGATATGGAGGACGGAGGCGGCGGGGCGGCGGCTGGATTCGGTGTCTCGGCGGGTGGGGTCGGTGGCGGGGCGGCTCCTCGATCTGGAGGACGGAGGCGGCGGGGTGGCTGGATCTGGCGTCTCGGCGGGTGGGGGTGGCGGCGGGGCGACTGCTCAATCTGGAGGACGGCGGCGGCGGGGCGGCGGCTCGATCTGGCGTCTCGGCGGGTGGGGAGGAGACGAGGGTGGGTGAGGACTGAGTTGAAATGTCGAATGACCGAATGAATGGGCTGGGCGGCGGCCGGGGGGTCGGACTCGGGAGTTTTTTTTTTTTTTTTTTTTTTGAAAAGGAAGAGCTTTCCTCCCCATTAACCGTTGGCTCTAGGCAAGTCGCCAGAGACCAGACCAGTCACAAATTCGGGGACTTGGTTCATAAACATCGCTGAACCCGAGCAAACAGCGCTCGCCCCATACATAGCTAGACAATCAGCTACTTTGTTGCATGATCTCGGGCAAGCCCGGATCACACAAAGCACGAACGACTCCGCAATGAAGTTTCTGATTTGACGGAAGAGACACCCATCAGCACTCCTATCCAAATCCGTTGAAGTCGCCTTTCGCAGATTTGTTGCATCTGTTCGAGAATAATACGATTCATTCCCAACTCGCCACTCGACAAAGGCTCCTCACGTGCACGTGCCTACTGCAGGGGCTCGAGACTCTATCCGCCTCCCACAACCCCCCTCCAGAAACTCTCCATTGTTATTGCGGGCGACAAAGCCCCAGCCACCTACTTGTGTACTGGCCTTGAAAGATGCATCCACATTGACCTTATACATGTCCTCCGGTGGGGGATCCCATTTCGAAATGCCCTTAACTCCCTTCTGGCCCTTCGTTTTGTTGAACTTGTCAAAATCATTAACATAATAATCAATCAGCGAACAAATTTCTGGACCCGAGGCTCTTCTTTCCCCTGCATTGACTTTGTTTCTAGCTGACCACCATCGCCAAAGCAACACCCAGACCCGCACCTGAGTTTCTGCATCAAGACTCCAGATTGTCTTCACTGTTTCCTTTGCTGCTCGCAACCAACAAGCTCGATCGCACTTTGCTCCAAGTTCATCAAACGCCAAAGACTCTTTTGCTCCTTTGCATTTCGAAATAGGTGACCACAGTCCTCATCACTCTGTTGCACATGGGGGAGTTGTTTCACGCTTTAAACCTCTCCGTGCTATGTTCCTCCCGATCGCCGATATTATGTGCAAACGCCACGCAAACATTCGACTTTATTTGGTACTTCAAGCACCAAATCCTTTTCCAGTCAAAGTTGGTCTCATTTTCTGCTCTAGCCTGCACCTAAGCGTCTCTAGCTTTTTCATGTTCCTCTTTCTCATCGCTACCTTATAGGTCGATTTGACCGAGAAAACCCCTTTTGGATCAAAATGCCATGCTGGCCAGTCCTCCATATCTGCATCCGTTTGTAGGGCTAGTATAGTCTTCGCATCCGATTCCCAGAAGATGTCTTTTACCAGGACTCGGGAGTTGAGTGGACAGTGGAGTCGGAGAGTTAGGGTTAGGGTTTTTTTGGTGGCGGGTAAATGGGTAAGACGGGTACGGGTAGATCTTACCCATACCCGTACCCGTTTACCCGATGGGCAAAGAGTTCCTCTCATTTTCATACCCGTGGGTAGAAAATCTATCCCATACCCGGCTCCATTAGGGTATTTACCCACGGGTATACGGGTAAACGGGCACAATTGTCATCCCTACCTGAGACCAATTACTAATAAATATGGCCCCGTTTGGTACAGCTCTAGCTCCGAGATCTATGCTGGATTTGTAGTTTGTTAACTAAATTAAAGTGATTTAAATATTTTTATTTAATATATAATATAAATGAAATGAGTCATGTAAATGCACTTAACATGCCTGCAACTCTAGATCCATGATTTCCTAGAGCTACAGATGACCAACTCTAGGAAATCTACAGATTTCCTAGAGCTAGAGCTCTGCCAAACGGGGCCTATGTATACTACTAGTTGGATGCCCGTGTGTTGCTACGGATTAAAACATAATCGTAACATTTAAAAAGTCTAATTGCAAAATGATAGGGAGCAAATGATATACTCTAAAATTAGTCTATCAAACAAGAACACTATAGATCAGTGACGAAGCTAGGAATAAAATTGAGGCTAGGCTGAATCTTTTGTCGGACTAGGCTGAATTGACATAAATATAGCGTTTTACTTTTTACAGAATTTCAAATTCATATAGAAACACACAATTAGAGACAAATAATGCAAAATCAAGAAATATAAAGTAGGTACCTCGAAAGTCGATAATACAAAACGCATACTCAAGAATATATAATTATTCCACCATGAGTGCAGATTAGCGATAAGTCACCTGTGTATGAAACATATGAAAATTAGTGATATAATAGAAACTTGTGAAAGACAATAAAAATTTAGATCATATAAAACATATAAAACAATAGAGCAACCAAAGGTTTAAGGATTTATGCTACAATTTACTCATAAATTTACATGTAGACGATTCTCCAACCATAAATTTATCAGTTTTTAAAGTATGAAAGCTATGAATAATAACCTTCCTCCCATTTTTTTTGGTTTATGCTAAAATGGAACGTGCACTTAGGCAGAACATGTATACTTAAGAAGCTATGATCATTGAACAACAAAACAACTATTTGTAGAGGAAATGCATGGGAATCAAGATCATACAAATGGGGATATAAAGAATAAAAGACCTAAATCAACAACATTCAAATATTGCCATTGGATAACAAAATCACATGACAGGGCAAAGGATAAGAATATCAAACTCGCATGACAATAGATGCCGATATCGATGGTGATCCCACCGAAAAATGACATCTTCAATTTAGAAGAAAATCACCGAGGTCATCTGCACAAAGGAAGCGCGACGCAAATTACATTCTTCAAGCGCTTCACTATATTTCTCACACGCCGCACGCTTTCACAAATGAAAAGTACAGATAGCACGAACGAATAATCCGGAAGGAGCAGGCGAGAGACTCGCAGGATCAGTCGAAGCCGAGGTAGGAGTCGGGATGAGGCGCCGGTCGAACCGGGAGAGGGACGGCAGCCGACGCGGTGAGCACGATGAGTGCGCCGTGACGACGCCACCACCGCCGGATCTCGCTGGAAGAACGCCCGCCGCGCCCTCGCCACCGCCCTCCGCGCGCAGAGTCAGAACTGCTCGATACCACGCCTCTTCCTCCGGCCGCACTACCCTCCCGCCGGCCGGCGAGGACGCTGCTGCGGACGCCAAGCCCTAGGAGCGAGCAGAGGCGGCGCGCGCCGCCGTTGGGCTTGCGGACGAGGAGGTGGCACCGCGGGCGGAAGAGGTGGGTGTTTGAGGCGAGGCGAAGGGGCGGGAGGAGTGCGCGGCGTGGCGGTGAGCGAGAGAGCGAGCGCGAAAGGGACATGGCGGCCGCCGCGCTCCGCCGTCGTCTTTGTTGTCTTGCGGCGGGCAAGGCGATCCACGCCTCCTACCTCCGCCCCAACCGGTGAGATGGAGGTCGCGCCGCCTCCTTCCTCCGCCCCAACCGGCCGCTGCCCCACCGCAGCGCGCCGCCTCCTCCTTCCTCCGCCCCTTCCTCTCCGAGCGGGCGCGCCGCGCGCGCTCCTCCTACCTCCGCCCCAACCGGTGAGATGGAGGTCGCGCCGCCTCCTTCCTCCGCCCCACCGGCGCGCCGCCCCGCCGCCTCCTCCTTCCTCTCCCCGCACTGCGCTGCTCCTCCTTCCTCCTCCCCCTTCCTCTACCGGTGAGAGGGAGAGAGAGAGGGTGTTTCTTTTCTTTCTTTTTAGAAAAAGCAGGTGGGTGGAAGAGAGAGAGGGGTAGTAGGTGAGGAATTTTTGAAGTGAAGCCCGCGCGAGCACAGCCAAAAAAGTGGCCCCACATGTCAGTGAAAAGGGAAGGAGTGTAGGATGCACCATCACCTTGAACTCCTCATTTTAAGGAGTAGAGATGTTCTTCTTACGATCATTTTTTTCTTGTTAACATCAATCAAAACTTCAAAAGGACATGTCATGCTGATACAATTGATGTTTTTTCTTAATTAATGATCTTGATCAAAAGAACGTGTGAAATGCCGAATTGTAGATGTTTCACCAAATGACATTTACTTAACTAAATCCAATGAAACTTTGTAACTAAATCAAGTGAAATTTTGAACGAGAAAAATTAACATTTTGCTAGTCTTGCATGCAAGTGGAGTTAAACATATAGTCACACCCTAAAAGTAGCAGCATGATTCGATAAAAAAGAATGAGGAAAATTTATTTTCGTTGACTTGCTAGACTATCAACAGTTTTCCATTTCCAATTAACAAAAATTCCAGGGTGGTATGATAATAACCAGACCTAGCGAATTCCTTACAATCTTCACATGCATTCACCATATCTGAATGAGGCCAAACTCCTTCGATTCTGTATATATAAATGCAAGCATACATGTATTTTGTTGCAGGTTACTTATTAACTTACTACATGCTTCGCTTAGCTTCTCAAATACCTTAGTTATGTACCATATATCTGATCGGTTCGTCCAGTTATCATAAATAAGATGAAAACTATTTAGTGGCCCTTACTGCAATATTGGAGCATAAAATGCGACATGCATGTATATGTCCATCGATCTATCTGCAGTGTCAAATAAGAAATACTGCACTCCTGACATTTTAATACAATGTATATCCACAAGATTCGGCTAGATTTATCATTCAATTCTGATCCCTGCAGCAATCCAGGGCACACTGTTTCAGTCTCCACAACCACATACGTATAGAGCAATAAAATAAAAGTTTGTCTTCATATCGTGGTGTGTAAAGGATAGCTGAAATCTGTTCGTTGGAGATTTTTCTGACGTGTGCCACATGTGTCAAGTCTGAAAATGGCAACGTACGCCGGTCAGTTCAACAAGCTAACTAGTAGTAATTTAGTAAAGCATGATGCAGATAATGTAGATGAGGCTGAAAACCGTGGAGAATCCCAGCCAAATCCTGAGAGCTGACAGGTAAGGAATTCCGAATGCAAAGAGAGCACACACAAACCCAGATACTGCTATGCAATAGGGTAGCTTCAGAGCACCGTCATCCCTGAAGAGGACATATGTTGCCCAGATGTGCAAGATGGATTGATGAACACAAACAAATTAATAGGCATGAGTCCGAAACCTCCCAAGTTTCTGGTGGTTTTACTTGTCATGGAGTGAGGGAGTGATTAATTACTGAATAGCAAGAGAGAGTGAGCAATCACATCTCAGGGGAGAACGGAATAGCAGATAAATCAAAATATCACTGAATAAACAAACACATCTCATGTAACGTAAAGCAAATAGCACATTTTGTGCAGAACTACCAATAAGACCGTATGGACTGGGCAATTCATCAAACAACTTATGTGCAAGGTGAATAATGCAAGAAAGGGAATGAGCACGAGAGGGAATGAGAATTACAAGGGCCTGGCGGAAGTCTTGCTCGAAGGCGCGCCGCTCGGCGGCCCGTGTCTGCGCGGCGGCGGCCTTGCGCTCCTCGTTGGCGATTCGGGCGGTCTCGGCGCGCGCCTCCGCCTTGCGTTGCCTCTCGGCCTCCAGAATCTGCATCTCATAGGCATACTGCTGCCGCAGCCGCCGGACGTCGCGCGCGTAGCCCTTGCGCAGCCGCTCCAGCCGCACCCACGCCTCGCGGGGTTCGCCCGCGGGCTCCCAGGCCTGCCGCCCTCGCGGCGCACGTCGAGGAGCAGCGTCACCTCCTGCGGACCTACGAGATCACGGCGCGCAAGCTGGAGACGGAGCTACGTGCGCGGGACGCCGACGCGGAGCGCGCTAGGGGCGACCTTGCCGACGAGCTTCGCGCTGCGCTCACCCTGGAGGAGCGTGTCCACCCGGGACGCACCCTTGCGGCTGGGGCCCAGGGTATGCCGTGGCCGCGGCGCGGTGTGGGCAGGAGGAGGAGGTGGCGGCGGCGCGGGGTGGGGGGAGGAGGAGGCGGCGGCGGAGCGGAGGGCGGGGGAGGAGGCGACGGCGGAGTGGAGGGAGGAGGAGGGAGGCGAGGGAGAACTCAGGGGGAGGAGCGCACGGATTCTTTGGGGGTGGGGGTGGGGGAGTGGGGCGTGGGGGCGCACGGGCGTGAGGAGGGACGGGTGGCCCATATGTCAGACAAAGTATTTTTTTATTAGAAGGGGTGTAGGATGCACTATCACCTTGAACTCCTTCTTTTAAGGGGTAGAGATATCTAATATGTAGTAGATTTTTTGTAAATTTTTTTGGATATTCAGTTGAATACCCATGAATTACTGTAGATCCGCCCCTGTCTGGGGGGGCAGATCCTGGCGACGACTCTTACGTCGGAGCCGGCGCCTCCGACGACCACTGCTGCTGGCTCCTCCATCTGCTTGCTTGAGGAGGAGGAGGAGGAGAGGGATCGACTTCTTCCGTAGGCGATGGAGCCGGAGGAGCGGAGCGGAGGGAGGATTGAAATCTCTCGTCGCGTCTCGTCTCGTCTCGTCGCGTCTCGGCTGCTGGTGGACCCTGAGGAATATTAGGCCCAGGCCCAACAGGCAATTCCTTGCTTTTTCCATCCATTCTGACCGACTTGCGCGTCTTCCTTCCTTCCTTCCAGATCCTTCCCCGTCTCCCAATCTCCCATCCATCCTCCGGCGTCGGCGTCGGCCATGTCGTCGCCGACGCCTCCTCCACCTTTGCCCCACCGCCGCCGCTCATCGCCGCCACCAGGCGACCGCTCCGTCTCCATCCCGCCTCCCGCCTCCCCGACGCCGACGTCCTCTGCCCCCTCTGCGCCGGAGGCTTCGTCGAGGAGCTCCTCGACGCCCCCCCGCCTCCCTCCTTCCTCTCCTCCTTCGATCTCCGCAACCCCAGCGACCTCACCGTCTTCCTCGGCCCCCTCCCCCGCCGCATTGTCAGAATCTGGAGAAACATTGCTGGGCTATCGTTTTATGTTTTGGGAGAAGATACCGCTTCGTCAGGTTGATCAATGCCAACAACGGCCAGGATTGAGTATATCTGGAAGGGTCATCATCAACGGTCTACATTAACTGTGTTAATGCTAGTTTACTTAGAGTTAATTCAGTATTTATCTGGGTGTAATCACTGTAATAAGCACTTACCTTAATGTGGAACAGTACTCTTATACTCTGCGGCGGAATGAATGGATATGCCTGTTGCCGATATTTTCCTACTGCCTTAGCTGTAGCTGTAGCTTATTCCTTTCCTCTCAGTTTCTCCTCTTTTCTCCAGTTCCAGATCCCTATGATTTCCACTTCCAACTCGGATTCCTACCTGGGATCTAACATTGTGGTATCAGAGCTATCGCATCCTTGGCGGAGGAGTCGGGGCGGTTAGGTTGGGGAACTTTGGTTCTCCGTAAAATCCCTAATCTCTCTCCGGCTTTGGCGGCGGAATAGATCGGGGCGAGGTGAAGGTTCCGGACTTTGTTCCGGGTAAAATCCCCAAGCCTTGTGTCAATTTGAGGGAGGATGACCAAGTCTATGGTGAGGAATGAAGCGGAGGCGTCAGAACTCTCTGCGGTCCGGCAAGAAAGAATGGAAGCGACTTACAGGGTTGATGTATTGGAGCGAAAGGTGGGAGATCTTCAGAAGCAGGTAACCAGTATGCAAGATCAAATGAACCGCGTGGAGACCTTGTTGCAAGGGCTCGTTACCTCCCAGACAAGAGCACCCGAGCGGAGGGCTATGCCAGAAGTTGAGCCGTCCGGGGAGATCGAGATGGAGATGACGCGGAGAATGGAGGAATTGGGGCACATCAACATCAACAGTACTCAAGGGATACAATTGAGGGGAACACCAGATGGTAATTATACTCATTCTTCTACTGGTTTTTCAGCAGTTGCAACTGGTTGGGGTTTAGATCAAGTGCCGAATTCTTCTTTTTCATCCCCTACTTTGAACCATCTGAACCCTACTCAAGAACCGGCCCTGGATAGACAGTGGTTTCCGAACACTAGAGAACACATGAACCCACCTAATTACCAGTACCAAGCCAGGCAGTGGAACCCTAATCTGAGCAATGAAAGAGTGCATAGTTTTTACAAATCTATTGCTAAGGGGCCGAAATTGGATTTTCCAAAATTTGATGGGGGAGAGCTATTGGAGTGGATTCGTCAAAGCGAAACTTATTTTGCAATGGCCAATGTACCCGAGGAAGCTAAGTTCGATTTGGCTCAAATGTATATGGTGGGTCGAGCTGATAGGTGGTTGAGAAGCACTGGATTACTCTGGAATCCACCTCCATGGTCTGACTTTTGTGCCATGATCTGTGATCGGTTTGCTCAACACAGTGGCTATGAAGTGCTTGAGAACTTCCACTCAGTCAAGCAGTACAATTCAAGTGTCTTAGATTACATAGATAAGTTTGAAGAGCTCTTGGCGGTGTACAAAAGTGAGAATCCCCTGCAGAACCCCCTCTTTTTTGTCAAGTGCTTTGTGAATGGTCTGAGAAATGACATTAAACATTATCTCAAGCCCTTGAAACTGCAGAGTTTATGCGAAGCTTACTGGATGGCCAAGGATATGGAGAAAGGTGCTGGGGCAGTGGCTAAGAAAAGTGTTCACCACTTTAGGGCCTGTTCTTTTCGGCTGCGGCTTATGGCTTTTGGCTGAAATTTTTGAATTTTGGCTGTTTACGGTACAGATTACGGAGAGACAGATGCTCACTTGCGATTTTGGCTGATACATATGTTGGGCTTTTAACGTGTAGATCGTTTAACTTGTAGACCCCGTCTTGAGAAAATACTCCATTTAAAAGTTAGGTACTGTAGCAAAAGCCAAAAGCCGCCAGCTTCAGAGGAAAAGAACAGGCCCTTAATTTGGGGCAGAACAAAGGGTTCTCTACCTTTTCAAGGCACAAATCTCTTCCCGAGGCTAATACTCCCAAGAAAGAAGGGGTCCTTAAACCATTCACTCCTGGAATCTGCAAATATTGTGGCGACAAGTGGTACTTGGGGCATAAATGCAAGCAATATCAACAAGTTAACCTAATGGTAAGTGAAGATAATGAGGCAGTTCCAGCAGAAGAAGAGGATCAAGGAGGAGGGCAGGAGGAAGCCACAGAAAAGCATCCTTCACATTCAGACACCGAAGGGCAACTCATGCATATATCCCTCCAAGCAGTATGTGGACTGGAAGGAGGATCAACATATACACTGTTGGTCAAGATAGGAGGTAAACAGGGAGTAGCACTAGTGGACAGTGGGAGCTCGCATACCTTCATTGACTTAAAGTTTGCCACTCAGACCACTTGTAAAATCCAATTGACACCATTGCAAAAAGTCACTGTAGCTGGGGGAGGTACTCTGTTGACAGGATCTTACATAGCACAGGCTGATTATCACATTGGAAAAGAAAAATCCAGTAACTCCTTTAAGGTATTACCATTGAAGGGGTATGATATTGTGCTAGGTTGTGACTGGATGTACCAGCACAGTCCAGTGAGTTTGGATTTGAAGATAAGGAGGTTGACCATAAAGAAAAATGGAGTGGTTGAAACAGTTCTTGAAGAGCAGCAATCAACTCCTCTGGTCAGGGTGATTAATCCAAAGAGTTGGGACAAAGTGATGGCAAAAAGTATATGTGGTTATGTAATAGACCTACAGCATCCTAATCACACTGCAGAAGCCGCACCCCTGAAGACTCGATTCCAGCACCTACTCGACTCCTATCAAGACATATTTCAAGATCCTCAAGGATTACCCCCCGAAAGAGAGTGTGATCATTCAATCCCACTCAAAGATGGGGCTAATCCTCCCAACATCCGTCCATACCGGGTTCCACACCAGTTGAAAGCTGAAATGGAGCAGCAAGTTCACAAGCTCTTGGAATCTTCAGTGCTCAGACCTAGCTCAAGTCCCTTTGCTTCTCCAGCTATATTAGTCAAGAAGAAGGACGGCTCTTGGAGACTATGTGTGGACTATAGGAAACTTAATGCGTTGACTGCCAAGAACAGATATCCAATCCCAGTCATCGAAGACCTATTGGATGAGCTGCATGGGGCCACTATATTTAGTAAGTTAGACTTGAAGTCCGGGTACCATCAGATTAGGATGAGACCAGAAGATGTATACAAAACTGCTTTCCGTACTTATTTGGGTCACTTTGAGTACTTGGTCATGCCATTCGGCTTAACAAACGCCCCAGCCACTTTTCAGTCACTTATGAACACCATCTTTGCCAAGTATCTGAGGAGGTTCGTTTTGGTCTTTTTCGATGACATCTTGGTGTATAGCAGAAACGAGGAAGATCACGAGCAACACTTGTCCATGGTGCTGGATATCCTGAGGAAGCAGAGGCTGTTTGCTAACCTTAGCAAGTGTGTTATCGCTGCCAATCAAGTGGAGTACTTGGGCCATATTATAAGCGGGCATGGGGTGGCCACTGACCCAAAGAAGATCAATGCTATTCGGGACTGGCCTAAACCGCAAAATGTGTCCCAGTTGCGCATTTTTCTAGGAATGACGGGGTACTACCGACGGTTCATCAAACACTATGTCGATGGGCAGGTTGTTAAACCAAGAGTTATTTCCCTATTTTCTTTAACCGCACCCTGTATTTCTTTGGTTAATTTGCACTCACGTTATGCAGAGAAAGGTCGATGGGTATATCAAGGATCAGAGAATCTACTGTAATCACTGCAATAGAGTGGTGTGACTCTTTTCTCATCTAAGCTATTTCTTTATATCCATCATACTCTTTATGAAGTAATTGACCTGTTTATGAGGAATATTCAGGTTAGCCCCTCAGCATTCGAGGCTCATGCGGGTGAAGGATCAAGGCACAAACCGTAAGTCTTTATGGTATCCTATTTTAGCTTATGCCAACCCACATTTGTTATGTTTGCCCTCATTATATTACATTGCTATTGTTAAGGATAGAATAGATATTCTATCCTTAACAGCTATCAGGTACGACAACATCTTCACATCAAATGGCGTATCATTGCATGAGCTGTCAATGAGAATATCAAAGGATATGGAATTGTCGGAGCGCGAAACAGATGATTTGTGCAGAGAATGTGGTCAAGGGGGAGATATTTTCCCTTGCAAAATCTGTCCAAGGTCATTTCACCCAGGTAGAATCTCCAATCTTCCTAAAATTATCTACAAATAGTGCTTTAAGAATGGCCTTGTTGAGTTGTTTACTTGGAAAATAATCTCTTTTTTTTTGAAAGAATCATTCTAACTGTTGACTTGCTTGTTGTAAAATTTGCAGCTTGCGTTGGGCTGTCTGAAGTCCCCTCAGAATGGTATTGTGATAATTGCAGCAACCTTGTTCAAAAAGAAAAGGCTCTAGCGGAAAATAAAAATGCTAAGGCTGCTGGGAGGCAAGCTGGAGTTGATTCCATTGAACAGATAATGAAAAGAGCTATAAGAATTGTCCCAATCTCTGATGACCTTGGAGGGTGTGCTCTATGCAAGTGAGTACTGTTGTGTCTTAGTTTTTTCCTTTTAATGTATTTGCTCTATTTGTTATTATCTTAATAAGCTATACTTGGAACCAGATTGGCTAATTGTAGCTAGGATTATAGACTTTTAGTTGTAGGACCCTAGGTGCATCTGTTTTGGTACCTGCTCAATTTACAGCCTGTGAGTCTAGTTTTGATCGATAGGATTATAGGAACTAAGGGTTTATTTGGTGGTATTGGATTACAAATCTATTGCCACGTAATGGTCTATCAAATGTTTTATTTTATTGACTCAGTGAGGAATGGTGTAACAACAGCATGGAACAAACTACTTGTGGGCTGGAAAAAAAATCTGTTTGACAATTTTCCATAGTGGTATTGACAAAAGTAGAACAGAAGCTGGTAGACTCTTAGGAAAAAAACGCAAGAACAGAAAATGGCCTGCCAATAATCGTAAAACAATTGCAGTGATCTGGATAGCATCAATCCACCAAGTCTACCCAATCATCTTTTAGAGGACCGGAAGAGTGTTGCTCAAGGCGGCTTAGACGGTTGGGAATGGATTTGAAATACCACTCATCCATATTCGTGAGTACAACTGCAGTAGGATCTGACCTCATGGTTGAACCAACAAAACCAACACTATGTGCATATTGGGATTTTGAATCTGGTGTTCAAATCATTGGGCCAACCAAACGGAACCTAAAAGGAATTACTACCATAACGAGAGAAGTGAAAATAAAGATTCTAAAATCTGTTATCTTTCTTATGGTTCCTTGTTATCAGTAGCTACTAACAAAATTGCTAGCTATGTTGTTGCTTTTTTTCTTTTAGTTTTCTACATTGGCTTCCTGTAAAAATCTTACTGTTACCGGCAAACTTTCTTTGTGCAGGCAGAAAGATTTTAACAATGCAGTATTTGATGAGCGCACTGTGATACTCTGTGACCAAGTATGCCTTTTATATTTCTAGAATATCATCTGGATTGTTTCTGCTTAAATTTAACTTATAATCCCAATACTAAGACATTTTTTTTCTTCATTTGGTTTGATTTAATCCTCGTTCTTAACACTATAATTTAGCAAAATATTTCTGATGTTCCTGCATATATGAAATATTTCTGATGTTCCTGCATATATGAAATACTTCCAAGTTACCTGATATACTTGGCTAACATGATTTTTTTTCTGTGCTGTTCAGTGTGAGAAAGAGTATCACGTAGGATGTTTGCGGAGTCAATGGCAGGTAGACCTAAAGGTTAGCACAGAACAACCTTATTTGTTCAAAACCACCATTTATCTTCACATAGTTTGATGTGCATGATATATTCGCCGGAAATGAACAATGCTGTCTTGGCTTGGGTGGAAGCTTAGCTAACACAGTAGCTCATTTTCTTTTCTACAGGAATTACCAGAAGGGGAGTGGTTCTGTTGCAGTAGTTGCTCTGAGATACGAACGTCCTTGGACAAGATAATCTCTGATGGAGCTCAGCTGTTGTCAGAGTCAGATATTCATATCATAAGGAAGAAACATGAGACGAGAGGTTTAAGCATGGACATTAATACAGATCTCAGATGGCGATTACTTGCTGGTAGAAGTGCCACTGAAGATGGCAACTTGTTGCTTTCGGCTGCAGTCCCAATTATTCATGTACGTGCTGCAGTATTTGATCTCATATATGGGTCTATTCTATATAAGGGCCTATTCTATATAAAGTTCTGCATCAAGTATTTTTCGCATCAAGTATTTTTCTTTCTATTCTCCTTTTGCATGTGATTTTCATGGCCAGTAGCTGACATCAGTTTGTTTGGGTGAATTTGTTCTTATATTTTCTTGTGGACACAGATTCTTGTCAACGATGCATGTATTGGTGGGCCGGTGGCTATATCATATCACATGTTAGGAAAAGTTAGTTGTTTATCGATAGTGGAACTGTGGTTAGTCCGATTTAGTACTAACGAGTTTGCCAGTTTTGTATGAGGTCTTCGTTCTTTTTTAATATTAAAATAATATTGAACAATGTGCTTGTAGACACATAGAAAGATCAGTTGCACATTGGTCATTTCCTCAGGTTTTTCTGGAACGTGAATACAGCAAAGCCTGGTACTCTGATCAATTGCCAGCTGATTGTGGTTGGGTTTTGTTGTGGATTTGCTCTACAGTTAGGTCCACACTGTTACCAGCGGTTATCAGCCTGAGATCAATACCAGTGGCCTGTTGGGTTTGGTCCACAGATACAGCTATAAAGACCTGATCCTATGCGAGCTTAAAGAATTACACCTTTATTTTTTTAAAAGGTGAAATTGTAGAGGACTGGATGTAGGACAGCATCGGGCATCAGCATTTGTGAATATTGGGCTATCATATTGGAGGGGCTATATTACCTCTTAGTACACTATTTTAGCAATGTTTTATACTGATTGTTGCACACGGCTGGTTGTTTTTCTCACGAAGTGTTCGTTGCAGCAATCTTTTGATCCAATCATTGAAGTTCATACTGGTAGGGATCTAATTCCTGAGATGGTTAATGGGTAAGAGAATTGTCCTCCTTCCATATTTGTCTTCATGCTATCCTTTATGAGTATGTACCTGCGTGAATGAAATTTCTCATTTCCTCCTTTAATCTTCCAGGAGGAGACCTAAGGATGGAATGCCTGGACAAGATTACAGTGGAATGTACTGTGCAATATTAACTCTAGGGTAAGAATGTACTGTGCAAAGTTGTGATTGAGGGAGGGTGTTAAAGATAGCATGTTACGTTAAAGATAGAAGTAGTGCAAAAGATAGAATCTCTATAGATGGATAGAATTGGTTGTAATCCTTGTATAGAGTTTCCTTCCTGATTCTCAAATTTGTAACTTCCATATCTGTAAGCCACGCCATGGGGCTGTTCCTGGCATATAACATTAACACGCAGCTGCGGCCTCTACGTGGGGTTGAAACGCTTCACCAAAATTCACATGGTATCAGAGCCATCCTCTTCCACCTCATCATCCTCCACATAGATCAACAAATCAATGGCGTCTTCATCAACGATGACGACCACGGCTCTCGGCGGCAGCGTCTCCGAGAAGCTAACAAGGGAGAACTATCTCCTATGGAAGGCACAAATCCTTCCTGCTGTGCGTGGAGCACAGCTTGCTGGATATTTGGATGGATCTGCCAAAGAACCTCCAAAGATGATCACCATCGAGCATGCTGACAAAAACAAGACGGTTGAGATCAATCCAGCGTACTCCCAGTGGCTAGCACAGGACCAACAGGTTCTTTCATATCTTCTAAATTCTGTATCCAAAGAAGTGCTAACTCAGGTGGTTGGCATGACAAGTGCCCGAGAGGTTTGGACTGCAGTTGAGACAATGTTCTCCTCTCAGTCACGATCTCGAATCAACAATCTAAGAATCCAACTTGCAAACGCCGAGAAAGGGAACATGACAACTGCAGCCTACTTCGCAAAGATGAAGGCACTTGGTGACGAGCTCGCTGCAGCTGGCAAACCAGTTCAAGAAGACGAGATGGTGTCATACATACTAGCGGGTCTCGACATCGACTATAACCCGCTGGTATCTGCAGTTGATGCAAGAACAGATCCTGTCACTCTCATAGATTTGTATGCACAGATGGAAAACTTCGACATGCGCCAAGAGCTGTATCACAACTCCAAGCAAGGTGGACACTTTCAGTCCTCAGCCAATGCCGCCATGCGAGGTCGTGGTGGCTTCACTTCGCGAGGTCGAGGAGGACCTCGTGGACGAGGGGGCCGCGGTAATAATCGCGGAGGGCGCATGTTTAGCCAGAACAGTGGCGGAGGACGTAGCTACTTCAACAAGGGAGAAAATAGCAAAGGTAATCCTCGCCCTACATGCCAGATCTGCTCCAAGCAAGGGCATGTTGCTCTTGAGTGCTGGTGGAGATTCGAAGAAGACTACCAGCCCGAAGCAAAAATAGCCAATGCTGTCTACGGTGTCGACACAAATTGGTACATTGATTCAGGTGCTACGGATCACATCACCGGGGAACTAGAAAAGCTCACGGTGCGTGACAAATATCATGGGCAGGACCAAGTTCATGGCGCGAATGGCAAAGGTATGGAAATTAGGCATATTGGTAGTACCACTGTTCATACCCCTTCTCGTAATTTACATCTTAAAAATATCCTCCATGTTCCATGCGCCACCAAAAGTCTTGTATCTGCTCATCGTCTTGCAAAAGATAATAATGCTTTTGTTGAAATTCATCCAAATTTCTTTTCTATAAAGGATCAGGCAACGAAGAAAATAATTCATCAAGGCAGATGTGAAGGAGGTCTCTATCCCCTTGCGCACCAGTCATTAAGTCCAAGGAAGCAAGTCTTCAGTGCTGTCACACCCTCCATTGATAGATGGCACAGTCGTTTAGGTCACCCGTCCTTCTCTATAGTTCAACAAGTTCTTACCACAAATAAGCTTTCATGTTCCAGTAAGCTCAGTCCTAGTTCTGTGTGTGATTCATGTCAAAAAGCCAAAAGTCATCAACTACCTTATCCCAAATCTACTAGTAGGTCTACAGCTCCTCTAGAACTTATTTTTTCAGATGTATGGGGGCCAGCTCCTAACTCAATTGGCAAATATTCCTACTATGTAAGCTTTATTGATGACTATAGCAAATATACATGGATCTATCTTATTAAGAAAAAGTCTAATGTCTTCCAAGTCTTTCATAATTTTCAAAATCTTGTTGAGCGTAAACTTGGACGAAAAATTCTCGCTGTGCAATCTGATTGGGGAGGTGAGTATGAGAAGTTAAACTCCTTTTTTCAAAAGATTGGTGTGACACATCATGTTTCTTGTCCTCACTCCCATCAGCAAAATGGCTCGGCTGAGCGCAAGCATAGACATATTGTTGAGGTTGGTCTTGCCCTCCTTGCACATGCATCAATGCCCTTAAAATTCTGGGATGAAGCTTTTCTTACTGCCACCAAACTAATCAATATCTTACCAAGTAAAGTTATTGATTTTCAGACTCCCGTTGAACGGTTATTTCATGAGAAACCTGATTACACTTCTCTCCGTATTTTTGGATGCGCCTGCTGGCCAAATCTCAGACCTTACAATCAACATAAACTTGCCTTTCGATCTCTACAATGCACTTTCCTAGGCTATAGTGCTCTACATAAAGGGTTTAAATGTTTAGATGTCTCTTCCGGTCGAGTTTACATATCACGAGATGTTGTTTTTGATGAGTCTGTCTTTCCCTTTGCTCAACTTCATCCAAACGCTGGTGCTCTTCTCAGAAAAGAAATTCTTTTGCTTCCCAATTCTCTATATTTCCCAGCGTCATTTGATTCCGGGGGTGAGCAATGTACTAATCAAATGCCTAACAACAACCATACTAGTATATCTTCTGGTGCGCAGGTTTTCTCTGGAAGAAACACTGAAGAAAATGCAGCAGAAATTGGTGCAGCAAACAGTGCAGAAATTGGTGCAACAAATTTGAATCCCAATGATGAATATAGTGATGGTGTGATTGACGTGCATGGCAATATCACGCATGGTGCAAATCTCCAGGATAATCTACAAATCATACTACCGTCTCATCAGTTATCTGCTTTGGGTAGTGCTCAAATCAATGCAGCATCGCCGGTTGAATTAGGAGGTGCTACGTCTCCTCTGGTCGGAAGTGGTACGCAGCAGTCGCGCGGGAGCATTCACTCTGGCACTACAACAAACGACTCCGGAGAATCCTCCGTGCCACCAAGCTCACCGGCGTCATCTGTTCCTCCACTTCGACCACAAACAAGACTGCAAGGCGGTATCCGAAAACCAAAAAAATTTACTGATGGTACTATACCGTATGGTTATAGCTTGCTATGTGTTACAGGGGAACCAAGTAATTTGCAGGAGGCGCTTGATGATTCAAGATGGAAAATAGCAATGGATGATGAATATGAAGCTCTTATAAGGAATAAGACTTGGCATTTAGTTCCTCCCAAAGAAGGTAAAAATATTATAGATTGCAAATGGGTATACAGAATCAAAAAGAGGGCAGATGGCACTGTTGATAGATACAAAGCTCGATTAGTGGCAAAAGGATTTAAACAAAGGTATGGAATAGATTATGAAGATACTTTTAGTCCCGTTGTAAAAATTGCCACTATTCGTCTTGTACTAGCTATAGCTGTTTCTAGAGGATGGTGTTTGCGACAGTTAGATGTACAGAACGCGTTTTTACATGGTGTTCTGGAAGAGGAAGTATATATGAGACAACCCCCTGGATATGAAGATCCCAAGCAACCACTACATGTCTGCAAACTCGACAAAGCACTATATGGTCTAAAACAGGCCCCTAGAGCATGGTATGCCAGGTTGAGTGCAAAGCTTCAGAGTCTTGGTTTTAATACATCAAAATCAGATATGTCTTTGTTTATATACAATAGAAAAGGTATAACCATATTTGTTCTTATATATGTTGACGATATCATAGTAACAAGCTCTTCTAGTGAAGCTGTTGTAGCACTATTGAAAGATCTGAATCATGATTTTGCTCTCAAGGACTTGGGAGATCTTCATTTCTTTTTGGGCATTGAGGTAAAGAAGAATCAGGATGATCTTGTATTGACTCAAGAAAAATATGCTTCTGATCTCTTAGCTCGTGTCAACATGCAAACTTGCAAGTCAGCTCCAACACCACTCTCTCTAACAGAGAAGCTATCAGCACAAGAAGGAGAGTTGTTGGGACCAGAGGAGAGTACAAAATATAGAAGCATTGTTGGTGCATTACAGTATTTGACACTTACTCGTCCTGATCTTGCCTTTTCAGTAAATAAAGTTTGTCAATTTCTGCATGCACCCACTACAGCACACTGGACAGCAGTTAAACGAATTTTGAGATATGTTAAAGGTTCAATCAATACTGGTTTAACTTTTCAGAAGTCATCTTCTTCCTTAATCAGTGCATTCACTGATGCTGATTGGGCAGGTTGCCCAGATGATAGAAAATCAACAGGTGGCTTTGCAATATTCTTGGGTCCTAACCTTATTTCCTGGAGTGCTAGAAAGCAGGCAACAGTGTCCAGATCTAGCACAGAAGCTGAATACAAAGCCTTGGCAAATGCTACAGCTGAAATCATTTGGATTGAATCCTTATTGGCTGAGCTCGGTTTTGAAAGACGAGAAGTCTCATGTTTATGGTGTGACAACTTGGGTGCCACATATTTGTCAGCTAATCCCGTGTTTCATGCCAGAGCAAAGCACATTGAAATTGATTTTCACTTTGTCAGAGATAGAGTTGCTAAGAAGCTGTTGGATATCAGATTTATCTCCTCTAAAGACCAAGTCGCGGATGGATTCACTAAAGCACTCTCCGTTCGAAATTTAGAAGAATTTAAACACAATCTCAACTTGGCAAAGTTGTGATTGAGGGAGGGTGTTAAAGATAGCATGTTACGTTAAAGATAGAAGTAGTGCAAAAGATAGAATCTCTATAGATGGATAGAATTGGTTGTAATCCTTGTATAGAGTTTCCTTCCTGATTCTCAAATTTGTAACTTCCATATCTGTAAGCCACGCCATGGGGCTGTTCCTGGCATATAACATTAACACGCAGCTGCGGCCTCTACGTGGGGTTGAAACGCTTCACCAAAATTCACACTCCTTCCATATTTGTCTTCATGCTATCCTTTATGAGTATGTACCTGCGTGAATGAAATTTCTCATTTCCTCCTTTAATCTTCCAGGAGGAGACCTAAGGATGGAATGCCTGGACAAGATTACAGTGGAATGTACTGTGCAATATTAACTCTAGGGTAAGAATTATTTATTAAAATTAAAATTTGGCCAAACTATTGCATCCAGTGTTGTTGATTCCTACTTGCGTGTTGCAGCTCTACTGTTGTGTCGGCAGCACTTTTGCGTGTTATGGGAGGTGGAGTGGCCGAACTGCCACTGGTTGCTACAAGTAGGGATCTTCAAGGGCTGGTGAGACTAAAGTTTCTGCTTAGTATTATATGCTTCATTGTATTATTCTTGTTGTCAGTCAATGCATTTTTGTAGTACAACAGTGCCGACTTTTTTTTTTAATTCTATTCCTATCTAGATATGCCATTTTGATTCTGTGTCCTTTGTTTATTTTCTTGTTAATAATTTACTCCAAACAGGGCTACTTCCAAGCTTTGTTTTCATGCATAGAGAGGATGCTAACTTCACTGAAGATCAAGCATTTCATGCTTCCAGCCGCACAGGAAGCTGAAGCCATTTGGATGAAGAAATTTGGCTTCTCTAAAATACCCCAGGAGCAGGTTTGTTACAATTTGCATTTCGCAGAGTTGTTTGTTATAATGTCTGTGATTGTCGTGGGTTCAGATGTCTGAGGGATGCAAATATAATTTAATGAACTGGTTGCAGTTGGAAGCTTATCTTAACGGGGCGCACCTCACTATATTCTATGGAACGTCAAACCTGTACAAGGCTGTTCCTTTATCATGGCGTTGATGTTGAAGCCTTTTGCTCCAATCAGGCATATTTGTCTTTTGAGGCTCTGCTGTCAACTGTGCATAAGATGATGAAGCATGGCAAAAAGATGATAATATACAGCAAGGGGAAGAAAAGATAAAAGATAGTGATGGAAGCAAAGTAACCCAGGTCGGCATCTGAAGTTTTTTTTATCGTGCAGTGAAGATATATGTGGAGATGCTGGGCTTATGGAAGCAACGGTTTCTGCTGTCTTTTGGTTTTGTTTTGTATTTTCAGCGCTTTCAGTTGGGTTGCATGCCACCTGAGAAACTGCAGGTTTTGATGTGGTGCTGGTCTGCTGACCTTTTCTGTTTCAATTAAAATTTTGGTCTGTTTCTTGGGGGTGCATTGCAAGACTTAAGAATTTGTTTGGTTTGGCTGTCAAATTTTGATGGGAAGAGCAGAGGATATTCTATGTATGCATGGATGCTGCAAGTTTGCCATGGTGAGACTGCCATTTTTATGATGGCTTAGCTTGTGGAAACTCTTGGTTCCCTTATAAACGACATTATTATATTAAAAGAATTAGGACATGTTTGTTTTACTTAAATTACACCTTAACAACTCAAAATCCAACGTATAATTTAAATTTGATTTCTATAATATATAAAAAACACCATACTATGCACCAATGTCTTACATTTATACATAAAACATCTCCTAAACATATATTAATTGGACGCCGTGAGGGGTCAGGACGGGGATAACCCCCGCGCCTTGACCCCGTGAAATCTGACCGTGGGGAAATTTTTTGCCATGGCTAACCCGGACGGCATGCTGCCCAATTCGTGTTTCTCCGTACTTCATGTAACTACGTGTGCAGTTTTGATGCCCCTCGCTAAACATGGCAATGTGGGCATGTACTTACATCGTGGAAAGAGGGAGTAATGTACTGTGGTAGGATGAAATCTTGGCATCAACAGGTAGGGGTGAACAAAAGCTCATAGCTCGCGAGCTAGCTTGGCTCGATACAGTCTCGGCTCAGTTCATGGAATTTACAAGCCGAGCTGAGTCAGGGGTTGAGCTCGGTTTCTTAACGAGCTAAGCTTGAGCTGGCTTGTGAGTCGCTGTAGGATCAAGGATACCGACTAGAGGGGGGATGAATAGGAGGTTTTTAAAATTTTCTTGTCTACTTAAATTAATTCTCTACAATTATACTAGCAAGAATGTAAAGCAATTAAGCCTACACAATTCTAGTCAAGAGGAGAAATGCTAGCTCTATATCAAGCAAATGATCACAATAATGCTAATAAATAAGAGCTAGAAGAAAACAAGTGAGAGATGTACACAATCGATATTTTTACCGTGGTGATCGGAAACTTGCCGGTTTCCCCTAGTCCACGTTGAGGTTAACCCAAACAAATCGGACCGACTTCACGAATTAAGCTGAAGCACCTTGATCACTAGAGGTAGCTCTTCCCCGCTCTGGGTAGGTGAGCTCCAACCTTCACAAGAACACTGAGTCTTCTCACAAGCTTCTTTGAGAAGATCACTGATCAATCCTCCGCCCAATCGTCCAGGTGCCGGCAAGCACCAAGAGTAATAAATCAGGGCTCCACTTATTTGCAAATGAGTGCCAATGGATCAACTAATGAATGTAATGCACTATTTGCTCAACCACCACAAATTTAATGCTCAATGTGTAAACAAGGGGTGGAATGAATGCTCTATGCTCAAGAAATGTTCAATGGGTCTCTTCTTACTGTCCTTGAGCAGTGGTACGGGTATTTATACCTTTTACCTACCAAAACTAGCCGTTTGGAACAAATTCCAGAAAATTCAGGGAAGCGGAACTAACGCCGGCCTATGGCCGGTAGTTTCGCTCCCATTTCTGGTGTGGCAAAACGGCTATGTCAGAGCCCTGCAGTGACCGTTGGAAAGTCAATGCGGTATTACTGCCGTTGTAAAATCCGATACTACCGCTATGCGGTAGTTCCACAAAGTCGGCGCGGTACTACCGCTTGGTCGAAATCCCAAACTCCCAAAAATTGGCACTCTTTGGAAAAAAGGCTCTGCTTTGCCTCCGGAGCTTCCGGGCTCTGGAAGTACCGCTCTGGATAGCAGAACTATCGCACCTTGCAGTAGTTCCGGCGTTGAAATCGCCGGTACTTCCGATCCGCGAAATCTCAAATTGCATCCGGAGGGTGCTCTCTGGAAAAAAGGCTTCGCTCGGATTTCGGAACTTCCGGTTGCCGGTAGAACCGATTTTGCCAGCGAAACTACCGCCTTGTGGTAGTTCCGATGTTGAAAACTGCGGTACTACCGCTCTTCCAGACAGAGCACAGTTTTGGTTTTAAAACTGATTTTTAATAAATGTATGCTCCTAGTTTGATCCAAATGGCACATAAATTTTGCCATCAAGCTACTTGCCATAATCTCTCTTTATGGTACGATTATTTATCCTATAATCCGGTCTTCCACCTTTTCTCCTAAGACCGGTAAAAATAAAAAGGGATCCTATTTTAAATATACCTTTGCCTTGAGCCAATTTTGGTCTTCACATTTATCCTTTGGCTTGCATCTTGTCAACTACATATGGACATAACCTTTACATACTCATTAAACATGTTAGTCCCCATATTCACATAAACTCATTAATTACCAAAACCATTTTTAGGGGCCTAGATGCTTTCAGCCACTCGGCTGGCTTGGTCAGACGGCTGGCTCGGGCGCTCGGCCCATCTCTCGTCCGATTCTCAGCGTTTCGGCCCATCTATCTCTCGCCTCGGTCCGACGCTCGGTCTTCAGTCTTCACAATCACATCGACACAATCGCCTCACCTCCGTCCATCCTGAGAAAATCCCCTTCTCGTCTCAACCCTAGAAAATCGCCGCGGTGCCGCACCGCATCGTCACCAACCGCTGGCGCCGGCCCCTCCCCTCCTCCTCGCCTCAGCCTCCACCCCCTTCCCATCGGCCATCGCCTTCCCTCAAGTCTCAACCGTAGTGCCACACCTCTGTTGGCACCAACTGCACAGCACCGCTGCCGTAGTGCCACACCTCCCTCGCCATCGGCCTCTCATCAGTGTTTGGCGCATGGAGCGGCATGCGTAGGCCAGCATGGAGTCGAAGAACCGCGGAGGGAGGAGGTCCTCCGGGTCTGGCTCCGCCTCCGCATCGACCCCAGTGGTGAACCGCCTCCCCAACCCCTGTCCACGGCCACCTTGCAGTGCCACAGTAGCTCCGACCCCGGTAGCCTCGGTAAAGTAGCTCCTCAACCCATGTTCTTGAGAGATTAATGGAGATTGGAGAGTGTATCTTGGATGTTGATTGTTGACTGTGCATGTTTACTTGCAAAGCACATCATAGTTGGAGTCTTGGAGAGAAACAAATTGCATGTCGTCCAATTTTGTGATACCATCCATCTTTTAAATTTTACAAACTTGTTATGGTAATCTATATTATGTGATTTGTGGTGACCTATGTGGCCTGCATGTATGCAACTATTATGTGGTTTGCACTAGATATGCTCATATGCATCTATCGTAGGGGTGGCCCTCACCTAAACCCGGCCGGCCTATTAAGTGATTGTAAAGCCCAAAATGGGATGTGTGTAATGACATAAGTACCCCTACGAAGGATACATGAGTGTAAGGACATACTTGTAAAATACTCCCCATGTGAATATATATATAGCTACCCCGGCATGGGGAAGAGCAAGCATTGTTCACTTGTCACGCGGTTACAGACCAAACAGTGGAATGAGAGTATGGTAGTGAAGATGACAAGTGAACAATGCTTGCCCTTCCCCATGCCAGGGCAGCTATATATATATTCACATGGGGTGTATTTTACAAGTATGTCCTTACACTCATGTATCCATCACAGGGGTACTTATGTCATTACACATATCCCATTTTGGGCTTTACAATCGCTTAACAGGCCGTCCGGGTTTAGGTGGGGGCCACTCCTACGACAGTGGCCAAACTCTTTGACAGGATGGAGGAGTACGTGAGGGCGGAAGAGGACGCACAACGGCGCAGAGGCGACAACTCCGACACTAACCAGGTGGAGGACTCACCGAAGGACACCACCAAGCACAAGCAAGACTCCTCAAAGGACTCCTCCGAGCGCAAGCAAGACTCGAAGGACACCTCCAAACGCAAACAAGATCTGTCGAACGACAAGTCAAACTACAAGCAGGGTAGGTCTCAAAAGGCCCGCTACATCTTTGACAGCGAGGGTGGCTCCGATGACAGCGTCCCCGCTGGCTGAGGGCGGGGTCGCAAAGGTCAGGGACGCGAGCGGGGCCAGGGCCGAGATGATGGAACCCGTGGCGAAGGAGACCGCCAGCAGTACGACTTGTGGTGCGAAGTGTATGGCCGCGGCGACCATCTCATGCGGACATGCCCCACCATTGCGATGCTTCGCCAAAGCGTCGCCAGGGACAGAAACCTGCACACCGAAGACCATCAGGTGTCCATCAGCGAGGGGCTTCCCCCAAAGGTTGAGTAGAATCTACTCCGAGTACTCTGGGACAACGCGGACGTCTTCGCGTGGTCTCCGACCGACATAAAGGGTGTGGATCGTGCCCTCATCGAGCACACTCTAGCGGTCTGCCCCGACGCCAAGCTGGTCAGGCAGAGACTCCAGTGCATGTCCCTTGAGCGTCAACAGGTAGCCAAGGCAAAAGTGGCGAAGCTGCTCTGATCTGGGGTCATCTGTGAGGTCCAACACCCAGACTGGCTCGCCAATTTGGTGCTAGTGAAGAAGGCCAATGGTGCGTGGCGCATGCGTATTGACTTCACTGCCCTCAACAAGGCGTGTCCAAAGGATAATTATCCGTTGCCTCGCATAGATCAGCTGGTGGATACCACAGCAGGATGCGAGCTCATGAGCTTCCTAGACGCGTATTCTAGCTACCATCGGATTCACATGGCCAAGGACGACGAAGTCAAGACCAGCTTCATAATGCCGGTAGGGACATACTGCTTCGTCAGAATGCCCTTCGGCCTTAAAAACGCAGGCGCCACCTTTACGCGTCTCATCGCACTTGCACTCGCCTCCCAGCTCGGAAGGAATGTCGAAGCCTACGTTGACGACATAGTCGTAAAGACCAAACAACTTGCCTCCCATGGTCAAGACCTTCAGGAGACCTTCGACAACCTCAGACGAGCGGGCATCAAGCTCAACCCAGATAAATGCGTCTTCGGCATGCAAGCTGGGAAGCTTCTGGGTTTCCTAGTGCTTGGGCGTGGCATCCAGGAAAACCCTGATAAGGTCGACGTGATCCTCTCTATGGAACCACCCAAGACAACAAGGGAGGTCCAGAGGTTCACCGGGCACATAGCCGTGTTGAGTCGCTTCCTATCCAGGGCAGCCGAGCGAGGCCTGCCATTCTTCAAGACCCTTCGGGGGTGTGACGGGTTTCGTTGGGATGACGACTGTGCGAAGGCTTTTGACGAACTCAAAAATCACCTCGCAAGCCTCCCCACTTTAGTCGCCCCGGCACCAGAGGCTCCCCTCCTGCTGCAACTCGCCGCCACTACAATAGCAGTCAGCGCAGTTCTCATCCTCGAGGAAGGCGCCCTTCAGCGGTCTGTGTACTTCGTCTCTGAAGCCCTTCAAAGTGCCAAGATGCGGTACACTAAATTCGAGAAGCTGGCCTACGCGCTGGTCATGGCCTCGAGGAAGCTTCGGCACTACTTCCTCGCTCACCCTATCACTGTGCCATCCTCTTTTCCCTTAGTGGAGATGCTGCATAACAAAGAGTCCACAGGTCATATCGGCAATTGGGTGGTTGAGCTCGCACCATTCTCCTTGGCGTATGCTTCGCGCACGACAATAAAGTCTCAGGTCCTCGAAGACTTCCTCGCCGAGTGGCACGTCTCAGGTTCCCGACGACGAATAACACAGCTGAGTACGAAGCACTACTCTTCGGCATCACAAAGCTCAAAGCCATGGGCGCACGAAGGGTCCTTGTCCGCACCGACTCGCGTCTGATTACGGGCCATGTGGACAAATCCTACCAGACCAAGGACCCCGATTTGGCCAAGTATCTAGCTGCGATAAGGGTGAAGGAACACCATTTCTTGGGCATCACGGTAAAGGCCATTCTGCGAGCAGACAATGAGCAGGCCGATGCCCTTACCAAGCCCGCCAGCCAGCAGATTCCCCTCCCCAAGGGGGCATTCTATGAGGTCTTGCCCATGGTAGCCATTGAGCAAGACAAGCGTGATGTTTCCCTCGTTCATCAAATTGCCTAGCAGGGCGACTGGCAAGAGCCTATCTACAGCTTTTTGTAGGGCATAGTCGAGCCGGATGACCCCCTCGAGCTGCGACATTTACAGCACCGCGCTAGGCTTTCCAGGTGATGGATGGCGTCCTGTACAAGCGGGGAGTCTGTGCCCCACTCTTGCGATGCCTTTCGCACAACGAGGGAAAATGCATCCTCGCCAAGATTCATGCAAGGCTTTGTGGCTCACATATCGCGCCGAGGTCCCTTGTTGGCAAGGCGTTCAGGTAGGGCTTCTACTGGCCAATGGCCATCGCAAACGCGCACGACCTCGTGTGTCGGTGTTATGGATGCTAGTGGATGGGAAGGGTCATCCACAGACCCCCGATTGACTTGCAGCCCATCACACTGGTATGGTCGTTGGTGCGCTGGGGCGTTGACGTCATTGGACCGCTTCCGCATGCCCAAGGGGATCATCGATTTGTCGTAGTCGCCTTGTAATACTTCTCCAGGTGGCCCGAAGCGGTGGCATTTTGCAAGGTAACCTCTGCAACCGTGCAGCGGTCTCTCTGGCAGAATATCATTTGCCGCTTTGGAGTCCCTAGGGAGATCACCATCGTCAACGGCCTGCAGTTTAACTCCGCGCCATTTAAGGCATTCTGTGACCACGTGGACATCACACTTTGATACGCCTCGGTTGGGCACCCGCAGTCCAATGACGCGGTCGAGCGGGCAAACGACGCAATCTCTACCGGAGTCAAGAAGCACCTTGTCGGACACCCGAAGGGCAGGTGGCCGGACAAGCTCCCTAGTGTGCTCTGGTTCCTCCGCACGACGGTAACACATTCGACGGGGTTCGTACCATTCAAACTCCTCTTCGGTGATGAGGCAGTCACGCCAGAAGAAATCAAAGCCGGTTCGAGGAGGGTCCTCACCCAGGCTCTGGCGGAAGGGCGAGCGTTGTCTCTGGATCTCCTTGACGGTGACTGGGTCAGTGGCACCGAACACGTCGTTAAGTACGCACGCCAGGCAGCGCGTGCGTACAGACGTATAGTGTACTCATGACAGTTCCAGCCAGGGGACCTCGTCCTCAAGTTGGCGCTGCACGTGGCGACGGTGGGCAAACTGGAGTCCAAATGGGAGGGCCCCTACGTCGTCACAGCGGCTTTGCAGCATGGAGCGTATCGCCTTGCAACCTTGGAGGGGCGAACTCTCTGTCACACCTGGAATGCAGACCGGTTGCGACGATACTATGCATGAAGTCGAAGGGATGCTCACCACACTGCTGGCACCCTATGCTTTGTAATAGCTCACCCGCGCAAACGGGAAATCAATAAAGGGCACCGTTTGCAAAAGTGACCTCACTCTGCATAAGACACGCAGAGGCGAGTCTCCGCGTGCACTCTTCGGAGTATAAATAAGACACGCGGAGGCGAGCCTCCGAATGCACTTTTCAGAGTATAAATAAGACACGCGGAGGCGAGCCTCCGCATGCACTCTTCGGAGTATAAATAAAACACGTGGAGGCGAGCCTCCATGTGCACTCTACGGAGTATAAAAAAAATCACGCGATGGCTTCGAGCCTCCGTGTACTCTGCGGAGTATAAAGTGTTGGGAACTTAGCTGTCCCGGGTAACTCTATCGAGTATAAAAAATCATGCGATGGCTTCGAGCCTCCGCATACTTTGCGGTATCCTTTCCATTGAACCATACGGAGTGCTCGTGCGTCTACTACATCTAGTCGCCAACTCTGCTGCCACCACTTTGAAGGGTAAGGGATGGAGCGCTCGTGCGTCTACTTTGTATAGTCGCCAGCTCCGCTGCCGTCACTTCAAAGGGTAAGGGATGGAGCGCTCGCGCGTCTACTTCATTTAGGTACCAGCTCCGCTACCGCCACTTCGAAGGGTAAGGGACGGAGTACTTGTGCGTCTACTTCGTCTAGTCGCCAGCTCCGCTGCCGCCACTTCGAAGGGTAAGGGACGGAGCGCTCACGCGTTTACTTCGTCTAGTCGCCAGCTCCGCTGCTGCCACTTCAAAGGGTAAGGGACGGAGAGCTCGTGTGCCTATTTCCTCTAGTCGCCAGCTCCGCTGTCGCCACTTCAAAGGGTAAGGAACGGAGCGCTCACGAGCACTCCTCACCACGACAAGTGATATCAAAGTAAGCATACTCACGGAAGGAAGGCGAAGGCACATGTTCGCTTTGGCTTTTACTTTCATTAAAAGTGCGAAGGATAGCGTTTACAAGTACATTCACTTAATCAAGAACACTACTCATCCGACTCCTCTATCTTAACATATTCTCGCCTCGAAGTTTCCCCCATCGTTCATCGCATTTCCCAGAAGCGCAAGGAGTCCTCCGCCCAGCCCCAATGTCGAAGGCGTCGCCAGACCATAAGGTCCAAAACTAGCAAGCGGCCCCTATCAAGCACCTGCTTGTAATAAACAACATATATGAGCAAAAGACTTCAATTTTTCATTTCATTTCCAAAAGGCGGGGCTGTGTGGCACCGTTTTACATAATTAGGGGATACATAGCGACGCACGCCTACAACTCTGGGACTTCGGCATCACACCTGCGGTTCGACACCACACTTTGAGCTAGCGGCGCCACCTTTGTCGTGTCGCGGGACTTCGTCAAGCCAGGCCCCGCATCGCCACCTTCGCCGCAGCTTCGCCGATGTAGTCCCAAATCCACTGGTGGAAGGCTCAAGTGGAGCGGCAGATGGTATGTACGGTGCCAGACATAACCCTGACCCTGGCGAGCAGCTCTAGTTGGGGGTGGCCAGCTTGCCAACGTGTACGCATCTCCAGTGGTGGAGGAAAGCGAGGACAATGTGCGTCATCACCACCGAGCCGTGGTTGCTAAAGGACCGCGCGGCACTTAGCGCGAGGCCGGAAGCCTCCTCGATCCGCCGGAGGGTGCTCGACAAGTCTTCGGGGCCGAAGGTGTGGGGCGGCACGATGATGGAGTGGTCAGAGAGGACATTCTTCAGAGCTTCCATTGAGCTCCACGCAGCCACCGAGGCATCGCCCAGTGCCTGGTCCCTCTCCCCGAGAGTCGCAGTCAGCAGGGCCTTCTCCTCCTCTAGTATGGAGATCGGCTGAAACAGCCTGTTGCGCTCTTCGGAGGTCAGCCACTGCGTCCGCTCCGCGAGCACTTGAGAGTCAACAATCGCTTTCGCACCCTCTATTTTGAGGAACCGGATGCACTCGTCCTTGGCCGCATTGGCCTCTTCGGCGGCATGGGGTTATGTACCTCTTCCTGCATACTACTTGATACCAGTTCTTGCATGCTGCCAGGTATCACTTCTTGCATTTTAGATGATACAACAACTACAACGTTTCCTGTTTCATGACATCCCTGCATATTGCTCCAATGTATGGCAATCATAAATCATTAATGATAAGACTATTATACACCTTGAGATGCCATTGGAAGGAAACTAAAGTGCCTCATCTGTTGATGGATCTTGAATTTTCATGCCTAGTGATGGCTGTACCTCGTGTGGAATGATATAGAGAGGCCCAATCTAAATAGATCAACTGATAACAGACCAAAAATGCATAATAGACTGCTAATTGTACTAACCTCAGCTTGTTTTACCACATTTGACACAACAACTATTGCATCTTGCTACACAGTTGGTAGATTGTAATTGATTAGTTAGTAACATGAGATGAGAATAGCAAATTCAACACCAGCATATTACTTGTGTATAAAAGTGCAACAAGTAATTAGTTAATATGTTTAGTTATGTACCTTTGATGAATTGGTGCTTGGCAGGGGCGAATCTAACGTGGGACATGGTGGTTCAGTTGAACCCCCAAAAATATGGAAAAAAATAAACTGCTACTGGTACTCCACAACGCAGCAAGCAAATCCACCACAAACTCAATTGGACTGGACTATCCATACCAGAAAGGAAGATTTGGATGAGATTGCTCATGGAAAAGAAAAGATCTTCGGGACAAAGCTCACTCTTAGAACAACAATCCAAGTAAGCTAGGGCTTCCTTACCAGTGAAAGAAGAGATCAATCCGGCAGAGCGGAGGACGACGACGACGCCTACGACAGAAGAATTCCTTCGCTTCGAGGGTTGAATGACGTTGGCATGAGAATTTGAGACAAATGGCGAAGCAATAGCCGCCGCCGTCGCGACAAGATATGGAGAAGAGTTTAAGGAAGAGGATGGGCTGGAACTAGAGACGAGAGAGGTTTGGGATTGGGCTGCGAGGATTGCGGATTTGGGGAGGAGGATAGAAATCTTGACGATGGTCTGTCCCTTGTGCTTAACATTGGGGATCCATTCTAGGGTTCATGTGGCAAAAAAAAGGGAGATTGATTGAAGGTCCACATGTCATGCATGTTGCTTGGCGCTAGCCACTGCTTCGCTCGGCTACCGGGTTTGCCAGTTTCGCCTCGGTGCATGCACGCGCGGTCCAACTGCTCACTATTGGCGCAAGGGAGCAGGGAGCAATGAGCAGGCCGGGGGAAAATTGGTGTCAATCGAGGGAAGAAGAGGTAGCAACGGAGAGTAGCAACAGAAGAAGAGCCGAGGAAAAAAGGCAAGAAAAGAGAAGAGGATATTGTGGCTTTCTCTCTCCTCGCTTGGGTAATGATTTGGTTTTCTCCGACGTTTGTTAATTTAATTAGATATTAGAGTTAAGATTAGAGAGGAAGTAGCAAGTATTCGTTAGGGAAAAGACTAGTATATCAGTTAATCTGCTATATTGTTCTCCTGTAATTTTGGATATTGTATGAGAGTAATTTAGGAATATCATCTACTAGATAATTATAGAGAAATTCGATAGCTTTCTGTACAATATTTATTTATGTTGATCGGATAAATATATTTTAAGCTATGAATTTTGTAATCCTGCTATCTAGTAAATTTATCATCTTCTAGTAGCATATATTAATCTGTCGATTAAAATTACTAGTGGAACAATTTGGATGATTTATCTACATAAAAGATGTAGATAATTAAGGATTCTAGAGAGCTCATGAACATGATTTTCAACAAGTAGGACAAAAGTTATGAATCTTGGAAGACTGCTGTCCAGGACCGGTTGCAGGTGGATATGGTGGATGGTGGATGTGAATAAGTACATATGGTCGGGATTTGTGATAATGATCAAATGTTTTAAGATATATATCTCAAAATATACTCCCTCCAGTTACAAACACCTACCATTTTGGACATCGATGTGGTCTCCAAAATGTAACTTTGACCACAAATTTGCATTCTAATATGTTTGTAAAACCCAATACAATTATAATATTATGAAAGTATATTTCAAGACAAATCTATACATATGATTTTCTTGTATTCAATGTAAATTTATAAAAAAACATCGCTAGTCAAAGTTTCGAAAGTTTGACTACAAATATCACAAAACAACAAGTATTGTGACTGAAGGAAGTATTTATTTTGTTAATACTCAATTCAGAAAAATGTGGTTATCAAAGTGCAATACTAGCTTACTTTATCAAGCACATACACTAAACTACTTTATCATAAATGATAGAGATATTTTTCCTCAAAAGGTCCAATAAAAATATTTGAAAATCTTTCAAAAATCCAGATAGTTTCCTAGAAATATCTAGATATTTTAGATGTTTTATTCGAAGGAATTTGATGGTGCCAATTGTCATAAATCTAGTTGTCATAAGAATTTATATAATCCTTTCAAAACAAAATACACATCATTTGGGAGAGATGGTTTTGTTTTATAAATATTTATATTTTATTTTTTGGAAGCAATATGTTCGTCAAAATGCCAATGTTAATTGTTATTCTTATAGCGAGGTAAATCATAAATAGACTTAGAAATGTGACTTTTATCTTCAATTTTTATAAACCAACATAAGTATATATTAAAAAAATATAACACAATGTAATTAGCGAACACCTATTCATAAAATCCTAAATCTGCCATTGGTGCTTGGAGAGAACAATTTCTTGTACAACAGAAATCAATTTAAGTCGTTGTTACAGAATAAAGAGAGCGAGTGACAGATTTCCAGCACTTCCGTTACAATTTATCGAGCATATATGCTTCACACGACTGAAACACAAATATGATTGAGATGTTTAAAATGGAACAGTGAAACTCTCTTAACTACTAATAAACAAATGTTGTTATCAAATCCCTCAGAAATATAGGAGAAGATCTTTTCGAATTTCGAAGGTTGTTGAATCCGAACACTAAAGCTCTGCTGTTCTGAATTGTACGCCATATACAGAAGGCAGTATTTCAGTATTTAGTTTGGAGGGGTGGGGGGCCATGGTCCCCTTTGGCTCCGTCTGTGAACGGGAATGATGCCTTTGGGATTCTCCAATACCTCTTTTGAATTCATTCCAATGATGTCTTTGAGATCATCTATCTACAAAAGCAAAGGAACCAACTTAAGTGATATTGTCAACTAATAATTTCTGATTATTTGGGTCTATCTTTTTAGAATTAATATCTAAAATGCCTACCTCTTTAAACAACTCCGACGACACCTCGCGAAGCTCAAGTATGTAATTTGCCCTTTTTTCTCCAATGCCCAACACATTTAGCAGTGGGTTAGTAGGAAAAAAGTAATCTAGGTGTTCACGGTCTTTAAGCTTTTGAGCTAACCTTCAGGCTTTTTAACTGCTCCCTGAAATCAATATGGAAACACGCATTAGATAAACAGAAATAATGTCAAATCAGTGATAAGTAGGGGATCATACTCACTTATTAGCACTGTTGAGAAAAGTCAAGCACTCTTGAACTAGAGATTTCTGTGTGGTGAAAAAACGGAAAGAATTCGTCAAGAAAGTTGATGATACAATAAACTAAGTGTGTGCTGGTGAGTTAAAAACAGCTTACCTTAATCCCTGTGCTGCAGGCCTTAAGTATATCCTTTGGATCGTCAGCTTCCCCAAATTTCAGGTGCACTGCAGGAGTTTTTGGAACAGGTGCGTCAGTATTGATTTGTCGGACAAATTCCATATCTAGTTTTTGTGCCGTTATACTCACTGGTCGAGTGCTAAGAAGCTTCAACGAGTTTGATATCTCTCTCAGTCGGTACACTAAAGCTCTACTGTTCTGAATTGTACGCCATATAAAGAAGGCAGTATTTCAGTATTTAGTTTGGAGGGGTGGGGGGGCCATGGTCCCCTTTGGCTCCGTCTGTGAACGGGAATGACGCCTTTGAGATTCTCCAATACCTCTTTTGAATTCATTCCAATGATGTCTCTGAGATCATCTATCTACAAAAGCAAAGGAACCAACTTAAGTGATATTGTCAGCTAATAATTTCTGGTTATTTGGGTCTATCTTTTTAGAATTAATATCTGGAATGCCTACCTCTTTAAATAGCTCCGACGACTCCTCGCGAAGCTCAAGTATGTAATTTGCCCTTTGTTCTCCAATGCCCAACACATTTAGCAGTGGGTTAGTAGGAAAAAAGTAATCTAGGTGTTCACGGTCTTTAAGCTTTTGAGCTAACCTTCAGGCTTTTTAACTGCTCCCTGAAATCAATATAGAAACATGCATTAGATAAACATAAATAATGTCAAATCAGTGATAAGTAGGGGATCATACTCACTTATTAGCACTGTTGAGAAAAGTCAAGCACTCTTGAACTAGAGATTTCTGTGTGGTGAAAAAACGGAAAGAATTCGTCAAGAAAGTTGGTGATACAATAAACTAAGTGTGTGCTGGTGAGTTAAAAACAGCTTACCTTAATCCCTGTGCTGCAGGCCTTAAGTATATCCTTTGGATCATCAGCTTCCCCAAATTTCAGGTGCACTGCTGGAGTTTTTGGTTCAGGTGCGTCAGTATTGATTTGTCGGACACATTCCATATCTAGTTTTTGTGCCGTTATACTCACTGGTCGAGTGCTAAGAAGCTTCAACGTGTTTGATATCTCTCTCAGTCGGTACACTAAAGCTCTACTGTTCTGAATTACACGCCATATACAGAATGCAGTATTTCAGTATTTAGTTTGGAGGGGTGGGGGGCCATGGTCCCCTTTGGCTCCGTCTGTGAACGGGAATGATGCCTTTGAGATTCTCCAATACCTCTTTTGAATTCATTCCAATGATGTCTCTGAGATCATCTATCTACAAAAGCAAAGGAACCAACTTAAGTGATATTGTCAGCTAATAATTTCTGGTTATTTGGGTCTATCTTTTTAGAATTAAAATCTAGAATGCCTACCTCTTTAAATAGCTCCGATGACTCCTCGCGAAGCTCAAGTATGTAATTTGCCCTTTTTTCTCCAATGCCCAACACATTTAGCAGTGGGTTAGTAGGAAAAAAGTAATCTCGGTGTTCACGGTCTTTAAGCTTTTGAGCTAACCTTCAGGTTTTTTAACTGCTCCCTGAAATCAATATAGAAACATGCATTAGATAAACAGAAATAATGTCAAATCAGTGGTAAGTAGGGGATCATACTCACTTATTAGCACTGTTGAGAAAAGTAAAGCACTCTTGAACTAGAGATTTCTGTGTGGTGAAAAAACGGAAAGACTTCGTCAAGAAAGTTGATGATACAATAAACTAAGTGTGTCTTTGGTGAGTTAAAACAGCTTACCTTATTCCTGTCTTTGCGGAGCCTTAAGTATATCCTTTGGATCATCGGCTTCCCCAAATTTGGGTGCTGCAGAGTTTTTGGTTCAAAGTGCGTCGAATTGATTTGTCGGACACATTCCATATCTAGTTTTTGCGCCGTTATACTCACTGGTCGAGTGCTAAGAAGCTTCAACGAGTTTTATATCTCTCTCAGTCGGTACACTAAAGCTCTATTGTTCTGAATTGTACGCCATATACAGAATGCAGTATTTCAGTATTTAGTTTGGAGGGGTGGGGGGGGGCATGGTCCCCTTTGGCTCCGTCTGTGAACGGGAATGATGCCTTTGAGATTCTCCAATACCTCTTTTGAATTCATTCCAATGATGTCTCTGAGATCATCTATCTACAAAAGCAAAGGAACCAACTTAAGTGATATTGTCAGCTAATAATTTCTGGTTATTTGTGTCTATCTTTTTAGAATTAATATCTAGAATGCCTACCTCTTTAAATAGCTCCGACGACTCCTCGCGAAACTCAAGTATGTAATTTGCCCTTTTTTCTCCAATGCCCAACACATTTAACAGTGGGTTAGTAGGAAAAAAGTAATATAGGTGTTCACGGTGTTTAAGCTTTTGAGCTAACCTTCAGGCTTTTTAACTGCTCCCTGAAATCAATATAGAAACATGCATTAGATAAACATAAATAATGTCAAATCAGTGATAAGTAGGGGATCATACTCACATATTAGCACTGTTGAGAAAAGTCAAGCACTCTTGAACTAGAGATTTCTGTGTGGTGAAAAAACGGAAAGCATTCGTCAAGAAAGTTGATGATACAATACACTAAGTGTGTGCTGGTGAGTTAAAAACAGCTTACCTTAATCCCTGTGCTGCAGGCCTTGAGTATATCCTTTGGATCATCTGCCTCCCCAAATTTCAGGTGCACTGCAGGAGTTTTTGGTTCAGGTGCGTCAGAATTGATTTGTCGGACACATTCCATATCTAGTTTTTGTGCCGTTATACTCACTGGTCGAGTGCTAAGAAGCTTCAACGAGTTTGATATCTCTCTCAGTCGGTACACTAAAGCTCTACTGTTCTGAATTGTACGCCATATCTGAGAATCTGATATTTCAGTATTTAGTTTGGAGGGGTGGGGGGGGGCATGGTCCCCTTTGGCTCTGTCTGTGAACGGGAATGACGCCTTTGAGATTCTCCAATACCTCTTTTGAATTCATTCCAATGATGTCACTGAGATCATCTATCTACAAAAGCAAAGGAACCAACTTAAGTGATATTGTCAGCTAATAATTTTTGGTTATTTGGGTCTATCTTTTTAGAATTAATATCTAGAATGCCTACCTCTTTAAATAGCTCCGACGACTCCTCGCGAAGCTCTAGTATGTAATTTGCCCTTTTTTTCCAATGCCCAACACATTTAACAGTGGGTTAGTAGGAAAAAAGTAATATAGGTGTTCACGGTGTTTAAGCTTTTGAGCTAACCTTCAGGCTTTTTAACTGCTCCCTGAAATCAATATAGAAACATGCATTAGACAAACAGAAATAATGTCAAATCAGTGATAAGTAGGGGATCATACTCACTTATTAGCACTGTTGAGAAAAGTCAAGCACTCTTGAACTAGAGATTTCTGGGTGCTGAAAAAACGGAAAGAATTCGTCAAGAAAGTTGATGATACAATAAACTAAGTGTGTGCTGGTGAGTTAAAAACAGCTTACCTTAATACCTGTGTTGCAGGCCTTAAGTATATCCTTTGGATCATCAGCTTCCCCAAATTTCAGGTGCACTGCAGGAGTTTTTGGTTCAGGTGCGTCAGTATTGATTTGTCGGACACATTCCATATCTAGTTTTTGTGCCGTTATACTCACTGGTTGAGTGCTAAGAAGCTTCAACGAGTTTGATATCTCTCTCAGTCGGTACACTAAAGCTCTGCTGTTCTGAATTGTACACCATATACAGATGGCAGTATTTCAGTATTTAGTTTGGAGGGGTGGGGGGGCCATGGTCCCCTTTGGCTCCGTCTGTGAACGGGAATGATGCCTTTGAGATTCTCCAATACCTCTTTTGAATTCATTCCAATGATGTCTCTGAGATCATCTATCTACAAAAGCAAAGGAACCAACTTAAGTTATATTGTCAGCTAATAATTTCTGATTATTTGGGTCTATCTTTTTAGAATTAATATCTAGAATGGCTACCTTTTTTAAATAGCTCCGACGACTCCTAGCGAAGCTCAAGTATGTAATTTGCCCTTTTTTTCTCCAAAGCCCAATACATTTAGCAGTGGGTTAGCAGGAAAAAAGTAATCTAGGTGTTCACGGTCTTTAAGCTTTTGAGCTAACCTTCAGGCTTTTTAACTGCTCCCTGAAATCAATATAGAAACATGCATTAGATAAACAGAAATAATGTCAAATCAGTGATAAGTAGGGGATCATACTCACTTATTAGCACTGTTGAGAAAAGTCAAGCACTCTTGAACTAGAGATTTCTGTGTGGTGAAAAAACGGAAAGAATTCGTCAAGAAAGTTGATCATAAAATACACTAAGTGTGTGCTGGTGAGTTAAAAAAAGCTTACCTTAATCCCTGTGCTGCAGGCCTTAAGTATATCCTTTGGAGCATCAGCTTCCCCAAATTTCAGGTGCACTGCTGGAGTTTTTGGTTCAGGTGCGTCAGTATTGATTTGTCGGACACATTCCATATCTAGTTTTTGTGCCGTTATACTCACTGGTCGAGTGCTAAGAAGCTTCAACGAGTTTGATATCTCTCTCAGTCGGTACACTAAAGCTCTACTGTTCTGAATTGTACGCCATATACGGAATGCAGTATTTCAGTATTTAGTTTGGAGGGGTGGGGGGGGGCCATGGTCCCCTTTGGCTCCGTCTGTGAACGGGAATGACGCCTTTGAGATTCTCCAATACCTCTTTTGAATTCATTCCAATGATGTCTCTGAGATCATCTATCTACAAAAGCAAAGGAACCAACTTAAGTGATATTGTCAGCTAATAATTTCTGATTATTTGGGTCTATCTTTTTAGAATTAATATCTAGAATGCCTACCTCTTTAAATAGCTCCGACGACACCTCGCGAAGCTCAAGTATGTAATTTGCCCTTTTTTCTCCAATGCCCAACACATTTAGAAGTGGGTTAGTAGGAAAAAAGTAATCTAGGTGTTCACGGTCTTTAAGCTTTTGAGCTAACCTTCAGGTTTTTTAACTGCTCCCTGAAATCAATATAGAAACATGCATTAGATAAACAGAAATAATGTCAAATCAGTGGTAAGTAGGGGATCATACTCACTTATTAGCACTGTTGAGAAAAGTCAAGCACTCTTGAACTAGAGATTTCTGTATGGTGAAAAAACGGAAAGACTTCGTCAAGAAAGTTGATGATACAATAAACTAAGTGTGTGCTGGTGAGTTAAAAACAGCTTACCTTAATCCCTGTGCTGCAGGCCTTAAGTATATCCTTTGGATCATCAGCTTCCCCAAATTTCGGGTGCACAGCAGGAGTTTTTGGTTCAGGTGCGTCAGTATTGATTTGTCGGACACATTCCATATCTAGTTTTTGTGCCGTTATACTCACTGGTCGAGTGCTAGGAAGCTTCAACGAGTTTGATATCTCTCTCAGTCGGTACACTAAAGCTCTACTGTTCTGAATTGTACGCCATATACTGAATGCGATATTTGATATTTAGTTTGGAGGGTGGGGGCATGGTCCCTTTGGCTTCGTCTGTGAGCGGAATAGCGCCTTTGAGATTCTCAATACCTCTTTTGAATTCATTCCAATGATGTCTCTGAGATCATCTATCTACAAAAGCAAAGGAACCAACTTAAGTGATATTGTCAGCTAATAATTTCTGATTATTTGGGTCTATCTTTTTAGAATTAATATCTAGAATGCCTACCTCTTTAAATAGCTCTAACGACTCCTCGCGAAGCTCAAGTATGTAATTTGCCATTTTTTCTCCAATGCCCAACACATCTAGCAGTGGGTTAGTAGGAAAAAAGTAATCTAGGTGTTCACGGTCTTTAAGCTTTTGTGCTAACTGTAACATCCTGATCGTCGATACGGCGTAAGATTTTAAAACACTCGCGGAATTGCCGGTTTTTTGGTAAATCGCGGGAAGGGAAAAATAAAAATTGTGGAATAATGTAAAATGAATAAAATAAATTAAAAATTAAATTAAAACCTCTGAGTGGGCTGCCTGGGGAGTGGGCCGACCGCCTTGGGCCGGAGGCCCAAGCTGTGGCCGCACCTCCCCTCCCCCTCCCCAAAAACCCTAGCCCTTTTTCTCCCCCCTCTCCCATCCCTTTGCAGCCGCCACCCCCCTTCCTCCACCCCCTGGGCGCAGCCCTCTTCCCACTCCATCACCCCCCACAAGTGCTGCTGCCATTGGAGCCAAGGAGAGGAAGGAGATGGAGAAGAAGGAAGGAGAAGGAAGGAGAAGAAGAAGAGGAGGAAAAAAGGGGTGATTCTTCATCTAGGTAATTTTTCCTCATCCCAAACCCTCTGTTTTTCAGATTAATTAGGGTTCTTGGCACGGATTTTGAAAGTAGTTAATAGATTAATTGCCTGATTAGAGATTAGTTGCTGTCTATCTGTAGATTGATTCGCGCAGCGCGTCTGTTCGCGGGGTTTTGACCTAGTAAACGAATTTTCCTGCGGACTCTCCCAAAAGGAAAGTTGTAGAGGACTTCCAGACGCATCTTTTATATTTGTTTCGGAATTTCCTGCCGTGGGATCTGGGAGTTACAGGGTCGGTAATACTGCTGTTCGTCAGGCGAGCAGATTGGTACAGACCGACGGTAATATGTGAATTTGAGGTACTAAAAGATTGTTATGGTCATGGCTGTAATTGATAAAGTTGTAGATAATTTAGATATCTAGCTGCTGTATAAAATTCAGAATTCTTAGACCCCTGTACTGTTTCTGAGACGCAATTGAATACCGCTGTCCAATCTGTCAGAACAGACTTCTTCCTCTGTTTTAGGCATTAAATTACACCTAGCTGTGATCAAAATAAAATATGTGTTCTACATGAAAAATGTAGGTTTTTAAGTGATGAATCCAGAGAGGTATCGTTTGCTGTATTTGGATCAATATTTTTTTAAAGTTACAAAAATGTTAAGCAGCGCTGCTGCAGAGGGTAATTTGCTGAAGTGTTGAGCGGAGAGGAGTTAGTGCGGGTTCGGGGTTCTAGCGACGTCTTTAATTATTTATGTCGTGTTTGTATGCTGTGGCTTTGTGCTGAGAGATTCCTTTTGGATAGGTGGTCTTGTCCCTGAGCGCTCTTGATTTTACTTCACTTCGTCGGATTGAGGCAAGTAAACGTAGCGGTGGTTGCTACCGTTTAACTTGTTATTCCTTCTACTTTCAGTTTACATTATTATTATAATTTGATACATTATGCCATGATTTCATGAAATCTTAATTGTGGAGATGGTAGCAAGTATAATGATGGTTTAAATTTTGTAGCATGTATTGTTGATGTTTGTTGGTGTGTAGATGTTTGATCCATGTTATGAGAATTTGTGGTCTTGATGATGTTAATGATATGTTGATATTGTTTATGGTCGATTGCAAGTGAAAGAGTTCATGAGAATTTCTGATGCATAGATGTTGTGAATGCACGTTTTATTTGTTAAGACATTCACATTTGTGCATCATGCTGATTTATTGAAGTCTTGGTCACGAGATGACCAAGCGTCGAGGTCCCCATCATGTTGATGACGTGACGGGCTAAAGGTCCCCATACTTGAGGAGTATGGGCAATTGGTCCTGTGCGGAGGGTGCAGGCATGGGTGTGCATTGACGGATGCACACTTTGCATTACGGTAAAATGCGAAGAGAAAGAGATAAAGAGATTTTTGACCATCTTGCATAGCATGAAAGCATTCATATGCATTGCATTGTGAAAAGATTCATTTGCATGCATATGCAATATATGGTGGTGAAGTTATTTTGTGGAATATTCAACTTCATAGTTGCAATGTGGAATTGGCTCATGTGAGCTAATTGTGGTTGTGGTCGTGGAATGCGATTCCTTCCTTGTGTATGGTAAGGGTTGTGATGGTGGCATGAGATTCTTTTCTCTTGTAGTAATTGATGATATCAATTATGGATGTGGGAAATAATAAAGTATTGAAGTAAGACATACATATGTTTTATTGCTTTTGGTAGTGGTAGTGGTCGAGGATTTAAAGTGGTCAAACAAGATTTATTTTCTAAATGCTTTACCGTCATTGATGGTGATTTGAGGTTGATGATTAATCTATTGTGGATTGTAGAAGACTAAATGTTTTCTCTTGCATCTAATCGTGGATAGAATGATTGTATGCATATGCCAATTAAATCTGGAATTGAAGAGGTATGAATACAGAAGTTGTGGTGGTTTAATAATTGTAGACATGAATTGTGGTTGTAGTTGTATGGAATTATAAATGATGATGTATAATTGTTTGTAGTTTGAATAGCACATTAAGCAGTTTGCTTGCTGAGATTTTATCTCACCCTTGTTTCCCCTCTCTCTACAGGTGGACTTTGAGCATGCATGGGAAGGGTAGAGTGGCACCACACTAATGCACTTGGATCCTAGTTTAATGCTGTAATAAAGTTGAAAGGATTCTAGACCTTTGCATAGCTTTGTTTACATTATCTTAACAATGTTAAATTTTGTGAACTATGTTATAGATTAAAATGTTGGACGATGTTCCAAATATTGAATTGTCATCACTATCCTGTTATTCCTTAGTTGTTTATGCTTCCGCTCATACTATCTGGTTTAGTAATTGTTGCCAGTTTAATTTATCTTGTAAATTGGCTAGTTGTAGAGCAGTTTTAGTAGCATCCCAGGGTAATGTGGATCTTGGGGGAGTTACACTAACCTTCAGGCTTTCTAACTGCTCCCTGAAATCAATATAGAAACATGCATTAGATAAACAGAAATAATGTCAAATCAGTGATAAGTAGGGGATCATACTCACTTATTAGCACTGTTGAGAAAAGTCAAGCACTCTTGAACTAGAGATTTCTGTGTGGTGAAAAAACGGAAAGAATTCGTCAAGAAAGTTGATGATACAATAAACTAAGTGTGTGCTGGTGAGTTAAAAACAACTTACCTTAATCCCTGTGCTGCAGGCCTTAAGTATATCCTTTGGATCAACAGCTTCCCCAAATTTCAGGTGCACTGCAGGAGTGTATGGTTCAGGTGCGTCAGTATTGATTTGTCGGACACATTCCATATCTAGTTTTTGTGCCGTTATACTCACTGGTCGAGTGCTAAGAAGCTTCAACGAGTTTGATATCTCTCTCAGTCGGTACACTAAAGCTCTACTGCTCTGAATTGTACGCCATATACAGAATGCAGTATTTCAGTATTTAGTTTGGAGGGGTGGGGGGGCCATGGTCCCCTTTGGCTCCGTCTGTGAACGGGAATGACGCCTTTGAGATTCTGCAATACCTCTTTTGAATTCATTCCAATGATGTCTCTGAGATCATCTATCTACAAAAGAAAAGGAACCAACTTAAGTGATATTGTCAGCTAATAATTTCTGATTATTTGGGTCTATCTTTTTAGAATTAATATCTAGAATGCCTACCTCTTTAAATAGCTCTGACGACTCCTCGCTAAGCTCAAGTATGTAATTTGCCCTTTTTTCTCCAATGCCCAACACATTTAGAAGTGGGTTAGTAGGAAAAAAGTAATCTAGGTGTTCACGGTCTTTAAGCTTTTGAGCTAACCTTCAGGCTTTCTAACTGCTCCCTGAAATCAATATAGAAACATGCATTAGATAAACAGAAATAATGTCAAATCAGTGATAAGTAGGGGATCATACTCACTTATTAGCACTGTTGAGAAAAGTCAAGCACTCTTGAACTAGAGATTTCTGTGTGGTGAAAAAACGGAAAGAATTCGTCAAGAAAGTTGATGATACTATAAACTAAGTGTGTGCTGGTGAGTTAAAAACAGCTTACCTTAATCCCTGTGCTGCAGGCCTTAAGTATATCCTTTGGATCATCGACTTCCCCAAATTTGGGTGCAACTGCAGAGTTTTTGGTTCAGGTGCGTCAGTATTGATTTGTCGGACGCATTCCATATCTAGTTTTTGTGCCGTTATACTCACTGGTCGAGTGCTAAGAAGCTTCAACGAGTTTGATATCTCTCTCAGTCGGTACACTAAAGCTCTGCTGTTCTGAATTGTACGCCATATGGAGAATGCAGTATTTCAGTATTTAGTTTGGAGGGGTGGGAGGGCCATGGTCCCCTTTGGCTCCGTCTGTGAACGGGAAAGATGCCTTTGAGATTCTCCAATACCTCTTTTGAATTCATTCCAATGATGTCTCTGAGATCATCTATCTACAAAAGCAAAAGAACCAACTTAAGTGATATTGTCACCTAATAATTTCTGGTTATTTGGGTCTATCTTTTTACAATTATTATCTAGAATGCCTACCACTTTAAATAGCTCCGACGACTCCTCGCGAAGCTCAAGTATGTAATTTGCCCTTTTTTCTCCAATGCGCAACACATTTAGAAGTGGGTTAGTAGGAAAAATGTAATCTAGGTGTTCACGTTCTTTAAGCTTTTGAGCTAACCTTCAGGCTTTTTAACTGCTCCCTGAAATCAATATAGAAACATGCATTAGATAAACAGAAATAATGTCAAATCAGTGATAAGTAGGGGATCATACTCACTTATTAGCACTGTTGAGAAAAGTCAAGCACTCTTGAACTAGAGATTTCTGTGTGGTGAAAAAACGGAAAGAATTCGTCAAGAAAGTTGATGATACAATAAACTAAGTGTGTGCTGGTGAGTTAAAAACAGCTTACCTTAATCCCTGTGCTGCAGGCCTTAAGTATATCCTTTGGATCATCAGCTTCCCCAAATTTCAGGTGCACTGCAGGAGTTTTTGGTTCAGGTGCGTCAGTATTGATTTGTCAAACACATTCCATATCTAGTTTTTGTGCCGTTATACTCACTGGTCGAGTGCTAAGAAGCTTCTGCTAGTTTGATATCTCTCTCAGTCGGTACACTAAAGCTCTACTGTTCTGAATTGTACGCCATATACAGAATGCAGTATTTCAGTATTTAGTTTGAAGGGGTGGGGGGGGGGCCATGGTCCCCTTTGGCTCCGTCTGTGAATGGGAATGATGCCTTTGAGATTCTCCAATACCTCTTTTGAATTCATTCCAATGATGTCTCTGAGATCATCTATCTACAAAAGCAAAGGAACCAACTTAAGTGATATTGTCAGCTAATAATTTCTGATTATTTTGGTCTATCTTTTTAGAATTAATATCAAGAATGCCTACCTCTTTAAATAGCTCCGACGACTCCTCGCGAAGCTCAAGTATGTAATTTGCCCTTTTTTCTCCAATGCCCAACACATTTAGTAGTGGGTTAGTAGGAAAAAAGTAATCTAGGTGTTCACGGTCTTTAAGCTTTTGAGCTAACCTTCAGGATTTTTAACTGCTCCCTGAAATCAATATAGAAACATGCATTAGATAAACAGAAATAATGTCTAATCAGTGATAAGTAGGGGATCATACTCACTTATTAGCACTGTTGAGAAAAGTCAAGCACTCTTGAACTAGAGATTTCTATGTGGTGAAAAAACGGAAAGAATTCGTCAAGAAGTTGATGATACAATAAACTAAGTGTGTGCTGGTGAGTTAAAAATAGCTTACCATAATCCCTGTGCTGCAGGCCTTAAGTATATCCTTTGGATCATCCGCCTCCCCAAATTTCAGGTGCACTACAGGAGTTTTTGGTTCAGGTGTGTCAATATTGATTTGTCGGACACATTCCATATCTAGTTTTTGTGCCGTTATACTCACTGGTTGAGTGCTAAGAAGCTTCAACGAGTTTGATATCTCTCTCAGTCGGTACACTAAAGCTCTGCTGTTCTGAATTGTACGCCATATACAGAATGCAGTATTTCAGTATTTAGTTTGGAGGGGTGGGGGGGCCATGGTCCCCTTTGGCTCCGTCTGTGAATGGGAATGATGCCTTTGAGATTCTCCAATACCTCTTTTGAATTCATTCCAATGATGTCTCTGAGATCATCTATCTACAAAAGCAAAGGAACCAACTTAAGTGATATTGTCAGCTAATAATTTCTGATTATTTTGGTCTATCTTTTTAGAATTAATATCAAGAATGCCTACCTCTTTAAATAGCTCCGACGACTCCGCGCGAAGCTCAAGTATGTAATTTGCCCTTTTTTCTCCAATGCCCAACACATTTAGTAGTGGGTTAGTAGGAAAAAAGTAATCTAGGTGTTCACGGTCTTTAAGCTTTTGAGCTAACCTTCAGGCTTTTTAACTGCTCCCTGAAATCAATATAGAAACATGCATTAGATAAACAGAAATAATGTCAAATCAGTGATAAGTAGGGGATCATACTCACTTATTAGCACTGTTGAGAAAAGTCAAGCACTCTTGAACTAGAGATTTCTATGTGGTGAAAAAACGGAAAGAATTCGTCAAGAAAGTTGATGATACAATAAACTAAGTGTGTGCTGGTGAGTTAAAAACAGCTTACCTTAATCCCTGTGCTGCAGGCCTTAAGTATATCCTTTGGATCATCAGCTTCCCCAAATTTCAGGTGCACTACAGGAGTTTTTGGTTCAGGTGCGTCAGTATTGCTTTGTCGGACACATTCCATATCTAGTTTTTGTGCCGTTATACTCACTGGTCGAGTGCTAAGAAGCTTCAACGAGTTTGATATCTCTCTCAGTCGGTACACTAAAGCTCTGCTGTTCTGAATTGTACGCCATATACCGAAGGCAGTATTTCAGTATTTAGTTTGGAGGGGTGGGGGGGCCATGGTCCCCTTTGGCTACGTCTGTGAACGGGAATGATGCCTTTGGGATTCTCCAATACCTCTTTTGAATTCATTCCAATGATGTCTCTGAGATCATCTATCTACAAAAGCAAAGGAACCAACTTAAGTGATATTGTCAGCTAATAATTTCTGATTATTTGGGTCTATCTTTTTTAGAATTAATATCTAGAATGCCTACCTCTTTAAATAGCTCCGACGACTCCTCGCGAAGCTCAAGTATGTAATTTGCCCTTTTTTCTCCAATGCCCAACACATTTAGTAGTGGGTTAGTAGGAAAAAAGTAATCTAGGTGTTCACGGTCTTTAAGCTTTTGAGCTAACATTCAGGCTTTTTAACTGCTCCCTGAAATCAATATAGAAACATGCATTAGATAAACAGAAATAATGTCAAATCAGTGATAAGTAGGGGATCATACTCACTTATTAACATTGTTGAGAAAAGTCAAGCACTCTTGAACTAGAGATTTCTATGTGGTGAAAAAACGGAAAGCATTCGTCAAGAAAGTTGATGATGCAATACACTAAGTGTGTGCTGGTGAGTTAAAAACAGCTTACCTTAATCCCTGTGCTGCAGGCCTTAAGTATATCCTTTGGATCATCAGCTTCCCCAAATTTCAGGTGCACTGCAGGAGTTTTTGGTTCAGGTGCGTCAGTATTGATTTGTCGGACACATTCCATATCTAGTTTTTGTGCCGTTATACTCACTCGTCAAGTGCTAAGAAGCTTCAACGAGTTTGATATCTCTCCCAGTCGGTACACTAAAGCTCTGCTGTTCTGAATTGTACGCCATATCTGAGCGATATCAAAGATTTAGTTTGGAGGGGTGGGGGGGCCATGGTCCCCTTTGGCTCCGTCTGTGAACGGGAATGATGCCTTTGGGATTCTCCAATATCTCTTTTGAATTCATTCCAATGATGTCTCTCAGATCATTTATCTACAAAAGCAAAGGAACCAACTTAAGTGATATTGTCAGTTAATAATTTCTGATTATTTGGGTCTATCTTTTTAGAATTAATATCTAGAATGCCTACCTCTTTAAATAGCTCCGACGACTCCTCGCGAAGCTCAAGTATGTAATTTGCCCTTTTTTCTCCAATGCCCAACACATTTAGTAGTGGGTTAGTGGGAAAAAACTAATCTAGGTGTTCACGGTCTTTAAGCTTCTGAGCTAACCTTCAGGATTTTTAACTGCTCCCTGAAATCAATATAGAAACATGCATTAGATAAACAGAAATAATGTCAAATCAGTGATAAGTAGGGGATCACACTCACTTATTAGCACTGTTGAGAAAAGTCAAGCACTCTTGAACTAGAGATTTCTGTGTGGAGAAAAAACGGAAAGAATTCGTCTAGAAAGTTGATGATACAATAACTAAGTGTGTGCTGGTGAGTTAAAAACAGCTTACCTTAATCCCTGTGCTGCAGGCCTTAAGTATATCCTTTGGATCATCAGCTTCCCCAAATTTCAGGTGCACTGCAGGAGTTTTTGGTCCAGGTGCGTCAGTATTGATTTGTTAGACACATTCTATATCTAGTTTTTCTGCCGTTATACTCACAGGTCGAGTGCTAAGAAGCTTCAACGAGTTTGATATCTCTCTCAGTCGGTACACTAAAGCTCTACTGTTCTGAATTGTACGCCATATACAGAATGCAGTATTTCAGTATTTAGTTTGGAGGGGTGGGGGGGGCATGGTCCCCTTTGGCTCCGTCTGTGAACGGGAATGACGCCTTTGAGATTCTCCAATACCTCTTTTGAAATCATTCGAATGATGTCTCTGAGATCATCTATCTGCAAAAGCAAAGGAACCAACTTAAGTGATATTGTCAGCTAATAATTTCTGATTATTTGGGTCTATCTTTTTAGAATTAATATCTAGAATGCCTACCTATTTAAATAGCTCCGACGACTCCTCGCGAAGCTCAAGTATGTAATTTGCTCTTTTTTCTCCAATGCCCAACACATTTAGCAGTGGGTTAGTAGGAAAAAAGTAATCTAGGTGTTCACGGTCTTTAAGCTTTTGAGCTAACCTTCAGGCTTTTTATCTGCTCCCTGAAATCAATATAGAAACATGCATTAGATAAACAGAAATAATGTCAAATCAGTGATAAGTAGGGGATCATACTCACTTATTAACAGTGTTGAGAAAAGTCAAGCACTCTTGAACTAGAGATTTCTGTGTGGTGAAAAAACGGAAAGCATTCGTCAAGAAAGTTGATGATACAATACACTAAGTGTGTGCTGGTGAGTTAAAAACAGCTTACCTTAATCCCTGTGCTGCAGGCCTTAAGTATATCCTTTGGATCATCAGCTTCCCCAAATTTCGGGTGCACTGCAGAAGTTTTTGGTCCAGGTGCGTCAGTATTGATTTGTCGGACACATTCTATATCTAGTTTTTCTGCCGTTATACTCACTGGTCGAGTGCTAAGAAGCTTCAACGAGTTTGTTATCTCTCTCAGTCGGTACACTAAAGCTCTACTGTTCTGAATTGTACGCCATATACAGAATGCAGTATTTCAGTGTTTAGTTTGGAGGGGTGGGGGGGGGGCATGGTCCCCTTTGGCTCCGTCTGTGAACGGGAATGACGCCTTTGAGATTCTCCAATACCTCTTTTGAAATCATTCCAATGATGTCTCTGAGATCATCTATCTACAAAAGCAAAGGAACCAACTTAAGTGATATTGTCAGCTAATAATTTCTGATTATTTGGGTCTATCTTTTTAGAATTAATATCTAGAATGCCTACCTATTTAAATAGCTCCGACGACTCCTCGCGAAGCTCAAGTATGTAATTTGCCTGCTAACCTTCTGGCTTTTTAACTGCTCCCTGAAATCAATATAGAAACATGCATTAGATAAACAGAAATAATGTCAAATCAGTGATAAGTAGGGGATCATACTCACTTATTAGCACTGTTGAGAAAAGTCAAGCACTCTTGAACTAGAGATTTCTGTGTGGTGAAAAAACGGAAAGAATTCGTCAAGAAAGTTGATGATACAATACACTAAGTGTGTGCTGGTGAGTTACAAACAGCTTACCTTAATCCCTGTGCTGCAGGCCTTAAGTATATCCTTTGGATCATCGGCTTCCCCAAATTTCAGGTGCACTGCAGGAGTTTTTGGTTCAGGTGCGTCAGTATTGATTTGTCGGACACATTCCATATCTAGTTTTTGTGCCGTTATACTCACTGGTCGAGTGCTAAGAAGCTTCAACGAGTTTGATATCTCTCTCAGTCGGTACACTAAAGCTCTGCATTGCTCAATTGTCGCCATATCTGAAGCGATATTTGAGATTTAGTTTGGAGGGGTGGGGGGGCCATGGTCCCCTTTGGCTCCGTCTGTGAACGGGAATGATGCCTTTGAGATTCTCCAATACCTCTTTTGAATTCATTCCAATGATGTCTCTGAGATCATCTATCTGCAAAAGCAAAGGAACCAACTTAAGTGACATTGTCAGCTAATAATTTCGGATTATTTGGGTCTAACCTTTTTAGAATTAATTTCTAGAATGCCTACCTCTTTAAATAGCTCCGGCGACTCCTCACGAAGCTCAAGTATGTAATTTGCCCTTTTTTCTCCAATGCCCTACACATTTAGCAGTGGGTTAGTAGAAAAAAAAGTAATCTTGGTGTTCAGGGTCTTTAAGCTTCTGAGCTAACCTTCAGGCTTTTTAACTGCTCCCTGAAATCAATATAGAAACATGCATTAGAGAAACAGAAATAATGTCAAATCAGTGATAAGTAGGGGATCATACTCACTTATTAGCACTGTTGAGAAAAGTCAGGCACTCCTGAACTAGAGATTTGTGTGTGGTGAAAAAACAGAAGGAATTCGTCAGGAAAGTTGATGACACAATAAACTAAGTGTGTGTTGGTGAGTTAAAAACAGTTTACCGTAATCCCTGTGCTGCAGGCCTTAAGTATATCCTTTGGATCATCAGCCTCCCCAAATTTCAGGTGCGCCGCAGGAGTTTTTGGTTCAGGTGCGTCAGTATTGATTTGTCGGACACATTCCATATCTAGTTTTTGTGCCGTTATGCTCACTGGTCGAGTGCTAAGAAGCTTCAACGAGTTTGATATCTCTCTCAGTCGGTCGCTCAGCTTCGGAGAGTGTTTAGTAGTGCTGACCGGAGTATTCTCGATAAGGTTATCTAGAAGTGATGGTTAATCGAGAATGCACTTGTATTTCCATTTCACAATAAAGTTATAAAAAAAGAGTTGTGTTATACCATCTACATTAGAAGAGCAGGTGTAGCCCAAGTCAGTACATGAATGTTCTGAATGCAAATCTGACGAGGAATAGTCCTGGGTTACAAAGAGGCTATATGATTATGATAGTATTACAAACACCAAGAAATCAGCAATTTCTTGCATGGGGTTATGTACCTCTTCTTGCATACTACTTTATTCCAGTTCTTGCATGCTGCAAGGTATCACTTCTTGCATTTCAGATGATACAGCATCTACCATGTTTCCTGTTTCATGACATCCCTGCATATCGCTCCAATGTATGGCAATCATAAATCATTAATGATAAGACTATCATACACCTTGAGATGCCACTGGAAGGAAACTAAAGTACCTCATCTATTGGTGGAGCTTGAATTTTCATGCCTAGTGATGGTTGTACCTCCTGTGAAATGATATAGAGAGGCCGAATCTAAATAGATCAACTGACAACCGACCAGAAATGCATAATAGGCTGCTAATTGTACTAACCTCCACATTTGACACAACAGCTATTGCATTTTCCTACACAGTTGATAGATTGTAATTGATTAGTTAGTAACATGAGATGAGAATAGCAATTTCAACACCTGCATATTACTTGTGTATAAAAGTGCAACAAGTAATTTGTTAATATGTTTAGTTACGTACCTTTGATGAATTGGTGCTCGGAGAGAACAATTTCCTGTACGTACAAAAATCAATTTAAGTTGTTGTTACAGAAAAAAAGAGCGAGTGACAGATTTCCAGCACTTAATCAGTAGTGCGGTACCTTCCACTCATTGTAGGGTTAGCATCGTTTTTCTTCATCTTAAAAGAAGTAGAGTGTGAACGTCCAGGTTTTTTTCGAAGAATGCATTATTGGTTGAGACCTGCATGAAATTAAAACCACCATTAGATACACAGTTCTATTAAATTACCAGGCTCCAAATCTACTATTTGCCAGATTAGAATGTGGCCTCTTGTTGGCAATGGGAGTTCGACTTGCATTTGCTGTGCTGCTATTGAATTGGGGTCGATAATGCTTCTCAAGTGCAGACTTTGGTTGGTGGATAGAAGGAAGGAATGATCTTGACAAGTTTTTGGCACTCATGGACAAGTTCTCATTTAAAGAACTTTTAACACTCATGGATAAGTAGCACTGTTCGTTGACCACTTGGCTCGAGCGAGAGGCCAAACTAACAGTAGAAACTGCATCTTGGCAGGAAACTTCATCCTGCAACAAGCAGGAAGAAAGAAAACACAGATTTAGATTGGATAATTACATCTGCTATTTATCAGTTCCAAGAGGTAAGCTACGGTAACATAGAGGAGTAATACAAGTAGTCAGAGCTAACTGTAGCTGAACCTACTACCATGCAAGAAGGCTCTGTTATAAATTACTGATCCAACTTCTTTACTTTAGCAACATCAGCACATTGCCAGACACATGTATTAATATACGCAAGGATCATAGTAGGGAGTAGAAGTGTTGTGGCCAAATGTATAATTAAAATCTCTCCCTAATTCATGTTAGCTTCAAGGAATGCTTACAATAGCTAGAACATGCATTTCACGTCTAAGTGGACCTGTGGAATTTACGCCACTGAGAAGCCATTTATTTGATCAGTATTTTTCTTTGATACATCATACATCTCGTAAGGAAAGAAAGCCGTACAAAATGGAGGTCTTAAATTAGCTTACCAAACAGGCTATCAGCACAGCACCACTTGTCTTGCATAAAGAATCTTGCAAAATACGGGTAACTTTGCTCTGTCTATAGGGTACAAAGCTCTGGTTGCTGTTCAGTGCTTGCACAACATTCATCAAGCCATACATGGACTTGTTACTGTTTGGTAGGGCAAGCCCTCCACCGTTATTCTTGTGCTTGGGATCTACGTAGCCTGATCAAACCAGAAGGCAAAAACCAAAGAAAATGTAATGTAACATACAATGTCAACTAGCTATAGAGCTTCCGGTGAGAAGAACAAACCTGCCAGGTTGAGAAAGTTCATCTTAGATACAGCACATTCTCTTCCTTGCTGATCGAACCTAGAGACGTAAATAATCAGGCCTTGGTGTCCCCGAGACTGTGACTGGCTGGACGCTTTAGTGGGATGCCTGTGCTGATTGCTAGCGCAACAACACAGCTGTGCAAACTCCTCGATTGACTTGACATCGACCTGTAAAAAAACAATCAACAGATTGTAACCATCACCCAGTTAATACTACAAGTGTGCTCTCTGGCATGGTTAAAATTGCTGGGACTGTTTCAGTTTGTTGGGCACCAAAAGGAATTGGGATTTGGGGGGCGTTTACCAGCTGGGGGTCTAAACGAATTTGGTGATGGCGCTAACAAAATGTTAGCCATCCATAAAGCTCGTGGCAGCTGAGGGTTTAGGGTAGAATAGTAAGAGTAGTTTACCCTGGAGAGGCCCTTGAGGTGAGTTGTTCCATCGGCATCCTCTAGTATGAGAACCTCGTGGTCCTTGGGCTCCAAGAGATCGAAGATGTGGTTATCTTGGAGCACCTGATAAGATGAGACGCTGACAGCCCCGCCAATGGCCTTGGAGAATTCGAGGATTTGCGCCATTGCCATGGTGAGCAAGCCAGGTTGATCCTGAGATCCCTGCATATATGTGGTGTTGAGAGTAGAATCAGAAGAGTGGGATGCCTTCGCCTGAAACGAAATAATCGATTCTTCTTGTAATATGGCGGGGGTGAGCAGTCAGGCCAGGCGTACCATGAAGAGGTGAGTGTTGGTAGTGGCACCGCCGCCGCAGGCGACGACGCAGCAAGCGTTGCTGCTGCTGCTAATAAGATGATGAATGAGCGGCTTGACCTCGTTGCAGAAGATGTGATGATTGGGCTCGTCTTTGAGGTAGCACCAATCAAGCTTGTACTTGCAGCTGGCTGCCTTATCCTTGCGCGCGTTCGGGGGTGCTCTTCTGCAGTACAAGCAAGCAAGCTTGGGCTTTGCTTCTTTTCAATTGCTTCCGCAATTATTTGCTTTATTTATCTTTGCCAATGAGCGTTGATGTAAGACTTGGCCATAAGGCCGTACCCTTTATTTAATGAAATAGTCATTTGTGTTTGGTATTTATCTTTGTTGTCGCTAGGACTGTGCGTTCGGTTAGTTCGGTAAAATCGGTTCGGTATATACGGTAAATACGGTATCGTTAGTTCGGCAGTATACGGTATTCTTGAAAATACGGTTCGGTATCGGTAAATCCCAATTTATTTCAGTACGGTATCGGTAAATACCATATTTACCAAAGTTGACGTAAATTGCAAACGATATAGTGACTAGCGAGACGAGTAGGCGACAGTATATATACTACGATCCATTCTAAAAAAAAGATATTTGCAACCATAGTTCTAAAAAATTGCAAGGAACTCTCAGGGAGCCGGTGACGTGAAAAATAAACCATGTTTGCTATAAAAAATAAACGAGGTCTCTCAGTATTTGCCGACTGCTGTATATACTATATACCGTGACCTCAGTATTTGGATATTTGCCGTATAAACCAGGTCTCTCAGTGAGTCAGTGATGAGGTCTATCAAAAAAAAGAAACCGTTTATGTTTCAATCACGTCTCTCAGTGACCTCGTCCCGAAACAAAGAACTGGGTGACTAGTTCATTTTTCACGTCTCTCAGACTCTCAGTGACCAGTTCGGTTTTTTCGGTTTTTAGTCGGTTTTTCCCGAAAAAAACGAACACCAAAAATACCTAAAAAATAAAAACCGAACCGAATACCGAAAACCGGTCAAACCGAGTTGACCGGTTTGGTTCGGTTTTTTCGGTTCGGTTAAAATTTGCACAGCCCTAGTTGTCGCTGTGTGCACTAGCTGATTTTGAACTTGTGCTATTTACACAGAGGATCCAGGAGTCGTTACTCCGGGTTCCGACACCCTACGTCGTCACAGCGGCTTTGCAGCATGGAGCATATCGCCTCACAACCTTTGAGGGGTGAACTCTCCGTCACACCTGGAATACTGACCGGTTGCGGCGATACTATGCATGAAGTCAAAGGGATGCTCACCACACTGTTGGCACCCTACGCTTTGTAATAGCTCACCCGTGCAAACGGGAAATCAATAAAGGGCACCGTTTGCAAAAGTGGTCTCACTCTGCATAAGACACGCGGAGGTGAGCCTCCGTGTACACTCTTCGAAGTATAAATAAGACACGCGGAGACGAGCCTTCGCGTGCACTCTTCGGTCACCATCGAGCCTTCGCATCATCACCATCGAGCAGTGGTTGCCGAAGGACCGCACGGTACTTAGCGCGAGGCCGGAAATTTGACTACAAATATCACAAAACAGCAAGTATTTGTGACTGAAGGAAGTATTTATTTAGTTAATACTCAATTCAGAAAAATGTAGTTATCAAAGTGCAATACTAGCTTACTTTATCAAACACATACAATCAACTACTTTATCATAAATGATAGAGATATTTTTCTCAAAATGTCCAATTAAAATATTTGAAAATCTTTCTAAAATCCAGATAGTTTCCTAGAAATATCTAGATATTTTAGATGTTTTGTTCAAAGGAATTTGATGGTGCCAATTGTTATAAATGTAGTGGTCATAAGAATTTATATAATCCTTTCAATCCAAAATACACATCATTTAGAAGAGTTGGTTTTGGTTTATAAATATTTATATTTTATTTTTCGGAAGCAATATGTTCGTCAAAATGCCAATGTTAATTGTTATTCTTATAGAAAGGTAAACCATAAATAGACTTAGAAATGTGATTTTTATCTTCAATTTTTATAAACTAATATAAGTATATATTAAAAAATATAACACAATGTAATTAGCAAACACCTATTTACAAAATCCTAAATCCACTATTGGTGCTTGGAGAGAACAATTTCCTGTACAACAGAAATCAATTTAAGTCGTTGTTACAGAAAAAAGAGAGCGAGTGACAAATTTCCACCACTTCCATTACAATGTATCGAGCATATATGCTTCACACGACCGAAACACAAATACGATTGAGATGTCTAAAATGGAATAGTGAAACTTTCTTAACTACTAATAAACAAATGTTGTTATCAAATCTCTCAGAAATATAGGAGAAGATCTTTTCAAATTCCGAAAACAGTGAGTAACACTCTTTTCCAACGTATCTGCTAAATACTAGTAAAGCTCATCGTGGTGTTTTTTCTAAAAACTAGAAAAAAAATGTATCTCAAAACATATAATCCTATGTACTATCTTTAATGACATGTAGTGAAATATTTGAACAGAGAGTACACATTTGTAAACGTACAACTGAAACCGAGGCAATATAAACCATATACCAATATTGAAAGCATATTCTGTACTCCTGGGAGTACATACTCCCACTTCTAATATACCACTTAAATAAATATTTCATACCTCTTTATCACTTTCAGTATACTTAAATACTAATTATAAAATACTCCAATACGATTTGGTTAAAAAATTTCATCAAAACCCTTTATTTTTACTATATATATATATATATATATATATATATATTATGTGTGTGTGTGTCTATATATATAGAAGTGAGAAACTCCAATACCTCTTTTGAATTCATTCCAATGATGTCTCTGAGATCATCTATCTGCAAAAGCAAAGTAACCAACTTAAGTGACATTGTCAGCTAATAATTTCGGATTATTTGGGTCTAACCTTTTTAGAATTAATTTCTAGAATGCCTACCTCTTTAAATAGCTCCGGCGACTCCTCACGAAGCTCAAGTATGTAATTTGCCTTTTTTCTCCAATAACCTACACATTTAGCAGTGGGTTAGTAGAAAAAAAGTAATCTTTGTGTTCAGGGTCTTTAAGCTTCTGAGCTAACCTTCAGGCTTTTTAACTGCTCCCTGAAATCAATATAGAAACATGCATTAGAGAAACAGAAATAATGTCAAATCAGTGATAAGTAGGGGATCATACTCACTTATTAGCACTGTTGAGAAAAGTCAAGCACTCTTTAACTAGAGATTTCTGTGTGGTGAAAAAACAGAAAGAATTCGTCAGGAAAGTTGATGACACAATAAACTAAGTGTGTGCTAGTGAGTTGAAAACAGCTTACCTTAATCCCTGTGCTGCAGGCCTTAAGTATATCCTTTGGATCATCAGCTTCCCCAAATTTCAGGTGCACCGCAGGAGTTTTTGGTTCAGGTGCATCAATATTGATTTGTCGGACACATTCCATATCTTGTTTTTGTGCCGTTATGCTCACTAGTCGAGTGCTAAGAAGCTTCAACGAGTTTGATATCTCTCTCAGTCGGTCGCTCAGCTTCGGAGAGTGCTTAGTAGTGCTGACCGGAGTGTTCTCGGCAAGGTTATCTAGAAGTGATGATCAATCGAGAACGCACTTGTATTTCCATTTCACAATAAAGTTGTAAAAAAGGAGTTGTGTTATACCATGTACATTAGAAGAGCAGGTGTAGCCCAAGTCAGTACATGAATGTTCTAAATGCAAATCCGATGAGGAATAGTCCTGAGGTACAAAGAGTCTATATGATTATGATAGTATTACAAACACAAAAAATCAGCAATTTCTTGCACGGGGTTATGTACCTCTTCCTGTATACAACTTGATACCAGTTCTTGCATGCTACAAGGTTTCATGTTTCATGACATCCCAGCATATTGCTCCAATGTATGACAATCATAAATCATTAATGATAAGACTATCATACACCTTGTGATGCCACTGGAAGGAAACTAAAGTACCTCATCTGTTGATGGAGCTTGAATTTTCATGCCTAGTGATGGATGTACCTCCTGTGGAATGATATAGAGAGGCCCAATCTAAATAGATCAACTGATAATCGACCAAAAATGCATAATAGGCTGCTAATTGTACTAACCTCAGGTTGTTTTACCACATTTGACACAACAGCTATCGCATCTTCCTACACAGTTGGTAGATTGTAATTGATTAGTTAGTAACATGAGATGAGAATAGCAACTTCAACACCTGCATATTACTTGTGTATAAAAGTGCAACAAGTAATTAGTTAATATGTTTAGTTATGTACCTTTGATGAATTGGTGCTTGGAGAGAACAATTTCCTGTACAACAGAAATCAATTTAAGTTGTTATAGAAAAAAGAGAGCGAGTGACAGATTTCCAGCATTTCCATTACAATTTATCGAACATAATGTTTAAAATGAACAGTGAAACTCTCTTAACTGCTAATAAACAAATATTGTTATCAAATCACAGAGAAATATAGGAGAAGATCTCTTCAAATTCTGAAGGTTGTTGAATCCGAACTCTTAAGCTCTGTTGTTCTGAATTGTACGCCATATCCAGAAGGTAGTATTTCAGTATTTAGTTTGGAAGGGTGGGGGGACGTGGTACCCTTTGGCTCTGTCCGTGAACGGGAGGGATGCCTTTGGGGATGATATAGTCCAACAACCACCGATGATATAATCCACGCCACTCCACTACTCTCCTTATATACTGTTTGGTCAGTAGCCACAACACATGCCTTTTTAAAAAAAGAAATTTGAACACTGTGGTCCTATCATTGGTTCGTCTATTATTTCGTTCTCACAAATGAGAAGAGGGCTGAGTTGTCTAGTCTTTATTTAGAAATCACGTATCGATGATCAGCGTCGAATATTATTTATTCTAGTATCTCGAACATGAAATAGATAGAGGTGCACCTAGCTTTTTGTCTCTTTTACCGCCGGAAGAGTGAAAATTATCCAATTATAGAGAAACTTATCCAACATCGCTTTTGATAGTTTGAACATCTCCAAATGAGGTTTTTTGAGGCACTGGTATGTAGCAAAATTTTAAAACGTACCGAAAGCATAAGAAGAGGTAGAGGTCGACCAAGACTGACGTGGGAGAAGGTAGTTAAAAGAGATTTAAAGAATTAGAATTTATCCAAAGAGTTGGTTTCGGATAGGAGCGTATAAAAGTTAGCGATGCATATACCGAAACTATGACATACAAAGAAGATTTATACGTGGCATTTTAGGCTCTTGGTTTAAATGGCAGAATGTAGTGTTTATGATTTTAGCATTGTAGATTTTAGTATAAGATTCTCGTTTTTTTTTTACTTCAAGGTAATTTCATTTCTAGTATGCCCTAACTCATTTAGGACAAAATGCTTTGTTTTTGTTGCTGCTGCTGAAAGTTCTCCAAAAGTATGAAAGGCTGGAGCTAGTTGTGAAATCCGGTGCTTATTTGGCCCCATAAACCCCACACCTGAAGTTTGTTTTGTTTTTCTTTGTTGATCTACTGCAAGCTCAAGACGATTGAAAGGGCAGGCTAGTCTTTGTCTAAGCATAAGCGGGCTGCTGCAACTTTCAGAACGAAGAGATGGAACCAACACTTTTCAGTTCTCAGTTTGTCGGGCTAGCGGAGCTAGGATTTTTTTGGGAAGAGGGGTCCTTTCAAAATTAACGCAAGATTTTCCAATAAAAAGTTCAAAGAAATGAAAGTAAGGCAAACAACTTAAATTAGTGAATTAAAGATTATAACACCATCAAATAAAATAGTTTTAAAAAAGTCACTCGGGCTTGCTACCAAGTAATCCAATTGTTACAACTAACCTAAGGAAAAACTGTCGCTCGAGAAACGTAGCCAAGCAATCGTTCAATACGTTTAACATGCATAATAGATAGCTCACCAAAATTCTTCAATTGTTTGAACCTTGCATCTCTCCTCGTATGACCACAAATCAAGTTCAGATTGGCCATAAGCTCGCCTGAGTTCCCATGTTTCCAACAAAAAAATGGGGGTTCAGCTAAGCCCCCTTGAACCTTTTCTAGTACAACAAAAAGGGAAAAGAAAATAAATAAATTTCTACTTTCTGATGTTAAGTGTCAACAGAAACCATTTGGTTTGTCATACATAACGTTTAACACGACACGATACGATGATTATACAAGAAATATAACTGCAATAGTCCAGTGCACCGATTTGCTGGCAACCAACACAAGAAAGCAAAGCATGCATGTGGGTAGTGCGGCAACCCATCAGAAGGATCACCGAGAAACATCAGACATGAAAAAGATTTCCACTTCAGATGAAGACAGACAAGGGAAAAAATGATCGATAACGGTACTATTGGCAGTCTTAACAACAAATTAAACGTTGTTGTCGCCCCCTTCTCTTCCTAGGTAGAGAGGAGTCATCGACTAGAGCCGTGTCGATCTAGGAGTCGATAATCCCCGACATCATCTTCTTGATCTGGTGAAAATAACGACAGTGAGTAATACTCTTTTCCAACGTATCTGCTAAATACTAGTAAAGCTCATCGTGGTGTTTTTCTAAAAACTAGAAAAAAAATGTGTCTCAAAACATTTAATCTTGAATGTGTGTCTCAAAACATATAATCCTATGTGCTATCTTTAATGACATGTAGTGAAATATTTGAACAGAGAGTACACATTTGTAAATGTATGACTGAAACTGGGACAATATAAACCATATACCAATATTGAAAGCATATTCCGTTCTCCTGGGAGTACATACTCCCACTTCTAATATGCCACTTAAATAAATATTTCATACCTCTTTATCACTTTCAATATACTTAAATACTAATTATAAAATACTCCAATGCGATTTGGTTGAAAATTTTTCATCAAAACCCTATATTTTTACTATATATCCTTATTATTTATTAAAACTCATTTTGGAGTATATTATAATCATTATGAGAGCATACACAAATAGATAATGAGGTATAACAATACTATTATAGCAGTATATGAGAAGTGAGAGTACGTACTCCCAGAAGCATATAACCATTTTTCTATATATAATTTGCATATGTATTCTCTTTATATATGGAAAGGATATATAGCAAAAATAAAGGGTTTCGATGAATTTTTTTTAACCAAATCGTATTGGAGTATTTTAGAATTAGTATTTAAGTATAATGAAAGTGATAAAGATGTATGAAATATTTACTTAAGTGGTATATTGAAAGTGAGAGTATGTGCTCCTATGTGCTTCCTATATATAGGAATGGTTTCATACTCATAGGAGTACGTACTCTCTTCTCATATACTGCTTTAATGGTGTTATATACCTCTTTATCTATTTGAGCATATCTTAATAATGAATATAATATACGCCAAAGTGAATTCCATGAAAAATTTCATAAAAATATACTTTTTATAGCATAATTTGCTTATATATTCCTTTTATATATGCAAAATAATATACAGTACAAATAAAGGGTTTCGATTAAAATTTTCAACCAAGTCGCATTAGAGTATCTTAGAATTAGTATTTAAGTATACCAAAAGTGATAAAGAGGTATAAAATATTCATTTAAATGATATATTGAAACTGAGAGTATGTATTCCCGAGAGTACGGAATACACACACATATGGTTGCGCTAATCTGCACGTGCACGTCAGTTTTCGCGCTGGAAAGTTACTGCCGTTTGCGAGTAAAGTTACTATCAAATACATGTAGAGTTACTATATATATATATATTAAATTGGGATTCTCCAATACCTCTTTTGAATTCATTCCAATGATATCTCTGAGATCATCTATCTGCAAAAGCAAAGGAACCAACTTAAGTGACATTGTCAGCTAATAATTTCTGATTATTTGGGTCTAACCTTTTTAGAATTAATATCTAGAATGCCTACCTCTTTAAATAGCTTCGGCGACTCCTCGCGAAGCTCAAGTATGTAATTTGCCCTTTTTTCTCCAATGCCCTACATATTTAGCATTGGGTTAGTAGGAAAAAGTAATATAGGTGTTCACGGTCTTTAAGCTTCTGAGCTAACCTTCAGGCTTTTTAACTGCTCCCTGAAATCAATATAGAAACATGCATTAGAGAAACAAAAATAATGTCAAATCAGTCATAAGTAGAGGATCATACTCACTTATTAGCATTGTTGAGAAAAGTCAAGCACTCTTGAACTAGAGATTTCTGTGTGGTGAAAAAACAGAAAGAATTCGTACATGAATGTTCATTAGAAGTTGTGTGGTGAAAAAACAAAAAGGAGTTGTGTTATACCATGTACATTAGAAGAGCAGGTGTAGCCCAAGTCAGTACATGAATGTTCTAAATGCAAATCTGACGAGGAATAGTCCTGAGGTACAAAGAGGCTATATGATTATGATAGTATTACAAACACAAAAAATCAGCAATTTCTTGCACGGGGTTATGTACCTCTTCCTGTATACTACTTGATACCAGTTCTTGCATGCTACAAGGTATCACTTCAGCTTGTTTTACCGCATTTGACACAACAGCTATCACATCTTCCTACACAGTTGGTAGATTGTAATTGATTAGTTAGTAACATGAGATGAGAATAGCAATTTCAACACCTGCATATTACTTGTGTATAAAAGTGCAACAAGTAATTTGTTAATATGTTTAGTTACGTACCTTTGATGAATTGGTGCTCGGAGAGAACAATTTCCTGTACGTACAAAAATCAATTTAAGTTGTTGTTACAGAAAAAAAGAGCGAGTGACAGATTTCCAGCACTTAATCAGTAGTGCGGTACCTTCCACTCATTGTAGGGTTAGCATCGTTTTTCTTCATCTTAAAAGAAGTAGAGTGTGAACGTCCAGGTTTTTTTCGAAGAATGCATTATTGGTTGAGACCTGCATGAAATTAAAACCACCATTAGATACACAGTTCTATTAAATTACCAGGCTCCAAATCTACTATTTGCCAGATTAGAATGTGGCCTCTTGTTGGCAATGGGAGTTCGACTTGCATTTGCTGTGCTGCTATTGAATTGGGGTCGATAATGCTTCTCAAGTGCAGACTTTGGTTGGTGGATAGAAGGAAGGAATGATCTTGACAAGTTTTTGGCACTCATGGACAAGTTCTCATTTAAAGAACTTTTAACACTCATGGATAAGTAGCACTGTTCGTTGACCACTTGGCTCGAGCGAGAGGCCAAACTAACAGTAGAAACTGCATCTTGGCAGGAAACTTCATCCTGCAACAAGCAGGAAGAAAGAAAACACAGATTTAGATTGGATAATTACATCTGCTATTTATCAGTTCCAAGAGGTAAGCTACGGTAACATAGAGGAGTAATACAAGTAGTCAGAGCTAACTGTAGCTGAACCTACTACCATGCAAGAAGGCTCTGTTATAAATTACTGATCCAACTTCTTTACTTTAGCAACATCAGCACATTGCCAGACACATGTATTAATATACGCAAGGATCATAGTAGGGAGTAGAAGTGTTGTGGCCAAATGTATAATTAAAATCTCTCCCTAATTCATGTTAGCTTCAAGGAATGCTTACAATAGCTAGAACATGCATTTCACGTCTAAGTGGACCTGTGGAATTTACGCCACTGAGAAGCCATTTATTTGATCAGTATTTTCTTTGATACATCATACATCTCGTAAGGAAAGAAAGCCGTACAAAATGGAGGTCTTAAATTAGCTTACCAAACAGGCTATCAGCACAGCACCACTTGTCTTGCATAAAGAATCTTGCAAAATACGGGTAACTTTGCTCTGTCTATAGGGTACAAAGCTCTGGTTGCTGTTCAGTGCTTGCACAACATTCATCAAGCCATACATGGACTTGTTACTGTTTGGTAGGGCAAGCCCTCCACCGTTATTCTTGTGCTTGGGATCTACGTAGCCTGATCAAACCAGAAGGCAAAAACCAAAGAAAATGTAATGTAACATACAATGTCAACTAGCTATAGAGCTTCCGGTGAGAAGAACAAACTGTTTGAAATGTGGGCAATATTTTAATTCCAAGTTTTATTAGGAGACAGAAATAATAAACTAATGATGCAAAACTCACAACCAACAGCAAGCTACTCATCATACTTCACAAATTAAGAAGAAAAACAATATAGTAACAAAGTCGAACGTGCGCACGAACGACTTACTTGTTAGCCTGATGAAGAACAGAAGCGCGCAGCTTGACGCGATGCGAAACGAAGTTGTCGCGGTCGCTGATGAGCGGTCGCGCAGATGCGCTGCCGAAACCTTATTGCCGCCCCGTGCGGTCTTCACGGCAGCAACGGTTCGAGATACCGCTCCTCTTCTTCGCGGTGCACGGAAGAAGAGTCGACGAGGTTCGAGCAGCAAGACAACAACACACAAAAGTTTTGGAGGAAGAGAATGGAGGCGATCAGTTCACACACCATACTGCGGGCGTCTCGGTATACATATAGATAGACTAGTGGCGAAATGATTAAAACAGCCATTTACCCACTGGTAATCGACACATTCAACGATCGATTCGCATCGTCATCAAACCCAATAAAGCCTCATTCAAATGTTTGAATCTCATTCAAACAGAGAGATAGTGGTGCAGGATTCAGCAAAAATAGAGATAGACTTGGTCTGCCAAGTGACGCGCCACGTCACGGCACGGTCGCGCGTCGCAAGTCACAAGTCACGCGATTTTCACGCGAAAATACGCGGATACGTGCGCGCGCGTGCGTGCGCGTGTGTGCGACTAGACAGATCCATCCTCATATCATCTCTTTCCATATTCAAGGAGTGGGGAGGATTCCACCTTATAAATTGGTCTTCCTCCCCCTACCTTAGCAATATGGTACTAACCATGCATGCTTTGGGATTCGTGAAAATGGGCCTCGCTCATTGGGCCATTTTCTAACAATCCCCCACCAATTCCAAAGCGAATTAGAAGTCAAAGATATTGTCTTTGAAATGTTAATATACCGTCTTTTAGTGTAAGTCCCGTGACGGTTGAACTTGCACCTAGAATGACAAGATTCATCTTCTCACGGTGATGAATGGACTATGCCTTGAATTCACAGCTTTTTGTGATCGATTTCACTTGAAATCTCAACTAGTACTAGGTCGCCAATGAACCACGCCTAAACGGAGCGTTATATGGTCATGCTCCTTATCGCTCATGAGCTTTCTAGAGAATGCCCGTTCTCGTGAACTGCGACCACAGCTTAGGCTCAAGTAGGTGTATTCTTTCTAGGTATCCTGCAGCTAATACCTTTTCCTTATTTGGACAACGAGAATACATTAAGGCTTTATGCCAACCTTCCATACTGATTGAAAGTACATTGTTTATTAGGACATGGGTACAATAAATATGTACTCTCTTGTTACAACATCAATTTGTTTTTCCCATTGCCTAAGTCACGGGATCTCCGATCAAGAAGGTATGGGTTACCATTGTGATGTAACTTAAATGGGCCTCATTCCCATGTCCATGGATGCAAGAAATCGCTTTCGTGCTAACCCCTTTGTAAAAGGGTGCGCGATTTTCTCGGTGTGAATATAGTTCAAAGCAATCACTCCGGAGTTTCTTAGTTTTCTCGATGATTTAAGTCTACGCTTCACATGTCTAGAGGACTTCATATTATCCTTTGTACTTGTGACTTTGGCCAACACTGTTTGATTGTCACAAGACATTAGGATTGCGGTATTGGTTTCTCAACCAATGGCAAGTCCAATAGAAGCTCTCTCACCATTCGGCCTCAATCGTGGTGTATCAAGTGCTACAAGTTCGCTTCCATGGTTGACCTCGTCAATATGGTCTGCTTGCAAGACCTCCATGAAAGCGCAGCACCGGCTAAAGTGAATACATAACCACTTGCAGCTTTGATCTCATCCGCATCGAGATCCAATTGAGTCACTTGTATCCTTCTAAAGCAGAAGGATGTCCAAGATAATGTATTCCAAAAGATGTTGTGCCTCTCAAGTAGCGCAACACTCTTTCAAGTGCCTCCCATGATCATCTCTGGGTTAGAAGTAAACCGACTTAATTTGCTCACAACAAATGAAATGTCAGTCTTGTGGCACCACTAAATACATTAGTGACCCAATAATTTGTGAATATCTTAATTGATCTTTTCCTAACCCCTGGTTCTTTGAAGCTTAATGCTCGCATCATAGGGTGTTGGTGAAACTTACGATTTTCAAAACCAAACCGCTTAATATTTTCTCAAGATAATGGGATTGATTCAAAGTAATCCCATCCTTACTTTTGATCAATTTAATATTCAGAATAACATCTGTCTCTCCCAAGTCTTTCATATCAAAACACCGAGATAAGAAAGATTTGACCTCGTCAATTAAGGCGATATTTGTTCCAAATATAAGTATGTCATCTACATACGGACATAAGATAACTCCTTGACCCCACCATAACGATAATACACACATTTATCACTTCATTCACAACAAAGCCAGAGATGTTAAAGTTTTGTCAAACTTTTCGTGCCATTGTTTTGGTGCTTGTTTTAGACCATACAAAGATTTCAATAATCTGCATACTTTATTTTCTGTCAGAAATCACAAAACCATCCGGTTGATCCATATAGATTTCTTCCTCCAACTCTCCATTAAGGAAAGTCGTCTTCACGTCCATTTGATGAACATGTAGACCATAGGAAGATGCTAACGCAAGGAGCACTCGATGGTAGTTAATCGCGACAGGAGAATAGGTATCAAAGAAATCTTCTCCTCTTTCAGGTGTAACCCTTGGCCACAAGTCTTGCCTTGTACTTCTCAATTGTTCCATCAGCCTTAGTTTCTTTTAAAGATTCACTTACATCCTCTGAGTTTACACCGATAGGACGATCCGTGATCTCCCAAGTCCCATTAGCCATGATAGAATCCATCTCGCTACTGATCGCCTCTTTCCAATACTCAACATCATGAGATGCATAAGCCTCTGAAAGAGTCTTTGGCACATCATCCACGAGGTATACAATAAAGTCGTCACCAAAGGTTTTCTCAACCTTTTGTCTCTTGCTCTGCGAGGAGCTTGCGACTAGATTGTTATCCTCCTCGGGATATCACATATTGGTTCGAAATGGTGGGAAGTTCGAAGTTTGATTATTCTCATTTTCAATATTATCAGTTTGAACATTCTCTGTTTGTGAAGTCACGCTCATTGTTCTCATAGGAAAGATATTCTCAAAGAATGAAGCATCTCTAGACTCCATTATTGTATTAGCAATAATCTCGGGAGTTTCGATTTAACTACTAAAAATCTATAGGCCGTCTTTGTTTTGTGCATATCCTAGAAAAATACAATCGATGTTTTTGGTCCAAGTTTTCTCTTTTCTCGCAATGGTATATTGACTTTTGCCAAACACCCCCAAGTTCGCAGAAAATTAATATTAGGTTTTCTCCCTTCCATCCTCATACGGAGTAATCTCACTCTTTTATTGATTACTCTGTTTAGGACGAAAGTTCTTTGTTAAAATAGCTTCCCCACCATGCCTTAGGCATACCAAGACTCTCTAACATGGCATTAACCAAATCATCGGTGTCCGGTTTTCCTCTCAACTACCCCGTTTGATTGGGGTGAATATGGTGGTGTAAATTCATGGACTATTCCATGCTCGTAATGCAATTGGGAGAATTCATGAGAGACATACTCTCCTCCACGATCAGACCTTAATCTTTTTATTTTCTTTTCTAGTTGGTTCTCAACCTCGGCCTTATAAGTTTTAAAGTAGTTTAAAGCTTCATCTTTAGTTTTCAGCAAATACACCGGGGTTTACGGGTTTGGGTACTATAGGAACGTACCCGAATCCGGCAGACCCGATGGGTTGGGCTTTTTGCCCATTAAGAGATCCATGGGTTAGGAAATTGACTCAGACCTATGCCCTAATAGAGTAAAAACCCACCGGGTATCGGGTTTCGGGTACCCATTGCCATCTCTAGTCTTGTGTCGTCTTATTGAGGGAGGGAGCGAGGGAGGCGGCGGAGGCTTCTGCTGGTGGGCCCTGAGGAATATTAGGCCCAGGCCCAACAGACAATTCCTTGCTTTTTCCAATCCATTCTCACTGACTTGCGCGTCTTCCTTCCTTCCTTCCAGATCCTTCCCCGTCTCCCAATCTCCCATCCATCCTCCGGCGTCGGCGTCGGCGTCGGCCATGTCGTCGCCGACGCCTCCTCCACCTCTGCCCCACCGCCAGCGCTACTACTGCCACCAGTGCGACCGCTCCGTCTCCATCCCGCCTCCCGCCTCCCCCGACGCCGACGTCCTCTGCCCCCTCTGCGCCGGAGGCTTCGTCGAGGAGCTCCTCGACGCCCCCCCGCCGCCTCCCTTCTTCCCCTCCTCCTTCCTCTCCTCCTTCGATCTCCGCAACCCCAGCGACCTCACCGTCTTCCTCGGCCCCCCCTCCCCCGCCGCATCCACCCAGTTCAACGCCTCCAACTTCCTCCAAGACCACATCAGCGGCCTCCTCTCCGGCGGCGCCACCATCCAGATCGTCGTCGAGGGCTCCGGCCCCGCTGGGCCTGGGGGCATCAGCCTCGGCGACTACTTCATGGGATCCGGCCTAGAGCAGCTCATCCAGCAGCTCGCCGAGAACGACCCCAACCGCTACGGCACCCCGCCCGCCGCCAAGTCCGCCGTCGCCGCCCTGCCGGACGTCGCCGTCTCGGCCGACATGATGGCCGCCGACGGAGGGGCCCAGTGCGCCGTCTGCATGGACGACTTCCACCTCGGGGCCGCCGCCAAGCAGCTCCCCTGCAACCACGTCTTCCACAAGGACTGCATACTCCCCTGGCTCGACCTGCACAGCTCCTGCCCAGTCTGCCGCTTCGAGCTGCCCACAGATGACCCTGACGACGAGCACCGCCGGGGAGTTGGAGGGGCTCCTGCCTCTGCCGCACCGGGCGCGGGCGGCACCCCTTCACCTAGGGTGGCGGAGAGAAGGTTCAGGATATCGCTGCCTTGGTCTCTCAGGGCCGCGTTCGGTGGTGCCCAGGCGGAGAGCAGCAATCCAAGCAGTCAGGGTGCTGGTTCTGGTGGCGACAACGATGCAGGTGATAGTCGTCGTCGTGGCTACGATGATCTGGACTGAACGTCTTCCGAGAAAGAGGGGAGCAGAGGGATGAGGAGGTATAACCTACCTTACAGCCCCCATTTCTCTTTATTTTTAGGATTGCTTGTAACATGACTGGCTTCACACGTGCCGAGTTAGAGAAGCAATATTATCTTCTATTTACAGTTGTGTTAGAGTTTACCGGTGACATACTTCATTCGTTGCTGCATTCTAGGGTCCACATTCGATCTCTACTGAACTGAATAGTTCAATATGCACTAGATTTACATTTTAGTTGTTACTAGCGATCTACATTATTCAACGCCGCATTCTATAACTGGCGAGGAGCCAGTGACGGTGGTTTGAGAGTTCGGAATTGGGACTAGGGCATGCCACAGTGTGGGAGTCAGTCTTCTGGATAAATGTGGGTCCATGTGAGTCCGCCCATAGGTAAATGCTTTACTAAGCTATCAGTGCGCAGGCGATTTTCCCTTTATGTGTTCAGGCTTTCCCACGCCACTTGCAAACCTACATTTGTGTCATTAATGTGGTACAGGGTATCCTACAATATTGTTAGTTGCATGCTTAAACCATCTTTCTCCGGTTAGGAGAGATGCTTGTGGACTAAGCTAATGGAGTTAAAGGGGCAGGTAAGGGTAAAATCAAGATGTTGGGTTATTTTCCTGGTCTTGGGTCTATGAACGTCCTTGTTATCTTTCATGGTTTGGTTCGATCTTACATGCTTTTTTCAGGTAGACAGCTGTATAGGCCTGCGGAAAAGGAGTGCATTGTTGAGCAATGCTTGATTTCTAAGGGGTTTCGCTCTGCAGGCTACAGTGGGTGGCCATTTATCGATTGATATTGTACATCTATGTTGTAGGACAGCCATAAGTGCGACAATGGCCTTTTGACTCTTCTTGAGTTTAGATGTCGAAAAACCTTTCTTTTGATCAAGTGATTTTTCATGGTCTGACAATGCAATTAGACGTTTTCATACTGTTGTGCGTGCTCCTTGCTTGTATCAAGTTCAGAAACAGAAACTTCCTGCCCGGGACCGATCAAAGCCTAGTCATGGTTAGGGGACCAGTTAGTTTGGAATTTGCGTTCATGTGAAGTTTGGTTAAGGGCTAGCCAACATAATTTCCAGTGAACGTCGTCCTATTCATGTTGCGAAGCATGAGTTACCAATGTTTGTAGGGAGGGAGGGTGCTTGTGCTTTTGTATCCGTAGCTGAAATATGCCTCTGCTATGTTTGCTTCCTTGCTAGATGTTATTTGCCTGGTGCAAATTTGGAATGAGAGGTCGTAGAGTATGCAGCTATATTTGTGTTATTTTATTTATGCTTTGCTTCCCGAATGCCTGTTAAGGTTGGCTGACTAGTGGTTTCTCCAGCAGGTGCAGAGGAGATGCTAGCCTATTCACCTGAATGAAGAGAATGCTTGGTTCCTAGTTGGGTGTTTTTGGCATTGTTTGTACTGTTGCTGGTTTGGGTCCTCTGATGTAGAGAGATTTTTTTGGGAGGGGACTTTTTCTAGATGGATCAAGGAACTGGTGGCAACAAAAAAAATCTGGAGATTGGTTGGTACATTCAGTTTAAATTTACAGACCGACTATACTGTATTAGTCTTAAGTACTATACCGGAAGCTTAGATTGTCACTTGTGTTTTTTTTTGGTGAACTGCTGCATGGCCATCCCATCGGCCGGAGCTGGTGTGATTGCTGAATGTGTGTCGTTTGCGTCGCAGCTGCAGTGGCAGCCAGTTGCTGCATACCAAATGCAAGTAGAGAAAGTTGAGAAGAACCTATCCGAGCTTGGCTAAAGGCAGTGTATGGGCCTGTTTGAATTGGCTTTTTCCGATGGTTTTTTTTACTGTGGTTGATGATGAGTAGTGGTGGATGAATGGTAGTAGTTGATAAATAATAATGGCCGATAAGTAGTGATAAGTAGTAATGTATTATGTAAGAAATATGGTACAACAAAATGAATGGTATAACATTCAGACATACGGAATTGTGTTATAATAAGATATAAAGTGTATTATAACATGTGCAAATATAAAATAATGGTCAATAGAAGTGGTTTATAGAAACGGACACTGATTTTGATCTTAGAAAGCTGAAGTGAAGCGAAAACGAATACGAATTGGGCTGGGCAGGGCAGATACGGAGAGCCTCAGTTATGTGTGTATGTACCCTGGTGCGGTGCATGCATATACGAGCTGATGAGAGCGCACAAGGCGCCGGGTTGCCGACTGTCGTTGCAGACCGAGCGTGCGATGCATCGACCACCGAGCCGAAAGACGTCACCACGCAGGCTGCCACATGCTTCCCTATCTTATCTTGAATTCCGGGAGTAATTCTTCTGCAGGTTCATCCCCTCCCTTGCATGATGAAGTCAACGAACAAGGCCGTCCAAGAGCCGTTGAGATTGATTCGACAGCCGCTTATTGGCGGTGGATCGCCGAGCACGTCGTCGCCTACCGCAGGATCGGTTTACCGTCTGGGATACTCGAGAGTACTTGTTGCTGGGAGTACAGTACAATGATTGCAGCTAATTAACCCCCGATGACTGTGCCTCGCAAACAAAAACCGTGTTTCGTTAATTGTCATGTCTGTCTCAGTGGGGTTTTGTGAAGTTTTATGGACATTAAATACGCTGATATGACACTGTATTGATGAAGAAAGAGATGATAAAAGTTTCATGGGAGTAGAGAGAGTTTCATAGGGATGAAACTCTTCCGCACTGTTTCCAAAATATGGGTATGTTAAAAACTGGGATATGAAACTTCCACTGAGACTGACCTCACAGTCCATGGATAATAACTATACTCAATATCTGGCTTGATTTTTTTTTTTTTTGAAGGGAAAAAGGCCATTCTTTCTAGCCTATGGCAAATGCTTTATCAACCGAGAGAGCATGTGCCTGTGCTTCATCGAACAAGCAAAGCGTCACTGTGGCTTGGGTAAAAGTGACCGGTCAAACAAGCCACCAATAGCGCTTATTTCAACTGAAGACCGAAGTGCAAGGTGGACCGGTGCCCACCCAGCTAGCTGTACGATGCCAACTTTGCTCGTCAGCTTGCCCTGGCCGACTTTCAAAGTCAGTCGGTCGGTCAGTCAGTCAACCTTATGCTACCAGACAGATTCTTTCCCTTGTTACTGTTTCCTTAATTTGTCAACCGTTGCTACTATCAGGAGGAAATTAAGTCGGTCCAATGCAAAGACCATTTCCATACCCGGAGAATAAGGTGATAGGTACGCTGATTATAGCAAGTATGGCATGCAGCACAGCATGAGCAAAGAGAAGAAAGTGCGTCTGAAGCTTCGCTCTAGGAAGCAGGCAAGACAAACAACAGCACTTCCGAGGGGGTAGGCCCGCCGCTCGCAGAAAGAAACCAAATACCTCCTCTCCTGCAGCCTTTGTTTTACTCCTCTCTCCCCACAATTGTTTGCTTGCCTCTTGGATCGGGAGAGAAATGGGGAACTGCTGTGGTTCATCAGGCAAGTCTCAGAACCAAGCCGACGGCGTCAGGCCATCAAGCCCAGGTGCGCGATAATTAAGCTACCTGATTCTTACTCTGCACCATGCTTTGAGCTAATCCTTCAATCAACTGTAATTGGACAGCAGGAGGGCCAATGACATCAAAGACAAGCAGCAGCACAGGGACGAAGCTATCCTCCTCCGCCCTGTCTTCCCTGGCTAGTTCTAGCACCACCATCACTGCAAGCAGCAGCAATAGCGGGAGCTTCATAGGGACGGGTTCCATCTCCACGGGAAGCGGTGGGGCATCCGACGAGGCGGCTATGTACCCAGAGGGCCGCATCCTGGGGGCGCCAAACCTCCGCACCTTCACCTTCACAGAGCTCCGGTTGGCAACCAAGAACTTCAAGCCGGATACCGTCCTCGGGGAGGGCGGTTTTGGCAGGGTGTACAAGGGCTGGGTGGATGAGAAGACGTTGAATCCGGCCAAGCCCGGCACCGGCATGGTTGTCGCCATCAAGAAGCTCAACCCTGAGAGCATGCAGGGCTACGAGGAGTGGCAGGTACCTCCTCCTTGCCTTAGATCAGATTGCGACTGAGATCACGCAAGCTAGTATGATCAAGTTTTGTTTGTATTAACTGGGTCTCGTCAATTCGGAGATGACGTAAGTATGATCAAGTTTTGTTACATCTGGGCGATTCTCTGGTATGAATATGAATGTGACCACGCTGCCGTTGCTTGAAACTCTGATCCTAAGGAAAACTGATATGCTCTGGATGTAGTACTACTGATGGTAATGCTAGCTGTTGTACTACATGTGGTGCAGTCAGAGATACATTTCCTGGGAAGGCTGTCACATCCGAACCTGGTGAAGCTCTTGGGGTACTGCTGGGAGGAGAGGGAGCTGTTGCTTGTGTATGAGTTCATGGCCAAGGGGAGCTTGGAAAACCATCTGTTCAGAAGTGAGTAAAAGCAATACAGCATCAAGTAAGTAACCGAACCGATCTCGGTGCTCATCAACTTTGCCTGCAGGAGCATCTGCTCCGCTGTCATGGGAGCTGAGGCTGAAGATAGCGATTGGTGCGGCCCAAGGGCTGGCGTTCCTGCACGCTTCAGAGAAGCAAAAAGTCATCTACCGTGACTTCAAGGCTTCCAACATCCTGCTCGACGCGGTACGCAAGAGCACGATCCATATATTTGACTATACATCTATCCTAGCTTGGTGATGCCTACAGCAAGATCATATATATGTGCATAGCAACATTTCCTTTTGGCGTGAATTCATGTTTAGTTGCCAACCTATCGTCTCGACTCGACGGTGTTCAATTTGGTGTACTTGGCAGAATTACAATGCGAAGCTGTCGGACTTTGGGCTTGCTAAGCTGGGGCCGACGGATAGCAAGTCGCATGTGACAACGAGGGTGATGGGCACATACGGATACGCAGCTCCAGAGTATGTAGCCACTGGTATGTAATGTAGGGGCCATCCATCCACTGTATGGATCTGATCTTTACCGCATATATACATAGAGATTTATTAGTTAGTCCAATACAATATGGAATGATCAATATATATATATATATATATGTATATATATAATATGGATGGATCGATCGGCAGGGCACTTGTATGTGAAGAGCGATGTGTACGGGTTCGGGGTGGTGCTGCTGGAGACGCTGTCGGGGGAGCGAGCGCTGGACGAGAACCGGCCGAGCTCGCAGGAGAAGCTGGTGGACTGGGCCAAGCCCTACCTCAGCCAGCTGCTTGCCAGCAATGGCCGCCGGAAGCAGCAGCTGGCCCGCCTCATGGACCCTCGGCTGGAGGGGCGGTACAACTCCAAGCAGGCGCTCCAGGCCGCACAGCTCACCCTCGGCTGCCTCGCCACCGAGCCCAAGAGCCGCCCCTCCATGAACCAGGTCCTTGACACGCTCCTGCAAATCGAGTCCACGCCACCGGGGCGACGGCGACGGCACGACCGCGAGCACCACAATGTGTCCACGCACTCATCAGGGCCAGTGCTTCACCGCCGCCAGAGGCAAGGAAACGGCCATGCCGGCAGCAGGGCGAGGTGATCCATGCATGTGCATATATAGATATGGGAATTGAATCGATCATCTTCTGGTGTGTGAGTGTGGTGATTGATCGATGAGTGTGTAATGTGTACTTCACTATTCTTCATCATCTAGCTAGCACTTAAATGTAAATTGCCTGGATGCCTTTACTATTATAAAAATATGAGTTGATGGTCTCGGTCCATTTTGTCTCCTCTCTTCTCAGCCATCCGATCAAAGATTAGCCGTCCAAATCCACATGTAGGTAGTTCTTCCGCTCCTCATAGAAAAGGTCAGGCCGACACGTGGGTTGCGCTCCTCCTCTTCTCTTCCCCCGCATTCTCCGCCTCCCGCAACCACTCCACCTCCCGCAACTGCCGCCTCCTTCTCTCCCCCGATCCCCCATGCTGCGCCTCGTCCTCCTCAGTGCCACCACCAATCCCTTCCTCGTACGGCAGCGTCTGGTCACAGTCTCCCAACTTCCCCCAGCAGTGTCACATCCTCTCATCACCGCCTACCAAACGCATTTTCCTGTCACCTCCTCTCCCCATTTGCCCGCCGCCACCTCCCCACCTCCACCTCCTGCAACTGCCACCTCCTTCTCCCCCGAACCCTCATGCTGTGCCTCTTCCTCCTTAGCGCGGCCACCAATTCTATCCCAGCGCGGTAGCGTCTGGTCGTAGTCCCCCAACTTTTCCTAGGGCGCCGCCACCAATCCCATCACCCATCGCCCCTCCAACCAGCAGCACGACGCTCGGCGATAGCGGCTGGTGGATCGGAGAGAATGGCGCTCGACGACAGCGGCCAGTGAATCAAAGAGAAGGGCACTCGATGATGGCGGCGGCTTCCTCTTACTACGCCCGCTCATGTGGCTCTCCCCTCGCCGCAACTACCCAGCGGTCGCTCACCCGGTGAGCCTCTCTACCTCCTCCTGCTCTTCGCTCAAATCCTGTTGCGCTATCTGGCGATTTTGGTCTCCCAAACTGGTCGTCAAAGTCGGTGCCATGGTCGAATAGGGCCATGGTCGAAGTTGAAGCCGTGGTCGAAGGGGCGGTGGTCGAAGTTGAAGGGTCGTGGTCCAAGTCAGGCTGTGGTCTAATCCAACCTGTGGTCGAAGGGGACAGTGGTCGAATGGGGCAGTGGTCAAAGTCGAAGGACCGTGGACAAAGTCGGTCCTCAGTCGAAGTTGAAGGGCTGTGGTTGAAGTCAGGCCGTGCTCGAAGTTAAAGGGTCATGGTCGAAGCTCAAACCATGGTCGAAGGGGACAGTGGTCAAAGGGGCAATGGTCAAAGTCAAAGGGCCGTGGATGAAGTCAGTTCGCGGTCGAAATCGAAGGGCCGTGGTTGAAGTCAAAAGGTCGTGGTTGAAGTCCAAGCCGTGATCAAATGGGACAGTGGTTGAAGGGGCAGTGGTCGAAGTCGAAGAGCTGTGGTTGACGTCGGGGCCGTGGTTGAAGGGGGCCATGGTCGATGCCAAGGCTGTGGTCGAAGGGGCCGTGGCCCAAGTCGAAGATCCGTGGTCGAAGTCGATGCTGTGGTCGGAGGGGGCGATGGTCGAAGGGGGAAGTGGTCGACGTCAAAGGGTCGTGGTCATCGAAGGGGATAATGGTCGAAGTCGAAACCGTGGTCGACATCGAAGGGCCGTGGTCGAAGGGGACAGTGGTCAACGTCGAAGGGTCATGGTCGAAGGGACAGTGATCGAAGGGGACGGTGGTCAGAGGGGCAAGTGGTTAACATCGAAGAGCCATGATCGTCGAAGGACTGTGGTCAAAGAGGACAGTGGTCAAAGGGGGCAGTGGTCGAAGTCGAAAATCCATGGTCGAAGTCGAAGCTATGGTCAAAATGGGTCGTGGTCGAAAGGGAAAGTGGTCGATGTCGAAGGGTCATGATCGAAGGGGATAGTGGTCGAAGGGGGTGGTGGTCGAAGGGGGAAGTGGTCGACGTTGATGGGCCGTGGTCATCGAAGGGCCGTGGTCGAAGGGGATAGTAGTCGAAGGGGGCAGTGGTCGAAGTGGCAGATCCGTGGTTGAAGTCAAAGATCTGTGGTCGAAGGGGGCAGTGGTCGAAGTGGGAAGTAGTCGACGTCGAAGGGCCGTGGTCGAAAGGGATAGTGGTCGAAGGGAGCAGTGATCTAAGTCGAAGATTCGTGGTCAAATTCGAAGATCCTTGATCGAAGTCGAAGCCGTGGTTAAAGGGGGCCGTGGTCAAAGTGGGAAGTGGTCGGCGTCGAAGAGCCGTGGTCGTCGAAGGGCCATGGTCAAAGGAGACAATGGTCGAGAGGGCAGTGGTCAAAGTTGAAGATCCATGGTCGACGTCGAAGGGCCGTGGTCAAAAGGGACAGTGATTGAAGGGGGCAATGGTCGAAGTCGAAGGGGGTAGTGGTGGAAGTCGCGGTCATGGTCATAGTCGTAGTCCCTATAAACGTGGTCGTAGCTGTCATGGTCGTAGTCGTAGCGCCAACTCGGAGGGGCACCTGCTAGTTCGCCCCCAACCTCCACCGCTATGAGTTCCCCCTCCAGTTGGACATCCCCATCGCCTACCCTTAGGTCACCCCGAAATCAAGCTCCCCACCCACGATGGCAAGACCCACAAGGTGGTCGAAGTCAAAACCGTAGTTGAAGGGAGCCGTGGTCGAAGGGGGAAGTGGTCAACGTCGAAGGATCGTGGTCGAAGGGGGCAGTGGTCGATGTTGAAAGGGGCAGTGATCGAAATCGGGGCCATGGTCGAAGTCGAGGCTAAGCAGGCTGGCGCCGACAGTTGGGTGACAGGGCACAAGCGCATCAGAGGCCTACCAATGTACGACCACCAGCAATGGTCGACCGCTCCTGACTTACGATCACGTGCGATAGTCGACGGCTTCTAACTTACAACCACGAGGTGCGATTACCATGAGCACTGGTCGATGTGTTTCAACTTACGACCACAAGGTGTGGTCGATGTCTTCTGACTCATGACTACGAGCGTTGGTCGATGTGTTCCGACTTATGACCACGAGGTATCCTCGATGGCTTTCGACTTACGACCACGAACGATGGTTGTCGGCTTCCGATGTACGACCATGAGCCATTGTCAAAGGCTCCCGATTTTGGACCACGATCGATCGTCAACCGCTGCCAACTTATGACCACCAGCAATGGTCGACCACTCCCGACCTACGATTACACGCTATGGTTGATGGCTTCCGACTTACGATGACAAGGTGTGCTCGAGGGCTCCCGACCTACGACTACGAGGTGTGGTCGATGTCTTCTGACTTATGACTACGAGGTGTGATCGACAGCTTCCAACTTACTTGACAAATTTAAAAACTTTTAGAACATGTTTGTATGTATATTTTAAAAAATTTTACCACCCGTGAGTTTTAAAACATGTAGTATGATAAATTTTAAAAATTCGTAGCAACGCACAGATATTTAGCTAGTCTCCTCAAGTGGAACAGTTCTCTGTTTGCTTTTGCGGTTTCAATACGGTACAGTTGGTTTTTACGATGATTGTCGATTAATTCTTGTGACGACGGTGCATGTATCGATAGAAGTTAGTGTGATTCTATCGTACATAGATAGATTGAAGCAATGCAATCTCCACTCCGAATTGCAGGCCATCGAGTTTCTTTTATTGTCTTTTTGTCGCTCAACTAAAAATTTAGAGAATTTCAACCAAATTTTAGGCCATTGGATCAAACCCATATCTATCTTGACAGATGACACATGCAGCCGCCATCCCTCCCCGCATCGCGCTTCATCACCTCCGACGCAGCGTGAGCACTTCCCTGCCGCTATCGCCTCCCAAAGCGGCTGCTGACGCCGCCTGCCTCCTTTCCATCCTTTTCGCCTCCACATGCCCCACTACTATCGTTCTTCCTTGCCCCCAACAGCAGTGTTGTTGGATCTAACACCACCTCCCCTCACCTACCACCCTTCTCTGTCCTGCCATCTATGCCCATGTCTCCATTGCCCCTTCCCTCCATATAAGGTTAGGGCTCGGGATGACAGAGCAAAATTGCAAAACCACTCCAAATCCAGGCCCCAAATTTCTTGCCACAAGTGCTACCACCGCTGATCGCCATGCAGAGGAAGCAAGCCGACTTCAGCAACCTCGTAAGGACCACCATGTCTTCCTGTGACAACCCATGTTTTTACTAAGGGGTAATAACACTAGTTAACGTTATTCGTTTGCCCGGTAAAATGCCGCTCTAACGAATAATAAGCGAATGTTGGAGCAAAATAATAATTAGAGGCAACATAATATTATATAAACATAGTCACATAGGGTTAAAACTGATACAAAGCCATAAAGGCTTGAATACTATACTATTTAGGAAGAAAAATGTTCCAACTAATAATTATACGAAATAAAGGCGAGTAGATAAATGCAAAATAATATGCTCAAGTTTACAAAAATGACTCACGGCCATCGCCTACTTGACCCAACTTCTATTCAGGCACATGTCTCGTTTCATATCCCGGATCTATTTCGCTTCATTAGTTATAGTGGCTCTTGAAGGAACGCGCGTAGGCTACGATAGCAGAAAATAAAAAATTTCTACCGCGCACACCAGGACATCATGCTAAGGAGGGATCATAGATCGTTACCACTAGACGCCAGCGCAATGAAGAAGAGTTGGAGAAGCCGATCCAACCACGCGCGCCGAGGTAGTAGTGGAAGTAGCCGATCATCCCGAACGATCGTCTCCTCCACGCGATCAACCACACCACGAGCAGATCCAATCGTAGTTTGTTGATGCCGATCAACGCCGCAACGAGCAGCGCCTCCACCGTATCCACACGCCCGGGTGGAACGCCGATCGCGAGTGTACCAAAGACTCGCGAGCGGCTAGGGTTTGGCTCGGGAGGTGGCGGCTAGGGTTTTGCTCGGGAGGAACGAGCGTACATCCTCACCCCGCCTCCAAATATATAGACCTCCTCACTTGGGCCTCGTGGACCGAGGCCCAATAGGAGTCTATCCGGATCTCTATCCGAATTGAGCCCACATCCGAATCACATTCGAATTAGTGTTCCAACCCGTTAAGTGTGCGACACAGAGGTTCACGTATACTTGGTCGCGACCGAAACACCTTTCCGGTCACCCTGTTAATAGCGGCCTCTAGCAAGACATATTAACCCCAAAGTATACGTAAAGATCATATCACTGAACTGTAATGTTCTCATGTACGAATCCCTTTGCCTCACGATATAGATTAAGCTCAAGGCGAGACTGTGTCATCCTCTTAATAGCTCAATCACTCTCTCGATTCCGTGATAGATTATAAACTTGTGATTGACTCCTCAATCACATTGGCATGGCCATGCACTTTCATAATCCATTACATCGAGGGCCCAGAGATATCTCTCCCATAAGGAGGGGCAAATTCTATCTTGATCATTCACATCCCACTACATGTTTCATAGCAAACCCGAAGACTACTTTTATGACTACCCGATTCACGGAGTAGTGGTTAGTAGTCCCAAAATAGGCTACTACGCATATTGGGAACCATGATGATCTCAAGTCTAAGGATTCTACATAAACACTACTTGAGACCAACTAATGACACATGGAATCTCTGCAGTGTCTCATGGCGGGTCTATCCAACATATGTTCACTAACACATGTCCATATTATTGATTTGGTATCTCCATACCATGATCCATGAGACATGATCATCAATCAATACATATGCTGATCTTTGAATCATATTTGTTCCTCATATGATATATGATCAGGGATCATTTAGAAATAGCAACATTTTGGCATTAAGAGTCTCATGAATAAGTCACATACTCATTGATCAATAATGATAATGTCTATTTCAAGGAACAAAGCAATGTATCATAAACATAGTATGTGATATATTCAACATCTCTATGTTGCCTCTAGGGCATATCACCAACAGCTCTCCACATAGATCTCAGCATAACCATATATCTCATCATCTTGACTCACCTCTAACAAAGAGGATTAATAGTAAGGGTGAGTACTAAAGTACTTAGTAAGCTTATTTAACAAAATACACTGTGTATACTCATAATATAATATTTTTTTGGAACATCCATTCCCATTCTTGTTCTTCATTTTCATCTTCTTTCTCATTTTCTTTCTTTTTCTTATTCTCGCGTACAATTAAATGATTAACTAATACAAGTACACGACAAGATCGATCGAGAGAAAGAAAACTAGTCGAGTGAATATATAATAATAAGCAAAAATTAAAAGCAGGAGCTAGCGGGTACGCACGCAGGCATATATGCATGCATGCAAATACATGCTTAGTTGACGGTGACCTTTCCGACCATGCCGGCTCCGGCGTGCGGCTCGCAGTAGAAGCCGTAGGTCCCTGGGACGGTGAGGGTGACGGAGTAGGTCTCGCCGGGGGCGTTGAGGTACTCCTCCTGCGAGATCTTGGAGGCGTCGACGCCGCTGGGCACGGCGTCCTCGTCGAACACGACGTTGTGCGGGAAGCCGGCGTTGTTCTTGAAGGTGATGGTCTCGCCGGACTTGACCGTGAAGTCGCTCGGGTCGAACACCAGCACCCCGCCGTCGGCGCCCAGCAGCACATCCTGTGCCATGGCGCCGCCCGCCAGCATGGCGCTCGCGGCGACGGCCACGGCGGCAGCGCCGGCCGCCTTGCTCAGCGACGCGCGCACCGACACCGACCTGGCGCGGGGACGGGGCGCCGGCTGGGCGAGGGAAGGGATGGAGACGGCTGCTGAGGAAAGGGCGGCCATTGTATTCTTGGACGACTGGCGAGGCACGTACGTACGAATATCGGGTGGGTGCGAGGTGCAGTGAGGTTATATACGATAGATGAACTAGCTACGTACGTACTCCGCAGGGCTGGACTAGTGGACTGGAGGAGCAAGAAGAAGAGAAATGGAAAATGGAGGAGGCCAGGATGCATGCATGGAAGGGTTTTGGGTGGCCAGGATGCACCTTATCTCGATCCGGATGAGAAAGATGATCCATACATATATGCGTCTCTCACCTCATTCTCACGTAACTGATCGTGTGGTGGAGCTAGATCTCTCTGCCCATCTATAGTACAGTAGTCTCACTAGCTATTATGGTATACTATGCTCCACATATATATGTAAGTACGTATATCCATCATCACTCCTGGTTCTGTCAACTAAATTAACGCTATATATCACATGTGTTGTAAAATATGCGGTATAAGCATAATTTTTAATTTAATTCCAGCAATAATAATAAATATACAAGCACGACAAACATGGCATAGAAATGACTTAACCAACATATTAACATATGAATCATGTAAGTCATTCTAAAAAAACATATGCTCAACATAAATGTCATATAAGAGTTCAAGACTAGCATGGCCTCAAGTATACTAGTGCATTTAAATGCTAATCTCAATAAAACCTTAACAAAAATGACTAGATTCAGCATATGTTCAACAAGTTGAGTTTTCTTAAGTGCTCTCAGAAGGCTAGTTGCACAAGATTTAATCTTGGCCATCTCCGCCATGACAAAATTAAATCTTGATTATATATCACAGTTATAAATTAGATCTTGAGCTCAAATTAAATCTTTCTATTTAACAAACACTAAAAGATCATGAAAATAGCTTTCTGGACAGAGCCGAAAACCCCCTCTGAAATCAACCTTCCATTCAATCATAGAGACTGCTATTGAATGAACAGGATAACACGGTTCGGCAAAGGTCAGAAGAGACCACAATAACCACTGAATAGATCTAGCACAGGGATCAGTAAGAACAGAACAACATTTGCAATGATCGGTGAAAGTAAAACAGATTTAATTGATGGCTCAAGACTAATCTACCATCGCATTCATATATAATCTTAGTACAGTGTCACTTCATCACAGAGCAAGCAGTTCACAGACAGGTCTTTGCAATTTTCAAGCCATTGAAGAAGATATCAAAAATACAAAGAACCAGCAGCTAATTTACCCACAACAGTGGTGATACTCGAAAACACCGTGAAGAAAATGAATGAGGTAAGGCACGCACGTAGCGCTGTCCCAGAAAACCTAGCACCCCTCTGTGCTGCCGCAGAAGAAGGGCGTTGTTGACAGAGATACATTGCCCACTCCAACCTCGGGTAGCCGACGCCGGAGTCCAAGGTTAGGGTTGATGCCACACAAGACAAATGAGAGCTCCGGCCGAGAATGCTCGTTAACACCAAGAACAGGTCACAAATCTCCAACAAAAACAGCACAAGTTCGAGCCAAATCAACCTCTAGAGGTCAACCCAAGCCTTTCCTCTTGGCCAAATCGAAGAAGAGGCTCAAGGAAACTGTACGGGGAAACCCTAGAACGGCGATTTGCGCTCCTCAGCCAACGGCGACCGGAGAAAACCTGGCCGGCGACTTTCAAGACTCGAGATTGAAGAACCAAAGAGAGATATTTGAGATCGAAGTGGGGAGGACTCACTTCTGCTTCCGGCCAAATCAGAGAAGAAAGGCGTCATTTAAAGGGGAGCGGGGTGGAGGCCAGCGGGCTGCAGCCACGGCTGGCGTCGAAGCACCCGCGCCGATGACGCCTCCTATGCCGCCGCCACCGCCGCTAGACTCGGTTGCCCGAGCGACGTGGACACCGCCGCTCCACCCACACGCGAAGAGCCAGTCCGACGCGAACACGCACGCACACGGGAATGGGAGGAGACGCTGTCTCCTCCCGTTATCTCCTCAGCCGACCCACTGACAGGTGGGCCCCACCTCTCTTTTTCCCTTTTTCAATTGGGAAATTATCGAAATGCCCTCGCAGAAGCCAACAATCCCCACCAATTTATCAATTGATAAAAGATGCTCAAAGTCTTATTAAATATACAGCTGTTTGACGATGGATACCTTGCGGGTTTGAACCCAAAACCTAGCGACAAGAACTACGACTCTGCACGGACAAAGGAGGACTTCGCCTTGATCCAATGCCTTGGTGTGAGAACTTTCGCCCAAGTTACATTATGTGCTGGGTGGCTTGCCCTTTCCTTCTCGGGTTGGGATGTTATGATCATGTCCTCGTATCTAGCTCATGAGTGCTCAAGAAAGTATACTCTCATCTTTCTTTAATTGCGATCTCACAATCACACTCACGTAGGTGAACTATTCTAGGAATCCTGTAGGACGATTCCTGAAGTCATATAGACCTCGAGTTCATTAAGAGTTAATTCTCAACCTTCCATACAGAAAGAGCACTGCAGCTAAAGGGACCCGTTAGGTGTGCTCTCCAATCCCACAAGTTTGTTGTCCTAGAGCCTAGTTCATGAGATCTCCGATCTTCTAGGATAGGTTACAACCAATGTGAGCCTCTATACAGGTATGAGCCCTATTCCCTGTGATGTTGCAAGGATGGCCTTCCGTGCCAATCCTTTAGTGAAAGGATCTGCTAAGTTTCTTTCAGACTGGATGTATTCTACAGAAATGACATCCGTCTCTCTGGCATGCCTTATCGACTTAAGTCGCCTTTTAATGTGTTTTGAGGACTTCATATTGTCCTTCCAACTCTTCGCCCTAACCAGAACAGTTTGGTTATCGCAGTAGGTCAAAATAGCTGGAATAGGCTTTTCTAGCATAGGTAGGTCATAAAGGAGTTCTCCAATCCATTTTGCCTCTACAGCAGTTGAATCAAGTGCTACTAACTCAGCCTCCATGGTAGACCATGTAAGAATAGTCTGTTTTGAAGACTTCCGAAACGCCCCCACTTGCTAGAGTGAATACATAACCACTCGTAGACTTCATGTCATCCGAGTCACTGATCCAGTTAGAATCACCAAATCCTTCCAAGACTGCGAGTGGCCAGACTAATGTATTCCCAAATTAGAGGTCCCCTTCAAGTATCTGAGTACTCTTTCTAGTGCTATCCAATGATCATCTCCTGGACTGGATGTATAACGACTCAATCTGCTTACAGCATATGAGATGTCTGGCCTTGTTGCACTAGATAGGTACATCAGGGATCCTATTATTTGAGAATATTTAAGCTGACTCTTCGCATGCCTAGTGTTCTTATGTAGCTTCGCATTTGGATCATAGGGTGTGGCTACTGACTTACAGTCCATAAATCCAAATCTGGTTAGGACTTTGTTCACATAATGGGATTGTGAAAGAGTAATCCCATTCTCACCCTTTATAAGCTTAATGTTTAAGATAACATCAACGTCACCCAGATCTTTCATATCAAAATTCTGGGAAAGGAAAGACTTGGTTCTATTGATCACATCCATGTTGGTCCCAAAAAGTAATATGTCATCTATATAAAGGCATAGAATGACACCTTCGCCCTCGCTAAACCGATAGTAGACATATTTATCGGCTTTGTTTACACAGAAGCCAACCGAGGTCATCGTACTATTGAATTTCTCATGCCATTGCTTAGGGGCTTACTTTAGACCAAGGATTTAATCAATTGTCATACTTTCTTTTCTTGCCCTTCAACCACAAAGTCTTCGGGCTGTTGTATATAAATCTCCTTATCTAACTCTCCATTTAGGAAAGCGGTCTTTACATCCATTTGATGTAGTTGGAGTTTGTATGCAGCAGCTAGTGCTAAAAGCTCTCGAATTGTGGGTAAACGAGCCATAGGAGAGTACTAAACGGGCCTTGTACTTTTCTATAGTACCATTAGGTCTACACTTTCTTTTAAAGATCCATTTGCAACATACTGGCTTACAACCAGGCGGAAGATCAGTAATCTTCCAAGTTCCATTGGCAATGATGGAGTCTACTCGCTATGGACTACCTCTTTCTAGTAATCCACATCCAGAGATGCGTATGCCTCTGAAAGGGTTCGTGGTTCATCATCCATGACATAGGTGACAAAGTCATCGCCAAGTCCTCTGCCTCTTACTCCTCCTTAACTCCAATTCTAGAGCGGAGTTATCCACACTAGAAAGAATAGAGAGTTCATCTGAACCAGAATGGTCAATGAGTTCATTGGGTCTCATAGGAAACACATGCTCAAAGAATGTTGCATCATGAGACTCCATCACTATATTTGTAGTGATATCACTCACCTCGGATTTGACCACTAGAAATCTATAAGCCATGCTATTTATAACATATTCTAGAAAGACACAATCAACGGTCTTAGGACCAAGCTTCCTTTTCTTCGGTAACGGCATATGCACTTTTGCAAGGCACCCCCACATACGAAGAAACGATAAGTTGGGTTTTCTCCCCTTCCATCCTTCATAGGGTGTTTCCTTCTGATTGCGAGGTGGAACCCTATTCAGGACATAATTAGCAGTGAGAACTGCTTCACCCCACCAATAGTCCGGCATACCTGAACTTTGAAGCATGGTGTTAACCAAGTCACAAAGAGTTCGGTTCTTTCTTTCGGCTATTCCATTAGATTGGAGTGAATATGGTGAAGTAATTTCATGAATTGTTCCACTTTCTTCACATAATTGAGAGAATTCATGTGAGACGTATTCACTGCCTCGGTCCGATCTCAACCATTTGATTTTCTTTTCTAGTTGATTTTCAACTTCGGCTTTGTAGACTTTAAAGTGTTAAAGTGCTTCATCTTTCGACTTAAGTAGATAAATGTAACAATATCTAGTCGCATCAACTATGAGAGTTAAAAAGTGTCATTTGCCACCTTTAGTTGATATTCCATTCATCTCACAAAGATCAGAATGTATTAGTTCAAGTGGAGAAGTGCTTCGCCCTTCAACGCTATAAAAAGGTTTTCGGGGCTACTTTGCTTGCACACATACTTTGCACTTCGAACCCTTTTCATAATTATAGCTTAGAATTAAACTCATCTTGCTCAACCGCACAATGACTTCAAAATTAACATGACACATGAACTTTATTGTAATAGGAAACATTATAAATGTTTACATTATTGAGATCAAGAATGGATACACGGAACATACCTCCGCTATCATAACCTTTGCCCACAAAACTACCAAATTTGGTCAATATGACCTTATTGGACTTAAATACAAGCTTTATTCCTTATCTGCACAGCATCGACCAGCTCAGAAGATTGCGAGTCATCGTAGGCACATACAGTATGTCTTTAAGGATGAGTGTTTTGCACGAGGTAAGCTTCAGGCAAACCTATCCAATCCCACATACTGTCGCAGCGACTCCGTTGCCCATTAGGACGGATCCACTACCTTCACCCTGAAATAAAGAGAAACACAATCAATCAGCACATATATGTCTAGTTGCACCTGTATCAATCCACCAATCAATAGATGGACTTGCCATAAAGGTCTGAGGTACATACTCTTTTGAACTGGAGCTAGCCAACGCGACATTCACTTCAGCCTTGTGGCTTTTGTGCTGACCAGGAGATGGACCCCTACCCTTGCGATTGCGACAATGATTGGCCTTATGGTCAGCCTCTCCGCAAACAAAGCAGATGATGTCATCCTTTTTCTTCTTCGTTTTCTTTGGTTGGAGCTTGACTTGGGGTTGATTCTTGAATTTTGGTTTTCCAGAGCCTCCAGTTATCTTGACCACCACCTGATGAGCTTGGACTTGAGTCTTTCCTATGCCGTCACCAGCTCTAGCCCACTCTTCAACATTGATACCTGCTGACAGTTCATTGAGCATCAAGCGCTCCTTTATATGTCTACCAGCGGTCACGAAGTCACGCCACGAAGGCGGTAACTTAGCCAGGATGATGCGGTCATCCTAACTTAAGTCACGTACATGGAGTTGAAGCTCATGGAGCTGCTCCATCACCAACTTCCCCTCAACCATCTTATAGTTCAAGAAATTAGCGGTTATGAATGACTCATTCCCGTTATTCCCTTCAGAATATTTCTCATCAAGTTCATCCTAGAGTTGTTTGGCATCTTCAAAGTTCACGTACACGTCAAACAACCGGTTAGATAAGACTGCTAACAAACGAGCTAGGACTGAGTGTTCGCATCCTCCCACCGCATCATTTCAGAAATTTCCAATGGAAACATTGGAGGATTCAAAATGACCCAAAAGAGTTTGAGGTCAGTCAGCCATAACTTCATTTTAGCTTGCCAACGTTTAAAGTAGGCACCATCAAATATTTTCGGCTTAACGGCATCGGACGATGAAGCCATTTCTTTAATGCTAGGTTTTCTGGAATGTTGTAAAATATGCGGTATAAGCATGATTTTTAATTTAATTCCATCAATAATAATAAGTATACAAGCATGACAAACATGGCATAGAAATGACTTAACCAACATATTAACATATGAATCATGTAAGTCATTCCAAAAGAAACATATGCTCTACATGAATGTCATATAAGAGTTCAAGACTAGCATGGCCTCAAGTATACTAGTGCATTTAAATGCTAATCTCAATAAAACCTTAACAAAAATGACCAGATTCAGCATATGGTCAACAAGTTGAGTTTTCTTAAGTGCTCTCAGAAGGCTAGTTGCACAAGATTTAATCTTGGCCATCTCCGCCATGACAAAATTAAATCTTGATTATATACGATAGTTATGGATTAGATCTTGAGCTCAAATTAAACCTTTCTATTTAACAAACACTAAAATATCATGAAAATAGCTTTCTGGACAGAGCCATAAAACCCCTCTGAAATCAACCTTCCATTCAATCACAGAGATTGCTATTGAATGAATAGGATAACAGGGTTCGGCAAAGGTCAGAAGAGACCACAATAACCACTGAATAGATCTAGCACAGGGATCAGTAAGAACAGAACATCATTTGCAATGATCGGTGAAAGTAAAACAGATTTAACTGATGGCTCAAGACTAATCTACCATCGCATTCATATATAATCTTAGTACAGTGTCACTTCATCACAGAGCAAGCAGTTCACAGACAGATCTTTGCAATTTTCAAGCCATTGAAGAAGATATCAAAAATGCAAAGAACCAGCAGCTAATTTACTCACAACAGTGGTGATACTCGAAATCACTGTGAAGAAAATGAATGAGGTAAGGCACGCACGTAGCGCTGTCCCAGAAAACCTAGCACCCCTCTGTGCTGCCGCAGAAGAAGGGCGTGGCTGACGGGGATACAATGCCCACTCCAACCTCGGGTAGCCGACGCCGAAGTCCAAGGTTAGGGTTGATGCCACACAAGACAAATGAGAGCTCCGGCCGAGAATGCTCGTTAACACCAAGAACAGGTCATAAATCTCCCACAAAAACAGCACAAGTTCGAGCCAAATCAACCTCTAGAGGTCAACCCAAGCCTTTCCTCTTGGCCAAATCGAAGAAGAGGCTCAAGGAAACTGTACAGGGAAACCCTAGAACGGCGATTTGCGCTCCTCAGCTGACGGTGACCGGAGAAAACCTGCCTAGTGGCTTTCAATACTCGAGATTGAAGAACCACGGAGAGAGATTTGAGATCGGAGAGGGGAGGACTCACTTATGCTTCTGGCCAAATCAGAGAAGAGAGGCACCATTTAAAGGGGAGCGGGGCAGAGGCCGGCAGGCTGTAGCCACGGCTAAGGCGGAAGCGCCAGCGCCGGTGGCGCCTCCTACGTCGTCGCCGCTGCCGCTAGACTCGGTCGCCCGAGCGACGCAGACGCCGCCGCTCCACCCGCACGCAAAGAGCCAGGCCGACGTGAACGTGCACGCGCCTCCCGTTATCTCCTCAGCTGGCCCACTGATAGGTGGGCCCCACCTCTCTTTTTTTTCTTTTTTTTCAATTGAGAAATTACCGAAATGCCCTCGTAGAAGCCAACAATATATCTACCAATTATTTCATTTGCACGCATATGTATTAATGCTCATGCTAGCTACCTACTGTCCCCTCCGTCCAATGATATAAGTCCGGACCCATGACATTAATTAATATATGTTAAAGTATATGAGTTGACTATATAAAAAATAGTAGCATTGAATTTATCCTACAAAATACTTTTAAATATATGATTTTTATTATGTTTGCTACTATATCGCGATACACAAAGTGTTACGCCAGAGAGTGTGAGAAGTCAAAATGAACTTATATTGTAAAATGGAGGAAGAGCTATGCAATAAAAAAAACCCAATGTGTAATCGTTCCGATTTAATTTTCATTGCTCGCAGAAAACAAAAAGTTTTATCTTTAACCAACTCAGAATATGCGTAGTAAGCATCTCACTAGCATTTCTATTTTTTTTCTTTATTGGAGATGTTGCTTCAGCATTCAGCAGTGTAAATGATTTTTTTAGAGGAGCAGTGTAAATGAATTGTGATGGACAAGAAAAGGATAGGCCTGGAAAAACATGGGCCCGGTTGTAAGCCCGGAAGACATGGGCCAGGGCCGCCCGTCGCACATTCGTCGGTGGGTGGAACCCATCGACTCCACCTGGACCACCACTCCGCATCATCAATGCATCGTCTATCGCACCATCTCTCTCACATTTAGTCAATTTTGGACTGGCCGGACGAGGGAGATTGCGGTAGCCCTTGTTCGGGTTCGGGGACTAGAACTGCAAGAGATCTCTCGAGGTAATGGAGTCCTTGTTCGGGTTCGGGAAGGCGCAATCGCAGCCGAGATGGAGCTTTGAGTCCCTCAAGAATCTTGGCCACATTACCCCAGCAGTGCAGTCCCAAGTCGGATTTCTCCTCCTTCCTTCAGTAATTCCTCCTCCTCCTCATTTATCTTGTTGAATCTTGGAAAAGGCTAGCGTTTACTTGATTCGTTTGCAGGTCTACCTGACCCTCTGCTCCGCGCTTGCCTTCTCCGCACTTGGTGCCTACCTGCACATCATCTGCAACATCGGTGCCACCCTCACCGTGTTCTGATGCTTGGCCGCCATCGCCTGGCTCTTCTCGCTGCCCACCTAGAGGTAACGCAAGAACCTCATCTGCATCCACTAGTCTAGTAACTATCCGCCTGGTTGGTTGATTCATTCATTCTTGATGCTTCGCGAGCAGAAAAAGAGGTTCTTCCTGTTGATGTCTGCTGCCCTCCTTGAAGGGGCCTCTGTTGGCCCTTTCATCGACCTCGCTATTGACTTTGATCCAAGGTACTACTAAGTACTAACCAAGTAACCATTGAAGGCTCATACAAATGAAGCACTTATTTGATTCATTGGTGTACACGGATGCGTCATCTTGAACCGAGCCGTTACAGTGCGAATGGGATGGTAGACTAACAGTTATAGTGGGAATGAGATGGTAGGCTAACACCCCCGCAGTTGGAACGGGAGCGGGTCGGACATTCAAACTGGAGTAGAATTCCTTGAACGTTGTCGTCGGGAAAGGGGGTCAGCAAGCCCGTGCCTGTTGACGCCGGTGAAGGTGGGGCGAAGAAGAAAGGTCGACGGTGGTAGTCCCCGACATCGATATATCATGCTGGCGACGCAAGTAGAGAGAAAGGGGAGAGAGGTAGGGGGAGGAGTGAGTAGAGTAGGAGAGGTGGCGGCTATGTAGGTGGCCAGCGGTGATGTAGGCAGCCGGAGGCAGTGGATAGGGCTGGTGATGCATAGAGAAGGAAAGGGGGGAGGGCGTGATAGAGAAGAGTGGTAGATTCGAGGTAGAAGAAGAGGAGGGGTAGCCTGAGGTAGGGACATCGGCGGCGAGGAAACCATTAGGGGTGGTGGATCTAGAGCGATAGCGAGCCGAGACCAAGAGAAAGAAAGAGCACGAGAGAGTGAGAAGAAGGGGGAAGGCGGCGATGGCTGAGGAAAGTGGAGGAGGTCATCAGTGGCGGGGATGGCCACCGGCGTCGGCAGATCTGAAGGCGATCCGGGCAGAGAAGGGCCGGCCCGAGCAAGGGGGCGGTGGGATTCGGCGGCCCAAGATCCGCCGGAGCGGGCGACGGTGACGTCGGGCGTGGGCGGGCGCGAGCGACGACCCAAAGTCGCCGGCTTGGGCGGGCGTTGGTGCGGGCGACGGTGTGGGCGCATAACGGCGGGCGACGACGGCCGGAGGAGTAGGCAGCCCAGCGCGGCACGACGGTGCGGAGGAAGCCAGATTGGGCGCGGAGTCGCTGGATCCAAGTGGGAGGCAGTTGGAAGATGACGCGAAGACGATAGGGGAGCTCAGATCTGAGGCGGCCGCCTGGGGCTTGGCAGCGGCGACGCTGGATTTGGCAGTGGGGAGGCCAGAGGCAGCCGGATCTAGCGCGGTGACGCCGTCCACGCTAGATTGGCGAGCAGATGGCCACCCCCGGGAGTGGAGACACTCCTCCCGGGGCCGCGCAGCGGAAGACGGGCAAAGTTAGGTATGAACCTAGGGCTCTGATACCATGAAGGCTCATAGAAATAAAGCACTTATTTGATTCATTGGTGTACAGGGATATATACAATGGTGACGCTAATGTGAATATATACTGCAATAGCTAATATGAATACATGCGTTGTCTTGAACCTAGATGTCACAGTGGGAACCATCACCCGATTGCTTGTCCTAATCATGTGGATTGTTGGAAACCTTATTTTCTTGGATCATGAGATACCCAATCAATGCTTTTAATTGATCTAGTGTTGTTTAAGCTTGTAGCAGTTGTTTGTTAAGTTGCATTTCTCTTGCTAGAGCAACCACTTTTTGCCACTTGCCCAATATGCTCAGAATCTTTGTCTTTCGACTAGTAAGAAACAGAATGTCCCTTCCCTAATTCATGCAATTCGGCATGGTCGCATGGATAGTGTGACAATTCACAGTTGTAAATTAAGAGATTATGAAAGTATTTTCTCAAAAACAAAGTGTCTAACACTACGATCATAATAGATACTTGTTTTCCCCAAGAGCATTGTTGTTTTAGTACTTCTCATCTGAACGGCTGTGCCCTGAGTCCTGATGAACGGTTTTGTGAATGCTGGTGTATTTCAGCCTCTTTCTATGTGCTTGGACTGGCAAAATTAGAAAAACATTGTCTGAGGAGCATGTTTATATCATGGTTTGTAACTTGAGGTGCATGTGAGGCTGTAACATAATTTCTTCAGCTTGGGCTTCATGTTTGAGCTAAGACAAACATTGTCTAGTTCCTTGTGTGTGTGTGTGTATATATATAATTTTGATCTATTACCTTTGTGCCTCCAGGATACTCATGGCAGCATTTGTTGGAACTGCCATTGCATTTGGATGTTTCTCCGCTGCTGCTATCATAGCCAAGCACCGGGACTACCTCTACCTTGGAGGTTTGCTTTCTTCTGGCCTCTCAATTCTCATCTGGATGCAGTTTGCCGCTTCCATCTCTGGCCACTCTAATGCAACCTTCATGTTTGAGGTAGACTACTTGCCCAGAAATGTAGTTCATTCATCTCAATAAAACAGCCTGCTAATCAAATTTCCCCGGCAAGCTGACTGTATGATGGTGACCTGCAGCTTTACTTTGGCCTCTTGGTTTTCCTGGGATATATGGTGTTGGACACCCAGGAGATCATCGAGAGGGCGCACCAAGGGGATATGGACTACATCAAGCATGCACTTACTCTCTTCACCGACTTTGTCGCAGTTCTTGTTCGGGTCCTTGTGATCATGGTGAGCTAGTCTAGGAGTAGTTATTTTTGTCTCTCAAGGAATAGGAATAGCTTGTGTACTGATGCCGAGCACTATGGCTGTTGTTGCAGCTGAAGAACGCGTCAGAGAAATCTGAGGATGAGAAGAGGAAGAAGCGCTTTTGAATAAACTGTGTGTCTACTACACCTGTTGATCTGGGACCTGCCAACTTGGAATGAGTGGTAGTTATGTAAAAGCAAGGAACAGAAGTAGTACTTGTAGGCATGTGAACTAGTAGTATATGCTTGGTCGTGGTTGTGTTGATCTGCTATTGGCAGTGAACTAGGTTAGGAAAGGTAGCAAAGCCTAGCCTGAATGTTTGAGGCTGTAGAGCAGATTGTTTCCCGTATCAATGCATGCTTGCTTGGTCCACCAAAATCAGGTCTCTAGTGCATGGCTGGCTGACTCCAATGTCAATCTTGACTCTTGAGTAGTGTGATAGTTTGCCTGAATCGTCTTGTTTTGTTTTGCCACAAGCTGACGCTGCCTGCCTCTTTGACTTTGGACTGCTCCCTCGCTCGCGCTCTCTCGTGATCCCCGGAAGCGCGATCCGATGGCCGCCGAGACGGCCACCCTCCACCCAACCTGCCACCTCCCTGCCACCACTCCACTTCGCCGCCGCCGCTCCTCCCTTGCATTTGCATGGTCGTCGCCGCCGCCGTCTTCCCTCCACCGCCGCCCGGTCTTGGCAACCGCCTCCCTCCTGCCTCCTCGTCATGGCCCCCTCATTCCCGCCTCCGACCACTGGGGCAACTGGACAGTCCTCCTCTCCACCGCCGCCTTGGGCATCTGGTCGGAGAAGACACAGGCGGGGAAGGCGCTGAGCGGGGCTCTGGTCAGCGTGCTGCTCGGCCTCGCCGCCAGCAGCGCGGGCATCGTCTCCGCAGATGCCCCCGCCTACCGCGTCGTCCTCGACTACCTCCTCCCGCTCGCCATTCCCCTGCTCCTCTTCACTGCCGACCTCCGCCGCGTTCTCCGCTCCACCGGCACCCTCCTCCTCGCCTTCTTGCTCGGATCTCGTACATATATACTCTTGCCTTCTTTCTTTCTTTTGTTACTAGTACTTGTTCTCTCTATTTCCATTCCCATTTGCCCCCTCCTCAATTACTTGCTACTACACTGCTACTAATGAGTGTTGCCTTGCAAATCTTGTGGATAACTTGTATCTTGCCCTGTAGTGGCAACAACGATCGGCACAATTGTTGCATTCGTACTTGTCCCAATGCCATCGCTGGGACAAGATAATTGGAAGATTGCTGCAGCCCTTATGAGTCGCCATATAGGTGGAGGTAATGTTTTCAGCTGCAACTCTAAACTAAACATGCAAAAAAAAAAGAAATTCTGCTCATATATCATTGCCATTTGAGTCAATGGCTAACACTCCTTTTAAATATTGTTTCTTATTTGTCCAGGCCTTAGCTGGATATTTTTGACATTTTCATCTGTTTGGACTATTCTTCCATGGTTATTTAGACCTTGCTGCATTTGATTGTGGAAGTGCCCATTAAGATTAGTAGTTGTCTATCTGTATGTCTTATGGTTGCTTCTAATGAAAATGAAATCCGTGGTATTTACATTGCTTGCATAACAGCCTTAGCTAAGAAACTCTGTTCCAATATTTCATTCTAGTACACCTACATGCTGAGGGGCGCAGATCCTCTGACGTAACGTCAGGTGACGTTGGGTCACTGACGTGTAGGCCCACGGCATAACAACCTTAGCTAAGAAACTCTGTTCCAATATTTCATTCTAGTACACCTACATGCTGAGGGGCGCAGATCCTCTGACGTCAGGTGACGTTGGGTCACTGACGTGTGGGCCCACGGCTCGTGGGGCCCACGCGTCAGTGACCCAACGTCACCTGACTTACGTCAGAGAATCCAAGGCGGCATGCTGAGAAGGGCAAAGCCTAACTGAGTTGTACTATATCGTTCTTCTAACTGGTTTCTTTTGTTTCTGTGCCTCTTCAGCTGTCAACTACGTTGCTGTTTCAGAAGCTCTTGGAGTTTCTCCATCAGTGTTGGCAGCAGGGCTAGCTGCTGACAATGTTATCTGTGCAGTATATTTTACAACTCTTTTTGCATTAGCTACTAAAATTCCTGCAGAAAATTCACAATCGAAAGGTGAGTTCAGTCTCCTGTTTTTAAATTTCATTTTCTTGCTCTCCGATTTCATAAGCAGAAATTGTACTTATTCCGAGAGGGAGTTAGTGCAATTTTAAAACCTCAAGCTGTCCAAATTTTGGCTAGGTTCTCCATAAAATAAATGAAGTACAAAGTGTTGTATTTTGTTGGTTCTGAAAACTTTGGTTTCATCCACCAAATAATCTGATATCTATCTATTATAGTATTAAAGTGATAGAAAAAAGAAGCTACCACGCTTGTTCTTAAAGATTAGATATTCTCATGTTAATCGGAGGAAAAAGAGAAATCCACACAATCAATTGTGGTGAGTTCAGATTATAACGGTGGAGATTAATCAGGTATAGATATGAGAGTTCGTACATTTGTATAAGAAGTACAATTGTATTTCCATCATAAGTATTATATTTGTCTAACTAGTATAACTCTATTTTTGGATATAAGCATATGTACTATAGTATTTAGCCGCGCAATTGCGTTGGGAGTTTGGCTTGTTTTATATATTTGAATAGTTTCCTCACCCTTTGTTGACGAGTTTCGATTTGTGTTCAAGTTATATCTTTTGTAGATGCTTTAATTCACCTAAGGACGATCTGATCCTCAGGAGAAGGCGAAGGGAGCTCTGAATCTTTGGCTAGTGACAAGTTGCCTGTTTTGCAAAGTGCCACGGCTATGGCCGTGTCATTCGCGATTTGCAAAGCAGGAAAATATGTGACGAGCTTGTTGGGCATACCAGGGGGAAGCCTTCCCTGCATAACAGCAATCGTGGTGGCTTTGGCAACATTATTTCCCTCTCACATCGGAAAGCTTGCTCGTTCAGGCGAGGCCTTGGCTATAATTCTGATGCAGGCAAGTGTTCTGACTTCTGAGCTCTGCAAGCTTCCTCCCTAATAGGACAAAACCGCAAGGTGCTTGTTGCTTAACCTTGCTTATTTTCCTAATAGGTGTTCTTTGCTGTTGTCGGAGCTAACGGAAGCATCGGCAATGTCATCAACACGACACCCGGCATATTTGCATTTGCTATTGTGCAGATCGCGGTACATCTGTTGGTGATTCTTGGTGCTGGGAAGCTGCTCGGATTTGAGGAGAAGTTGCTGCTGATAGCGTCGAATGCAAACGTGGGTGGCCCGACCACAGCTTGCGGGATGGCGACCGCAAAGGGCTGGACTTCTTTGATGGTTCTAGGGATTCTTGCTGGCATTTTCGGAATCGCAATCGCCACTTTCCTTGGCATCGCTTTCGGTGTGTTTGTCCTCAAACACATGTAGTGGATGTGTTCTTTCTGTGCCATTTGAGCTCCCTCTCGTGTAGACATTTCCTTGCTCCGTACTTGAGCTTGGCTCTAATAAGCCTTCAATCTTCGTGGTTGCCTTGCCTCTTCCAATCTTTTTATTGTTAAACCATATGGTGGTTATGGATTTGTTGATGATGAATAATTGATATTTGATTTTATTGGAATTTGCATTTGTGAATGTTCAGGTTGATGTGCTTCTGTGCTTGAGTTTTCAGGTTGGCTTTTCGACCACGACTAACTTTGACCATATTGGATAGTCGGTGATCCGAACAGCCTTGTATCAGTGGTCCAAACGGCCTTGTATTGTTGTGCCAAACAGCTCAGTGCTAGGTGGTCCGAACGGCAGATTTCAACAACGATTAGCTTCGACCACGGTAAGGTAACTACTGTAGATTTCAACCACGTTCGACTTCGATCACGTTCGATTTCGATCATGTCAGACTTCAACCATGTTTGACTTTGATCACGTCCGACTTCAACCTCGGCTGACTTGAACCAAGTCTGGTTTCGACCACGGCATGTAATCATAGATTTTGACCTTGAACAGTGAACCAGTCGTAAGCAATATTTAACCGGTCGTAAGTGACAGTGAACCAGTCGATGTTTACCACGCCTGCCGCATCGCTGATCGAAGCTTCTCACCACCTAGTCATGCTCGACCTGAACTAGCATGCGTACAGGCTTTGCCTTACCCTCGCTGACTATTCCCCGTGCACGCCCGAGCAGTGCAGCTCCTCCCATGCAACACGTGGTGCGTGTGCCGCGTTGGCCATGCCACGACAAGCCCACCACACTTATTGACCATAGCACCACTCCTTCTTGCATGCATTCACACCGTCGTATGACTTGTCATCGCTGCATTCGCTCATGCCAAACACCGACCATCGCACCTGCCCTTCCCCTCCCATTGGCTCACCATCGTGTCGTGTGACTACTTCGCCAAAGACCGCTTGTGAGAGAAGCTTCTCCAATCACGCTGCCATGCCCTGTCAGGTCATCTCATCACCTGTGCACCACCACCTTCGAGCCCCTGTGGCCATCCCCTTGCTTGCGTTAGCCATTAAAGCTTGCCGTGACACCTCATCGCAACCTCCATGACCAACCTATGCCAATCAGTCTCCTCAATGTCTATAAGTATCAGGGAATGCCTCAGCCAGCTTCGCCACATCACCCTCCTGAAGCTGGTAGCTTGCCGGAGCCACCATCATCCTCAACTCTGGCCAATTCCACTAGACCAGAGCCTCACTGCAGAATCGCCAACCCATCCCCACCAGTGGCTTGGACTACCAATGCTTGTACACCTTTGGTGTCATGCTCCCTTTTGTGACATCATGGGTCCACATCACCGTGCTAACTCAGCCTTCTCCAAGCCCCGCTAACCCCTCAAGTAGCTTCATCATAGTCCCCAGATACTCCCCTCGCAAGGAATTGAAATCTAATGTTGAGGATCGCCGTAGTGCAATGCGCCCTATTCCACCATTGCTCGGGCTCGTCACCGACCACAGCGCTGGCCGAGTTAGCCCATGAAACTTGGCCAATAGGTGCGCACGGTGGTGAGGAGTCCATTTTGAACATGCTCACTGACTGTCGTCAACTCCCACACCAACGATGTGATAGTCTATCCTCAGCGGGAGGAAGATGACACTGTAGCAGCGCTGTTAGTTTAAATACGTAATTAGATTAAAGCTAATGATAGTCACTTAGTTAGACAATCACTCACTGATATGTGGGCCCTCATTATTAGTTAAGTTAATGTACCTATGACATGTGGCCCACGCCATTTAAAAACTATATTTAAATCAGTAAAATACATATAAGTGCATGGCCCCACCCATCAGTCACAGTAACCCTTTTCAATTTAGAAATAATTCCAAAAAAATTAAAATTAGTGGACCCCACCTATCATACACTGTCCCAATTTTCAATAGAAAATAAATAGAAAATGAAATTAAAGCCCAGTGGGTCCTACCAGTCAATAAGTGAGATTCTCTTCCTTTTTATTTTTTAGAATTAATTCAAATTCAAACAGTGAAAGGTTCGTTTTCCTTCATCTTAAGTCCAAATTTAGTGAAATTTATTTCTAAATTCATATAAAATAAAGACCTATCCAATGGAATTAAAATAATGAATTTTGGTGTTCATTTGAATTTCCATTTGAATTTAATTCTATTTTGCTGGTATTTATACAAATTTCCATGCAATTATTTAATAGCTTGCGAAGCCCAAGAAGAAGAAGAAGCCGAACTGAGAGACCATGTGGTCTAAATCCCATGTTGGTGATGAGTAATTGACACATGGTTTGGTTAGAGTGAGTTTGGTTTGAATGATTCGTGCCATTTTGGCATTTGGCGAGGTCGGGTTGTGCCTAGACAGATTTGACGCGTGGGCGTCGTCCCGGTTGGCCATGTGGGCCATTTCTCGCTTGAGTAGGATTTGTAGGTGCTAACCATGTTTACATGTTTTGTACCGTGCTATGCGATGTGTTTGTTTTGTGCGTGTGGCGCAGGACGCCGAGCGGAGTCGTGGCGAGACACGGTGGACCGGACTAGCGCAGTGGCGTTGAGGTCGAACGGTCGGGATGTGTCGAAGACGACGTGGACTCGAGGTGGTTGCGAGGCGTGCGAGACAAGCAATGCGAAGCTTCGGAAGGTGCAGCAGGGCGTTCGGTAAAAACAGGCTGCAAAGGAAGTGGGCATTAGCGGGTAAAGCATGAGGTTAGAGGGTAAAGCAAAAGCAAAATCCACTTTGGAGAGGCTATAAAAGGAGGGTGTCTCTGCATGGTCAAGGTGGCTTTGAGGGTAGGTTGCTTTGTGCTTAGTAGTGGAGAGTTGGTGAGGAGAGACAGAGTGTGTCCCCTTCTCAATCATGTATCCGGGAGTTGAGTTCTTGTGTTCTTGATTGATCCAAGCATTCATGGAGCAAGAGAGTTGGTGTGTGTTGTAATGTAATCATTCCTCTCTGTAATCGCGATCGTGACTCAATGGAATGAATCGATTTGGTTGAAATCATTCTCTGTTAGCTCTCTGCAGCTTTTTCCTTCGATGCCTTCTTAGCCCAAATTTCTTGGTTTTTGATTCTTGGTGTTTCTTTTGCCGAGGAGTGGCAAAATGAGTTGCTCATGATGGGAGTGTGTTTCTAGATCATTTGATCAAGTTCTCCCAAGAGCAAATCAGTTTTAACCTCGATTTCTCTTTGCCTTCCTCTGCTCATGTATTTCCATTTCTAGGGTTTTGGGAAAATCTTGATTCCCGTTGCAAGTTGGTATGAAACTTGGCATGGAGAACCCTAAGGCTATCTACTAGTCATTCTCAAAGTTTCTTAAGCCAAGGTTCAAGGTTTGATGAGAAGTTTGGATTTTGAGTTTGCCTCTGCAGTTCTCGAGTTCATTCTAGGGTTTTAGGATAAAACTCATTTCCTTCTATGAGATGGCATGAAATTTGGACTCTATAGTCCTGGTGGTATTGCTAATATACCTGCAAAGTTTCATTGCCAAAGGACCAAGGATTTGACGGAAATTTGAGTTTTGGTTCAGTCCTCTGAATCTTTTCAGTTTTCAGTCCCTAGTCTGAATTTCTTGTTTTCTTGATCTTTAACTGAGTTCTTTGTTTTCTTGGTCTCCCCTTGCTATTTAGGACATATTCATGGTCTTTAGGGCTCGTGGAGAACAGCTGAATTTCATCAAATTCTCAGTTTGATTGGTGGTCTATTTTCTTTACTGCTTGCTGTTTTTCAGCATCATTTTCAGCCCTTTCTACATTTTGGGGCTGCTCTTAATTCCCTTCATGAAAAATGACGAAACTTGGCAGGCAGGTTCCTATGGCTATTAAGTAGCTATCCTCAAAGTTTCGTGGCCAAAGATTCAAGGATTGAGTGGGAATTTAAGTTTTGTAGCTGCTGCCAGTAATTTTCAGATATTGCCACATTTCTGAAATTCTTGCTCATGGGTTGGATTTCCTTGGTCTCTAGGTCCTCTAGCTTTGTTTAAAGTTACGACATTCAACCCCTTCGTCGTCATTCGGTCCTACAATTGGTATCGAGCGGTTAGCTCTAATCAATAGATCTTAACCGGTCTCAAGAGCCATGGCGACGGACAAGTACTCGACCAAGCACTTTGTTTTCGATGGCATGGATTACCCTTCGGAAGAGCCGAATGGAGACATACATCCGGCTCGGGGTATGCCATCGGCGCAAGGTCAAGGTCGGTTTGTTGTTCTCGCCGATGAGAACATCAATGTCAATAACATGGTGATGTTGAGGCAAACGCTAAGGCAAGGAACATCATTATCCGGGGCCGAGTCGTAGCGAAGTTCGATCGCATCTCCCACTGTCGTCGCCTCACGATATCCGGGTGACCCTCGACGCATACCATGAGGGCACCACCCAGATCAAGACGGTTCGACAGGACCAGTTCAAGCGCGAATACAACAAATTCGAGATGCTTGCTGGTGAGTCCCTAGATGAGTGTTTCGCTCGTTTTCACAAGATCTTGAGCAACCTCCGAGCGGTCGGTCTCACATACCCCGACTCGGACAACGCTCGTCAGATGCTTGCGGCACTCGATCTGCGTGTGTGGGAGATGAAAGTGACCACCATCAAAGACACGACAGACCTCTCGACCTTGACTCTTGACGCTGTACTCGCGCCTCAAGACTCACGAGATTGACGTTGTCTCGTGAGGTCGAAGTCACGATCGATGGCTTTGGTCATCGATTCAGCTCACGGTCTCTCTTCGAGTCCTCTTGCGGTTTCTCCCTTGCTGCTCTCGTGATATAGCGATGATCGTTAGAGCGACTTGCGGATGAGCGACTTGCCCTCCTTGCTCGAAGATTCTCCCATGCTTACAAAGGAAGGAGGGACGGGAAGAGAGGACCGTGATTTGCTTCGAGTGTGGTGGCCCCAACCACATCCGAGCAACCGCCCCAAGCTTGGGAAGGGTAAAGGTGACTACGGCGGTTCGGGCAAGAACGACTACACCGACAAGAACCGCAACACGAAGCCTTCAAGACTGCTCCGGAAAGAAGAAGTTCCGCAACCGGGAAGGCCAAGAAGCTCTTCCACGCGTCCTCACCGCTTCGACGACCTCGACCTCGGCGAGGTGGAGGGATGGAGCGACGACGACGGACGGGTGACCAAGAGCCCAAGGATGGCGGCGACGACTTCTCGGCATGTGCTTCATGGCCTCGAGGGCGAATCGAGCGACAATGAGCTGTACTCCGACTCGGACGAGGTATGCCCCACCTACGACCAGCTCAATCATGCTTTTCTTAAGCTAGGTGGTTTTCATGCTAGAGCTAGGGCTAGGTGTACCGAGTTAGAGAAGGAAGTAGATAGACTATCACGGAGCTTACTTCACTTACATCCGCTCCCTCCGTGATGATTGTGATACTTGCGTGCTCTGTTGGGTGACATGGAGAAACTAAGGACCTCGCATGATAGTGTGTCCTCCGAGCTTGATATTGTTAAGGTGGAGAATGTTAGTGCGCTTGTTGAGTTAGAGTTGAGTAGGATGGTGTTACCCTACTTACTATCGATGAGACTACTTCTCCCACCTCATGTGAGGTTAAGGACATTCTTTGCTAGAGGACCTTATGCCATGCTCCTTGATCTGCCCGAGTCTTGTGAAAATTGCAATAACTTGAAGATGAATCTAAAACGGGCAGATCATAAAATTGCTGAACTACAAGCTTCTTTGCTTGAGCCGATTGATTCATGCTTGAACTGTCCTAAGTTAACTGCTGAACTTGAAGCTGTCTCCAAACAGTTTCAAGAAATGATTGATCATGATAGGAAGTTGGCTCAGTATGCTTCTAAGGACCCTGTTAGCTCACCATGCATTAATTGTAACAAACTAAAATCTGACTTGGTTGCTTTGAATGACAAATGTGTGAAGCTAACTAAGGACTTACTAGAGAAGCCACAATCTGGTTGTGATGTGATTGATGGTGTGGGGGAGAAGCCCCAGGGTAAGGATGAGACGCTTAGAGACGCGAACCAACCTGCTAGTAGTAGGACTGTCCCCTCAGAGCCGGCTGTGCGTGCACAAGCCATTCTTTCCTCTACTGTTGGTTCTTCTTCTGCTCCCTTACCTCCTGCTGTTCCCTCTTCTCCCTGCTCTTCTTGCACCTCTCTCTTTCGGGAGTGTCAGTACCTTATGAACACTCTCGAGAGATTTGTAGGCGGCAAGAAGAAGCTTAATCTTATTCTAGACCAGTCCAAGATTTGCAGATTTAATCAGGGTCTAGGATATGACTATTATGAGGATATGAGGAAGCATCCACCTGCTGTGCTCAGACCCATAGCACCAGGTGTGATCGAGACCGAGCCCAGGACCGAGAAAGTCCAATTTAAGTCAGCGGGCTATGTCCAGGGATTTACGGCGGCAAGGTGATTGCACCCTCGCCGGCCTCTCGAAGGCGAGCTCGACCGTGCTACTTCTACCTCTCAGAGGATGAAGTATCACTGCACCTTCTGTCAGAAGGATGGACACACGGTTGATCGATGCTTCAGGCGCGCCAAGATCGCGCGTAGAGATCGTGTTGAGTCTTCTAGGCGTATTCAGGATCAGCCCCAGATCCTGAGTGCACCTAGGACCAGCACGAGGTCTAGGTTTATCTTTGTTGATGGGTTTGGGCAGCATCGAGGACTTGGTTTTTCTGAGTCTTCTGTTTTTCGTCCTCATGCTGCTCCTGGTCATGACTTCCGCCGTCCTGAGGGTAGATCTCGGTTTCCCCGTCGAGATAGCTACCCGCGGCGTGATCAGCGTGTTGCCGGTGTTCCGACTCGCTCTCCGTAGCGATCGGACCCGCAGCGGCCAGTCCGCTCACGGACCTTACGCTTCTTTGAGTCATGGAGAGCGTAGGGTAGATAGAGGTCGATCGTGCTTGACTACTTCATCCGCTCGACGTGTTGTTCAAGATATTGGGTGCCAAAATCACTCTTGATTTATCCCGATCGAGACTTTACTCTCTATTTGACTCGAGTTCGCGGGCGAGGAAGGAAAGGTTTGGCTTGTAGACTCGGTTGTTCTCGTCATATGACCGGAGACTCCGTTGGTTTTCTTCCTTGCCCGTGCTCCGGTGATGAGACGATCACCGGAGATGCTTCATCCAGGCGCGTCATCGCCAAAGGTGCTGTGCGCATTAATGATTCTTTCATTTTGAAAGATGTAGCCTTGGTTAGTAAGTGAAGTACAATTTGCTTTGGTTTCTCACCACCGATGACGGTTTCGAGGTGAGCTTTAAGAAAAATGCTTGTAAAATTCTTGATTCTTGGGTAGTCGGTTTGCGGGATTTCTCGTTATGGGAGGATCTTTCGTGCTGATTTTTCTGAGTCTTCTGGTGATCCTCTCAGGTGTTTAGTTGCTTCTGAGTCCCGCGACCTCTCTTTCTGGCATAGGAGACTTGGTCATATTGGATTTGACCATTTGACCCGAGTTAGCGGTCACGATCTCATTCGTGGTCTGCCGAAACTCAAGATGGTCAAAGATCTGGTTTGTGCTCCATGCCGGCACGGCAAGATGGTTGCCGCTTCTCATCCTCCGGTCACAGTCACTATGACCGATGCACCAGGACAGCTGCTCCACATGGACACAGTTGGACCAGCTCGAGTGCAGTCAGCAGGAGGGAAGTGGTATGTTCTGGTTGTGGTCGATGACTTCTCGAGGTATTCTTGGGTGTTTTTCTTAGCCTCGAAGGATGAGACGTTTTCACATTTCCGAGGTCTTTTCAGTAGGCTTTCTGTTGAGCTCCCAGGTGCCTTACGAGCGATCCGCAGTGACAATGGCACGGAGTTCAAGAATTCCTACTTTGAGAGTTTCTGTTGTGAGACAGGTGTAGAGCACCAGTTCTCTTCTCCGCACGTCCCACAGCAAAATGGCGTCGTGGAGAGGAAGAACCGTACCTTGGTCGAGATGGCCAGGACGATGCTCGATGAGTACTCTACACCTAGGAAGTTTTGGGCTGAGGCTATTGCGACCGCGTGCCATGTTTCGAATCGAGTTTTTCTTCGGGCACACTTGCACCGCACTTCTTATGAGTTGAGATACGGGCGAAAGCCCAACGTCTCTCATTTTCGTGTGTTTGGTTGCAAGTGCTTTATTTCAAGTCAGGAACCTAGATAAGTTCGAGTCACGTTCTTGTGATGGGATCTTTCTAGGTTACTCGCCTTCTTCGCGGGCTTATAGGGTGCAGGCTGCGAGTCTAGCAAAATGGTAGAGACACGTGAGGTGACCTTTGACGAGGCCGGTCAGGGGACTAGGCATGATATCTCAGGTTCTTTAGAGCAGTCCGAGACCATCTTCGTAGATGACGAGGACGATGGAGATGAGGGTTGTCTACCCGATCCAGTCCCTTATCCACCTCTTGAGGTGCCGTCCTCCACCGCACCTCTAGGTGATCAGCCCATGCCTACTGCTTCCTCCGGAGCTAGTGGCTCTGTTCCTACCTCGTCAGCTCACGAGGTAGAGGCCACTTCTTCATCTCATCCAGGACCTCCCAGACATATCCAGAAAAGGCATCCTTCTGAGCAGATGATTGGAGACCTGTTCGAGCGTGTTACCCGCTCAAAATCTGGCTTATCTCAATTCTGTCTCCATTCTGCTTTCATTGCCTCCTTTGAGCCCAAGGATGTTTCTCATGCTCTTTCCGACGAGTCTTGGGTCAATGCCATGCATGAGGAGCTAGAAAATTTCGAGAGGAACAAGGTTTGGTCGCTTGTCGAGCCCCCGCGAGGTCACAATATTATTGGGACTAAGTGGGTGTTCAAGAACAAGCAGAGCGAGGATGGAGTGGTTATTCGAACAAGGCTAGACCGGTAGCTCGGGGTTCTCCCGTGTTGAGGGTCTAGATTTCGAGGAGACCTTTGCCCTGTAGCTCGACTTGAGGCCATTAGAATCTCGCTTGCCTTTGCGGCTTCTAAGGGTTTCAAGCTCTACGAGATGGACGTCAAGAGTGCCTTCCTTAATGGAGTCATTGAGGAAGAAGTTTACGTCGACTGACCTCGTGTTTCGAGAACCCCAAATACCCACACCATGTCTTCAAGCTTTGGCGTTATGCGGACTTAAGCAGCCCCAGAGCATGGTATGAGAGGCTTAAGTCCTACTTGTTGAGTCATGGGTTTGAAATGGGTAAAGTAGACAAGACCTTGTTCATTCGCCGTCATGGCAATGACCTTCGCTCGTCGGATCTATGTCGATGACATCATCTTTGGCGGCTCTTCTCATACTCTGGTTTCACGGTTCTCGGATGTCATGAGCACCGAGTTTGAGATGAGTATGATGGGCGAGTTGACCTTCTTCCTTGGCTTCCAAATCAAGCGGACTCGGGAGGTACATTTCTTCATCGGGAAAGTACACTCGTGACCTCTGAGACAACCGACATGAGTGATGGTAAGCGGTGTCAACTCCCATGGCTTCTGACCTATCTTGACCTGGATGAGGACGGCGAGCGATTGATCGAAAGAGTTGAAGTATGATCGGCTCCCTTCTTTACCTCACGGCCTCGAGACCGGATATACACTTCTCGTGTGTGCGTGTGCTCGTTTTGAGCTTCTCCTCGCGTATCTCACCGCCAAAGCGGTGAAGCGCATCTTCGGTACTGCGAGCTACCATTGACTATGGTATCGGTACTCTTCATCATCTGTCTTTCCTTGAGAGCTTTCTCGGATGCGCACTTCATTGGTGTAGGATAGATAGGAAGAGCACTTCGCACTGCCAATTTATTGGCACCTCTCTTGTTTCTGGTCTTCGAGGAAGCGATCCGGTGTTGCACGATCCGCTCGCAGAGGAGTGCGTACGCTGTTGCCGATTCTTTGCGGCCAGTACTTTGGATGGTCTCGACCTGCGGGACTTTGGGTTAGCGATAGACGATGTTCCACTCTTTTGTGATAACACTTCGCGATTAACATTGCTAAGAACCCAATGCAACACTCTCGGACCAAGCATATTGATATTCGCTTTCACTTCCTTAGAGACCATGTAGAGAAGGGTGACATAGTGCTCCGATTTGTGGAGAGTGTCCACCGGTTGGTGACATATTCACCAAGCCTTTGGACGATTCGAGGTTTTCACTCTGCGGGAGAGCTTGGGGTGGTTTGTCCTTACGGTGTAGTGAGGGGAGCTTGGGCTTTCTGCTTTATTATATTAATTATGCTTCTGTCTCATTTCTGTTGCATTGCATTTGCGGGTGCATTGGGTTAAGTCCTTCTAGCATAGGTTAGAGTGTTTCTTGTGTTGAGTTGCTTAGACTTCTTACTCTTATCTTGTGCTTCAGGATTAGCTATTTCTTATCTCACTAGGTTGAGCTCACTCACTTCTTGTAGGTTCTAGCGAGGTTGGGCCACCTCGGGCAGACAGTGCGTGTTTGCTCTCTAGTGTGTGTTCGACGATCATTTGTTAGTCCCAGAGTCATTTGGGGTAGATGAGAGTCGTTTAAGCCATAGTTGCTTCTATATCTTATCTATGCTTTAAGGATTTGCTGCGTGCTATTTTCTTTCCAGCTTCGTTTCTTATTGCTTTGGTTCGGGGAGTTCATTTGGGAGCTTACGGAGCTTAATATTGACATAACTCAACTTGAACTAAAAGTTGCATCTAATGTTGAGGGGAGCTGGACTTTCTTGCATTTTCAGCATTCTAGCATTATAATCAATCGCATTGAGCCTTGATTATTATCTGTTATGACATGCTTCAATGCTTTACACCTTGCCATGTCTTGTGTTGTATATGCTAGATTGATCATGACTTCATATGTGTAGACTAGCTTTTACCATGATAAGTTAATTAAAATTGCCAAACTTGAAGTAAAACTTGTCATGCTAGCATTTGAGTTTAGTCTTTCTGGAGCTATCTCTTTATGATTCATGCCATGTCAACTAGGCTTAGCTGAGCGTTGAATCTTTTATTGAGCCTTAGATTGAGCTATTTTTAGTCTCTTGATGTAGCATGAGGTAGTACAACATGCTTACAAAGCAAAAAGATCTCTTTTGTGCGAAAAAACTGATTTCACCAATTCTTTCTCATGAGACGGCTTGCCATTGCACTAGGCATGAACTCAGGGGAGTTTTGGATGACCTAGACTATCTTCTTAAGCTTCTCGCTTGAAGTAGTCGCATAAGGCTTGAGATCTAGCACATAAAAATTGGGTTGGAAACAACCATGAGCTTTAAAAGACAATGTTTCATGTGCTCAATTTTCTTAATCTACAAAAGAACCAAGTACTTGCGCCAATGTTTCATTCTTGAGCATAGCACTCTAGTTGGTCTCAATATTAGCTTCTTGGTTCCGCTTAGCTTATTTGACATGGCCGGCATCATCCTTCGATACCTCTAGTTAGACTTTACTTCTTGATGACTTGCCATTCTCACTTAATGTACTATATTTCAGATTGTCATCTATGTATTCTAGCTAGCTTATACATGTCATGTCATGATCTAGATAGCTTCTTATAGAGTTATGTCTTGGTGTATTTCATTATGGTCATTATGGATAATTTTCATGGCTCAAAATGCTTAGAAATAATCAAACTTCAGCCATATTTCATCCTTCCTTGTGATCATATTCTCGCCTTTGCATTCTTGATGTGTTTATTGCCAAAAGGGGGAGAATAGAGGAGAAAAAGTCTTTTGGGAGCCTTCTAGAGCTTTGGAGAACAATTTGCTCTTTCAGTTGTTGCTCTAGTGTTCCTTCTATCGACATGGTCATTAGCTTCGTTGGACCATGTTTGACTCTTTTTCATTTCAAACAAACTCACTGTTTTTCGGGGTTTGTCAATATACTCATCAAGGGGGAGATTGAGAGACCATGTGGTCTAAATCCCATGTTGGTGATGAGTAATTGACACATGGTTTGGTTAGAGTGAGTTTGGTTTGAATGATTCGTGCCATTTTGGCATTTGGCGAGGTCGGGTTGTGCCTAGACAGATTTGACGCGTGGGCGTCGTCCCGGTTGGCCATGTGGGCCATTTCTCGCTTGAGTAGGATTTGTAGGTGCTAACCATGTTTACATGTTTTGTACCGTGCTATGCGATGTGTTTGTTTTGTGCGTGGGCGCGGGACGTCGAGCGGAGTCGTGGCGAGACACGGTGGACCGGACTAGGCGCAGTGGCGTTGAGGTCGAACGGTCGGGATGTGTCGAAGACGGCGTGGACTCGAGGTGGTTGCGAGGCGTGCGAGACAAGCAATGCGAAGCTTCGGAAGGTGCAGCAGGGCGTTCGGTAAAAACAGGGCTGCAAAGGAAGTGGGCATTAGCGGGTAAAGCATGAGGGTTAGAGGGTAAAGCAAAGCAAAATCCACTTTGGAGAGGCTATAAAGGAGGGTGTCTCTGCATGGTCAAGGTGGCTTTGAGGGTAGGTTGCTTTGTGCTTAGTAGTGGAGAGTTGGTGAGGAGAGACAGAGTGTGTCCCCTTCTCAATCATGTATCTGGGAGTTGAGTTCTTGTGTTCTTGATTGATCCAAGCATTCATGGAGCAGTAGAGTTGGTGTGTGTTGTAATGTAATCATTCCTCTCTGTAATCGCGATCGTGACTCAATGGAATGAATCGATTTGGTTGAAATCATTCTCTGTTAGCTCTGCAGTTTTTCCTTCGATGCCTTCTTAGCCCAAATTTCTTGGTTTTGATTCTTGGTGTTTCTTTTGCTGAGGAGTGGCAAAATGAGTTGCTCGATGATGGGAGTGTGTTTCTAGATCATTTGATCAAGTTCTCCCAAGAGCAAATCAGTTTTAACCTCGATTTCTCTTTGCCTTCCTCTGCTCATGTATTTCCATTTCTAGGGTTTTGGGAAAATCTTGATTCCCGTTGCAAGTTGGTATGAAACTTGGCATGGAGAACCCTAAGGCTATCTACTAGTCATTCTCAAAGTTTCTTAAGCCAAGGTTCAAGGTTTGATGAGAAGTTTGGATTTTGAGTTTGCCTCTGCAGTTCTCGTTCATTCTAGGGTTTTAGGATAAAACTCATTTCCTTCTATGAGATGGCATGAAATTTGGACTCTATAGTCCTGGTGGTATTGCTAATATACCTGCAAAGTTTCATTGCCAAAGGACCAAGGATTTGACGGAAATTTGAGTTTTGGTTCAGTCCTCTGAATCTTTTCAGTTTTCAGTCCCTAGTCTGAATTTCTTGTTTTCTTGATCTTTAACTGAGTTCTTTGTTTTCTTGGTCTCCCTTGCTATTTAGGACATATTCATGGTCTTTAGGGCTCAGGAGAACAGCTGAATTTCATCAAATTCTCAGTTTGATTGGTGGTCTATTTTCTTTACTGCTTGCTGTTTTTCAGCATCATTTTCAGCCCTTTCTACATTTTGGGGCTGCTCTTAATTCCCTTCATGAAAAATGACGAAACTTGGCAGGCAGGTTCCTATGGCTATTAAGTAGCTATCCTCAAAGTTTCGTGGCCAAAGATTCAAGGATTGAGTGGGAATTTAAGTTTTTGTAGCTGCTGCCAGTAATTTTCAGATATTGCCACATTTCTGAAATTCTTGCTCATGGGTTGGATTTCCTTGGTCTCTAGGTCCCTCTAGCTTTGTTTAAAGTTACGACATTCAACCCCCCCTTCTGTCGTCATTCCGGTCCTACACGAACCAAGCCAAGACCTACAAAATCAAGCAACTTGTGAGTAAGGCGAGTCAATATTTTGATCATGTTGAACGTATATTTTGTACAAATTATTCTACTTAAATTATTAAATTGCATGCTGTTATTTAAACCCTAACCTTAAACCCTAACTCTAACCCTAAACCCTAAACCTTAGGACCCAACCAAAGCATGGGGCTTCTTGATGGGGTAGGACCTAAAGCTTCTTGATGGCGTTCCCTCTCTCTTCTTTTTGCTTGGGAGAAAATGAAATGGTGTTTGTTTGGGGTGGTAGGTAGCATGGACGGTCTGGATTGGGGCGGTCGTGTGTCTTGGTATGCCATGCATGCAATCAATAGAGGGAAAAAACACCAAATAATTGGAGCCGGCTAGCTAGCTTAATTAGCAAGGATTATATATCCTAAAATAATTGGAGCTGTCTGACAGCAGGCATGGCGCCATGGCGGGTATTGCATTATATAAGCTGCAGGAGCGAGCGCACGGCAGCAACGAAACCGAGCTAGCTAGCTGCAAGGCCATGTTGGCCTTGGACACCCTCGCCGCCAGTGGCGGATCCAGGAAAAATTTTAGGAGGGGCTGAAAAAAAGCGATACAGCGACATAACTCCACTATGCCCCTCTTACACCATACATCCATAGCTAAAAATTTATAGGGGGCTCCAAGGGTTCGATAGCGGTAGGGGGGGCTTGAGCCCCCCCACCGCTGGATCCGCCCCTGCTCGCCGCCATGCTCCTCCTCACGGTGATCCTGAGGAGGCATGGTGGTGGATCACCCGGGAGCAGCAAACGCGGCCGCCTCCCCCGAGCCCCATGGCCCTTCCTGTCATCGGCCACCTCCACCTCATCCGCTCGCCTCCCCCGCTCCTTCGACCGCATCCTCACCCGCCACGGCCCCTTCATCTACCTCCGCCGACCCCTCCACCCATCGCGTCGCCGCCGGCTCGCCGACGCCGCCCGCGACCTCCTCGAGTTCGAGGCCAGCATCCCGAGCGCCCTCACGGCCGTCACGCGCTGCTCGCCTATGGCTCGGCGGCCGCCGCCGCGCCTACGGTCCGCGACCGGCGCCGTGAAGCGGCTCTGCATGTCCGAGCTGCTGGGCCCGCGAATCGCCGAGCAGCTGCGCCGTCCGGGACGCCAAGCTGGCGGCGTGCTGCGCGGCGCGCGCGGCGGAGCGGGCGAGCGTGGACATGAGCCGAGCTCATCCGCATGTCCAATAACGCCATCATGAGGATGGTGGCGAGCGCGCTGCCGGGCGACATGGCGGAGGCGGCGAGGGACTGCGCCAAGCAGGTGGCGGAGCTGGTGGGGCGTTCAACGTGGAGGACTATGTGGCGCTGTGCCGCGGCTGGGACCTGCAGGGGATCGGCCGCAGGACGCGCGAGGTGCACGCGAGGTTCGACGCGCTGCTCGAGGTCATGATCAGGACCAAGGAGGAGGCGCGGCGGGATCCGCATCACGGCAAGGGCAAGACCACCAAGGACTTGCTGGACATCCTCATGGACGCGGCGGAGGACGAGGCCGCCGAGGTCAATCAAGGCCTTCGTCCTCGTGAGTACTCTGCTCCTCCGCTTCTGGCCACTAGCACTAGCTAGCCTGCCTGCCTACCTGCAGCTTATTCCTCCGTCTCCATGCGTGCGTGTCAGTCAGTACCCACGCTCATCAGTGGATGGATGCAGGAATTAATATATGGATGGATGCAGGACATCTTCACCGCGGGGTCCGACACGACGGCCACCAGCGTCGAGTGGATGCTGGCGGAGCTGATCAACCACCCGGCCTGCCTGGAGAAGCTGCGCGCGGAGGTGGACGCGGTGGTGGGCGGGTCCCGGCTGGTGGGCGAGGCGGACGTGGCGCGGCTGCCGTACCTGCAGGCGGTGCTCAAGGAGACCCTGCGGCTGCGGCCACCGGCGGTGTTCGTGCAGCGGGAGACGATCGAGGCGGTGCACGTCCGCGGGTACACCATCCCCCCCAGGACGTCGATCTTCTTCAACATCTTCTCCATCGGGCGCTACTCGGCGTGCTGGGAGGACCCACTCGAGTTCCTGCCGGAGCGCTTCATGCCCGGCGGGGCCAGCACCGGCGTTGAACCCAAGGGGCAGCACCTGCAGCTCATGCCGTTCCAGAGCGGCCGCCGCGCCTGCCCCGCCATGGGCCTCGCCATGCAGGCCGTGCCGGCGTTCCTCGCGGCGCTGGTGCAGTGCTTCGACTGGGCGGTGCCGCTCCCGCAGGGGACGCCGCTGGACATGGAGGAGGCGGAGGGGCTCGTCTCCGCGAGGAAGCAGCCGCTCGTGCTCGTCCCCACCCATCGCCTCCAGCCATTCCCATTGCCTGCAGCAGCAGCTCTCGCCTGAACGATCCATCAATCATCGATCCCACCCATGCATCATCCGTCCGTCCGTCCATGGATACTGATCCAGTTTGTTTGAGTGAGATCATCATGGCCTTGCTGTGTTATGTTGTTTGTAATTTGGAGCCAAGAGGAGCTTGCAGAGTATCATCCGATCCGCTCGCTCGCTCGCCTAAGTTATGTGTATCGTATCGCTCGCCTAAGTTACATATATATCATGTACTCCTGAGCATAGTTCACAATTTCGGCAAAATTTCACCGAAATTTCCGAAATTTCGTTTGTTTCGCTGCCCAACGAGAAAAAAGAATTTCGGTTAAATAATTCGTTTAAGTTTGAATTTGTCAGGTTGAAAGCACCGTGAAATCCATTGCTTGTCGCATGTTTTCTTCTAGCCCAATGGCTAAGCCCCTCTACGCATGCGTACAGGTCGTGGGATCGATCCCTCAGGTCCTACTCCCATTTTTCGGTATTTTTCCAGAGAGTTTACTGACATGTGGGTCCCACACACAGTAAAAATGAAAAGAAGCGAACCGGAATTCGAACACGCGACCTCTCCGTTACCAAGAAAGGCCCCACCACCAGACCAAAGCAGAGGTTGCAATAGGTACTCGGTTTACGCGTGATTTATCCTGAGTTTTAAGATTCAAAATTCAAATAGCGTTTTGAATTTTCGTCCGAATTTTGAACGAAATTAACGAAATTTCGTTATTTCGTTCATCTCGCTGCCCACCGAAATTATTTTCAAAATGAAACTTTAAACCCTGCTCCTGAGTGGCATCTCGCTAATTAATCGCAAGGTTTTCAAGTGGCACATAACCAAATTTGATCCATGCCCTGAATGAACACTGAAGGCTTATTCTCGAAAACGAACACTGAAGGCTGGCTCATGGCCCAGGCTGCATCTTCTCACATTCTTCCCTTATGGACTGAAAGAGGACGGACCAAAGGTACCTCTCGCCAAAGCTCGGAAACAAGACTTTTTGGCACTTTTGACATAATTTAAAGTTGTATTTATAAAAATGACCATAGTCGTGCGAAAATAATAAAAACAACATTTCTACCATCCGCAGCCCCTAGGGAGGGAGGGGGGATATGTTGCCTCTGCCGCACGGCCACCGTGTATGAGATTGGGCTCATGCACGGCGGTGATTTGGTAGGGTACTTAATCCTTTCGTTTAGTGCACTAGTTGTTTGAAGTTTTAGATATTGGTAACCCTTTTGTGTAATCCCACCCTTGTAGGTAGCGCCTCATGGAAAAATCTCAAAAAAAAAAATCACCCTAGGAGAAATCCCCGACCCCCAAATGGAGGCCCAAACGCCCGAACTGTCCCTACCAGACGCACCCTCCCACTCTCCCCCATAATAGCCCAATACGCTGATCGAACTATATACTCCCTTTCTTGTCCAAATCCCAACACACCTCATCAATCCTCTCTCCCTCGCTCAACGGGATACTCATAACCCTCGGCACCTCAAAAGGCAAGAAAACCTCTGTAACCCTTTGCACGTCCCAATTACGCCCATCCCGAATAAGTCAACCACCCTCATCTCCTCCTCCATATCTCCCTAGGTGATAAGACCCTTCTAGTCTAAGTCCCGGGATCCACAGTCCTTCCATACTCTAATATGACTCCCATCCCCACCCTCCACCTCACCCCCATAACAACCTACCTAGCCTCCCATATAGCCCTTCAAGTGTAGCTCGAGTTACTTCCTAACTCCGAATCAAGATAAGAAGAGTTAGGGAAGTACCTAGCACATATGACCGAGCTAGCAATAATAGATACCAGATGTGTGAACACTCTCCAAGACATTTACTGAGCCCACTAAACATCTTACAATCCCAAAACCTAGTCCACCAATCGCCTTCCTCCCACACAACTTACTCCAAGCCAACCAATGAATCTTCCTCTCCCATTCTTTTGCCCCCACCAAAATTGTGACACCAAAGACCGGATTTCATCGCAGAAAGCATTAGGAATTTGAACACACTCATCCCGTAGGTAGGGATAGATTGGGAAATGACCTTAATCAGACCTCCCTACCGGTCTTAGACAAAATCATTCCCTTCCACCCATGCGGCTTCCTCCAAAGCATCTCCGAACACCTTCGTAATCACTTTCTTGGATCTTCCCACCACCGTGGGTAAGCCAATATATCTATCATGGATATCCATAATCTGCACTCCCAAAACCACCGCTATATGTGCTCTCCTAGCTACTCCAACCCCTTTACTAAACGACACCTTGGTCTTCTCAAAACTCACCATCTGCCCCGATACTCTCTCATACACACCTAGCACATCCTTCACCCTTCCAGCCTCCTCTACATTAGCCCTCACAAAGATAACACTATAATCAGGGAAGAAAAGGTGAGACACAATAGGTGCCTGGTTCGCAATCCTTAATCCATGAATCGTTCCTCTCACCACCTCTCTCCACAACAAACTTGACAACGCCTCCACACACAGAATAAATAGATAGGGAGACAAAGGGTCCCCCTGTCTAATGCCCTTGCTAGGAGAGAATGATTGAGAAGGGACGCCATTCACCAAAACAGAAAACGAGATAGAAATGATACACTCTATAACTCTATCTACCTGTCCTACATCAAAACCCATCCTCCATAACAGCGCCTCTACAAAATCCTACTCCACCCTATCATAACCCTTTTTAGCCATATCTCCGGAATGCTCTGGTAACCTTGGAACGACTAGAAAAGTTGAAAATCGTGAGCTATAGATCACTCTTTCGGCCAAATTTGCTCTGAAAAATAAAATTACGTGGATTGTCCCGATAACCCTGGAATGACTAGAAAAGCTGAAAATCGTGAGCTAAGGTCATGCTTTCGGCCAAATGTGCTCCGAAAAATAAAATTCTGCGGACTGTCCCGGTAACCCTGGAATGACTAGAAAATCTGAAAATCATGAGCTATAGGTTACGCTTTCGGCCAAATGTGCTTCGAAAAATAAAAATCCCCGCATTGGTCCAGAAACCCAGGAACGACTAGAAAAGCTAAAATGGTGAGCTATATGTCACGCTTTCGGCCGAATGTGCTGCAAAAAGTTAAAATCCCCGGACTGTTGCGCTAACCCCAGAACAGAATAGTTCAAAATCGTGAGCTATAGATAACGCTTTCGGTCAAATCTGCTCCGAGAAACAAAATTCCGCCGACTGCACCGGTAACCGTTGAACGAAAAGGATAGCTGAAAATCAGGAGCTATTGGTCACGCTTTTGACCAAATGTGATGTGAAAAAAAAATCCCCGAAGTCCTCCAGTAACCTCGGAACGACTAGAAAAGCGGAACATCTTGAGCTATGGGTCTCCCTTTCGGCCAAATGTGATGCGACAAAAATCCACGGAATCCTCCGCTAACACCGGAACGATTAGAAAAGTGAAATATCGTTAGCTATTGGTCACGCTTTCGACCAAATCTGCCCAAGACACGAAAATCGTCGGAATGCTCCAGTAACCCTAGCACGACTAGAAAAGCTAAAAATCGTGAGTTATAGGTCACGCTTTCGGCCAAATGTGCACCGAAAAATAAAAATCCCCGGACTGCTCCGATAACAAAGAAACGACTAGAAAAGCTGAAAATCGTGAGCAATTGGTCACGCTTTCGGCCAAATGTGCTCCGAAAAATAAAAATCCCTGAACTGCCCCGGTAACCACGAAACGACTAGAAAAGCTGAAAATCGTGAGGTATAGGTCACGCTTTCGGCCAAATTTGCTCCGAGAAATAAAATCCCCCCGACTGCTCCGGTAACCCTTGAACGACTCGAAAAGCTGAAAATCGTGAGCTATAGGTCACGCTTTCGGCCAAATGTGATGCGGAAAAAAATCCCCAGAGTCCTCCAGTAACCCCGGAACGACTAGAAAAGCAGAAAATCTCGAGCTATGGGTCATCCTTTCGGCCAAATGTGATGCGACAAAAATCCCTGGAATCCTCCGGTAACATTGAAATGTTTAGAAAAGTTGAAAATCGTTAGCTATAAGTCATGCTTTTGTGCAAATGTGCTCCAAAAAATAAAAATCCCCGGACTGCTCCGATAACCCCGGAATGACAAGAAAAGTTGAAATCGTGAGCTATAAGTCACGCTTTCGGCCAAATTTGCTCCGAGAAACAAAAATCCCCGGAATGCTCCAGTAATCTCGTAACGACTAGAAAAGTTGAACATCGTGAGCTATAGGTCACTATTTCAGCCAAATGTGCTCCGAAAAATTAGAGTCCCCAGACTGGCCCAGAAACTTTAGAATTACTAGAAAAGCTGAAAATCGTGAGCTAGGTCACGCTTTCGGCCAAATATGTTCCAAAATATAAAAATACCCGGACTGAACCGATAACCCTGGAACGACTAGGATAGCTGAAAATCGTGAGCTATAGGTATGCTTTTGGCAAATGTGCTCCGAAAAATAAAAATCCCCGGACTACTCCGGTAACCCCGGAACGACTAGAAAAGCTGAAATGGTGAGCTATATTCACGCTTTTGACCAAATATGCCCTGAGAAACAAAAATCGTCGGAATGCTCCGGTAACCCTGGCATGACTAGAAAAGATTAAAATCATGAGTTATAGGTCACGTTTTCGGCCAAATGTGCTTCGAAAAATAAAAATACCTGGATTGCTCTGGTAACACCGGAAGGACATGAAAAGCCGAAAATCGTGAGCTATAGATATGCTTTCGGCAAATTCGCTACGAAAATTAAAAATCTCCAGACTGGCCCGGTAACCCTGGAACTAGGGGTGGAAAAATAGCTTGAGGCTCGTGGCTCGGCTTGAGCTCGTTACGAGCCGAGCCGGCTCGGCTCGAGCTCGTTAAATTTTGAGCCGAGCCAAGCCTCCTTTCTGGCTCGTGAAAAAAACGAGCCGAGCTCGAGCCGCCGAGAGCCACCACGAGCCATTTGGCTCGCGCCTCCCATTCGTCTCCCCACTCCTCGCGGTCCCGCCGCCTCCCGCCCCCCCGGTCCCAGTTCCCCACTGCCTTCGCCTTCTCCAATTCCCTCTCCCCATCCCCCTCCGCCGCCGCCATGACCCCCACCTCCAGCGCCGCGGCCTCCCCGCTCACCTCCACCAACTCGGCCTCCGCCTCCTCCCCCACCTCCCCTCCCTCTCCCTCTCCTTCCGCCGCCATGACCCCCACCTCCAGCGCCGAGTCGCCTCCCGCCTCCCCAATCTTAACCACCCTCCCCTACCCTCGCGCTCCCCGGCTTTGCTCCTTCGTCTCAAGGCCAACCTGCTTTTTCATGCTTCCTTTTTCTTCTTCTTCTTCTTCTTCTTGAGAGAGGAGGGGTTGTCGGAGAAGGGAGGATAGGGTGGTGGTGGCAGCCAGGGGAGGAGGATGAGCGCGTCGAGGTTCATAAAGTGCGTCACGGTGGGGGACGGCGCCGTCGACAAAACCTGCATGCGCCGCGGCCTCCCCGCTCACCTCCACTAGCTCGGTCTCCGCCTCCTCCCCCACCTCCCCTCCCTCTCCCTCTCCCTCTCCCTCTCCCTCCGCCCGTCCGCCGCCAATCCGCCATGACCACCACTTCAAGCCATTTTGGCTTGAACTGGCTCGTTCAAGCCAAAATGGCTTGAAGTGGCTTGTTCAAGCCAAAATGGCTTGAAGTGGCTCGTGACTTTGCACAAGATCAAATCGCATCTTGGCTATTTCAAGTCTACGATTCTTTCTACTCTGTTTCATGCTTCCCTTTCATCCTTGTTTCTAATTCTAATTAGGATTTTGTCTTTGTTTCATTTCAAGCCATTTTGGCTCGTTTGGGCTCATTCAAGCCATTTTGGCTCGTTTGGGCTCATTCAAGCCATTTTGGCTTGAATGGCTCATTCGATCATTTTGGCTCATTCAAACTATGCTATTTCGTGAATCGTGAACTTATTAAACTCTCTGTCTGTGAATTTCATGCGAATACCGAATGTGAAATTGTGTCTATGAATTTCTGCAGAATACCGAATGTGAAATTGTGAATGCTCTCAGATCTTTGGCGAGCCGTTTTGGCTCGTTTCCGTCTCGCGAGCCATTTTGGCTCGTTATCGCGTCTGCGAGCCATTTTGGCTCGTGGGCGTGCACCTGGGCGCCGACCGCTCGCTCGTTCGGGCTCGCGAGCCGCTCGAGCCGTCAGCGAGCCGAGCCAAGCCTCTCGCCTAGCTCGTTTGAAACGAGCCGAGCCGAGCCGAGCCACGCTTTGAGCGAGCTCGGCCGAGCTCGCTCGAGCCGGCTCGCTTGGCTCGCTTCACCCTACCTGGAACGACTAGTAAAGCTGAAAATCGTGAGCTATAGGTCACGCTTTCGACCAAATGTGCTCCGAAAAATAAAAATCCCCGCACTGGTCCGGAAACCCCGAAACGACGAGAAAAGCTAAAATGTGAGCTATAGATCACGTTTTTGGCCAAATGTGCTCCGAAAAATGAAAATCCCTAGATAGGTCCGGTAATCTCGGAAAGACTAGAAAAGCTGAAAATCGTGAGCTATAGGTCACACTTTCATCCAAATGTGCTCCGAAAAATAAAAATCCCCGGACTGCCCCGGTAACCCCGAAATGGTTAGAAAAGTTGAAAATCGTGTGCTATAGGTCACGCTTTTGGCCAAATCTGCTCTGAGAAACAAAATTCTCCCGACTGCTCCGGTAACCCTTGAACGACTAGAAAAGCTGAAAGTTGTGAGCTATAGGTCACGTTTTCGGCCAAACGTGATGCGAAAAAAAAAATCCCCGGAGTCCACCAGTAACACCGGAATATTTAGAAAAGTTGAAAATCATTAGGTATAGGTCACGCTTTCGTGCAAATGTGCTCTGAAAAATAAAAATCCCCGTACTGCTCCGGTAACCCCGGAACGACTAGAAAAGCTGAAATCGTGAGCTATAGGTTACGCTTTCGGCCAAATTTGCTTCGAGAAACAAAAATCCATGGAATGCTCCGGTAACGCTAGAACGACTAGAAAAGCTGAAAATCGTGAGCTGCTCACGCCTTCGGTCAAATGCGCTCCGAAAAATAAAAATCCCTGGACTGCCCCAGTAACCCCGAAATGACTAGAAAAGCTGAAATTGTGAGCTATAGGTCACGCTTTCGGCCAAATTTGCTCCGAAAAACAAAAATCTCCGGAATGCTCCGGTAACCCTAGAACGACTAGAAAAGTTGAAAATCGTGAGCTATAGGTCACTCTTTCGGCCAAATGTGCTCAAAAAAAAAAAATTTCCCAGACTGACCCAATAACCCTGGAACGATTAGAAAAGCTGAAAATCGTTAGCTATAAGTCACACTTTCGGCCAAATGTGTTTCGAAATATAAAAATACCAGGACTGCTCCGGTAACCCTGGAACGACTAGAAAAGCAGAAAATCGCGAGCTATTGGTACGCTTTCGGCAAATGTGCTCCAAAAAATAAAAATCCCTGGACTACTCCGGTAAACCTGGAACGACTAGAAAAGCTGAAATCGTAAGCTATAGGTCACGCTTTCCACCAAATCTGCCCTGAGAAAAAAAATTGTCGGAATACTCTGGTAACCCTGGCACGACTAGAAAAGCTGGAAATCGAGAGTTATTGGCCACGCTTTTGGCCAAATGAGCTTTGAAAAATAAAAATACCCGGACCGCTCTGGAAACACCGTGAGCATTAGGTATGCTTTCGGCAAATGTGCTCCAAAAATTTAAAATCCTCGGCTTGGCATGGTAACTCTGGAATGACTAGAAAAGCTTAATATCTTGAGCTATAGGTCACGCTTTCGTCGAAATGTGCTCCGAAAAATAAAAATCCCCGCACTGGTCCAGAAACCCTGAAACGGCTAGAAAAGCTAAAATGGTGAGCTATAGGTCACGCTTTCGGCCAAATGTGCTCCTAAACATAAAAATCCCCGAACTGCTCCGGTAACACCGTAACGACTAGAAAAGCTGAAATTGTTAGTTACAGGTCACGCTTTCGGCCAAATGTGCTCCTAAAAATAAAAATCCCTAGACAGGTCCGGTAACCCTGAAACGACTAGAAAAGCTGAAAATCGTGAGATATAGGTCACGCTTTCGGCCAAATGTGCTCCGAGAAATAAAAATCCCCGGACAGCCCCGGTAACCCCAAAACGACTAGAAAAGCTGAAATCAGGAGCAATAGGTCACGCTTTCGGCCAAATCTTCTCCAAGAAACAAAATTCCCCCGACTGCTTCGGTAACCCTTAACAACTAGAACAGCTGAAAATGTGAACTATAGGTCACGCTTTCGGCCAAATGTGAGGCGGAAAACAAATTCCTGGAGTCCTCCAGTAACCCCGGAACGACTAGAAAAGCGAAAAATCTTGAGCTATAGGTCTCCCTTTCAGCCAAATGTGATGCGACAAAAATCCCTGGAATCCTCCGGTAACTCCAGAAAGTTTAGAAAAGTTGAAAATCATTAGCTATAGGTCAAGCTTTCGAGCAAATGTGCTCCAAAAAATAAAAATCCCCGGACTGCTCCGGTAACACCGGAATGACTAGAAAAGCTGAAATCGTGAGCTATAGGTCACGCTTTCGACCAAATCTGCCCCGAGAAAGAAAAATCGTCGAAATGCTCCAGTAACACTGGCACGACTAGAAAAGCTGAAAATCGTGAGTTATTGGTCACGCTTTCGGCCAAATGTGCTCCGAAAAATAAAAATCCCCGAACTGCTCCGGTAACACCGTAACGACTGGAAAAGCTGAAATTGTTAGTTACAGGTCGCGCTTTCGGCCAAATGTGATGCGAAACAAAATCCCTGGAATCCCCTGGTAACCCCGGAACGACAAGAAAAGCTGAAAATTGTGAGCTATAGGTCACGCTTTTGGCTAAATGTGCTCCGAAAAATAAAAATCCCCGGATTGCCTCGGTAAACTCGAAACGACTACAAAGCAGGAAAATCGTGAGCTATGGTCACGCTATCGGCCAAATCTGCTTTGAGAAACAAAATTCCCCCGACTCCTTCAGTAACTGTTGAATGACTAGAAAAGCTGAAAATCGCGAACTATAGGTCACAGTTTCGGCCAAATGTGATGCGAAATAAATCTCCAAAGTCCTCCACTAACCCCGGATCGCCTAGAAAAGCGAAAATTTTTAACTTATAGGTACGTTTTCGGCAAATGTGCTCCGAAAATTAAAAATCCCCGGACTGGCCCGGTAACGACAAGGAATGCTGAAAATCGTGAGCTATAGGTCACGCTTTCGGCCAAATGTGATACGAAAAAAAAATCTCCGGAGTCCTCCAGTAACCCCGGAACAACTAGAAAAGCGAAAAATCTTGAGCTATGAGTTTGCCTTTCGGCCAAATGTGATGCGACGAAAATCTGCGGAACCCTCCGGTAACACCGGAACGACTAGAAAAGTTAAATATCGTTAGCTATTGATCACGCTTTCGGGCAAATGTGCTCCCAAAAAAAAAGTCCCCGGACAGCACCGGTAACCACGGAACGACTAGAAAAGCTGAAATCGTGAGCTGTAGGTCACAGTTTTGGCCAAATTTGTTCCGAGCAACAAAAATCCCAGGAATGCTCCGGTAACCCTAAAACAACTAGAAAAGTTGAAAATCGCGAGCTATAGATCACTTTTTCGGCCAAATGTGCTCCGAAAAATAAAATTCCGCGGACTGTCCCGGTAACCCTGGAATGACTAGAAAAGCTGAAAATCGTGAGCTATAAGTCACGCTTTTGGCCAAATGTGCTCCAAAAAATAAAAATCCCTGCACTGGTCCAGAAACCCAGGAACGACTAGAAAAGCTAAAATGGTGAGCTATAGCTCACGCTTTGAGCCAAATGTGCTCCGAAAAATAAAAAAGCCCGCACTGGTTCGGTAATCCCGGAACGACTAGAAAAGTTGAAATCTTGAGCTATAGGTCACGCTTTCGGCCAAATGAGATGCGAAAAAAAAACCCCGGGGTCCTGCAGTAACCCCGGAACGACTAGAAAAGTGGAAAATCATGAGCTATGGGTCACCCTCTCGGCGAAATGTGATGCGAAAGAAATCCACGAAATGGTACGGTAACACTGGAACGACTAGAAAAGTTGAAAATCATTAGCTATTGGTCACTCTCTCGGCCAAATCTACTCCGAAAATTAAAAATCCCCGGACTGGCCCGGTAACCCTGGAACGACTAGAAAAGCTAAAAATCGTGAGCTATAGGTCATTCTTTCGGCCAAATGTTTTTCAAAAAATAAAAATCCCCGCACTCGTCGAGTAACCCCAGAAGGACTAGAAAAGCTGAAATCATGAGCTATACGTCACGCTTTCTGCCGAATGTGCTGCGAAAAGTAAAAATCTCCGGACTGCTGTGGTAACCCCAGAACAGAAAAGTTCAAAATCGTGAGCTATAAGTCACGCTTTCGGTCAAATTTGCTCCGAGAAACAAAATTCCACCGACTGCACCGGTAACCGTTGAACGACAAGGATAGCTGGAAATCGTGAGCTATAGGTCACGCTTTCGACCAAATGTGATGTGAAAAAAAATCGCCGGAGTCCTCCAGTAACCTCAGAACGACTAGAAAAGCGGAAAATCTTGAGCTATGGGTCTCCCTTTAGGCCAAATGTGATGCGACAAAAATCCTCGGAATCCTCTGCTAACACTGGAATGATTAGAAAAGTTGAATATCGTTAGCTATTGGTCACGCTTTCGGGCAAATGTGCTCCAAAAAATAAAAATCCCTGGACTGCTCCGGTAAGCACGGAACGACTAGAGAAGCTGAAATCGTGAGCTATAGGTCACACTTTTGGCCAAATTTGCTCCGAGAAACAAAAATCTGCGGAATGCTCCGGTAACCCTGGAACGACTAGAAAAGTTGAAAATCGTGAGCTATAGATCACTGTATCGGCCAAATTTGCTCCGAAAAATAAAATTACGTGGACTGTCCCGGCAACCCTGTAATGACTAGAAAAGCTGAAAATCGTGAGCTAAGGTCATGCTTTCGGCCAAATGTGCTCCGAAAAATAAAATTCTGCGGACTGTCCCGGTAACTCTGGAATGACTAGAAAATCTGAAAATCGTGAGCTATAGGTTACACTTTCGGCCAAATGTGCTCCGAAAAATAAAAATCCCCGCATTGGGCCAGAAACTCAGGAACGACTAGAAAAGCTAAAATGGTGAGCTATATATCACGCTTTCGGCCGAATGTGCTACAAAAAGTAAAAATCACCGGACTGCTGCGCTAACCCCAGAACAGAAAAGTTCAAATCGTGAGCTATAGGTCACACTTTCGGCCAAATGTGATGCGAAAAAAAATCCACGGAGTCCTCCAGTAACCTCGGAACGACTAGAAAAGCGAAAAATCTTGAGCTATGGGTCTTCCTTTCGATCAAATGTGATGCGACAAAAAACCGCGGAATCCTTCGGTAACACCGAAACGATTAAAAAAAGTTAAATATCGTTAGCTATTGGTCACGCTTTCGGGCAAATGTGCTCCAAAAAATAAAAATCCCCGGACTGCTCCGGTATTCACGGAACGACTAGAAAAGCTGAAATCGTGAGCCATAGGTCACGCTTTTGGCCAAATTTGCTCCGAGAAACAAAAATCCCTAGAATGCTCCGGTAACCCTGGAACGACTAGAAAAGTTGAAAATCGTGAGCTATAGATCACTCTTTCGGCCAAATGTGCTCCGAAAAATAAAATTCCGAGAACTGTCCCGGTAACCCTGTAATGACTAGAAAAGTTGAAAATCGTGATCTATAGGTCACGCTTTCGGCCAAATGTGCTCCGAAAAATAAAAATCCCGAAACTGGTCCAGAAACTCAGGAACGACTAGAAAAGCTAAAATGGTGAGCTATAGGTCATGCTTTCGGCCAAATGTGCTCCGAAAAATAAAAAACCCCGCACTGGTCCGGTAACCTCGGAACGACTAGAAAAGCGGAAATCTTGAGCTATATGTCACGCTTTCGGTCAATGTGATGCGAACAAAATCCCCGGAGTCCTGCAGTAACCCCGGAACGACTAGAAAAGCGGAAAATCATGAGATATGGGTCACTCTCCTCGGCAAAATGTGATGCGAAAGAAATCCACGGAATGCTACGGTAACCCAGGAACGACTAGAAAAGTTGAAAATCATTAGCTATTGGTCACTCTCTCGGCCAAATCTGCTCCGAAAATAAAAATCCCCAGACTGGCCCGGTAACCCTGGAACAACTAGAAAAGCGGAAATCGTGAGCTATAGGTCGCACTTTCAGCCGAATGTGCTCCGAAAAGTAAAAATCCCCGGACTGCTACGGTAACCCACAACGACTAGAAAAGCTCTCGGCCAAATCTGGTCCGAGAAGCAAAATTCCACCGACTACTCCGGTAACCGTTGAACGACAAGGATAGCTGAAACTCGTGAGCTGTAGGTCACGCTTTCGTCGAAATGTGATGCAAAAAAATCCCTGTAATCCTCCAGTAACCTCGGAACGACTAGAAAAGCGGAAAATCTTGAGCTATGGGTCTCCCTTTCGGCCAAATGTGATGCAACAAAAATTAGCGGAATCCTCCGGTAACACCGGAACGATTAGAAAAGTTAAATATCGTTAGCTATTGGTCACGCTTTCGGGAAAATGTGCACCGAAAAATAAAAATCCCCGGACTGCTCCGGTAACCACGGAACGAGTAGAAAAGCTGAAATCGTGAGCTATTGGTCACGCTTTTGGCCAAATTTGCTCTGAGAAACAAAAATCCCCGGAATGCTCCGGTAACCCTGGAACTAATAGAAAAGTTGAAAATCGTAAGCTACAGATCACTCTTTCGGCCAAATGTGCTCCGAAAAATAAAATTCCACGGACTATCCCGGTAACCCTGGAATGACTAGAAAAGCTGAAAATCATGAGCTATAGGTCACGCTTTCGGCCGAATGTACTCTGAAAAATAAAAATCCCCGCACTGGTCCAGAAAGCCAGGAACAACTAGAAAAGCTAAAGTGGGAGTTATATGTCACGCTTTTGGTCAAATGTGCTCCAAAAAATAAAAAACCCCGCACTGGTCCGGTAACCCCGGAACGACTAGAAAAGCTGAAATCTTGAGGTAGGTCACGCTTTCGGCCAAATGTGATGCGAAAAAAAATCCCGGAGTCCTGCAGTAACCCCAGAACGACTAGAAAAGCAGAAAATCATGAGCTATGGGTCACCCTCTCGGCAAAATGTGATGCGAAACAAATCCACAGAATGCTACGGTAACCCTAGAACGACTAGAAAAGTTGAAAATAATTAGCTATTGGTCAATCTCTCGGCCAAATCTGCTCCAAAAATAAAAATCCCCGAACTGGCCCGGTAACCCTGGAACGACTGGAAACGACAAAAATCGTGAGCTATAGGTCGCGGTTTCGACCAAATGTGCTTCGAAAAATAAAAATCTCCGCACTCGTCGAGTAACCCCAGATGGATTAGAAAAGCTGAAATCGTGAGCTATACGTCACGCTTTCAGCCGTATGTGCTCCGAAAAGTAAAAATCCCCGGACTGCTGCGGTAACCCCAGAATGACTAGAAAAACTCAAAATCGTGAGCTATAGGTCACGCTTTCGGCCAAATCTGCTCCGAGAAAGAAAATTCCGCCGACTGCACCGGTAACCGCTGAACAACAAGGATAGCTGAAAATCGTGAGCTATAGGTCACGCTTTCGGCCAAATGTGATGCCAAACAAAAATCCCTGGAGTCCTCCAGTAATACCGGAATGACTAGAAAAGTGGAAAATCTTGAGCTATGGGTCTCCCTTTCGGCCAAATGTGATGCGAAAAAAATCGGCGGAATCCTCTATTAACAACGGAACGATTAGAAAAGTTAAAAATCGTTAGCTATTGGTCACGCTTTCTGCCAAATGTGCTCTGAAAAATAAAATCCCCGGACTGGCCCGGTAACCCTAGAACGACTGGAAAAGCTAAAAATCGTGAGCTTATAGGTCGCGGTTTCGGGCAAATGTGCTCCGAAAAATAAAAATCCCCGCACTCGTCGAGTAACCCCAGAAGGACTACAAAAGTTGAAATCGTGAGCTATACGTCACGCATTCAGCCGTATGTGCTCCGAAAAGTAAAAATTTCCAGACTGCTGTGGTAACCCCAGAACGACTAGAAAAGCTCAAAATCGTGAGCTATATGTCACGCTTTCGGCAAAATCTGCTCCGAGAAACAAAATTCCGCCGACTGCCCCGGTAACCACTGAACGACAAGGATAGCTAAAAATCATGAGCTATACGTGACGCTTTCGGCCAAATGTGATGCGAAAAAAAAATCCCTAGAGACCTTCAGTAATACCGGAACGATTAGAAAAGCGGAAAATCTTGAGCTATGGGTCTCCCTTTCGACCAAATGTGATGCGACAAAAATCAGCAAAATCCTCTACTAACACCGGAACGATTAGAAAAGTTAAAAATCGTTAGCTATTGGTCACGCTTTCGGGCAAATGTGCTCTAAAAAATAAAAATCCCCAGACTGCTTCGGTAACCACGGAACGACTAGAAAAGCCGAAATCATGTGCTATAGGTCACGCTTTTGGCCAAATTTGCTTCGAGAAACAAAAATCCCCGCAATGATCCGATAACCCTGGAACGACTCGAAAAGTTGAAAATCGTGAGCTATAGATCACTCTTTCGCCAAATGTACTCCGAAAAATAAAATTCCACGGACTGTCTCAGTAACCCTGGAATGATTAGAAACGCTGAAAATCGTGAGCTATAGGTCACGCTTTCGGCCAAATGTGCTCTCAAAAATAAAAATCCCCGGACTGGTCCGGTAACCTTGGAACGACTAGAAAAGCTAAATATCATGAGCTATGGGTTAGCCTTTCGGCCAAATGTGATGTGACAAAAATCGACGAAATCCTCCGGTAACACCGGAACGATTAGAAAAGTTGAAAATCGTTAGCTATAGGTAATGCTTTTGGGCAAATGTGCTTCGAAAAATAAAAATCTCCGGATTGCTTCGGTAACCCCGGGACGACTAGAAAAGCTGAAATCGTGAGCTATAGGTCCCGCTTTCGGCCAAATCTGCTCCGAGAAACAAAATTCCTCCGATTGCTCTGGTAACCCTTGAATGACTAGAAAAGCTGAAAATTGTGAGCTATAGGTCAGGCTTTCAGCCAAATGTGATGCGAAAAAAAAAAAATCCCCGGAGTCCTCCAGTAACCCCGGAACGACTAGAAAAGCGGAAAATCCCGAACTATGGGTCAACATTTCGGCCAAATGTGAAGCGAAAAAATCCCTGCAATCCCCCAGTAACATTGAAACGTTTAGAAAAGTTGAAAATCGTTAGCTATAAGTCACGCTTTTGTGCAAATGTGCTCCGAAAAATAAAAATCCGCGGACTGCTCCGATAACCCCGGAACGACTAGAAAAGCTGAAATCGTGAGCTATAGGTCACTCTTTCGGTCAAATGTGCTCCGAAAAATAAGAATATCCAGAATGGCCCGCAAACCCTGGAATGACTAGAAAAGCTGAAAATCGTAAGCTATAGGTCACGCTTTTGGCCAAATGTGTTCCGAAATATAAAAATACCCGGACTGCACCGGTAACCCTGGAATGACTTCTAGCTGAAAATCGTGAGCTATAGGTCACGCATTCGACCAAATATGCCCCGAGAAACAAAAATTGTCGGAATGCTCCGGTTACCCTGGCATGACTAAAAAAGCTGAAAATTGCGAGTTATAGGTCACGCTTTCGGCCAAATGTGCTTTGAAAAATAAAAAAAATACCCGGATTGCTCTGGAAACACCGGAACGACTAGAAAAGCTAAAAATCGTGAGCCATAGATACGCTTTCGGCAAATTTGCTCCGAAAATTAAAAATCCCCGGACTGGCCCGGTAACCCTGGAACGACTACAAAAGCTGAAAATCGTGACCTAGGTCACGCTTTCGTGCAAATGTCCTCCAAAAAATAAAATTCCCCGCACTGGTCCAGAAACCCGGGAACGACTAGAAAAGGTGAAATCGTGAGCTATAGGTCACGCTTTCAACCAAATCTGCCCCAAGAAACAAAAATCGTCGGAATGCTCCGGTAACCCTGACACGACTACAAAAGCTGAAATCGTGAGTTATAGGTGACGCTTTCGGCCAAATGTGCTGCGACAAACAAAAATCCCCGAACTGCTCTGGTAACCCCGGAACGACTAGAAAAGCTGAAATCGTGAGCTATAGGTCACGCTTTCGGCCATTTGTGTTCCGAAATATAAAAATACCCGGACTGCACCTGAAACCTTGAAACGACTAGGATAGCTAAAAATCGTGAGCTGTAGGTTTGCTTTCGGCAAATGTGCTACGACAAAAATTCGGGGAATCCTTTGGTAACACCAGAACGATTAGGAAAGTTAAACATCGTTAGCTATTGGTCACGCTTTCGGGCGAATGTAGTCTGAAAAATAAAAATCCCCGCACTCGTCGAGTAACCCCAGAACGACTAGAAAAGCTGAAATCGTGAACTATACTTCATGTTTTCAGCCGAATGTGCTCCGAAAAGTAAAAATCTCCGGACTGCTGCGGTAACCACAGAACGACTAGAAAAGCTCAAAATCGTGAGCTATAGGTCACGCTTTCGGCCAAATTTGCTCTGAGAAATAAAATTCCGCCGACTGCTCTGGTAAATGTTAAACGATAAGGAAAGCTGAAAATCGTGAGCTATAGGTCACGCTTTCGGCCAAATGTGATGCGAAAAAAAATCCCCGAAGTCCTCCAGTAACCCCAAAGCGGAAAATCTTGAGCTATGCGTCTCCCTTTCGGCCAAATGTGATGCGACAAAAATCCGCGAAATCCTCTGGTAACACCGGAACGATTAGACCAGCTGAAAATCGTTAGGTATTGGTCACGCTTTTGGGCAAATGTACTCTGAAAAATAAAAGTCCCCGGACTACTCCGGTAACCCGGAACGACAAGAAAAGCCGAAATCGTGAGCTATAGGTCACGCTTTTGGCCAAATTAGCTCCGAGAAACAAAAATCCCCGGAATGCTCTGGTAACCCTAGAACGACTAGGAAAGTTGAAAATCGTGAGCTATAGGTCACTCTTTCGGCCAAATGTGCTCTGAAAAATAAAAATCTCCGCACTGGTCCGGCAACCCCGAAACGACTAGAAAAGCTGAAATCGTGAGATATAGGTCACGCTTTCAGCCAAATGTGCTCCAAAAGATAAAAAATACTTGGACGGCTGCAGTAACCCAAGAACGACTAGAAAAACTCAAAATCGTGAGCTATAAGTCACGATTTCGGCCAAATGTGATGCGAAAAAAATCCCCGGAGTCCTGCAGTAACCCCGGAACGACTAGAAAAGCGGAAAATCTTGAGCCATGTGTCACCCTTTCGGCAAAATGTGATGCGACTGAAATCCCCGGAATGCTCCGGTAACCTTGGAACGACTAGAAAAGTTGATAATCGTTAGCAACAGGTCACTCTTTTGGCCAAATCTACTCCGAAAAGTAAGAATTCCCGGACAGGCCCGTTAACCCTGGAACGACTAAAAAAGCTGAAAATCGTGAGCTATAGGTCACGCTTTCGGCCAAATGTGCTCTGAAAAATAGAAATCCTAGGAATCCTCCGGTAACACCATAACGACGAGAAAGGCTAAAAATCGTGAGCTCAGCCAAATGTGCTCCGAAAAATAAAAAACCCCGGACTGCCCTGGTAACCCCAGAACGACTAGAAAAGCTGAAAATCGTGAGGTATAGGTCACACTTTTAGCCAAATCTTCCCCGAGAAACAAAATTCCCTCGACTGCTCTAGTAACCTTTGAACCACTAGAAAAGCTGAAAGTCGGGAGCACTAGGTCACGCTTTCGGTCAAATGTGATGCGAAAAAAAATCTCCGGAGTCCACCGGCAACACTGGAACGTTTAGAAAAGTTGAAAATCGTTAGGTATAGGTCACGCATTCGTGCAAATGTGCTCCAAAAAAAAAATTCCTGAACTGCTCCGATAACCCTGGAACGACTAGAAAAGCCAAAATCGAGAGCTATAGGTCACGCTTTCGGCCAAATTTGCTCTGAGAAACAAAAATCCCCGGAATGCTTCGGTAACCCCAGAACGATTAGAAAAGTTAAAAATCGTGAGCTATAGGTCACACTTTCGACCAAATGTGCTCCAAAAAATAAAAATCCCAGACTGGCCCAATAACCCTGGAACGACTAGAAAAGGTGAAAATTGTGAGTTATGGGTCAGATTTTCGGCCAAATGTGTTCCGAAATATAAAAATACCTGGGCTGTTCTGGTAACCCTGGAACGACTAGAAAAGCAGAAAATCGTAAGCTATAGGTACGCTTTCGGCAAATGTGCTCCGAAATAAAAATCCCCGGACTTCTCTGGTAACCCCGAAACGACTAGAAAAGCGGAAATCGTGAGCTATAGGTCACGCTTTCGACCAAATCTGCCCCAAGAAACAAAAATCGTCGGAATGCTCCCGTAACACTGGCACGACTAGAAAAGCTGAAAATCGTAAGTTATAGGTCATGCTTTCGACGAAATGTGCTTCAAAAAATAAAAATACCCGAACCGCTCTGGAAACACCGGAACGACTGGAAAGCTGAAAATCGTGAGCTATAGGTACGCTTTCGGCCGAATCTTCTCCAAGAAACAAAACTCCCCCCGACAGCTCCGGTAACCCTTAAACAACTAGAAAAGCTGAAAATCATAAGTTATAGGTCACGCTTTCGGTCAAATGTGATGCAAAAAAATCCCCAGAGTCCTCCATTAACCCCGGAACGACTAGAAAAAGGGAAAATCTTGAGCTATGGGTCGCCCTTTCGCACAAATGTGATGTGACAAAAATCCTGGAATCCTCCGGTAACACCGTAACGATTAGAAATGTTGAAAATCGTTACCTATAGGTCACGCTTTTAGACAAATGTGCCCCAAAAAATAAAAATCACCGGACTACTTCGGTAACCCTGTAACGACTAGAAAAGTTGAAATCGTGAGCTATAGGTTACGCTTTCGACCAAATTTGCTCCGAGAAACAAAAATCACCGGAATGCTCCGGTAACCCTGCAATGACTAGAAAAGTTGAAAATCGTGAGCTATAGTCACGCTTTCGGCCAAATGTGCTCCGAAAAATAAAAATCCACGCACTGGTCCGGAAACCCTAGAACGACTAGAAAAGCTAAAATGTGAGCTATAGGTCATGCTTCCGGCCAAATGTGCTCCGAAAAATAAAAATCCCTGGACAGGTCCGGTAAACCCGGAATGACTAGAAAAACTGAAAATCGTGAGCTATAGGTCACGCTTTCGGCCACATGTGCTTCGACAAATAAAAATCCCCGCACTGCGCTGGTAACCCCGGGACGACTAGAAATGCTAAAACCGTGAGCTATAGGTCACGCTTTCGGCTTAATCTTCTCCGAGAAACAAAATTCCCCCGACTTCTCCGGTAACCCTTGAATGACTAGAAAAGCTGAAAATCGTGAGCAATAGGTCACGCTTTCGGCCCAATGTGATGCGAAAAAAAATCTTCGGAGTCCTCCAGTAACCCCGAAACGACTAGAAAAACGAAAAATCTTATGCTATGGGTCACCCTTTCGGCCAAATGTGATGCGAGAAAAATCCCCGGAATTCTCCGGTAACACCGGAATGTTTAGAAAAGTTGAAAATCGTTAGCTATAGGTGAGGCTTTTGTGGAAATGTTCTCCAAAAAATAAATATCCCCGGACTGCTCCGGTAACCCAGGAACGACAAGAAAAGCTGAAATCGTGAGGTATAGGTCACTCTTTCGGCCAAATGTGCTCTGAAAAACAAAAATCCCTGAAATTCTCCGGTAACCTTAGAACGACTAGAAAAACTGAAAATCGTGAGCTAGATCACTCTTTCGGTTAGATGTGCTCAAAAAATAAAAATCCCAGGAGTGCTCCGGTAACCCTGGAACGACTAGAAAAGTTAAAAATCGTTAGCAGTAGATCACTCTTTCGTCCAAATGTGCAAAAAAAAAAATCCCAAGACTTGCCCGGTAACCCTACAACGACTAGAAAAGCTGAAAATCGTTAGCTATAGGTCACGTTTTCGGCCAAATCTATTCCAAAATATAAAAATACCCGGAATGCTCCGGTAACCCTGGAACGACTAAAAAAGCTGAAAATCGTGAGCTATAGATCACTCTTCGGCCAAATGTGCTCCGTAAAATAAAAATCGCCAAACTCGCCCGGTAACCTTAGAACGACTAGAAAAGCTGAAAATCATGAGCTATAGCTCACGTTTTCGTCCCAATCTGTCCCAAAATATAAAAATAATCGGACTGCTCCGGTAACCTTGGAACGACTAGAAAAGCTGAAAATCGTGAGCTATAGGTATGCATTTGGCAAATGTGCTCCGAAAATTAAAAATCCCCGGACTGGCCCGGTAACCCTGGAATGACTAGAAAATCTGAAAATCATGAGCTATAGGTCACGCTTTCGACCAAATCTGCCCCGAGAAAAAAATCGTCGAAATGCTCCGGTAACCCTGGCATGACAAGAAAAGCTGAAAATCGTGAGTAGGTCACACATTCGGCCAAATGTGCTTCGAAAAGTAAAAATACCCGGACGGCTCTGGTAACACCGGAACGACTAGAAAACCTGAAAATCGTGAGCTATATGTACGCTTTCGCCAAATGTGCTCCGAAAATTAAAAATCCCCGGACTGGCCCGGTAACCTTGGAATGACTAGAAAATCTGAAAATCATGAGCTATAGGTCACGCTTTCGGCCAAATGTGCTCCCAAAAATAAAAATCCCCGCACTGGTCCGGAAACCCCGGAACGACTAGAAAAGCTAACATGTGAGCAATAGGTCACGCTTTCGGCCAAGTGTGCTCCGAAAAATTAAAATCCCTGCACAGGTCCGGCAACCCCAGAACGATTAGAAAAGCTGAAAATTGTGAGCTGTACGTTACGCTTTCGGCCAAATTTGCTCCGAGAAACAAAAATCACCGGAATGCTCCGGTAACCCTGGAATGACTAGAAAAGTTGAAAATCGTGAGCAAAAAGTCACGCTTTCGGCCAAATGTGCTCCGAAAAATAAAAATCCCTACACTGGTCCGGAAAAGCCCGGAACGACTAGAAAAACTAAAATGTGAGCTACAGCTCACGGTTTTGGCTTTTCTAGTCGTCCCGGTTACGATCAGTCCGGGATTTTATTTGTCAGCACATGTGGTGACAACAGCGTGATCTATAACTCACGATTTTTCGTTTTTCTAGTCATTCCGGTTTTCAGAACCTATCTAGGGATTTTTATTTTTCGGAGCACATTTGGCCGAAAGCATGACCTGTATGTCACGCTTTCGGCTTAATCTTCTCCGAGAAACACAATTCCCCCGACTTCTCCGGTAACCCTTGAACGACTAAAAAAGCTAAAAATCGTGAGCTATAGGTCACGCTTTCGGCCAAATGTGCTCCGAAAAAAAAATCCCAAGACTTGCCCGGTAACCCTACAACGACTAGAAAAGCTGAAAATTGTGAGCTATAGGTCACGTTTTCGGCCAAATCTGTTCCAAAATATAAAAATACCCGAAATGCTCCGGTAACCCTGGAATGACTAGAAAAGCAGAAAATCGTGAGCTATAGATCACTCTTTCGGCCAAATGTGCTCCGTAAAATAAAAATCGCCGAACTCACCCGGTAACCATAGAATGACTAGAAAAGCTGAAAATCATGAGCTATAGCTCACATTTTCGTCCCAATCTGTCCCAAAATATAAAAATAATCGGACTGCTCCGGTAACCTTGGAACGACTAGAAAAGCTGAAAATCGTGAGCTATAGGTATACATTAGGCAAATGTGCTCCGAAAAATAAAAATCCCCGGACTACTCCGGTAACCCCGAAACGATTAGAAAGGTGAAATCGTGAGCTATTGGTCACGCTTTCGACCAAATCTGACCCGAGAAAAAAATCGTCGAAATGCTCCGATAACCCTAGCATGACAAGAAAAGCTGAAAATCGTGAGTTATAGGTTACGCTTTCGGCCAAATGTGTTTCGAAAAGTAAAAATACCCGGACGGCTCTGGTAACACCGGAACGACTAGAAAACCTAAAAATCGTGAGCTATATGTACGCTTTCGCCAAATGCGCTCCGAAAATTAAAAATCCCCGGACTGGCCTGGTAACCCTGGAATGACTAGAAAATCTGAAAATCATGAGCTATAGGTCACGCTTTCGGACAAATGTGCTCCTAAAAATAAAAATCCCCGCACTGGTTCGGAAACCCCGGAACGACTAGAAAAGCTAACACGTGAGCTATAGGTCACGCTTTCGGCCAAGTGTGCTCCGAAAAATTAAAATCCCTGCACAGGTCCGGCAACCCCAGAACGATTAGAAAAGCTGAAAATTGTGAGCTGTAGGTTACGCTTTCGGCGAAACTTGCTCTGAGAAACAAAAAATCACCGGAATGCTCCGGTAACCCTGGAATGACTAGAAAAGTTGAAAATTGTGAGCTATAGGTCACGCTTTCGGCCAAATGTGCTCCGAAAAATAAAATCCCCGCACTGGTCCGGAAAAGCCCGGAACGACTTGAGAAACAAAAATGTGAGCTACAGCTCACGGTTTCGGCTTTTCTAGTCGTCCCGGGGTTACCGGCCCAGTCCGGGGATTTTTATTTGTCGAAACACATGTGGCCGAAAGCGTGACCCATAGCTCACGATTTTCAATTTTTCTAGTCATTCCGTGTTTTCCAGACCTGTCTAGAGATTTTTATTTTTCAGAGCACATTTGGCCGAAAGGTTGACCTATATATGTCACACTTTCGGCTTAATCTTCTCCGAGAAACAAATTTCTCCCGACTTCTCCGGTAACCCTTGAACGACTAAAAAAGCTAAAAATCGTGAACTATAGGTCACGCTTTTGGCCAAATGTGATGCGAAAGAAAATCCCCGGAGTCCTCCAGTAACACCGAAACGACTAGAAATCAAAAAATCTTGAGCTATGGGTCAACCTTTCGACCAAATCTGATGCGAGAAAAATCCTCGGAATGCTCCGGTAACACCGGAATGTTTAGAAAAGTTGAAAACCGTTAGCTATAGGTGACGCTTTCATGCAAATGTTCTCCGAAAAATAAAAATCCCCGGACTGCTCCGGTAACCCTGGAACGACAAGAAAAGCTGAAATCGTGAGGTATAGGTCACGCTTTCAGCCAAATGTGCTCCGAAAAACAAAAAATCCATGGAATGCTCCGGTAACCTTGGAACGACTAGAAAAACTGAAAATCGTGAGCTATAGATCACTCTTTCGGTTAGATGTGCCCCAAAAATAAAAATCCCAGGACTGCTCCGGTAACCCTAGAATGACTAGAAAAGTTGAAAATCGTTAGCTGTAGATCACTCTTTCGGCCAAATGTGCTCCGAAAAAAAATCCCAAGACTTGCCCGGTAACCCTACAACGACTAGAAAAGCTAAAAATCGTGAGCTATAGGTCACATTTTTGGCCAAATATGTTCCAAAATATAAAAATATCCGGACTGCTCCGGTAACCCTGGAACGACTAGAAAAGCTGAAAATCGTGAGCTATAGATCACTCTTTCGGCCAAATGTGCTCCGTAAAATAAAAATTGCCAAACTCGCCCTGTAACCATAGAACGACTAGAAAAAAGAAAATCATGAGCTATAGCTCACGTTTTCGTCCAAATCTGTTCCAAAATATAAAAATAATCGTACTACTCCGGTAACCCTAGAACGACTGGAAAAGCTGAAAATCGTGAGCTATAGGTATGCATTCGGCAAATGTGCTCTGAAAAATAAAAATCCCCGAACTACTCTGGTAACCCCAAAACGATTAGAAAAGGTGAAATCATGAGCTATAGGTGACGCTTTCGACCAAATCTGCCTGAGAAAAAAATCGTCGAAATGCTCGGTAACCCTGGCACGACAAGAAAAGCTGAAAATCGTGAGTTATAGGTCACGCTTTCGGCCAAGTGTGCTTCGAAAAGTAAAAATACCCGGACGGCTCTGGAAACACCGAACGAATAGAAAAGTTGAAAATCGTGAGCTATATGTACGCTTTCGCCAATTGTGCTCCGGAAACTAAAAATCCCTGTACTGGCCCGGTAACTCTGGAATGACTAGAAAATCTGAAAATCTGGAGCTATAGGTCACGCTTTCGGCCAAATGTGCTCCGAAAAATAAAAATCCCCGCACTGGTCCGGAAACCCCGGAACTACTAGAAAAGCTAACATGTGAGCTATAGGTCACGCTTTCGGCCAAGTGTGCTCCGAAAAATTAAAATCCCTGCACAGGTCCGGCAACCCCGGAACGATTAGAAAAGCTGAAAATCGTGAGCTATAGGTTACGCTTTCGGCCAAATTTGCTCCGAGAAACAAAAATCACCGGAATGCTCCGGGAACCCTGCAATGACTAGAAAAGTTGAAAATCGTGAGTTATAAGTCACGCTTTCAGCCAAATGTGCTCCAAAAAATAAAATTCCCCGCACTGGTCCTGAAACCCCGGAACGACTAGGAAAGCTAAAATGTGAGCTACAGCTCACGGTTTCGGCTTTTCTAGTCGTCCCGGGGTTACCGGCGCAGTCCGGGGATTTTTTTTTGTCGAAGCACATGTGGCCGAAAGCGTGACCTATAGCTCACAATTTTCAGTTTTTCTAGTCATTCTGGGTTTTCCGGACCTGTCTAGGGATTTTTATTTTTCGGAGCACATTTGGCCGAAAGCATGACCTGTATGTCACGCTTTCGGCTTAATCCTCTCCGAGAAACAAATTTCCCCCGACTTCTCCGGTAACCCTTAAACGACTAGAAATGCTGAAAATCGTGAGCAGGTTACGCTTTCGGCCTAATATGTTGCAAAAAAATTCCCGGAGTCCTCTAGTAACCCGAAAACGACTAGAAAAACGGAAAATCTTGAGCTATGGGTCACCGTTTCGGCCGAATGTGATGCAAGAAAAATCCCCAGAATGCTCCGGTAACAACGGAAGGTTTAGAAAAGTTGAAAATCGTTAGCTATAGGTCCCGCTTTCGGCCAAATCTGCTCCGAGAAACAAAATTCCTCCGATTGCTCTGGTAACCCTTGAATGACTAGAAAAGCTGAAAATCGTGAGCTATAGGTCAGGCTTTCAGCCAAATGTGATGCGAAAAAAAAATTCCCGGAGTCCTCCAGTAACACCGGAACGACTAGAAAAGCGGAAAATCCCGAACTATGGGTCAACATTTCGGCCAAATGTGAAGCGAAAAAAATCCCTGCAATCCCGCAGTAACATTGAAACGTTTAGAAAAGTTGAAAATCGTTAACTATAAGTCACGCTTTTGTGCAAATGTGCCCCGAAAAATAAAAATCCGCGGACTGCTCCGATAACCCGGAACGACTAGAAAAGCTGAAATCGTGAGCTATAGGTTACTCTTTCGGTCAAATGTGCTCCGAAAAATAAGACTCCCTAGAATGGCCCGCAAACCCTGGAACGACTAGAAAAGCTGAAAATCGTAAGCTATTGGTCACGCTTTTGGCCAAATGTGTTCCGAAATATAAAAATACCCGGTCTGCACCAGTAACCCTGGAATGACTACAATAGCTGAAAATCGTGAGCTATAGGTCACGCATTCGACCAAATATGCCCCGAGAAACAAAAATCGTCGGAATGCTCCGGTTACCCTGGCATGACTAGAAAAGCTGAAAATTGCGAGTTATAGGTCACGCTTTCGGCCAAATGTGCTTTGAAAAATAAAAATACCCGGATTGCTCTGGAAACACCAGAACGAGTAGAAAAGCTGAAAATCGTGAGCCATAGAAACGCTTTCGGCAAATTTGCTCCGAAAATTAAAAATCCCCGGACTGGCCCGGTAACCCTGGAACGACTACAAAAGCTGAAAATCGTGACCTAGGTCACGCTTTCGTGCAAATATCCTCCAAAAAATAAAATTCCCCGCACTGGTCCAGAAACCCGGGAACGACTAGAAAAGGTGAAATCGTGAGCTATAGGTCACGCTTTCAACCAAATCTGCCCCGAGAAACAAAAATCGTCGGAATGCTCCGGTAACCCTGACACGACTACAGAAGCTGAAAATCGTGAGTTATAGGTGACGCTTTCGGCCAAATGTGCTGCGACAAACAAAAATCCCCGGACTGCTCCGGTAACCCCGGAACAACTAGAAAAGCTGAAATCGTGAGCTATAGGTCACGCTTTCAGCCAAATGTGCTCTGAAAAATAAATGGACTGCCCCGGTAACCCCGGAACGACTAGAAAAGCTGAAATCGTGAGCTATAGGTCACGCTTTCAGCCAAATGTGGTCTGAAAAATAAAAATACCTGGACTGGCTCGGAAACCCTGGAACGACTAGAAAAGCTGAAAATCGTGAGCTATCAGTCACGCTTTCGGCCATTTGTGTTCCGAAATATAAAAATACCCGGACTGCACCTGTAACCTTAAAACGACTAGGATAGCTGAAAATCGTGAGCTGTAGGTTTGCTTTTGGCAAATGTGCTACGACAAAAATTCGCGGAATCCTTTGGTAACACCGGAACGATTAGGAAAGTTAAACATCGTTAGCTATTGGTCACGCTTTCGGGCGAATGTAGTCTGAAAAATAAAAATCCCCGCACTCGTCGAGTAACCCCAGAACGACTAGAAAAGCTGAAATCGTGAGCTATACGTCATGTTTTCAGCCGAATGTGCTCCGAAAAGTAAAAATCTCCGGACTGCTGCGGTAACCCCAGAACGACTAGAAAAGCTCAAAATCGTGAGCTATAGGTAACGCTTTCGGCCAAATTTGCTCTGAGAAATAAAATTCCGCCGACTGCTCTGGTAAATGTTAAACGATAAGGAAAGCTAAAAATCGTGAGTTATAAGTCACACTTTCGTCCAAATGTGGTGTGAAAAAAAATCCCCGAAGTCCTCTAGTAACCCCAAAGCGGAAAATCCTGAGCTATGGGTATCCATTTCGGCCAAATGTGATGCGATAAAAATCCGTGAAATCCTCTGGTAACACCGGAACGATTAGACAAGCTAAAAATCGTTAGGTACTGGTCTCGCTTTTGGGCAAATGTACTCTGAAAAATAAAAGTCCCCGGACTACTCCGGTAAGCCCGGAACGACAAGAAAATCTGAAATCGTGAGCTATAGGTCACGCTTTTGGCCAAATTAGCTCCGAGAAACAAAAATCCCCGGAATGCTCTGGTAACCCTAGAACGACTAGGAAAGTTGAAAATCGTGAGCTATAGGTCACGCTTTTGGCCAAATTAGCTCCGAGAAACAAAAATCCCCGGAATGGTCTGGTAACCCTAGAACGACTAGGAAAGTTGAAAATCGTGAGCTATAGGTCATGCTTTCGACCAAATCTGCCCCGAGAAAAAAAAATATTCGGAATGCTCCCGTAACACTGGCACGACTAGAAAAGCTGAAAATCGTGAGTTATAAGTCATGCTTTCGACGAAATGTGCTTCAAAAAATAAAAATACCCGAACCACAATGGAAACACCGGAACGACTGGAAAGCTGAAAATCGTGAGCTATAGGTACGCTTTCGGCCGAATCTTCTCCAAGAAACAAAACTCCCCCCGACAGCTCCGGTAACCCTTAAACAACTAGAAAAGCTGAAAATCATAAGTTATAGGTCACGCTTTCGGTCAAATGTGATGCAAAAAAATCCCCAGAGTCCTCCATTAACCCCGGAACGACTAGAAAAAGGGAAAATCTTGAGCTATGGGTCGCCCTTTCGCACAAATGTGATGTGACAAAAATCCTCGAATCCTCCGGTAACACCGTAACGATTAGAAATGTTGAAAATCGTTACCTATAGGTCACGCTTTTAGACAAATGTGCCCCAAAAAATAAAAATCACTGGACTACTTCGGTAACCCTGGAACGACTAGAAAAGCTGAAATCGTGAGCTATAGGTTACGCTTTCGACCAAATTTGCTCCGAGAAACAAAAATCACCGGAATGCTCCGGTAACCCTGCAATGACTAGAAAAGTTGAAAATCGTGAGCTATAGGTCACGCTTTCGGCCAAATGTGCTCCGAAAAATAAAAATCGAAGCACTGGTCCGGAAACCCCGGAACGACTAGAAAAGCTAAAATGTGAGCTATAGGTCATGCTTCCGGCCGAATGTGTTCCGAAAAATAAAAATCTCTGGACAGGTCCGGTAAACCCGGAATGACTAGAAAAACTGAAAATCGTGAGCTGTAGGTCACGCTTTCGGCCACATGTGCTTCAACAAATAAAAATCCCCGCACTGCGCTGGTAACCCCGGGACGACTAGAAATGCTGAAACCGTGAGCTATAGGTCACGCTTTTGGCTTAATCTTCTCCGAGAAACAAAATTCCCCCGACTTCTCCGGTAACCCTTGAACGACTAGAAAAAAAATCTAGTCACGCTTTCGGCCCAATGTGATGCGAAAAAAAATCTCCGGAGTCCTCCAGTAACCCCGAAATGACTAGAAAAACGAAAAATCTTGAGCTATGAGTCACCCTTTCGGCCAAATGTGATGCGAGAAAAATCCCCAGAATTCTCCGGTAACACCGGAATGTTTAGAAAAGTTGAAAATCGTTAGCTATAGGTAACGCTTTCGTGCAAATGTTCTCCAAAAAATAAATATCCCCGGACTGCTCTGGTAACCCAGGAACGACAAGAAAAGCTGAAATCGTGAGGTATAGGTCACGCTTTCGGCCAAATGTGCTCCGAAAAACAAAAATCCCTGAAATTCTCCGGTAACCTTGGAACGATTAGAAAAACTGAAAATCGTGAGCTATAGATCACTCTTTCGATTAGATGTGCTCCAAAAATAAAAATCTCAGGATTGCTCCGGTAACCCTGGAACGACTAGAAAAGTTAAAAATCGTTAGCAGTAGATCACTCTTTCGGCCAAATGTGCTCCAAAAAAAAAATCCCAAGACTTGCCCGGTAACATTACAACGACTAGAAAAGCTGAAAATCGTGAGCTATAGGTCACGTTTTCGGCCAAATCTGTTCCAAAATATAAAAATACCCGGAATGCTCCGGTAACCCTGGAACGACTAAAAAAGCTGAAAATCGTGAGCTATAGATCACTCTTTCGGCCAAATGTGCTCCGCAAAATAAAAATCGCCAAACTCACCCAGTAACCTTAGAACGACTAGAAAAGCTGAAAATCATGAGCTATAGCTCACGTTTTCGTCCCAATCTGTCCCAAAATATAAAAATAATCGGACTGCTCCGGTAACCTTGGAACGACAAGAAAAGCTGAAAATCGTGAGCTATAGGTATACATTCGGCAAATGTGCCCCGAAAAATAAAAATCCACAGACTACTCCAGTAACCCCGAAACGATTAGAAAGGTGAAATCGTGAGCTATAGGTCACGCTTTCGACCAAATCTGCCCCGAGAAAAAAATCGTCGAAATGCTCCGGTAACCCTAGCATGACAAGAAAAGCTGAAAATTGTGAGTTATAGGTCACGCTTTCGGCCAAATGTGCTTCGAAAAGTTAAAATAGCCGGACGGCTCTGGTAACACCGGAACGAATTGAAAACCTGAAAATCGTGAGCTATATGTACGCTTTCGCCAAATGTGCTCCGAAAATTAAAAATCCCCGGACTGGCCCGGTAACCCTGGAATGACTAGAAAATCTGAAAATCATGAGCTATAGGTCACGCTTTCGACCAAATGTGCTCCCAAAAATAAAAATCCCCGCACTGGTTCGGAAACCGCGGAACGACTAGAAAAGCTAACATGTGAGCTATAGGTCACGCTTTCGGCCAAGTGTGCTCCGAAAAATTAAAATCCCTGCACAGGTCCGACAACCCCAGAATGATTAGAAAAGCTGAAAATTGTGAGCTGTAGGTTACGCTTTCGGCCAAATTTGCTCCGAGAAACAAAAATCACCGGAATGCTCCAGTAACCCTGGAATGACTTGAAAAGTTGAAAATCGTGAGCTATATGTCACGCTTTCGGCCAAATGTGCTCCGAAAAATAAAAATCCCCGCACTGGTCCGGAAAAGCCCGGAACGACTAGAAAAACTAAAATGTGAGCTACAGCTCACGGTTTCGGCTTTTCTAGTCGTCGCGGTGTTACCGGCCCAGTCCGGGGATTTTTATTTGTCGAAGCACATGTGGCCGAAAGCGTGACTCACGATTTTCAGTTTTTCTAGTCATTCCAGGTTTCCCAGACCTGTCTAGGGATTTTTAATTTTCGGAGCACATTTGGCCGAAAGCATGACCTGTAGGTGACGCTTTCGGCTTAATCTTCTCCGAGAAACAAAATTCCCCCGACTTCTCCGGTAACCCTTGAACGACTAAAAAAGCTGAAAATCGTGAGCTATAGGTCACGCTTTCGGCCAAATGTGCTCCGGAAAAAAATCCCAAGACTTTCCCGGTAACCCTACAACGACTAGAAAAGCTGAAAATCGTGAGCTATAGGTCACTTTTTCGGCCAAATCTGTTCCAAAATATAAAAATACCCGAACTGCTTCGGTAACCCTGGAACGACTAGAAAAGCTGAAAATCGTGAGCTATAGATCACTCTTTCGGCCAAATGTGCTCCGTAAAATAAAATCACCAAACTCACCCGGTAACCTTAGAACGACTAGAAAAACTGAAAATCATGAGCTATAGCTCACGTTTTCGTCCCAATCTGTCCCAAAATATAAAAATAATCGGACTGCTCCGGTAACCTTGGAACGACTAGAAAAACTGAAAATCGTGAGCTATAGGTATATATTCGGCAAATGTGCTCCGGAAATAAAAAATCCCCGGACTACTCCGGTAAACCCGAAACGATTAGAAAGGTGAAATCGTGAGCTATAGGTCACGCTTTCTACCAAATCTGCCCCGAGAAAAAAATCGTCGAAATGCTCCGGTAACCCTAGCATGACAAGAAAAGCTGAAAATCGTGAGTTATAGGTCACGCTTTTGGCCAAATGTGCTTCGAAAAGTTATAATACCCGGACGGCTCTGGTAACACCGGAACGACTAGAAAACCTGAAAATCGTGATCTATATGTACGCTTTCGCCAAATGTGCTCCGAAAATTAAAAATCCCGGATCGCCGGTAACCTCGAATGACTAGAAAATCTGAAAATCATGAGCTATAGGTCACGCCGCCAAATGTGCTGCCAAAAATAAAAATTCCCGCGACCGTTCGAAACCGCGAACGACTAGAAAAGCTAACATGTGAGCTATAGGTCACGCTTTCGGCCAAGTGTGCCGAAAAATTAAAATCCCTGCACAGGTCCAAGCAACCCCAACGATTAGAAAAGCTGAAAATTGTGACTGTAGGTTACGCCGCCAAATTTGCTCAGAAACAAAATCACCGAATGCTCGGAACCACGAATGACTAGAAAAGTTGAAAATCGTGAGCTATAGGTCACGCCGTTAAATATGCTCGAAAAATAAAAATCCCCGCACTGGTCCGGAAAAGCCTGGAACGACTAGAAAAACTAAAATGTGAGCTACAGCTCACGGTTTCGGCTTTTCTAGTCGTCCCGGGGTTACCGGCCCAGTCCGGGGATTTTTATTTGTCGAAGCACATGTGGCCAAAAGCGTGACTTATAGCTCACGATTTTCAGTTTTTCTAGTCATTCCGGGTTTTCCAGACCTGTCTAGTGATTTTTATTTTTCCGAGCACATTTGGCCGAAAGCATGACCTGTATGTCACGCTTTCGGCTTAATCTTCTCCGAGAAACAAAATTCCAGGGATTTCTGTCGCATCACATTTTGCCGAAAGGGTGACACATGGCTAAAGATTTTTTGCTTTGCTAGTCGTTCCGGGGTTGCTGCAAGACTTCGGGGATTTTTTTTGGCATCACATTTTACCGAAAGCGTGACCTATAGCTCACGATTTTGAGTTTTTCTAGTCGATCTTGGGCAACTGCAGCCGTCCAGGTATTTTTATTTTTCGGAGCATATTTGGCTGAAAGCGTGACCTATATCTTATAATTTCAGCTTTTCTAGTCGTTCTAGGGTTAACAGAGCTTTCCGGGGATTTTTGTTTCTCGGAGCTAATTTGGCCAAAAGCGTGACCTATACCACACGATTTCAGCTTTTCTAGTCGTTCCGGGGTTGCCGGAGTAGTCTGGGGACTTTTATTTTTCAGAGTACATTTGCCCGAAAACGTGACCAATACCTAACAATTTTTAACTTTTTGAATCGTTTCGGTGTTAACAGAGGATTCCTTAAATTTTTGTCGTCTCACATTTGGCCGAAAGGGAGACCCATAGCTCAAGATTTTCCGCTTCGAGGTTACTGGAGGACTTCGGGGATTTTTTTTTCGCATCACATTTGGCAGAAAGCGTGACCTATAGCTCACGATTTTCAGCTTTCCTTATCATTCAACAGTTACCAGAACTGTCGGCGGAATTTTGTTTCTCGGAGCAGATTTGGCCGAAAGCGTGACCTATAGCTCACGATTTTGGGCTTTTCTAGTCGTTCTGGGGATACCGCAGCAGTCCGGGGATTTTTACTTTTCGGAGCACATTCGGCTGAAAGCGTGACGTATAGCTCACGATTTCAGGTTTTGTAGTCGTTCTGGCGATACTCGATGAGTGCGGGGATTTTTATTTTTCAGACTACATTTGCCCGAAAGCGTGACCAATAGCTAATGATTTTTAACTTTCCTAATCGTTCCGGTGTTACCAGAGGATTCCACGGATTTTTGTCGCAGCACATTTGCGGAAAGCATACCTACAGCTCACGATTTTCTGCTATCCTAGTCTTTCCAAGGTTACCGGTGCAGTCCGGGTATTTTTACATTTCGGAACACATTTGGCCAAAAGCGTGACCAATAGCTCACGATTTTTAGCTTTTCTAGTCGTTCCAGGGTTTCAGGGCCAGTCCAGATATTTTTATTTTTCGGAGCAAATTTGGCTGAAAGCGTGACCTCACGATTTCAGCTTTTCTAGTCGTTCCGAGTTTACCGGAGCAGTTCGGGGATTTTTATTTTTCGGAGCACGTTTGCCCGAAAGCGTGAGCTGCTAACGATTCTCAACTTTTCTAAACGTTCTGGTGTTTCCTATAGCTCATGACATTTAGTTTTTCTAAGCGTCAGGACTCCGAGGATTTTTTTCCGCATCACATTTGGCCGAAAGCGTGACCTATAGCTCACGACATTTAGCTTTTCTAGTCGTTCAAGGATTACCAGTGCAGTCGGGGGAATTTTGATTCTCGGAGCAGATTTGGCCGAAAGCGTGCTTTATAGTTCACGATTTCAGCTTTTCTAGTTGTCCCGGGGTAACCGGAGCAGTCCGGGCATTTTTATTTTTTGAAGCACATTTGCCCGAAAACGTGACATATAGCTCAGGATTTTCAGCTTTCCTAATCGTTCTGGGGTTACCGGACCTGTCCAGCCTTTCTAGTCGTTCCAGGGTTTCTGGATCTGTACAGAGATTTCTATTTTTCGGAGCATATTTGGCCGAAAGCGTGACCTATAGCTCATGATTTACAGTTTTTCTAGTCGTTACAGTGTCACCGGGACAGTTCGAGGATTTTTAATTTTCGAAGCACATTTGTCGAAAGGGTACATATAGCTCACGATTTTCTGCTTTTCTAGTCGTTCCAGATTACTGGAGCAGTCCGGGGTTTTTTTTTCGTAGCACATTTGGCCGAAAGCGTCGCCTATAACTCACGATTTTCAGCTTTTGTAGTCGTGCCAGGGTTACCGGAGCATTTCGACGATTTTCGTTTCTCGGGGCAGATTTGGTCGAAAGCGTGACATATAGCTCACCATTTCAGCTTTTCTAGTCGTTCCGGGGTTACCGGTGTAGTCCGGGGATTTTTTTGGAGCACATTTGCCGAAAGCGTACCTATAGCTCACGATTTTCAGCTATTCTAGTCGTTCCAAGGTTACCGGTGCAGTCTGGGTGTTTTTATATTTCAGAACACATTTGGCCGAAAGCGTGACCTATAGCTCACGATGTTCAACTTTTCTAGTCGTTCCGAGGTTATTGGAGCATTCCGGGGATTTTTATTTCGCGGAGCAAATTTGGCCGAAAGCGTGACCTAGCTCTCGATTTCAGCTTGTCTAGTCGTTCCGGGGTTATCGGGGAAGTCCGAAGATTTTTATTTTTCGGAGCACATTTGCACAAAAGCGTGACTTATAGCTAACGATTTTTAACTTTTCTAAACGTCTCAATGTTACTGGGGGATTCTAGGGATTTTTGTCGTTTCACATTTGGCCGAAATGGAGACCCATAGCTCGAGATTTTCCGCTTTTCTAGTCGTTCCGGGGTTACTGGAGGACTCTGGAGATTTTTTTTCGCATCACATTTGGCCGAAAGTGTGACCTATACCTCACGATTTTCAGCTTTTCTAGACGTTCAAGGGTTACTGGAGCAGTCGGGGGAATTTTGTTTCTCAGAGCAGATTTGGCCGAAAGCGTGACCTATAGGTCACGATTTCAGCTTTTCTAGTCGTTTCTTTGTTACCGGAGCAGACCTGGGATTTCTAGTTTTCAAAGCACGTTTGGCCGAAAGCGTGACCTGTAGTTCACGATTTTCAGCTTTTCTAATCGTTCCGGGGTTACCGGACCTGTGCAGGGATTTTTATTTTTTGGAGCACATTTGGCCGAAAGCGTGACGTATAGCTCACATTTTAGCTTTTCTAGTCGTTCCGGGGTTTCCGGACCAGTGCGGAGGTTTTTATTTTTCGAAGCACATTTGGCCGAAAGTGTGACCTATAGCTCACGATTTTCAACTTTTCTAGTCGTTCCAGGGTTACCGGGCCAGTCCGGGGATTTTTAATTTTCGCAGCACATTTGCCGAAAGCATACCTATAGCACAAAATTTTCAGCTTTTCTAGTCGTTGAAGGGTTACCGTAGCAGTTGGGGGAATTTTGTTTCTCAGAGCAGATTTGGCCGAAAGCATGACCGGAGCCGGAATCGTGACCAATAGCTTATGATTTCAGCTTTGTAGTTGTCCCGGGGTTACCGGAGCAGTCTAAGGATTTTTATTTTTCGAAGCACATTTGGGCGAAAGCGTGACCTATAGCTCTCGATTTTCAGCTTTTCTAGTCGTTCCGGGGATACCGGACCTGTCCAGGAATTTTATTTTCAGAGCACATTTGGCTGAAAGCAAGACACATAGAGCACATTTGGCCGAAAGCGTGACCTATAGCTAATGATTTTCAGATTTTCTAGTCATTCCAGGGTTACCGAGCCAGTCCGGGGATTTTTAATTTTCGGAGCACATTTGGCGAAAGCGTGCATATAGCTCACGATTTTCAGCTTTTCCAGTCGTTCCGGTGTTACCAGAGCCATCTGGGTATTTTTACTTTTCGAAGCACATTTAGCCGAAAGCGTGACCTATAACTCACGAATTTCAACTTCTCTTGTCGTGCCAGGGTTACCGGAGCATTTCGACGATTTTTTTCTCGGGGCAGATTTGGTCGAAAGCGTGACCTATAGCTCACAATTTCAGCTTTTCTTGTCGTTCCGGGGTAACCGGAGCTGTCCGGGGATTTTTATTTTTGCGAGCACATTTCCACGAAAGCGTCACCTATAGCTAACGAATTTCAACTTTTCTAAACGTTCCGGTGATACCGGAGCATTCTGGGATTTTTCTCGCATCACATTTGGCCGAAAGGGTGACCCATAGCTCAAGATTTTCCGTTTTTCTAGTCGTTTCGGAGTTACTGGAGGACTCCGGTTATTTTTTTTCGCATCACATTTGGCCGAAAGCGTGACCTATAGCTCACGATTTTTAGCTTTTCTAGTCGTTCAAGGTTACCGGAGAAGTCGGGGGAATTTTATTTCTTGGAGAAGATTAAGCCGAAAGCGTGACCTATAGCTTACGGTTTCGACTTTTCTAGTCGTTCCAGGGTTACCGGAGCATTCCGGGGATTTTTGTTTCTCGAAGCTAAATTGGCCGAAAGCATAACCTATAGCTCACGATTTTAGCTTTTCTAGTCGTCCCGGGGTTACCGGAGTAGTCCGGGGATTTTTATTTTTTGAAGCACAGTTGGTTGAAAGCGTGACCTAAAGCTCACGATTTTCAGCTGTTCTAATCGTTCCGGGGTTGCCGGACCTGTGCAGGGATTTTTTTAATTTTTCGCAGCACATTTGGCCGAAAGCGTGACCTATAGCTCACATGTTAGCTTTTCTAGTCGTTCCGGGGTTTCCAGACCAGTGCGGGGATTTTTATTTTTCGGAGCACATTTGGCCGAAAGCGTGACCTATAGCTCATAATTTTCAGATTTTCTAGTCAATCCAAGGTTACCGAGCCAGTCCGTGGATTTTTAATTTTCGGAGCACATTTGGCGAAAGCATACATATAGCTCACGATTTTCAGCTTTTCCAGTCGTTCCGGTGTTACCAGAGCCGTCCGTGTATTTTTACTTTTCGAAGCACATTTGGCCGAAAGCATGACCTACAACTCACGATTTTCAGCTTTTCTTGTCGTGGCAGGGTTTCCGGAGCATTTCGACGATTTTTTTCGCGGGGTAGATTTGGTCGAAAGCGTGACCTATAGCTCACGATTTCACCTTTTCTAATCAGCTTTTCTATTCATTTCAGCGTTACCGGAGAAGTCCGATTATTTTTACATTTTGGAACAGATTTGGACGAAAACGTGTGCTATAGGTCACTCTCTTGGCCAAATATGCTCCGAAATTTAGAAATCCCCGGACTGGCCAGGTAACCCAGGAACGACTAGAAAAGCTGAAAATAGTCAGCTATTGGTCACGATTTCGGCCAAATGTGCTCCGAAAAATAAAAATCGCTGCACTCGTCGAGTAACCCCAGAAGGACTAGAAAAGCTGAAATCGTGAGCTATACGTCACGCTTTCAGCCGAATGTGCTTCGCAAAGTAAAAATCCCCGGACTGCTGCGGTAACACCAGAACGACTAGAAAAGCTCAAAATCATGAGCTATAGGTCACGCCGCCAAATCGCTCGAGAAACAAAATCGCCGATCGCACCGAATCGTTGAACGACAAGGATAGCTGAAAATCGTGAGCTATAGGTCACGTTTTTGGCCAAATGTGATGCAAAAAAAAAAAATCTCCGGAGTCCTCTAGTAACCTCGGAATGACTAGAAAAGTGGGAAATCTTGAGCTACGGGTCTCCCTTTCGGCCAAATGTGATGCGGCAAAAATCTGCAGAATCCTCCGCTAACAATAGAACGATTAGAAAAGTTAAATATCGTTAGTTGGTCACGCTTTCGAGAAATGAACTCCAAAAAATAAAAATCCTTGAACCGGTCCGGTAACCACGGAACGACTAGAAAAGCTGAAATCGTGAGCTAGGTCATGCTTTTGGCCAAATTTGCTCCGAGAAACAAAAATCCCCAGAATGCTCCGGTAACCCTCGAAAGACTAGAAATGTTGAAAATCATGAGCTATAGATCACTCTTTCGGCCAAATGTGCTCCGAAAAATAAAATTCCGCGGACTGTCCCGGTAACCCTGGAATGACTAGAAAAGCAGAAAATCGTGAGCTACAGGTCACGCTTTCGGCCAAATGTGCAAATCGTGAGCTATAAGTCACGTTTTCGGCCAAATGCGCTCTGAAAAATAAAAATCTCTGCACTGGTCCAGAAACCCAGGAACAACTAGAAAAGCTAAAATGATGAGCTATATGTCACACTTTCACCCTAATGTGCTCCGAAAAATAAAAAACCCCGCACTGATCCGGTAACCTCAGAACGACTAGAAAAGCCGAAATCTTGAGCTATGGGTCTCCCTTTCGGCTAAATGTGATGCGACAAAAATCCACAGAATCCTCTGGTAACACCGGAACGATTAGAAAATTTAAAAATCGTTAGCTATTGGTCGCGCTTTCGGGCAAATCTGCTCCGGAAAATAAAAGTCCCCGGACTGCTCCGGTAACCCAGGAATGAATAGAAATGCTAAAATCATGAGCTATAGGTCACGCTTTTGGCCAAATTTTCTCCGAGAAACAAAAATCCCCGGAATACTCCGGTAACCCTGAACGGCTAGAAAAGTTGAAAATCGTGAGCTATAGATCGCTGTTTTGGCCAAATGTGCTCCAAAAAATAAAATGCTGCGGACTGTTCCGGTAACCCTGGAATGACTAGAAATCCCCGCATTGGTCAAGAAACCCAGGAACAACTAGAAAATCTAAAATGGTGAACTATGTGTTACACTTTCACCCAAATGTGCTCCGAAAAATAAAACACCCCGTAGTGGTCCGGTAACCCCGGAATGACTAGAAAAGCCGAAATCTTAAGCTGTAGGTCACGCTTTCGGCCAAATGTGATGCGAAAAAAAATCCCCTGAGTCCTGTAGTAACCTCGGAACGACTAGAAAAGCGGAAAATCATCAGCTATGGGTCACCCTCTCGGCAAAATTTGATGCGAAAGAAATCCACAGAATGGTACGGTATGCCTGGAACGACTAGAAAAGTTGAAAATCATTAGCTATTGGTCACTTTAGGCTAAATGTGCTCCGAAAAATAAAAATCCCCGTACTGCCCGGTAACCACGAAACAACAAGAAAAGCTGAAAATCGTGAGCTATAGGTCACGCTATCGGCCAAATCTGCTCTGAGAAACAAAATTCCCCCGACTCCTCCGGTAACTGTTGAATGACTAGAAAAGCTGAAAATCGTGAACTAGGTCACGATTTCGGCCAAATGTGATGCAAAAAAAATCTCCGGAGTCCTCCAGTAACCGCGAACGCATAGAAAAGCGGAAAATTTTGACTTATAGGTACGCTTTCGGGAAATGCGCTCGGAAAATTAAAAATCTCCGGACTGGCCTGGTAACCATAGAACGACTGGAATAACTGAAAATCATGTGCTATAAGTACGCTTTCGGCAAATGTCCTCCGAAAATTAAAAATTCCTGGACTGGCCCGGTAACGACAAGGAAAGCTGAAAATCGTGTGCTATAGGTCACGCTTTCGGCTAAATGTGATGCAAAAAAAATCCCCGGAGTCCTCCAGTAACCCCGGAACGACTAGAAAAGCGGAAAATCTTGAGCTATAGGTCTCCCATTTAGCCAAATGTGATGCGACAAAAATCAGCGGAATCCTCCGGTAACACCGGAACGATTAAAAAAGTTAAATATCGTTAGCTATTTTTCACGCTTTCGGGCAAATGTGCTCCGAAAAATAAAAATCCCCAGACTGCTCCGGTAACCACGGAACGACTAGAACAGCTGAAATCGTGAGCTATAGGTCACACTTTTGGCCAAATTTGCTCCGAGAAACAAAATCCCCGGAATGCTCCGGTAACGCTGGAACAACTAGAAAAGTTGAAAATTGTGAGCTATAAATCACTCTTTCGGCGAAATATGCTCTGAAAAATAAAATTCCGCGGACTGTCCTTGTAAATCTAGAACGACTAGAAAAGCTGAAAATCGTGAGCTATAGGTCACGCTTTCGGGCAAATGTGATGCAAAAAAAATTCCCGGAGACCTGCAGTAACCCCGGAACGACTAGAAAAGCGGTAAATCATGAGCTATGGATCACCCTCTTGGCAAAATGTGATGCGAAAGAAATCCATAGAATGGTACGCTAACCCTGAAACGACTAGAAAAGTTGAAAATCATTAGCTATTGGTCACTCTCTCGGCCAAATCTGCTCCGAAAATTAAAAATTCCCGGACTAGCCCGCTAACCTTGGAACGCCTAGAAAAGCTGAAAATCGTGAGCTATAGGTCACGCTTTCGGCCAAATGTGATCCAAAAAATAAAAATCCCCGCACTCGTCGAGTAACCCCAGAAGGACTAAAAAAGCTGAAATCGTGAGCTATACGTCACGCTTTCAGCCGAATGTGCTCCGAAAAGTAAAAACCCCAGACTGCTACGGTTACCCCAGAACGACTAGAAAATCTCAAAATCGTGAGCTGGTCACGCTTTCGGCATAATGTGAAGCGAAAAAAAAATCCCCGGAGTCCACCAGCAACCTCGGAACGACTAGAAAAGCAGAAAATCATGAGCTATGGGTCTCCCTTTCGGCTAAATGTGATGCGACAAAAATCCACAGAATCCTCTGGTAACACCGGAACGATTAGAAAATTTAAAAATCGTTAGCTATTGGTCGCGCTTTCGGGCAAATCTGCTCCGGAAAATAAAAGTCCCTGGACTGCTCCGGTAACCCAAAAATGAATAGAAATGCTAAAATCATGAGCTATAGGTCACGCTTTTGGCCAAATTTGCTCCGAGAAACAAAAATCCCCGGAATGCTCCGGTAACCCTGAACGGCTAGAAAAGTTGAAAATCATGAGCTATAGATCGCTCTTTTGGCCAAATGAGCTCCAAAAAATAAAATGCTGCGGACTGTCCCGGTTACCCTGGAATGAGTAGAAAATCTGAAAATCATGAGCTATAGGTCACGCTTTCGGCCAAATGCGCTTCAAAAAAAATAAAAATCCCCGCGTTGGTCAAGAAACCCAGGAACAACTAGAAAAGCTAAAATGGTGAGCCATGTGTCACACTTTCACCCAAATGTGCTCCGAAAAATAAAACACCCCGTAGTGGTCCGGTAACCCCGGAATGACTAGAAAAGCCGAAATCTTGAGCTATAGGTCACGCTTTCGGCCAAATGTGATGCGAAAAAAACCCCAGAGTCCTGTAGTAACCTCGGAATGACTAGAAAAGCGAAAAATCATGAGTTATGGGTCACCCTCTCGGCAAAATGTGATGCGAAAGAAATCCACGGAATGGTACGGTATGCCAGGAACAACTAGAAAAGTTGAAAATTGTGAGCTACAAATCACTCTTTCGGCGAAATATGCTCTGAAAAATAAAATTCCGTGGACTGTCCTGGTAAATCTGGAACGACTAGAAAAGCTGAAAATCGTGAGTTATAGGTTACGCTTTCGGGCAAATGTGATGCAAAAAAACCCCGGAGACCAGCAGTAACCCCGGAACGACCAGAAAAGCGGTAAATCATGAGCTACGGATCACCCTCTTGGCAAAATGTGATGTGAAAGAAATCCACGGAATGGTACGGTAACCCTGGAACGACTAGAAAAGTTGAAAATCATTAGCTATTGGTCACTCTTTCGGCCAAATCTGCTCCGAAAATTAAAAATCCCTGGACTGGCCCGGTAACCCAGAAACGACTAGAAAAGCTGAAAATCGTGAGCTATAGGTCACGCTTTCGGCCAAATATGATCCAAAAAATAAAAATCTCCGCACTCGTCGAGTAACCCCAGAAGGACTAAAAAAGCTGAAAATCGTGAGCTATAGGTCACGCTATCGGCCAAATCTGCTCTGAGAAACAAAATTCCCCCGACTCCTCCGGTAACTGTTGAATGACTAGAAAAGCTGAAAATCGTGAACTAGGTCACGATTTCGGCCAAATGTGATGCAAAAAATCTCGGAGTCCTCCGAATCGCATGACGCATAGAAAAGCGGAAAATTTTGACTTATAGGTGCGCTTTGGAAATGCGCCGGAAAATTAAAAATCTCGGACTGGCACGGTAACCATAGAACGATGGAATAAGCGAAAATCATGTGCTATAAGTACGCTTTCGGCAAATGTCCTCCGAAAATTAAAAATTCCTGGACTGGCCCGGTAACGACAAGGAAAGCTGAAAATCGTGTGCTATAGGTCACGCTTTCGGCTAAATGTGATGCAAAAAAAATCCCCGGAGTCCTCCAGTAACCCCGGAACGACTAGAAAAGCGGAAAATCTTGAGCTATAGGTCTCCCATTTAGCCAAATGTGATGCGACAAAAATCAGCGGAATCCTCCGGTAACACCGGAACGATTAAAAAAGTTAAATATCGTTAGCTATTTTTCACGCTTTCGGGCAAATGTGCTCCGAAAAATAAAAATCCCCAGACTGCTCCGGTAACCACGGAACGACTAGAACAGCTGAAATCGTGAGCTATAGGTCACACTTTTGGCCAAATTTGCTCCGAGAAACAAAAATCCCCGGAATGCTCCGGTAACGCTGGAACAACTAGAAAAGTTGAAAATTGTGAGCTATAAATCACTCTTTCGGCGAAATATGCTCTGAAAAATAAAATTCCGCGGACTGTCCTTGTAAATCTAGAACGACTAGAAAAGCTGAAAATCGTGAGCTATAGGTCACGCTTTCGGGCAAATGTGATGCAAAAAAAATTCCCGGAGACCTGCAGTAACCCCGGAACGACTAGAAAAGCGGTAAATCATGAGCTATGGATCACCCTCTTGGCAAAATGTGATGCGAAAGAAATCCATAGAATGGTACGCTAACCCTGAAACGACTAGAAAAGTTGAAAATCATTAGCTATTGGTCACTCTTTCGGCCAAATCTGCTCCGAAAATTAAAAATCCCTGGACTGGCCCGGTAACCCAGAAACGACTAGAAAAGCTGAAAATCGTGAGCTATAGGTCACGCTTTCGGCCAAATGTGATCCAAAAAATAAAAATCCCCGCACTCGTCGAGTAACCCCAGAAGGACTAAAAAAGCTGAAATCGTGAGCTATACGTCACGCTTTCAGCCGAATGTGCTCCGAAAAGTAAAAACCCCAGACTGCTATGGTTACCCCAGAACGACTAGAAAATCTCAAAATCGTGAGCTGGTCACGCTTTCGGCATAATGTGAAGCGAAAAAAAAATCCCCGGAGTCCACCAGCAACCTCGGAACGACTAGAAAAGCAGAAAATCATGAGCTATGGGTCTCCCTTTCGGCTAAATGTGATGCGACAAAAATCCACAGAATCCTCTGGTAACACCGGAACGATTAGAAAATTTAAAAATCGTTAGCTATTGGTCGCGCTTTCGGGCAAATCTGCTCCGGAAAATAAAAGTCCACTGGACTGCTCATTAACAAAAATGAATAGAAATGCTAAAATCATGAGCTATAGGTCACGCTTTTGGCCAAATTTGCTCCGAGAAACAAAAATCCCCGGAATGCTCCGGTAACCCTGAACGGCTAGAAAAGTTGAAAATCATGAGGTATAGATCGCTCTTTTGGCCAAATGAGCTCCAAAAAATAAAATGCTGCGGACTGTCCCGGTTACCCTGGAATGAGTAGAAAATCTGAAAATCATGAGCTATAGGTCACGCTTTCGGCCAAATGCGCTTCAAAAAAAATAAAAATCCCCGCGTTGGTCAAGAAACCCAGGAACAACTAGAAAAGCTAAAATGGTGAGCCATGTGTCACACTTTCACCCAAATGTGCTCCGAAAAATAAAACACCCCGTAGTGGTCCGGTAACCCCGGAATGACTAGAAAAGCCGAAATCTTGAGCTATAGGTCACGCTTTCGGCCAAATGTGATGCGAAAAAAACCCCAGAGTCCTGTAGTAACCTCGGAATGACTAGAAAAGCGAAAAATCATGAGTTATGGGTCACCCTCTCGGCAAAATGTGATGCGAAAGAAATCCACGGAATGGTACGGTATGCCAGGAACAACTAGAAAAGTTGAAAATTGTGAGCTACAAATCACTCTTTCGGCGAAATATGCTCTGAAAAATAAAATTCCGTGGACTGTCCTGGTAAATCTGGAACGACTAGAAAAGCTGAAAATCGTGAGTTATAGGTTACGCTTTCGGGCAAATGTGATGCAAAAAAACCCCGGAGACCAGCAGTAACCCCGGAACGACCAGAAAAGCGGTAAATCATGAGCTACGGATCACCCTCTTGGCAAAATGTGATGTGAAAGAAATCCACGGAATGGTACGATAACCTTGGAATGACTAGAAAAGTTGAAAATCATTAGCTATTGGTCACTCTTTCGGCCAAATCTGCTCCGAAAATTAAAAATCCCTTGACTGGTGTAACATCCTGATTTTCAGAGTATTTTTGAAGCTTTTAAAATAAAATTCACCATTTGAATTTTTTTTTCTGAAATTAATTAAAGCTTAAATGAAATTTTATGAATTAAAAGGATTTAATATGAATAATCTGAACATGAACATTTGCCAAAGTTATTTTATTTGAGTTCCTTGTGTCTCAAGGAATTTATTGGATTTTTTGGATTTTCTGGATTTATTTGCTATTTTCTAGAGCTCAAAAGGATTTAAATGAATTTATGAAAAGAAAAATACCAAAATCCCCAACCGGCGGTGGGCGAAACCCACCACCGCCCAACCGCCTCGGCTCGCCAATTTTGTAGCGCCGCGCGCGTGCCACGCGTCAGCATCGCGCCGCGCCGCCCGCTTTAGCCTCCCGATGATCGCCACGTGGCCGTCATCCGCTGCGCCAGCGCCGCGCCCGCATCTCGGCCGCTGCTCACCGCGCCACCGGCGTGTGGGCCCTGTCGAGTCGTCCCGACCGGACTCGTCTTCCGTCTCGAAGCGGACTCTCGCCGCCGCTGCCGTCCCGTCGCGGACACCTCGGGTCCGTGTATAAAGCCGCCGCCGCTCGCTCCCGCAGCCGCGCCGCTCGCCGCCGCCCGCCGCGGAGCCGCCGCCGGCGCCGTCGCCTCGTCATCTTTTTGCGCGGCCGTCGTCGCCGAAACCGCCGCCGCCCGTCTGCCGTTCGCCACCGCCGGTGAGCCCGCCGCCGTCGTCGTCCCGCCACCTCGATCGCCGCCGTCACCGTCGCCGCCGGCCGCCGCCGCGAACCCGCCGCCGCGCCGCCGTGCGACGCGCCGCGCCGCGCCGCCTGGCGGCGCCGCCGCCTCGCGCCGCTGCGCGCCGCGTCGGCAGCGACGCGCGCCGCGTCCGCCGCCTTCCGTCGCCGGTCCATGTGAGCCGTGCGCGCCTTGTGGGTCCCGCCCGTCGGCCGAGCCGTGACCCGTGAGCGATCTGGGCGGCGGCCGGATGCGCCCACGCGCCGCACCACGCCGTCCGTCGCCCGCGGCGTGCTCCCGGCCGCCACGCAAGCCGGGCCACGCCACCCTAACGCTTGCGTGTACGCCACGCCACCGCCACCTCAGCCCTAGTCGCCGCGTCGGCGACCGCCGCCCGCGACTGTTTCGTGCGCGGGTTCACCGTGAACTCGACCTCCGTGCGCCGGTCCACAAAGACGATGCACTTTTCCAATTTTCCCGATTTTCAGAAAATCCAATTTTCCAAGAGCCCGTTCTCCTCATCCTAGCTCCGATTGACCCGTTCTTTTTCTAAATTCATCTAAAATTGAGCTCTACCTTTTGGTTCAGGTTTGAAAGTTTTGGAGTTCATTTGAATTTTATTTGAATTTATTTTCTCTTTTCGTCTCGTTTTTCTCTCGTTAGATCGCGTGTTCGAGGGAGCGGAAGTTGGATTTGAAGACCAAGAGCCCTCATCTGAGCAAGGCCAAGGCAAGTCGTATTCTTTGATCATGTTGAACCCAGATTTCAATCTATTATGTATTATTTTGTTTCAAATTATCATGCATTGCTATTTATTAATAAAACCTTGTATTGGTAGTTATACTCCTAATTGATTAAATCCCTCCATGATAATTTGACTACCATGAATCCATTGACACCTTAGGATTGGGAATTATTTAGTGATAAAATAATAATTGTCACATGGGGTTACGTTCGATCGCTTAGCTTCGCTTCCTATTAGTTTTAGGATCTGTCATCACATGTGGTTAATTAATCTGACTTAATGATTTACTTGAGCGTGGTGGTTAGCCACGATTATAAAATTGGTATGTCATGACATGGGTAGTGTCATGGGCATTGGTTATACAAACTTGGCTTTCACTTGGGCGAATGATCGTGCGAGAAAGGGGAGTCTTTGGATGCACATTGGGATGTGGATGCTTCGCACAGGTAATTGTTAAGGACTTAACTTTGTGCGCCATTGATCCGAGCTTAATCGTGCAAACCACATGTCTAGTATGGGATAGACTGGCATAATAATTTGAGAAGTCTCTACTTTGGTTTTACTACGATGTTGTGTGGCGCAAGAGGGGCAATTATCGACTAGGGGTTACCCTACTCGGCGGCGAATCCTTAGCGAGTGGGATCGGGTGGAGATGGATCATTGTAAAAGCCTTGTTGTGATTTCCTTAAGTGAGGCTAATCACATCGTGTGGGTACATTGTGCAACCTCTGCGAGTGTAAAACTATTCGAATAGCCGTGTCCCGGTCATGGACAATGCTCGGTGATTTCACACGAGGGTAGAGTTTTCATAAAAACCTGGTTGGGTTAAGTTGGGAAGTGAATTGTTAGTTCACGGGTGTTCATTTCATGGATCTTGGTTCATGGTGGATTCCTTGAGTGAATGGTCGGTTCACTTGTGGTTGGTCTCGATTCCTTTGGTTATCTACTTAGTGTCATTGTTAAATTTGCTTTTCAATCTATTTATTGTATTTACTTTAAATTGTTGCTTTATGCAAAAATTAACCTTTCAGCCATCCATTGGTAAGCCTTGCATACTATATTGCATCTTTGTTACAAACGACTTGCTGAGTACTCTATGTACTCACGGCTTTATGCCCTTGTTGCTCAGTTGAGGAGGAGGAGTATCACCGGCGGGAGGTTCGAAAGGAGAGTACTTGACGTCTTCGCGGATTAGGCCGTTCTCCACTCGATAGCTTTGTGGGTGTGTCGATTGGTGCTGCGCTTTCTTTTGGATTTCATTGCTAGTTTCTTTTAAGCCTTCGGGCTATTAATTGTAAGCTTGACCATAAGGTCCCACTTTTGGATATTGATTAATAATTTGAGATTCCCTTATTTAATATCGTGATTGTGGTGATGATTACCTCTATGTTTGTTGTGTGCACTAGCGTGATCTGGACTAGTGCAGCATACAGAGAGTCGGATTTGCATATTCGGGTCTCGACAGAGATAGTATCGAGCCATATCGGTATGAGGACGAAAACCTAAGTTAGTCGTTGTCTCAAAAATTCAAAAACCTATTTTCTAAAGACAAAACAACCAAACCTGATATTTAGCAAATTCTTTACTCTCTTACCTTATTCTTAGGGACTCTTGCCTCTCACCTTAAAATTTCTGCGAAAATGAAAATTTTTAAAGCGACTCTTATCTTGTGCGTGTTTGTAGATGTCGCAAAGCAACTATAGCGGTCGGGAGGATGGAGGAGAGTGCTTGAGTCTTGCTAAGAAGTCTTGGTTTCAAAGAACACCAATGTACAGTTCCATGGATGATGAAGTAAGAGGTACCATTTCACACGGTTGTACTTCACTATCAAGCTTGGAGGTCACGTCGTACACCACGACTTCAAAGGTTCAAATCCGCAGCACTGCACGCAAGGCCGTTGCTCAACTCATCGCCGACGGTATAAGATCGGTATGACCAAGTTCATCCAGGAATACAAAGAAAGTATGAACACGAGGAGTACACTCGCGGACGCCAACACCTCCACCTTCGCCTCGCCACCCGGCCGGAGGAAAGGCAGCGCGCATGGCGATGATCGCCGAGAGTACCTTCAACTCGTCATTCCAAAGAAGGCGCCTACAATGCAGTTCCGCAACCGATGGGCGTTCTCTGACGATGCAGAGGAAGAAGAGGAAGATCGCACACCGTACCTCGCCGGACACGAGTGGGAGCCGGAAGAGTAGACCGTAGCATAGGATAGCATCGGTTAGGAAGTGGTTTTTGTTTGCATTGAGTGTGATGTGAGCTGCGGTTTTGCCCTCAAAAGCAATATGTTGCAGTCATATCAAATCTTTTATTGAAGTGATTTATTTGTTCTTTTGTTAGCTTTTCGCTAAGTGATTGTTTAGTTTAGGATTTACCATTAGAATATCCCCTTAGGCGAACTTACCACTTATCTTTGCTTTTCCCTCTTACAGTAAGCCTGTGAAGCCGTCCTCAAGCAAGTGATCTTTCTTTTCAGATGGTTGATACCCGAGCTCCGCAGACGTGGTCGATGAGTCGAGGATCACGAGGCGTCGAGCAACTCCGAGCGACATGCAAACCAGCTGGATGGATCCAACCTTGAGTCGATTCATGGCAGCCAGACATCGGTTGATGAACACCATGATGCGTAACATGAACGCCATGATGAATCGGCAGAATCAAGACATGGCCATGCCTCCACGATTCGCGGCGGTCCAAGTTTGCAGAATTTATGAGGACAAGGCCTCCTACCTATTCACGGTCTTCGAGCCACTAGAAGCCGATGGTGGATGCGTTCGGTGGAAAAGAAGCTTAACCTTGCCCGGTGTACGATCGCGAGAAGGTGTTGTATGCAGCCCATCGGCTTGAGGGTGCTGCGGCCGAGTGGTGGGAAAATTATTGTGCCGCTCACGAGGATCCGAGAGCATCACTTGGGCTGAGTTCGCAGGAGCTTTTCGTCATGCCCATATCTGGATGGGGTGATCGAAATGAAGAAGGAAGAATTTCGGGAGTTGCGCGAGAAGAACATGTCCGTGAGTGAATATCTCAACAAGTTCACTCGGTTGGCCGTTATGCTCGAGAAGATGTCGCCACGATGATGCTCGCGAGAAGAGGTTCAAGAAAGGATTGAACCGAGATTGAAAGTTCAGGTAGTGGGACATGATTATGCCGTTCCAAAACATGGTGGACAAAGCAATGCTCATTGAGGAAAGTCATCGCGAGTTGGAAGAATCTCGCAAGAGAAGAATGATGCAGCAAGGATCACAGATGCACCAAGCTCGAGAGCCGCCGGTAATTTTCAGCAGCTCGAGTTCCTCGTGATCGGGATTCAAAACTCCGCACGGCTCCGTCGGTTTTCTTCAGCGCCAAAACCAAATCCGGTGGGAAGCCAACACAGAGGATTACCAAGCCCATGTCGCGATCACTTGTTTCAAATGCAATGAGGCGGGACATTATGCCAACAAATGCCCGCAAAATACCGCATTGACACCGGTTCGCTTCAGCTTGGGAGCCACACCGCATCGCCCTGCGGCAGGATCGACGCGGAGCACCTCAAGGATCAAATCAACCCAACAAAGGATCGCAGACCGTGATGCGTGGCAGGTGAACCACGTCACCATGGAGGAGGCTCAAGCGGCGCGGATGTGGTGATTGGTAAGTTCGGTAAATTCAGATACACCGCCACGATTTTGTTTGATTACGGAGCTTCACATTCGTTTGTTTCTGAGTTTTGCTCTAAAGCATAAGTTGGAAGTCGTTGCACTTGGTTCCATTTTATTGGTTCAATCCCCAGGCTCTGAGATGAGTACAAACCTAGGATGCCCCAAAGTTAGGATAGCCATCCAAGGAGTAGAGTTCTCCGCAGATTTGGTTGTGCTGAATATCCAGTCTTTGGACGTAATTTTGGGTATGGATTGGCTCAAGAAGCATCAAGCAGTATTGGAATGTGGAAGCCGAGCAGTCACTTTGGACGGTCCCGATGGAAGCAAGGTTAGATTTGAAGCCGACATGAAGCAGCCAGAAAAAGTGATGGTGTGCCAAAGTAAAGGGATTGCCCTAAATGAAGTACCGATTGCGAGAATATCCCGATGTTTTTCCGATGATCTCCCGGGATGCCACCAAAAAGAGAAGTAGAGTTTGCAATTGAGTTAGCACCGTGCACCTCACCAATTTCAAGAGACCTTACAGAATGCCCGCCAATGAGTTAGCGAGAATTAAAGAAGCAGATACAAGAGTTATTGGATAAAGGGTATGTCGGACCAGTACCTCTCAGTGGGAGCACCGGTATTGTTCGTCAAGAAGAAGGATGGTAGCCAGCGTATGTGTGTGGATTACCGAGCTCTCAATGAAGTTACCATCAAGAACAAGTACCGTTGCCCGAATTGATGATCTGTTCGATCAATTAAAAGGAGTGGAGTGTTTTCCAAGATTGATTTGAGATCGGGTATCACCAAATGAGGATTCGACCAGGAGGACATACCCAAGACAGCCTTCTCAACTCGTTATGGATTATACGAGTTCACCGTGATGTCCTTTGGCCTAACCAATGCCCTGACCTACTTTATGTACACGATGAACAAGGTGTTCATGGACTACTTGGACAAGTTTGTCGTTGTGTTCATTGATGACATTCGATCTACTCCAAGAATGAGGAGGAGCATGAGGAGCATTTGAGATTGGTATTGCAAAGATTGCGGGAGCACAAGTTGTATGCTAAGTTCAGCAAGTGTGAATTTTGGATGAAGGAAGTTGCCTTTTTGGGTCATGTGTTGACAGCAGAGAGGAGTGTCAGTTGACTCGGGAAAGTACAAGATGTGCTCACTGGAAGGCACCCACGTCGATGACCAGTCCAAGCTTCCTAGGAATGGCGAGTTACTATCGGAGATTCATTGAAGGGTTCTCGGTGTAGCCCGACCCTTACCCAGCTACTAAAGAAGGAAAAGAAGTTTGAATGGGCGCCAGTGTGAGAAGAGTTTTGGAAGTTAAAGGAAAGTCGACAACAAAGCACGATCTTAATTTTGCACGACATCAAGAAAGATTTTGAGATTTATTGTGGCGCCTCCGCAAAGGTTTAGGGTGCGTATTGATGCAAGACAAAAGAGTGGTGGCTTATGCATCGCGTCGATTGAGGCCACATGAGGAGAACTACCCCACGCACGATTTGGAGTTAGCAGCGATTGTGCATGCCACGAAAATATGGCGACACTACGATGGGTAGCGGATGTGAGATCTACACGGATCATAAGAGCTTGAAGTATATCTTCACCCAATCGACCTTAACCTAAGACAAAGAAGATGGTTGGAGTTGATAAAGGACTATGACATTGGAATCCACTATCACCCGGGAAAAGCCAACGTAGTGGCGGATGCGTTGAGCAGAAGGTATATTGCAACACAATTATGGTCAAGGAGAGTCAACCAAGCATTGCACGAGGAATTCCAAAAGCTCGGTTTGGAGTTGGTTGAAGAAGGGATGTTGGCGCTTTGGACTTGCGGCCGACCTTGGATAGTCGATTCGTCAAGCGCAGCGGAGGATGAAAATATCCAGCGGATCAAGGTTGGATTGAAGGAAGGAAAAGCGGCGAGGTTTTGTGGAGGATGATCGGGTATCATATGGTACAAGAAGCGATTGTGCGTACCCAATAAGGAAGAGTTAAAGCAATTGTTGCTTAAAGAGGCACACGAAGTCATTATATTCAATTCATCCAGCGGTACCAAGATGTATCGGGACATCAAGGATAAATCTTGGTGGCGGTATGAAGCGAGAAATAGCGAGTATGTAGCACTATGTGATGTTTGCCACGAGTGAAAGCAGAGCATCAAAGACCCGCAGATTGTTGCAACCGTTGAAAATTCCCGAGTGGAAGTGGGAAGATGTGGGCATGGATTTCATCACAGGTCTACCCAAGACCAAGGAAGGTTACGACTCGATATGGGTAATTGTGGATCGATTGACAAAGGTAGCCCATTTCCTTCAGTCAAAACCACATATTACGGAGATAAGTTGGCGGAATTGTATATGTCAGTGTGAGTCTCCATGGAGTTCCTAAGAGGATTGTGTCGGATCGTGGATCGCGATTCACTTCACGATTTTGGAGTAGTTTCCACGGCGATGGGTACTCATCTGAATTTCAGACTGACCTATCACCCCTGCATCGATGGTCGACAGGCGTGTAAATCAAATCCTAGAGGATATCCGAGAGCATGTGTTTTGGATCACGGAGCTAAGTGGGACAATTGCCTACCTTTTGCAGAATTTTCCTACAACAACGATTACTGAGGCCGTTTGCAGATGTCACCGTTTGAGGCTTTGTATGGTCGGAAGTGTAGGACCCTCTCAATTGGAAAGAAAGCAGGAGAAAGGCAAATTTTTGGGCGAGTGTTTGCAAGAAGCCAGAAGAAAAAGTGCGCTTGATTCAAGAAAGGTGAAAGCAGCTCTGCCGAGCAAAAGAGTTATCGATACTCGTAGAAGAGATTTAAGCTTTGAGCCCAATGATTATGTGTATCTCGGGATCACACCTTTCAAAGGTGTTAAGCGTTTTCAAATGAAGGAAAGCTAGCACCAAGGTATGTGGGGCCATTCAAGATTTTGAAGCGCAAGGAGAAGTTGCCTATCAGTGGAGCTACGAGAACTTGAGCGGGATACACGATGTTTTCATGTGTCTCAATTGAAGAAGTGCTTGCGAGTGCGAGAGGAAGCAAAGTGCCAATTGAGGTGTGGATCTCCGGGAGGATCTGTCTATAAAGAGCATCCCATCAAAATCTTGGAAGTGTCGAGCGAGTCACTAGAAGAAGAGTCGTTCGCTTTTGCAAAGTTCAGTGGAGCAATCATTCAGAGGAGGAAGCAACTGGGAAAGCGAGGAGGATCTCAAAGCGGAGTTTCCAAACCTATTCTTTAGAGAGCCGAATCTCGGGTCGAGATTCCGTTTAAGGGGAGGTTTGTAACATCCTCGATTTTGAGTATTTTGAAGCTTTTAAAATAAAATTCACCATTTGAATTTTTTTCTGAAATTAATTAAAGCTTAAATGAAATTTTATGAATTAAAAGGATTTAATATGAATAATCTGAACATGAACATTTGCCAAAGTTATTTTATTTGAGTTCCTTGTGTCTCAAGGAATTTATTGGATTTTTTCTGGATTTTTGGATTTATTTGCTATTTTCTAGAGCTCAAAAGGATTTAAATGAATTTATGAAAAGAAAAATACAAAAATCCCCCAACCGCCGGTGGGCGAAACCCACCACCGCCCAACCGCCTCGGCTCCGCGACCCAGCCAGCGCGCGCGCGCGTGCACGCTGCGTCGAGCATCGCGCCGCGCGCTCGCCTTGGCCTCCCGATGATCGCCACGTGGCCGTCATCCGCTGCGCCAGCGCCGCGCCCCGCATCTCGGCGCTGCTCACCGCGCCACCGGCGGTGGGCCCACTGTCAGTCGTCCCCGACCGGACTCGTCTTCCCGTCTCGAGCGGACTTCGCCGCCGCTGCCGTCCCGTCGCGGACACCTCGGTCCGTGTATAAAAGCCGCGCCCCTCGGCTTCCGCATCCCGAGCCGCGCTCGCCGCCGCCCGCCGCGGAGCCCGCCGCCGCGCCGTCGCCTCGTCATCTTTGCGCGCGGCCGTCGCCGCCGAGCCGCCGCCGCCGCTCGCTGCTCGCCACCACCGGTGAGCCCCGCCGCCGTCGTCGTCCCGCCACCTCGGTCGCCGCCGTCACCCGTCGCCGGCCAGCCGCCGCGACCCGCCGCCGCCGCGCGCGCGCGGCCGCGCCGCGCTCGCGCCGCACGCCGACGCCGCGATCGACGCCGCGCCCGCGCCCTTCGCCTTCCGTGCGCCGGTCCATGTGAGCCGTGCGGCGCCTTGTGGGTCCCGCCCGTCGCCCGAGCCAGACCCGTGAGCGATCTGGGCGGCGACCGGATGCGCCCACGCGCCGCACCACGGCCGTCCGTCGCCCGCGCGTGCTCCCGAGCCGCCACGCAAGCCGCCACGTCCACCCTAACGCTATGCGTGTCGCCACGCCGGTGCCACCTCACCCTAGTCGCCGCGTCGGCACCGCGCCCCGCATCAAGTTTCGTGCGCGGGTTCACCGTGAGACTCAGCCTCCCGTGCGCCGGTCCACAAAGACTGATGCACTTTTCCAATTTTCCCGATTTTCAGAAAATCCAATTTTCCAAGAGCCCGTTCTCCTCATCCTAGCTCCGATTGACCCGTTCTTTTTCTAAATTCATCTAAAATTGAGCTCTACCTTTTGGTTCAGGTTTGAAAGTTTTGGAGTTCATTTGAATTTTATTTGAATTTATTTTCTCTTTTCGTCTCGTTTTTCTCTCGTTAGATCGCGTGTTCGAGGGAGCGGAAGTTGGATTTGAAGACCAAGAGCCCTCATCTGAGCAAGGCCAAGGCAAGTCGTATTCTTTGATCATGTTGAACCCAGATTTCAATATATTATGTATTATTTTGTGTCAAATTATCATGCATTGCTATTTATTAATAAAACCTTGTATTGGTAGTTATACTCCTAATTGATTAAATCCCTCCATGATAATTTGACTACCATGAATCCATTGACACCTTAGGATTGGGAATTATTTAGTGATAAAATAATAATTGTCACATGGGGTTACGTCGATCGCTTAGCCTTCCTCCTAGTTAGTTGGGATCTGTCATCACATGTGGTTAATTAATCCTGACTTAATGATTTACTTGAACGTGGTGGTTAGCCACAGTTATAAAATTGGTATGTCATGACATGGGTAGTGTCATGGGCATTGGTTATACAAACTTGGCTTTCACTTGGGCGAATGATCGTGCGATAAAGGGGGTTTGGATGCACATTGGGATGTGGATGCTTCACTGGGTAATTGTTAAGGACTTAACTTTGTGCGCCATTGATCCGAGCTTAATCGTGCAAACCACATGTCTAGTATGGGATAGACTGGCATAATAATTTGAGAAGTCTCTACTTTGGTTTTACTACGATGTTGTGTGGCGCAAGAGGGGCAATTATCGACTAGGGGTTACCCTACTCGACGGCGAATCCTTAGCGAGTGGGATCGGGTGGAGATGGATCATTGTAAAAGCCTTGTTGTGATTTCCTTAGTGAGGCTAATCACATCGTGTGGGTACTGATTGTGCAACCTCTGCAGAGTGTAAAACTATTCGAATAGCCGTGTCCCCGGTCATGGACAATGCTCGGTGATTTCACACGAGGGTAGAGTTTTCATAAAAACCTGGTTGGGTTAAGTTGGGAAGTGAATTGTTAGTTCACGGTGTTCATTTCATGGATCTTGGTTCATGGTGGATTCCTTGAGTGAATGGTCGATTCACTTGTGGTTGGTCTCAATTCCTTTGGTTATCTACTTAGTGTGCATTTGTTAAATTTGCTTTTCAATCTATTTATTGTATTTACTTTAAATTGTTGCTTTATGCAAAAATTAACCTTTCACCATCCATTGGTAAGCCTTGCATACTATATTGCATCTTTGTTACAAACGACTTCTTGAGTACTCTATGTACTCACGGCTTTATGCCCTTGTTGCTCGATTGAGGAGGAGGAGTATCACCAGCAGGAGGTTCGAAGGAGAGTACTTGACGTCTTCGCGGATTAGGCTTCGTTCTCCACTCGATAGCCTGTGGGTGTGTCGATTGGCTGCTGCGCTTTCTTTTGGATTTCCGCTGCTAGTTTCTTTTAAGCCTTTCAGGCTATTAATTGTAAGCTTGACCATAAGGTCCCACTTTTGGATATTGATTAATAATTTGAGATTCCCTTATTTAATATCGTGATTGTGGTGATGATTACCTCTATGTTTGACTGTGTGCACTAGCGTGATCCTGGACTAGTGCAGCATACACAGAGAGTCCGGATTTGCATATTCGGGTCTCGACAACTGGCCCGGTAACCCAGAAACGACTAGAAAAGCTGAAAATCGTGAGCTATAGGTCACGCTTTCAGCCAAATATGATCCAAAAAATAAAAATCTCCGCACTCGTCGAGTAACCCCAGAAGGACTAAAAAAGCTGAAATCGTGAGCTATACGTCACGCTTTCAGCCGAATGTGCTCCGAAAAGTAAAAACCCCCGGACTGCTATGGTAACCCCAGAACGACTAGAAAATCTCAAAATCGTGAGCTATAGGTCACGCTTTCGGCAAAATGTGATGCGAAAAAAAAAATCCCCAGAGTCCTCCAGCAACCTCGGAACGACTAGAAAAGCGAAAAATCTTGAGCTATGGGTCTCCCTTTCGGCAAAATGTGATGCGACAAAAATCCGCAGAATACTCTGGTAACACCGGAACGATTAGAAAATTTAAAAATCATTAGCTATTGGTCGCGCTTTTGGGCAAATGTGCTCCGGAAATAAAAGTCCCCGGACTGCTCCGGTAACCCAGGAATGAATAGAAATGCTAAAATCGTGAGCTATAGGTCACGCTTTTGGCCAAATTTGCTCCGAGAAACAAAAATCCCCGGAATGTTCCGGTAACCCTGAATGGCTAGAAAAGTTGAAAATAGTGAGCTATAGATCACTCTTCTGGCCAAATGTGCTCCAAAAAACAAAATGCTGCGGACTGTCCCGGTTACCCTGCATTGACTAGAAAATCTGAAAATCGTGAGCTATAGGTCACGCTTTTGGCTAAATGCGCTCCGAAAAATAAAAATCCACGCACTGGTCTAGAAACCCAGGAACAACTAGAAAAGCTAAAATGGTGAGCTATGTGTCACACTTTTACCCAATTGTGCTCCGAAAAATAAAACACCCCATAGTGGTCCGGTAACCCCGGAATGACTAGAAAAGCCGAAATCTTGAGCTATAGATCACGCTTTCGGCCAAATGTGATGCAAAAAAAAATCCCCAGAGTCCTGCAGTAACCTCGGAACGACTAGAAAAGCGGAAAATCATGAGCTATGGGTCACCCTCTCGGCAAAATGTGATGCGAAAGAAATCCACGGAATGGTACGGTATGCCTGGAACAACTAGAAAGTTGAAAACCATTAGCTATTGGTCACTGTCTCGGCCAAATCTGCTTCGAAAATTAAAAATCCCCGGACTGGCCCGGTAACCCTGTAACGACTAGAAAAGCTGGAAATCGTGAGCTATAGGTCGCGTTTTCGGCCAAATGTGCTCCGAAAAATCAAAATCTCCGCACTCGTCGAGTAACCCCAGAAGGACTAGAAAAGCTGAAATCGTGAGCTATACGTCACGCTTTCAGCCGAATGTGCTCCAAAAAGTAAAAATCTCCGGACTGCTGCGGTAACCCCAGAACGACTAGAAAAGCTCAAAATCGTGAGCTATAGGCCACGCTTTCGGCCAAATCTGCTCCGAGTAATAAAATTCCGTCGACTCCTCCGGTAACCGTTGAACCACAAGGATAGCTGAAAATCGTGAGCTATAGGTCACGCTTTTGGCCAAATGTGCTCCGAGAAATAAAAATCCCCAGACAGCCCAGGTAACCCCGAAACGACAAGAAAAGGTGAAAATTGTGAGCTATACGTCACGCTTTCGGCCAAATCTGCTCCGAGAAACAAAATTCCCCCGACTGCTCCAGTTACCGTTGAACGACTAGAAAATGTAAAAATCGTGGGCTCTAGGTCACGCTTTCGGCCAAATGTGATGCAAAAAAAAATCTCCGAGGCCTCCAGTAACACCGGAACGACTAGAACAACAGAAATCGTGAGCTATAGATCACACTATCGGCCAAATTTGCTCCTTAAAGTAAAAATACCTGGACAGCTATGTTAACCCCAAAACGACTAGAAATGCTCAAAATCGTGAGTTATAATTCACGCTTTGGGCTAAATGTGCTCCGAAAAATAAATTTCTCCGGACTGCTTAGGTAACTCCGGAATAACTAGAAAATCTGAAATCGGGAGTTATAGGTCACGCTTTCGGTCAAATCTTCTGCAAGAAACAAAATTCCCCCGACTGCTCCGGTAACTCTTGAACAACTAGAAAAGCTGAAAATGTGAGCTATAGGTCACGCTTTCGGCCAAATGTGATAAGGAAAAAAATCTCCGGAGTCCTCTAGAAACCCCGGAACGAATAGAAAAGCGGAAAATCTTGAGCTATGGGCCAGCCTTTCGGCAAAATGTGATGCGACAAAAATCCCTGGAATCCTCCAGTAACTCCAGAATGTTTAGAAAAGTCAAAAATCGTTAGCTATAGGTCACGCTTTCGAGCAAATGTGCTCCGAAAAATAAAAATCCCCGGACTGCTCCGGTAAACCCGGAACGACTAGAAAAACTGAAATCGTGAGCTATAGGTCACGCTTTCGACCAAATCTGCCCCGAGAAATAAAAATCGTTGAAATGCTCTGGTAACCCTGGCACGACTAAAAAGCTGAAAATCGTTTGTTATAGGTCACGTTTTCGGCCAAATGTGCTCCGAAAAATAAAAATCCCCGAACTGCTCCGGTAACACTGTAACGACTAGAAAAGCTGAAATTGTGAGTTATAGGTCACGCTTTCGGCCAAATGTGGTGCGAAAAAATCCCTCGAATGCTATGGTAACCCCGGAACGACTAGAAAAGCTGAAAATCGTGAGCTATCGGTGACGCTTAAGGCTAAATGTGCTCCAAAAAATAAAAATCCCCAGACTGCCCGGTAACCACGAAACAACAAGAAAAGCTGAAAATCGTGAGCTAAAGGTCACGCTATCGGCCAAATCTGCTCCGAGAAACAAAATTCCCCCAACTCCTCCGGTAACTGTTGAATGACTAGAAAAGCTGAAAATCGTGAACTATAGGTCACGGTTTCGGCCAAATGTGATGCAAAAAAAAAAATCTACGGAGTCCTCCAGTAACCGCGAACGCCTAGAAAAGCGGAAAATTTTGACTTATAGGTACGCTTTCGGGAAATGCGCTCCAAAAATTAAAAATCTCCGGACTGGCCTGGTAACCATAGAACGACTCGAACAACTGAAAATCGTGTGCTATAAGTACGCTTTCGGCAAATGTGCTCCGAAAATTAAAAATTCTCGGACTGGCCCGGTAACGACAAGGAAAGCTGAAAATCGTGTGCTATAGGTCACGCTTTCGGCTAAATGTGATGCAAAAAAAAAAATCCCCGGAGTCCTCCAGTAACACCGGAATGACTAGAAAAGCGGAAAATCTTAAGCTATGGGTCTCCCATTTGGCCAAATGTGATGCGACAAAAATCAGCGGAATCCTCCGGTAACACCAGAACGATTAGAAAAGTTAAATATCGTTAGCTATTTTTCACGCTTTCGGGCAAATGTGCTCCGAAAAATAAAAATCCCCAGACTGCTCGGGTAACCACGGAACGACTAGAACAGCTGAAATCGTGAGCTATAGGTCACACTTTTGGCCAAATTTGCTCCGAGAAACAAAAATCCCCGGAATGCTCCGGTAACCCTGGAACAACTAGAAAAGTTGAAAATTGTGAGCTATAAATCACTCTTTCGGCGAAATATGCTCTGAAAAATAAAATTCTGCGGACTGTCCCGGTAAATCTAGAACGACTAGAAAAGCTGAAAATCGTGAGCTATAGGTCACGCTTTCGGGCAAATGTGATGCAAAAAAAATCCCCGGAGACTTACAGTAACCCCGGAACAACTAGAAAAGCGGTAAATCATGAGCTATGAATCACCCTCTTGGCAAAATGTGATGCGAAAGAAATCCACGGAATGGTACGCTAACCCTGAAACGACTAGAAAAGTTGAAAATTATTAGGTATTGGTCACTCTTTCGTCCAATCTGCTCCGAAAATTAAAAATCCCTGGACTGGCCCGGTAACCCTGTAACGACTAGAAAAGCTGGAAATCGTGAGCTATAGGTCGCGGTTTCGGCCAAATGTGCTCCGAAAAATCAAAATCTCCGTACTCGTCGAGTAACCCCAGACGGACTAGAAAAGCTGAAATCGTGAGCTATACATCACGCTTTCAGCCGAATGTGCTCCAAAAAGTAAAAATCCCCGAACTGCTGCGGTAACCCCAGAACGACTAGAAAAACTCAAAATCGTGAGCTATGGGCCACGCTTTCGGCCAAATCTGCTCCGAGTAATAAAATTTCGTCGACTGCTCCGGTAACCGTTGAACGACAAGGAATGCTGAAAATCATGAGCTATAGGTCACGCTTTTGTCCAAATGTGCTCCGAGAAATATAAATCCCCAGACAGCCCCGGTAACCCCGAAACGACTAGAAAAGATGAAAATTGTGAGCTATATGTCACGCTTTCGGCCAAATCTGCTCCGAGAAACAAAATTCCCCCGACTGCTCCGGTAACCGTTGAACGACTAGAAAATGTAAAAATCGTGGGCTATAGGTCACGCTTTCGGCCAAATGTGATGCAAAAAAATCCTCCGAGGCCTCCAGTAACACCGGAACGACTAGAACAACAGAAATCGTGAGCTATAGATCAAACTATCGGCCAAATTTGCTTCTTAAAATAAAAATACCTGGACAGCTGTGGTAACCCCAAAACGACTAGAAATGCTCAAAATCGCGAGTTATAATTCACGCTTTCGCTAAATGTGCTCTGAAAAATAAATTTCCCCGGACTGCTTAGGTAACTCCGGGATAACTAGAAAAGCTGAAATCGGGAGTTATAGGTCGCGCTTTCGGCCTAATCTTCTCCAAGAAACAAAATTCCCCCGACTGCTCCGGTAACCCTTGAACAACTAGAAAAGCTGAAAATGTGAGCTATAGGTCACGCTTTCGGCCAAATGTGATGCGGAAAAAAATCTCCGGAGACCTATAGCTCACGATTTTCACCTTTTCTAGTCATTCAAGGGTTACCGGAGCAATCGGGGGAATTTTGTTTCTCGGAGCAGATTTGGCCGAAAGGGGGACCTATAGCTCACGATTTCAGGTTTTCTAGTCATCCCGGGGTTACCGGAGCAGTTCGGAGATTTTTATTTTTCGGAGCACATTTGCCCGTAAGCATGACCTATAACTAACGATTTTCAACTTTGCTAATCGTTCCGGTGTTACCGGAGGATTCCGTCGATTTTTCTCGCATCACATTTGGCGGAAAGGCTAACACATAGCTTAAGATTTTTCGCTTTTCTATTCGTTCCGGGGTTACTAGAGGACTCCGGCGATTTTTTTTCCACATCACATTTGGCCGAAAGTGTTACCTATACCTCACGATTTTCAGCTTTTCTAGACGTTCAAGGGTTACTGGAGCAGTCGGGGGAATTTTGTTTCTCAGAGCAGATTTGGCCGAAAGCGTGACCTATAGGTCACGATTTCAGCTTTTCTAGTCGTTTCTTTGTTACCGGAGCAGACCTGAGATTTCTATTTTTCAAAGCACGTTTGGCTGAAAGCGTGACCTGTAGTTCACGATTTTCAGCTTTTCTAATCGTTCCGGGGTTACCGGACCTGTGCAGGGATTTTTATTTTTTGGAGCACATTTGGCCGAAAGCGTGACGTATAGCTCACATTTTAGCTTTTCTAGTAGTTCCGGGGTTTCCGGACCAGTGTGGAGATTTTTATTTTTCGAAGCACATTTGGCCGAAAGCGTGACCTATAGCTCACGATTTTCTGCTTTTCTAGTCGTTCCAGGGTTTCCGGGCCAGTCTGGGGATTTTTAATTTTCGCAGCACATTTGTCGAAAGCATACCTATAGCACAAAATTTTTAGCTTTTCTAGTCGTTCAAGGGTTAGCGTAGCAGTTGGGGGAATTTTGTTTCTCAGAGCAGATTTGGCCGAAAGCATGACCGGAGCCGGAATCGTGACCAATAGCTCATGATTTCAGCTTTGTAGTTGTCCCGGGGTTACCGGAGCAGTCTAAGGATTTTTATTTTTCGAAGCACATTTGGGCGAAAGCGTGACCTATAGCTCTTGATTTTCAGCTTTTCTAGTTGTTCTGGGGTTACCGGACCTGTCCAGGAATTTTGTTTTCAGAGCACATTTGGCCGAAAGCAAGACATATAGATCACATTTTAGCTTTCCGAATCGTTCCGGGGTTTCCGGACCAGTGCGGGGATTTTTATTTTTTTGGGGCACATTTGGCCGAAAGCGTTTTCAGCTTTCGTAGTCGTTCCAGGGTTACCGGGCCTATTCAGGTATTTTTAGTTTTTGGAGCACATTTGGCCGAAAGATTGACCTATAGCTCACGATTTTCAACTTTTCTAGTCGTTCCAGGGTTACTGGAGCATTCTGGGGATTTTTGTTTCTCGAAGCTAAATTGGCCGAAAGCATGACCTATAGCTCACGATTTTAGCTTTTCTAGTCGTCCCGGGGTTACCGGAGTAGTCCGGGGATTTTTCTTTTTCGAAGCACAGTGGGTTGAAAACGTGACATAAAGCTCACAATTTTCCGCTTTTCTAATCGTTTCGGGATTACCGAACTTCTGTAGGGATTTAATTTTTTGGAGCACACTTGGTCGAAAGCGTGACCTATAGCTCACATGTCAGCATTTCTAGTCGTTCCGGGGTTTCCGGACCAGTGCGGGGATTTTTATTTTTCGGAGCACATTTGGCCGAAAGCGTGACCTATAGCTAATGATTTGATTTTCTAGTCATTCCAGGGTTACCGAGCCAGTCCGGGGATTTTTAATTTTCGGAGCACATTTGGCGAAAGCGTACATATAGCTCACGATTTTCAGCTTTTCCAGTCGTTCCGGTGTTACCAGAGCCGTCTGGGTATTTTTACTTTTCGAAGCACATTTAGCCAAAAGCGTGACCTATAACTCACGAATTTCAACTTCTCTTGTCGTGCCAGGGTTACCGGAGCATTTCGACGATTTTTTTCTCGGGGCAGATTCGGTCGAAAGCGTGACCTATAGCTCACGATTTCAGCTTTTCTTGTCGTTCCGGGGTAACCGGAGCTGTCCGGGGATTTTTATTTTTGCGAGCACATTTCCACGAAAGCGTCACCTATAGCTAACGATTTTCAACTTTTCTAAACGTTCCGGTGATACCGGAGCATTCTGGGATTTTTCTCGCATCACATTTGGCCGAAAGGGTGACCCATAGCTCAAGATTTTCCGTTTTTCTAGTCGTTTCGGAGTTACTGGAGGACTCCGGTTATTTTTTTTCGCATCATATTTGGCCGAAAGCGTGACCTATAGCTCACGATTTTTAGCTTTTCTAGTCGTTCAAGGTTACCGGAGAAGTCGGGGGAATTTTATTTCTTGGAGAAGATTAAGCCGAAAGCGTGACCTATAGCTCACGGTTTCGACTTTTCTAGTCGTCCCGGGGTTACCGACGCAGTACGGGGATTTTTATTTGTTGAAGCACATGTGGCCGAAAGCGTGACCTATAGCTCACGATTTTCAGCTTTCCTAGTCGTTCCAGGGTTACCAGGCCTGTTCATGTATTTTTAATTTTTGGAGCACATTTGGCCGAAAGATTAACCTATAGCTCACGATTTTCAACTTTTCTAGTCGTTCCAAGGTTACCGGAGCATTCCGGGGATTTTTGTTTCTCGAAGCTAAATTGGCCGAAAGCATAACCTATAGCTCACGATTTTAGCTTTTCTAGTCGTCCCGGGGTTACCGGAGTAGTCCGGGGATTTTTATTTTTTGAAGCACAGTTGGTTGAAAGCGTGACCCAAAGCTCACGATTTTCAGCTTTTCTAATTGTTCCGAGGTTGCCGGACCTGTGCAGGGATTTTTTTTAATTTTTCGCAGCACATTTGGCCGAAAGCGTGACCTATAGCTCACATGTTAGCTTTTCTAGTCATTCCGGGGTTTCCAGACCAGTGCGGGGATTTTTATTTTTCGGAGCACATTTGGCCGAAAGCGTGACCTATAGCTCATAATTTTCGGATTTTCTAGTCAATCCAAGGTTACCGAGCCAGTTCGTGGATTTTTAATTTTCGGAGCACATTGAGCGAAAGCATACATATAGCTCACGATTTTCAGCTTTTCTAGTCGTTCCGGTGTTACCAAAGCCGTCCGGGTATTTTTACTTTTCGAAGCACATTTGGCCGAAAGCGTGACCTACAACTCACGATTTTCAGCTTTTCTTGTCGTGGCAGGGTTTCCGGAGCATTTCGACGATTTTTTTCTCGGGGCAGATTTGGTCGAAAGCGTGAGCTATAGCTCACGATTTCACCTTTTCTAATCGTTTTGAGGTTACCGGAGTAGTTCGGGGATTTTTATTTTTCGGAGCACATTTGCCGAATGCATACCTACAGCTCACGATTTTCAACTTTTCTATTCGTTCCAGCGTTACCGGAGAAGTCCGATTATTTTTACATTTTGGAACAGATTTGGACGAAAACGTGTGCTATAGGTCACTCTCTTGGCCAAATATGCTCCGAAATTTAGAAATCCCCGGACTGGCCAGGTAACCCAGGAACGACTAGAAAAGCTGAAAATAGTCAGCTATAGGTCACGATTTCGGCCAAATGTGCTCCGAAAAATAAAAATCGCTGCACTCGTCGAGTAACCCCAGAAGGACTAGAAAAGCTGAAATCGTGAGCTATACGTCACGCTTTCAGCCGAATGTGCTCCGCAAAGTTAAAATTTCCGGACTGCTGCGGTAACACCAGAACGACTAGAAAAGCTCAAAATCATGAGCTATAGGTCACGCTTTCGGCCAAATCTGCTCTGAGAAACAAAATTCCGCCGACTGCACCGGTAACCGTTGAACGACAAGGATAGCTGAAAATCGTGAGCTATAGGTCACGTTTTTGGCCAAATGTGATGCAAAAAAAATCCCCGGAGTCCTCTAGTAACCTCGGAATGACTAGAAAAGTGGGAAATCTTGAGCTATGGGTCTCCCTTTCGGCCAAATGTGATGCGGCAAAAATCTGCAGAATCCTCCGCTAACAATAGAACGATTAGAAAAGTTAAATATCGTTAGTTGGTCACGCTTTCGGGAAATGAACTCCAGAAAATAAAAATCCTTGAACCGGTCCGGTAACCACGGAACGACTAGAAAAGCTGAAATCGTGAGCTAGGTCACGCTTTTGGCCAAATTTGCTCCGAGAAACAAAAATCCCCAGAATGCTCCGGTAACCCTGGAAAGACTAGAAATGTTGAAAATCGTGAGCTATAGATCACTCTTTCGGCCAAATTTGCTCCGAAAAATAAAATTCCGCGGACTGTCCCGGTAACCCTGGAATGACTAGAAAAGCAGAAAATCGTGAGCTACAGGTCACGCTTTCGGCCAAATGTGCAAATCGTGAGCTATAAGTCACGCTTTCGGCCAAATGCGCTCTGAAGAATAAAAATCTCTGCACTGGTCCAGAAGCCCAGGAACAACTAGAAAAGCTAAAATGGTGAGCTATATGTCACACTTTCACCCTAATGTGCTCCGAAAAATAAAAAACCCCGCACAGATCCGGTAACCTCGGAACGACTAGAAAAGCCGAAATCTTGAGCTATGGGTCTCCCTTTCGGCTGAATGTGATGCGACAAAAATCCACAGAATCCTCTGGTAACACCGGAACGATTAGAAAATTTAAAAATCGTTAGCTATTGGTCGCGCTTTCGGGCAAATCTGCTCCGGAAAATAAAAGTCCCCGGACTGCTCCGGTAACCCAGGAATGAATAGAAATGCTAAAATCATGACCTATAGGTCACGCTTTTGGCCAAATTTGCTCCGAGAAACAAAAATCCCCGGAATGCTCCGGTAACCCTGAACGGCTAGAAAAGTTGAAAATCGTGAGCTATAGATCGCTCTTTTGGCCAAATGTGCTCCAAAAAATAAAATGCTGCGGACTGTTCCGGTAACCCTGGAATGACAAGAAATCCCCGCGTTAGTCAAGAAACCCAGGAACAACTAGAAAAGCTAAAATGGTGAGCTATGTGTCACACTTTCACCCAAATGTGCTCCGAAAAATAAAACACCCCGTAGTGGTCCGGTAACCACGAAATGACTAGAAAAGCCGAAATCTTGAGCTATAGGTCACGCTTTCGGCCAAATGTGATGCGAAAAAATCCCCAGAGTCCTGTAGTAACCTCAGAACGACTAGAAAAGTAGAAAATCATGAGTTATGGGTCACCCTCTCGGCAAAATGTGATGCGAAAGAAATCCACGGAATGGTACGGTATGCCTGGAACAACTAGAAAAGTTGAAAATCGTTAGCTATTGGTCACTGTCTCGGCCAAATCTGCTTCAAAAATTAAAAATCCCCGGACTGGCCCGGTAACCATGTAACGACTAGAAAAGCTGGAAATCGTGAGCTATAGGTCGCGGTTTCGGCCAAATGTGCTCCGAAAAATCAAAATCTCCGCACTCGTCGAGTAACCCCAGAAGGACTAGAAAAGCTGAAATCGTGAGCTATACGTCACGCTTTCAGCCGAATGTGCTCCAAAAAGTAAAAATCCACGGACTGCTGCGGTAACCCAAGAACGTCTAGAAAAGCTCAAAATCGTGAGCTATAGGCCACGCTTTCAGCCAAATCTGCTCCGAGAAATAAAATTCCGTCGACTGCTCCGGTAACCGTTGAACGACAAGGATAGCTGAAAATCGTGAGCTAGGTCACGCTTACGGCCAAATGTGCTCCGAGAAATAAAAATCCCTAGACAGCCCCGGTAACCCCGAAACGACTAGAAAAGCTGAAAATTGTGAGCAATAGGCCACGCTTTCGGCCAAATCTGCTCCGAGAAACAAATTTCCCCCGACTGCTCCGGTAACCGTTGAACGACCAGAAAATGTAAAAATCGTGGGCTGTAGGTCACGCTTTCTGCCAAATGTGATGCAAAAAAAAATTCTTCGAGGCCTCCAATAATGTAACATCCTGATTTTCTGGAGTTTATAAAGCCAATTTTCAAAATTTAATTTGCTGGAATTTTTTGGAATTAATTAAAGCTTAAAAGGAATTTTCAGAATTTATTTAGATTTAATATGATTAAATTAAACATTAACATTTGCCAAGATCATTTTATTTGAGTTCCCTGAGTCTCAAGGAATTTTCTGGATTTTTTGGTGATTTTTCCGGATTTATTTGCTATTTTCTAGAGCTCAAAAAGTCTTTATTTGAATTTCTGGAAAAAGAAAAGAAAAACAAAAAGAGAAAATCCCGAACCGGCCGGTGGGCCGAAACCCACCGAACCGGCCCGGTCCAACCGCGCCCGGCCTGCCCCGCCCGCGCCACGCGTCGCCGATCCGCGCTCCCGCGTCGCCTTGGCCGCCGGATGCGTGCGCGTGTCACCCATCCGCCGCATTGCGCTCGCGCTCGCAAGATCGCTCGCCCGCCTTCGCCACGCCACCGGCAGGTGAGGCCCACTGTGAGTGCCGATCCGGCCGGGACTCTGCGCGCCGCTAACCTAACCTAACCCGCCGCGGCCGAGGTATTTAAAGCGCGGACCAGAGATCGCCGCCGCCTTCCGCCGCCCTCGCCGTCGCTGTGCGCCGTTCATCACCGCCGCCCGCCGTCATCCGCTGCCGTCCGCCGCCGCCGTCGTTGCCGTCGCCGGTGAGCTCCGCCGCCCGGTCATCCGTCGGCCAAACCCGCGCGCCGCCGCCCGATCCGCCGCCGGACACCGCCGCGCGTCTCGCCGCCTCGGCGCGCCCGCCTCGCGCTCGCGCGCCGCCGGTGAGCCGCATCCGCGCCACCCTGCCGCTTCGCCTTCCCGTGCGCTCGGTCCACCGTGCACCGTGCCTCTGCCCGGTGGGACCCGCCCATCAGCCGAACCATAGACCCGTGAGCCGATCTGGCCACGTCAGCAGCCGAGTCAGCCGAGCCACGTCAGCCCTAGATCTGATGTGTCAAGCCACATCAGTGCCACGTGGGCACCACGTCAGCAGCCGAGCACACCCAGATGCTACGTCAGCTTGCCACGTCATCTGCCACATCACCTGCCATGTCAGCTGCCACGTCAGCCAACCGTGCACACGTGTCGCCACGTGTCTGCCACGTCAGCCCTAGCCGCTTGCGCCAGCAGCCCGGTCAACCCTACTATTCTGTGCACCGAGCCCACCGTAGACCCATCTCACCGTGCACCCGGTCCACAGCACAGTGCAATTTCCGAATTTCAGCCTTTTTCCTAAAAACCAGATTTTCCAGAGCCCCGTTCTCCCTCGTCCTAGCTCCGATTGACCCGATTCTTTTTTCTAAATTCATCTAAAATTGAGCTCTACATTTTGGTTCAGGTTTGAGAATTTTTTGGAGTTCATTTGAGTTTTATTTGAATTTATTTTGTCTCTTCGTTTTGTTTTCTCTCTCGTTAGATCACGCGTTCGAGGGAGCCGCCGTTGGATTTGAAGATCAAGAGCCGTCAACTGAGCAAGGCCAAGGCAAGTCGTGTCCTTTGATCATGTTGAACCCAGTTTGCAATCTATTGCTTAAATATTTTGTTTTAAATTACATTGCATCGCTACTTTTATACAAACCTTGTAATTGGTAGTTATCACCTCAATTGAGTAATTCCCTCCTTGTTAAATTTGAATGCCATGATGCCATTGTCACCATAGGTTGGGAAACTTAGTAGTGATGCTATGTTACGATCACATTTGGGATGGCACGATTAGTATGCTTAGTCATGCTTTTAGTATCGTTTGGGTTCATCATCACATGTGACTAATTAATTTGACTTAATGATATACTGAATCGTGGTTGGTGCCACCAATATAAAATTTGTGCCATGGCATTGGTGTGTCGTTGGCGTGGTTATACAAATTTGGTTTTCACTCGGGCGAATGATCGTGCAGTAAAGGGGAGAAGTGTGGTTAACACTTCAGGGATGTGGATGTTTCGCCTGGGTATTACTTAAGGACTTAACTTTGTGCGCCATTGTTCTGAGCTGTACCGTGCAAACCACATGTCTAGTATGGGATAGACCTGGCATAATAATTTGGGAAGTCTCAACTTTGGTTTCACTACTGATGTTGTTGTGGCGCAAGAGGGGGCAATTACCGACTAGGGGGTTACCCTACTCGACGGCGAAACCTTAGCGAGTTGGATCGGGTTGAGATGGATCATTGTAAAAGCCTTGTTGTGGTTACCTTAAGCTGAGGCTAATCACATCGTGTGGGTACAGTTGTGCAACCTCTGCAGAGTGTAAAACTATTTGAATAGCCGTGTCCTCGGTCATGGACAATGCTCGGTGATTTCACACGAGGTATAGTTACTCTTGGAAAATTTGTAGTTGGCCAGTGGATGGTTAATTCACTGTTGGTTTGCTTGTGGATGGGAGGTCCATAAGTAGTTTACTTCAATTCCTTTGATTATTCATTATTGTTTTATTTACAATTCGCCTTCAATCTATTTATGGTAATTTCAAATGCTGTTTATGCAAAATAACCTTTCAGTCTTCCATTGGTAAGCCTTGCATACTATATTGCATCATTTGTTACAAACGACTTGCTGAGTACCAATGTACTCACGGCTTTACGCCTATGTTGCTCAGTTGAGGAAGAGGAGTACTACCAGCAGGAGGTTCCCGGAGGCGAGTACTTCGACGACTACGCGTTCTAGGCTTCGCTCCCCACTCGATTGCCCGTGGGCATGTCGATTGGCCGCTACGCTTTATTTTGGATGTTCCGCTGCTAAATTTTTGTTAAGCGCCTAAGGCTATTGAGATTGTAAGCTTGACCATAAGGTCTCACTTTTGGTTATTGATTAATAATTTGAGATTCCCTTATTTAATATTGTGATTGTGGTGATGATTACCTCTATGTTTGACTGTGTGCACTATCGTGATCCTGGACTAGTCCAGCATACACAGAGAGTCCGGATTTGCATATTCGGGTCTCGACAAATAACCCCGGAATGACTAGAACAACAGAAATCGTGAGCTATAGATCACGCTATCGGCCAAATTTGCTCCCTAAAATAAAAATACCTGGACAGCTGTGGTAACCCCAAAACGACTAGAAATGCTTAAAATCGTGAGTTATAATTCATGCTTTCGGCCAAATGTGCTCCGGAAAATAAAACTCCCCGGACAGCTTAGGTAACTCCATAATGACTAGAAAAGCTGAAATCGGGAGCTATAGGTCACGCTTTCGGCCAAATCTTCTCCAAGAAACAAAATTCCCCCGACAGCTCCGGTCACCCTTGAACAACTAGAAAAGCTGAAAATGTGAGCTATAGGTCACGCTTTCGGCCAAATCTTCTCCAAGAAACAAAATTCCCCCGACAGCTCCGGTCACCCTTGAACAACTAGAAAAGCTGAAAATGTGAGCTATAGGTCACGCTTTCGGCCAAAATGTGATGCGGAAAAAAATCTCCGGTGTCCTCCAGAAACCCCGGAACGACTAGAAAAGCGGAAAATCTTGAGCTATGGGTCACCCTTTCGGCAAAATGTGATGCGACAAAAATCAATGGAATCCTCCAGTAACTCCAGAATGTTTAGAAAAGTTGAAAATCGTTAGCTATAGGTCACACTTTTGAGCAAATGTGCTCCGAAAAATAAAAACCCCCGGACTGCTCCGGTAAACCTGGAACGACTAGAAAAGTTGAAATCGTGAGCTACGGGTCACGCTTTGGACCAAATCTGCCCCGAGAAACAAAAATTGTTGAAATGCTCTCGTAACCCTGGCACGACTAGAAAAGCTGAAAATCGTTAGTTATAGGTCACGTTTTCGGCCAAATGTGCTCCGAAAAATAAAAATACCCGAACTGCTCCGGTAACACCGTAACGACTAGAAAAGCTGAAATTGTGAGTTATAGGTCACGCTTTCGGCCACATGTGATGCGAAAAAAAATTCCTGCAATGCTCCGGTAACCCCGGAATGACTAGAAAAGCTGAACATCGTGAGCTATCGGTGACGCTTTAGGCTAAATATGCTCCGAAAAATAAAAATCCCCGGACTACCTCGGTAACCAGGAAACGACAAGAAAAGCTGAAAATCGTGAGCTATAGGTCACGCTATAGGACAAATCTGCTCTGAGAAACAAAATTCCCCCGACTCCTCCGGTAACTGTTGAATGACTAGAAAAGCTGAAAATCGTGAACTATAGGTCACGGTTTCGGCCAAATGTGATGCAAAATTCCCCCGACCCCGCACTGGTCTGGTAACCCCGGAACAAGTAGAAAAGCTGAAATCTTAAGCTATAGTCACGCTTTTGGCCAAATTTGCTCCGAGCAACAAAAATCCCCGAAATGCTCTGGTAACCCTAGAACAACTAGAGAAGTTGAAAATCGTGAGCTATAGATAACACTTTCGGCCAAATGTGCTCTGAAAAATAAAATTCCGCGGACTGTCCCGGTAACCCTGGAATGACTAGAAAAGCTGAAAATCGTGTGCTATAGGTCACGTTTCGGCCAAAGGTGTTCCGAAAAATAAAACTCCGCACTGGTCCGGTAAGGCGGTAACCTCGGAAGGACTAGAAAAGCTAAAAATCAAGAGCTATCGGCCAAATGTGATGCGAAATAAAACTCTGGAATCCTCCAGTAACCCCTGAACTGGCCCGGTAACGACAAGGAAACCTGAAAATCATGAGCTATAATAGGTACGCTTTGGTCCAGAATCCCAGTTACGACTAGAAAAGCTAAAATGGTGAGCTATAGGTCATGCTTTCGGCCAAATGTGCTCTGAAAAATAAACACTCCGGACTGGTCCGGTAACCCAGAATGACTAGGAAAGCTGAAATCTTGAGCTATAGGTCACGCTTTAGGCAAAATGTGATGCGAAAAAAAATCCCCGGAGTCCTGCAGTAACCCCGGAACGACTAGAAAAGTGGAAAATCGTGAGCTATGGGTCACCCTCTCGGGAAAATGTGATGCGAAAGAAATCGACGGAATGCTACGGTAACCCTAGAACGACTATAGGTCACTCTTTCGGCCAAATCTGCTCCGAAAGTAAAAAATCCCCGGACTGGCCCGGTAACCCTGGAACAACTAGGAAAGCTAAAATGGTGAGCTATATGTTACGCTTTCGGCTAAATGTGCTCCGAAAAATAAAAAACCCCGCACCGGTCTGGTAACCCCGGAACGATTAGAAAAGCTGAAATCTTGAGCTATAGGTCACGCTTTCGGCCAAATGTGATGCGAAAAAAATCCCCGGAGTCTTGCAGCAACCCCGGAATGACTAGAAAAGTGGAAAATCATGAGCTATGGGTCACCCTCTCGGCAAAATGTGATGCGAAAGAAATCCACAGAATGCTACGGTAACCCTGGAATGACAAGAAAAATTGAAAATCATTAGTCACTCTCTCGGCCAAATCTGCTCCGAAAATAAAAATTGCCGGACTGGCCCGGTAACCCTGGAACTACTAAAAATTCTAAAAATCGTGAGTTATAGGTCGCGGTTTCGACCAAATGTGCTCCAAAAAATAAAAACAAAACCCCCGCACCCGTCGAGTAACCCAGAAGGACTAAAAAAGCTGAAATCGTGAGCTATACGTCACGCTTTCAGCCGAAAGTGCTCCGAAAAGTAAAAATCGCTGGACTGCTGCGGTAACCCCAGAACGACTAGAAAAGCTCTAAATCGTGATCTACAGGTCACGATTTCGGCCAAATCTACTCCGAGAAACCAAATTCCGCCGACTGCTCCGGTAACCGTTGAACGAAAAGGATAGTTGAAAATTGTGAGCTATAGGTCACGCTTTCGGTCAAATGTGATGTGAAAAAAAATTCCTGAAGTCCTCCAGTAACCACAGAACGACAAGAAAAGCGAAAAATCTTGAGCTGTGGGTCTCCCTTTTGGGCAAATGTGATGCAACTAAAATCCGCGGAATCCTCCGGTAACACCGGAACGATTAGAAATGTTAAATATCGTTAGCTATTGGCCACGCTTTCGGGCAAATGTGCTCCGAAAAATAAAAATCCCCGGACTACTCCGGTAACCACAGAATGACTTGAAAAGCTGAAATCGTGAGCTATAGGTCACGCTTTTGACCAAATTTGCTCGAAGAAACAAAAATCGCCCGAATGCTTCGGTAACCCTGGAATGACTAGAAAAGTTGAAAATCATGAGTTATAGATCACTCTTTCGGCCAAATGTGCTCCGAAAAATAAAATTCTGCAGACTGCTCGGTAAACCTGAAATAACAAGAAAAGCTAAAATGGTGAGCTATATGTCACACTTTCGGCCAAATGTGCTCCGAAAAATACAAAACACCGCACTGGTCCGGTAACCCCAGAACGACTAGAAAAGCTGAAATATTGAGCAATACGTCACGCTTTCGTTCAAATATGATGCAAAAAAACATCCCCGAAGTCCTGCAGTAACCCCGGAACGACTAGAAAAGCGGAAAATCATGAGGTATGGGTCACCCTGTCTGCAAAATGTGATGCAAAAATATCCACGGAATGCTACGATAACCCTGGAACGACTAGAAAAGTTGAAAATCATTACCTATTGGTCACTCTCTCGGCCAATTCTGCTCCGAAAATAAAAATTGCCGGACTGGCCCGGTAACCCTGGAATGACTAGAAAAGCTAAAAATCGTGAGTTACAGGTCGCGGTTTCGACCAAATGTGCTCCGAAAAATAAAAATCCCCGTACTCGTCGAGTAACCGCAGGACTAGAAAAGCTGAAACCGTGAGCTACACGTCATGCTTTCAGCCGAATGTGCTCCGAAAAATAAAAATCCCTGGACTGCTGCGGTAACCCCAGAACGACTAGAAAAGCTCAAAATTGTGAGCTATAGGTCACGCTTTCGGCCAAATCTGCTCCGAGAAACAAAATTCCGACGACCGCTCCGGTAACCGTTGAACGACAAGGATAGCTGAAAATCGTGAGCTATAGGTCACGCTTTCGGTCAAATGTGGTGCGACAAAAATCCGCGGAATCCTCCAGTAACCTCGGAATGACTAGAAAAGCGAAAAATCTTGGGCTATGGCCTCCCTTTCGGCCAAATGTGATGCGATAAAAATCCGCGGAATCCTCGGGTAACACCAGAACGATTAGAAAAGTTAAATATCGTTAGCTATTGGTCACGCTTTCGGGCAATTGTGCTCCCAAAAATAAAAATCTCCGGACTGCTCCGGTAACCACGGAACGACTAGAAAAGCTGAAATCGTGAGCTATTGGTCTCGCTTTTGATCAAATTTGCTTCGAGAAATAAAAATCCACGGAATGCTCCGTAACCCTGGAACGACTAGAAAAGATGAAAATCGAGAGTTGTAGATCATTCTTTCGGCCAAATGTGCTCCAAAAAATAAAATTCCGCGGACTGTCCCGGTAATCCTGGAATGACTAGAAAAGCTGAAAATCGTGAGCTATAGGTCACGCTTTCGGCCAAATGTGCTCCGAAAAATAAAAATCCCCGCACTGGTCCAGAATCCCAGAAACGTCTAGAAAAACTAAAATGGTGAGCTATATGTCACGCTTTCAGCCAAATGTGCTCCGAAAAATAAAAAACACCAGGACTGGCCCGGTAACCCCGGAACGACTAGAAAAGCTGAAATCTTGAGCTATAGATCACGCTTTCGGCCAAATGTGATGCAAAACAAAATCCCCGGAGTCCTGCAGTAACCCCGAAACGACTAGAAAAGACAAAAATCTTGGGCTATGGGTCTCCCTCTCGTCAAAATGTGAAGCGAAAGAAATCCCCGGAATGCTACGGTAACCCTGAAACGACTAGAAATGTTGAAAATCATTAGCTATTGGTCACTCTCTCGGCCAAATCTACTCCAAAAATAAAAATCCCCGGACTGGCCCGGTAACCCTGGACGACTAGAAAAGCTAAAATTCATGAGCTATAGGTCGCGGTTTCGACCAAACGTGCTCTGAAAAATTAAATTCCCCGCACTCGTCGAGTAATCCAGAAGGACTAGAAAAGCTGAAATCGTAAGCTATACGTCACGCTTTCAGGCGAAAGTGCTCCGAAAAGTAAAAATCCCCGGAGTGTTGCGGTAACCCCAGACGACTAGAAAAGCCCAAAATCGTGAGTTACAGGTCACGCTTTCTGCCAAATCTGCTCCGAGAAACAAAATTCCGTCGACTGCTCTGGTAACCGTTGAACGACAAGGATAGCAGAAAATCGTAAGCTACAGGTCACGCTTTCGGCCAAATGTGATGGGAAAAAAATCTGTGGAGTCCTCCAGCAACCTCGGAACGACTAGAAAAGCGGAAAATCTTGATCTATGGGTCTCCCTTTCGGCCAAATGTGATGTGACAAAAATACGCGGAATCCTCCGGTAACACCGGAACGATTAGAAAAGTTAAATATCGTTAGCTATTGGTCACGCTTTCGGGCAAATATGCTCCGAAAAATAAAAATCCCCGGACAGCTCCGGTAACCACGGAACGACTAGAAAAGCTGAAATCGTGAGCTATAGGTCACGATTTTGCAAAATTTGCCGAGAAACAAAAATCCCCGGAATGCTCCGGTAACCTTGGAACGACTAGAAAAGTTGAAAATTGTGAGCTATAGATCACTCTTTCGGCCAAATATTCTCCGAAAAAGAAAATTCCGCTGACTGTACCGGAAACCCTGGAATGACTAGAAAAGCTGAAAATCGTGAGCTTATAGGTCACGCTTTCGGCCAAATGTGCTGCGAAAAATAAAATCCCCGCACTGGTCCAGAAACCCAGGAACGACTAGAAAAGCTAAAATGGTGAGCTATATGTCACTCTTTCGGCCAAATGTGATGCGAAAAAAATCGCCGGAGTCCTGCAGTAACCCCGGAAAGACTAGAAAACGGAAAATCATGAGCTATGGGTCACCCTCTCGGCAAAATGTGATGCGAAAGAAAACCACAGAATGCTACGGTAACCCTAGAACGACTAGAAAAGTTGAAAATCAATAGCTATTGGTCACTCTCTCGGCCAAATCTGCTCCGAAAATTAAAAATCCCCGGACTGGCCCGGTAACCCTGGAATGATTAGAAAAGCTGAAAATCGTGAGCTATAGGTCACGCTTTTGGCCAAATGTGCTCCAAAAAATAAAAATCACCACACTCGTCGAGTAACCCCAGAAGGACAAGAAAAGCTGAAATCGTGAGCTATCCGTCACGCTTTCAGCTGAATTTGCTCCGAAAAGTAAAAATCCCCGGACTGCTGCGGTAACCCCCGAACGACTAGAAAAGCTAAAAATCGTGAGCTATAGGTCATGCTTTTGGCCAAATGTGATGCGAAAAAAAATCCCTGAAGTCCTCCAGTAACCCCGGAACGACTAGAAAAGCGAAAAATCTTGAGCTATGGGTCTCCCTTTCGGTCAAATGTGATGCGACAAAAATCCGCGGAATCCTCTAATAACACCGGAACGATTAGAAAAGTTAAAAATCGTTAGCTATTGGTCACGCTTTCGGGCAAATGTGTTCCGAAAAATAAAAGTCTACAGACTGCTCCGGTAACCCCGGAACGACTAGAAATGCTGAAATTGTGAGCTATAGGTCACGCTTTTGGTCAAATTTGCTCCGAGAAACAAAAATCCCCGGAATGCTCTGGTAACCCTGAATGACTAGGAAAGTTGAAAATCGTGAGCTATAGGTCAATCTTTCGGCCAAATGTGCTCCAAAAATAAAATTCGCGGAATGCACCGTAACCCTAGAGCGACTAGAAAACCAGAAAATCGTGAGCTATAGGTCACACTTTCGTCCAAATGTGCTCCGAAAAATAAAAATCTCCGCACTGGTTCGGTAGCCCCGGAACGACTAGAAAAGCTGAAATCGTGAGTATAGGTCACTCTATCAGCCAAATGTGGTCGAAAAATAAAAATACTTGGACAATGCGGTAACTTGAGCGACTAGAAAAGCTCAAAATCGTGAGCTATAAGTCACGCTTTTGACCAAATGTGATGCGAAAAATAAAGATACCTGGATAGCTGCGGTAACCCCAGAACGACTAGAAAAGCTGAAATCGTGAGCTATAGGTTACGCATTCGACCAAATCTGCCCCAAGAAACAAAAATCGTCGGAATGCTCTGGTAACCCTGGCTTGACTACAAAGCCGAAAATTGTAAGTTATAGGTCAGGCTTTCGGCCAAATGTGCAACGAAAAATAGAAATCCCCGGACTGCTCCGGTAACAAAGGAACGACTAGAAAAGCTGAAATCGTGAGCAATTGGTCACGCTTTCAGACAATGTGCTCCGAAAAATAAAAATTCTCCGGACTGCTCCGGTAACCCCAAAACGACTAGAAAAGCTGAAATCATGAGCTATAAGTCACGCTTTCGGCTAAATGTGAAGCGAAAGAAAATATCTGGAATCCTCCAGTAACTCTAGAACGACTGGAAAAGCAGAAAATTGTGAGCTTTAGGTCACGTTTTCGGCAAAATATGCTCCAAAAAATAAAACTCTCCGGACTAGCCCGGTAACCACGAAACGACTAGAAAAGCTAAAAATTGTGAGGTATAGGTCACGCTTTCGGCGAAATCTGCTCCAAAAAAACAAAATTTCCCCGACTGCTACCGTAACCCTTGAATGACTTGAAAAGCTGAAAATCGTGAGTTATAGGTCACGCTTTCGGCCAAATGTGATGCGGAAAAAAATCCCCAGAGTCGTCCGGTAACCCCCGAACGACTAGAAAAGCAAAAATCTTAAGCTATGGGTCTCCCTTTCGGCCAAATGTGATGCGACAAAAATCGACGGAATCCTCCGGTAACACCGGAACGATTAGAAAAGTTGAAAATCGTTAGTTATAGGTCACGCTTTCGGGCAAATGTACTGTAAAAAATAAAAGTCCCCGGACTGCTCCGGAAACCCCGGAACGACTAGAAAAGTTGAAATCGTGAGCTATAGGTTACGCTTTTGGCCAAATTTGCTCCGAGAAACAAAAATCCCCGGAATGCTCCGGTAACCCCGGAATGACTAGAAAAGGTAAAAATCGTGAACTATAGATCACTCTTTCAGCAAATGTGCTCCGAAAAATAAAAATCACCGGACTACTCCGGTAACCCCGGAACGATTAGAAAAGTTGAAATCGTGAGCTGTAGGTCACGCTTTCGACCAAATCTGCCCCGAGAAACAAAAATTGTCGGAATGCTCCCGTAACACTGGCACGACTAGAAAAGTTGGAAATCGTGAGTTATAGGTCGTGCTTTCGGCGAAATTTGCTTCAAAAAAATAAAAATATCCGGACCGCCCTGGAAACACTGGAGCGACTGGAAAAGATGAAAATCGTGAGCTATAGGTACTCTTTCGCCGAATTTTCTCCAAGAAACAAAATTCCCCCGACAGCTCCGGTAACCCTTGAACAACTAGAAAAGCTGAAAATCATGAGCTATAGGTCACGCTTTCGGTCAAATGTGATGCGAAAAAAAATCTCCAGAGTCTTCCAGTAACCTCAGAACGACTAGAAAAGTCGAAAATTGTTAGCTATAGCTCACTTTTTCGCCCAAATGGTAACACCGGAATGACTAAAAAAGCTGAAAATCGTGAGCTATAGGTATGCTGTCAGGAAATGTGCTCCAAAAATTAAAAATCCCCGGACTGGCCCGGTAACCCTGGAACGACTAGAAAAGCTAAAAATCATGAGCTATAGGTCACGCTTTCGGCCAAATGTGCTCCGAGAAATAAAAATCCCGGCACAGGTCTGGAAACCCCGGAACGACTAGAAAAGCTAAAATTGTGAGTTACAGGTCACGCTTTTGGCCAAATGTGCTCCGAAAATAAAATTCCCCAGACTGGGCCGGTAACCCTACAACAACTAGAAAAGCTGAAAATCGTTTCAGGGTCACGACGAGAAAATCCAAAATGTGAGCTATAAGTCACGCTTTCGGCCAAATATGCTCCGAAAAAATAAAATCCATGCACAGGTACGGTAACCTCGGAACGACTAGAAAAGCTGAAAATCGTGAGCTATAGGTCACGCTTTTGGCCAAATGTGATGCGAAAAAAAATCTCCGGAGTCCTCCAGTAACCCCAGAAAGACTAGAAATTCCGAAAATCTCGAGCTATGGGTCACTTTTGTGCCAAATGTGATGCGACAAAAATCTCCAGAATCCTCCGGTAACATCGGAACGGTTAGAAAAGTTGAAAATCGTTGGCTATAGGTCACGCTTTTGAGCATATGTGCTCCGAAAAATAAAAATCACAGGACTGCTCCGGTAACCCCGGAACGACTACAAAAGCTGAAATCGCGAGCTATAGGTCACGCTTTTTGCCAAATTTTCTCCGAGAAACAAAAAACCCCAGAATGCTCCGGTAACCCTGGAACGACTAGAAAAGTCAAAAATCGTGAGCTATAGGTCACTTTTCGGCCAAACATGATGCGGAAAAAAAAATCCCTGGAGTCCTCCAGAAACACCAGAACGACTAGAAAGCGGAAAATCTTGAGCTATGGGTTACCCTTTGGGCCAAATGTGATGCGTCAAAAATCCCCGGAATCCTCCGGTAACATCGGAACGATTAGAAAAGTTGAAAATCGTTAGCTATAGGTCACGCTTTCGGGCATATGTGCTTAAAAAATAAAAATCCCAGGACTACTTAAAAATCGCGAGCTATAGGTCACGCTTTTGGCCAAATTTGTTCCGAGAAACAAAACTCCCGGGAATGCTCCGGTAACCCTGGAACGACAAGAAAAGTTGAAAATCGTGAAGGTCACACTTTTGGCTAAATGTGCTACGAAAAATAAAAATCCCCGGACTGGCCCGGTAACCTTGGAACGACTAGAAAAGCTGAAAATCGTGAGCTTATAGGTCACGCTTTCGGCCAAATGTGCTCCGAAAAATAAAAATCGCCGCATTGGTCCGGAAACCCCGGAACGACTAAAAAAGATAAAATGGTGAGCTATAGGTCACGCTTTCGGCGAAATGTGCTCTGATAAATAAAAATCCATGGACAGGTCCGATAACCCCGGGACGACTAGAAAAGCTAAAAATCGTGAGCTATAGGTCACGCTTTTGGGCAAATGTGCTCCGAAAAATAAAAATCCCTGGACTACTCCGGTAACCCCGGAACGACTAGAAAGGCTGAAATCGTAAGCTATAGGTCACGCTTTCGACCAAATCTGCCATGAGAAAAAAAATCGTCGGAATTCTCCGGTAACCCTGGCACGACTGGAAAAACTGAAAATCGTGAGTTATAGGTCACGCTTTCGGCCAAATGTACGCCGAAAAATAAAAATCTCCAAACTGGCCCGGTAAGCTCAGAACGACTAGAAAAGCTGAAAATCGTGAGCTATAGGTCACGTTTTTGGCCAAATCTGTTCCAAAATATAAAAATATCCGGACTGCTCCGGTAACCCTGCAACGACTAGAAAAGATGAAATCGTGAGCTATAGGTACGCTTCCGACAAATGTGCTCCGAAAAATAAAAATCCCCGGACTACTCCGTTAACCCCGGAACGAGTAGAAAAGCTGAAATAGTGAGCTATAGGTCACGATTTCGACCATATCTGCCGCGACAAACAAAAATCGTCGAAATGCTCCGGTAACCCTGGCACAACTAGAAAAGCCGAAATTCGTGAGTTATAGGTCATGCTTTCGGCCAAATGTGGTACAAAAAATAAACATACCCGGACGGTTCTGGTAACATCGGAACGACTAGAAAGGCTAAAAATCCTGAGCTATAGGTACGCTTTCGACAAATGTGCTGTGAAAATTAAAAATCCCCGGACTGGCCCGGTAACCCTAGAACGACTAGAAAAGCTGAAAATCGTGAGCTATAGGTCACGCTTTCGGGCAAATGTGCTCCGAAAAATAAAAATCCTTGGACTGCTCCGGTATCCTCGGAACGACTAGAATAGCTGAAATCGTGAGCTATAGATCACGCTTTCAACCAAATCTGCCCAGAGAAACAAAAATCGTCGGAATGCTCCGGTAACCCTGGCACGACTAGAAAAGCTGAAAATCGTGAGTTATAGGTCACGCTTTTGGCCAAATGTGCTCCGAAAAATAAAAATCCCCGGAATGCTCCGGTAACCCCGGGACGACTAGAAAGCTGAAATCATGAGCTATTGGTCACGGTTTTGGACAAATCTGCTCCGAGAAACAAAATTCCCCCAACTGCTCTGGTAACCCTTGAACGACTAGAAAAGCTAAAAATTTTGTGATATGGGTCACCCTTTCGCCCAAATGTGATGAGACAAAAATCTCTGGAATGCTCCGGTAACACCGGAACGTTTAGAAAAGTTGAAAATCATTTGCTATAGGTGACGCTTTCGTGCAAATGTGCTTTGAGAAATAAAAATCTCTGGACCGCTCAGGTAACCCCGGAATGGCAAGAAAAGCTGAAATCGTGAGCTATAGGTCATGCTTTCGACCAAATGTGCTCCGAAAAACAAAAATCCCTGGAATGCTCCCGTCACATTGGAACGACTAGAAAAGCCAAAAATCGTGACCTATAGATCACTCTTTTGGTCAGATGTGCTCTGAAAAATAAAAATCCCCGGGCTTCCCGGGTAACCGTACAACGACTAGAATAGCTGAACATCCTGAGCTATAGGTACGCTTTGGGCAAATGCGCCCCGAAAAATAAACATCCCCGGACTACTCCGGTAACCCCGGAACGACAAGAAAAGCTAAAATCGTGAGCTATAGATCACGCTTTGGATCAATTCTGCCCTGAGAAACAAAAATCATCGAAATGGTCCGTAACCACTGCACGACTAGAAAAGCTGAAAATCGTGAGTTATAGGTCACGCCGCCAAATGTGCTTCGAAAAAAATACCGGACGGCTCGTATCTGGAAGGACAAGAAAAGCTGAAAATCGTGAGCTACAGGTCACGCTTTCGGGCAAATGTGATGCAAAAAAAATCCCCGGAGTCCTGTAGTAACCCTGGAACGACTAGAAAAGCGGAAAATCTTGAGCTATGGATCACCCTCTCGGCAAAATGTGATACGAAAAAATCCATGGAATGGTACGGTAACCCTGGAAGGACTAGAAAAGTTGAAAATCATTAGCTATTGGTCAGCCTTCCGGCCAAATCTGCTCCAAAAATTAAAAATTCCAGGACTGGCCCGGTAACCCTGAAACGACTAGAAAAGCTGAAAATCGTGAGCTATAGGTCACGCTTTCAGCCAAATGTGCTCCGAAAAATAAAAATCTCCGCACTCGTCGAGTAACCCCAGAATGACTAGAAAAGCTGAAATCGTGAGCTATACGTCACGCTTTCAGCCGAATGTGCTCCGAAAAGTAAAAATCCCCGGACTGTTACGGTAACCCCAGAACGACTAGAAAATCTCAAAATCGTGAGCTATACGTGACGCTTACGGCCAAATGTGGTGCGAAAAAAATCCCCGGAGTCCTCCAGCAACCTCGGAACGACTAGAAAAGTGGAAAATCTTGAGCTATGGGTCTCCCTTTTGGCCAAATCTGCTCCGAAAGTTAAAAATCACCAGATTGGCCCGGTAACCCTGAAACGACTAGAAAAGCTGAAAATCGTGAGCTATAGGTCACTCTTTCGGCCAAATGTGCTCCGAAAAATAAAATTCCGCGGACTGTCCCGGTAACCCTGGAATGACTAGAAAAGCTGAGAATCGTGAACTATAGGTCCCACTTTCGACCAAATGTGCACTGAAAAATAAAAATCCCCGCACTGGTCCAGAAACCCAGGAACGACTAGAAAAGCTAAAATGGTGAGCTATATGTCACGCTTTCGGCTAAATGTGCTCCGAAAAATAAAAAACCTCGCACTGGTCCGGTAACCCCAGAACGATTAGAAAAGCTGAAATCTTGAGCTATAGGTCACGCTTTCGGCCAAATGTGATGCGAAAAAAAATCCCCGGAGTCCTGCAGTAACCCCGGAACGTCTAGAAAAGCGGAAAATCATGAGCTGTGGGTCACCCTATCGGCAAAATGTGATGCGAAAGAAATTCACAAAATGGTACGGTAACCCTAGAACGACTAGAAAAGTTGAAAATCATTAACTATTGTCACTCGCTCGGCCAAATATGCTCCGAAAATTAGAAATCCCTAGACTGGCCTGGTAACCCTAGAACGACTAGAAAAGCTGAAAATCGTCAGCTATAGGACACGCTTTTGGCCAAATATGCTGCGAAAAAAATCGCTGCACTCGTCGAGTAACCCAGAAGGACTAGAAAAGCTTAAATCGTGAGCTATACGTCACGCTTTCAGCCGAATGTGCTCCGAAAAGTAAAAATTCCCGGACTGCTGCGGAAACCCCAGAACGACTAGAAAAGCTCTAAACCGTGAGCTATAGGTCACGCTTTCGGCCAAATCTGCTCCAAGAAACAAAATTCCGCCGACTGCACCGGTAATCGTTGAACGACAAGGATAGGCTGAAAATTGTGAGCTATAGGTCACACTTTCGGCCGAATGTGATGCGAAAAAAAATCCCCGGAGTCCTCCAGTAGCCTCGGAACGACTAGAAAAGTGGAAAATCTTGAGCTATGGGTCTCCTTTTGGTCAAATGTGATGCGACAAAAATCCATGAATCCTCCGCTAACACTGGAGCGATTAGAAAAGTTAAATATCGTTAGCTATTGGTCACGCTTTGGGCAAATATGCTCGAAAAATATAAATCCCTGATTGCACGGTAACCACGGAACGACTAGAAAATCTGAAATCGTGAGCTATAGGTCACCCTTTTGGCCAAATTTGCTCCGAGAAACAACATTCCCCAGAATGCTCTGGTAACCGTAGAACGACTAGAAAAGTTAAAAATCGTGAGCTATAGATCACTCTTTCGGCCAAATTTGCTCCAAAAAATAAAATTCCGCAGACTATCCCGGTGACCCAGGAGTGACTAGAAAAGCTGAAAATCATGACCTATAAGTCACGCTTTCGGCCAAATGTGCTCCGAAAAATAAAATTCCATGGACTGTCCCGGTAACCCTGGAATGACTAGAAATTCTGAAAATCGTGAGCTATAGGTCACGCTTTCGGCCAAATGTGCTCCGAAAAATAAATATCTCCGCACTGCTCCAGAAACCCAGGAATGACTAGAAAAGCTAAAATGGTGAGCTATATGTCACACTTTCGCCCAAATGTGCTCCAAAAAATAAAAAACCCCGCACTGATCCGGTAACCCCGGAACGACTAGAAAAGCCGAAATCTTGAGCATCACGCTTTCGGCCAAATGTGATGCGAAAAATAAAAATCCCCACACTGGTCCAGAAACCTAGGAACGACTAGAAAAGCTAAAATGGTGAGCTATGTGTCACGCTTTCAGCCAAATGTGCTCCGAAAAATAAAAAACCCCGCACTGGTCATTAGCTATTGATCACTCTCTCGGCCAAATCTGCTTCGAAAATTAAAAATCCCCGGACTGGCCCGGTAACCCTGAAATGACTAGAAAAGATAAAAATCATGAGCTATCGGTCACGCTTTCGGCCAAATGTGCTCCGAAAAATAAAAATCCCCGCACTCGTCGAGTAACCCCAGAAGGACTACAAAAGCTGAAATCGTGAGCTATACGTCACGCATTCGGCGAATGTGCCGAAAAATAAAAATCCCGGGCTGCTCGTTAACGAGCGACTAGAAAATCTCAAAATCGTGAGCTATAGGTCACGCTTTCGGTCAAATGTGATGCGAAAAAAAAACCCCGGAGTCCTCCAGCAACCTCAGAACGACTAGAAAAGCGAAAAATCTTCAGCTATGGGTCTCCCTTTCGGCTAAATGTGATGCGACAAAAATCCGCCGAATCCTCTGGTAACACCGGAACGATTAGAAAATTTACAAATCGTTAGCTATTGGTCACACTTTCGGGCAAATGTGCTCCGAAAAATAAAAGTCCCCGGACTGCTCCGGTAATCCCGGAACGAATAGAATTGCTGAAATCGTGAGCTATAGGTCACGCTTTTGGCCAAATTTGCTCCGAGAAACAAAAAATTCCCGGAATGCTCCGGTAACCCTGAACGACTAGAAAAGTTGAAAATCGTGAGCTATAGATCACTCTTTCGGCCAAATGTGCTCCGAAAAATAAAATTCCGCGGACTGTCCCGGTAACCTTGGAATGACTAGAAAAGCTGACAACCGTGAGCTATAGGTCACGCTTTCGGCCAAATGTGCTCCGAAAAAAAATCTCCGCACTGGTCCAGAAACCCAGGAACGACTAGAAAACCTAAATGGTGAGCTATATGTCACGCTTTCGGCCAAATGTGCTCTGAAATATAAAAAACCCCCGCACTGGTCTGGTAACCACGTAATGATTAGGAAAGCTGAAATCTTGAGCTATAGGTCACGCTTTCGGCCAAATGTGATGTGAAAAAAATCCTCGGAGTCCTGCAGTAACCCCGGAATGACTAGAAAAGCGGAAAATCATGAGCTATGGGTCACCCTCTCGGCAAAATGTGATGTGAAAGAAATCCACGAAATGCTACGGTAACCCTGAAACGACTAGAAAAGTTGAAATCATTTGCTATTGGTCACTCTCTCGGCCAAATTTGCTCCGAAAATAAAAATCCCCGGGCTGGCCCGGTAACCCTGGAACGACTAGAAAAGCAAAAAATCGTGAGCTATATGTCGCGGTTACGACCAAATGTGCTCCGAAAAATAAAAATCCCCGCACTCGTCGAGTAACCCAGAAGGACTAGAAAAGCTGAAATCGTGAGCTATAGGTCACGCTTTCGGCCAAATCTTCTCTAAGTACAAAATTCCCCCCACTGCTCCGGCAACCCTTGAACAGCTAGAAAAGCTGAAAATGTGAGCTATAGGTCACGCTTTCGGCCAGATATGGTGCGGAAAAAAATCCCGGAGTCCTCCAGAAACCCCGGAACGACTAGAAAAGCGGAAAATCTTGAGCTATGGGTCACCCTTTCGGCCAAATGTGATGCGACAAAAATCCCTGGAATCCGCTGGTTACACCAGAATGTTTAGAAAAGTTGAAAATCGTTAGCTATAGGTCACGCTTTCGAGCAAATGTGCTCCGAAAAATAAAAATCTCTGGACTGCTCCGGTAACCCTGGCACGACTAGAAAAGCTGAAATCGTGAGCTATAGGTCACGCTTTCGCCCAAATCTGCCCCGAGAAAATAAAATCGTTGAAATGCTCCGGTAACCCTGGCACGACTAGAAAAGCTGAAAATCGTGAGCTATAGGTCACGCTTTCGGCCAAATGTGCTCCAAAACATAAAAATCCCCGGACTACCCTAGTAACCCAGAAACGACTAGAAAAGCTAAAAATCGTGAGCTATAGGTCACGGTTTCGCCTAAATCTGCTCCGAGATACAAAATTCCCCATCGCTCTCCGTAACCGTTGAACGACTAGAAAGCTGAAAATCGTGAGCTATAGGTCACTCTTTCGACCAAATGTGCTCCAAAAAATAAAAATCTCCAGACTGGCCTGGTAACCCTACAACGACTAGAAATGTTGAAAATCGGGAGTTATAGGTCACGCTTTCGGCCAAATGTGCTTGAAAAATAAATATACCCGAGTGCTCTAGTAACAGGAACGACTAAAAAGCTGAAAATCGTGAGCTATAGTTCTGTTTGTCAGAAATGTGCTCCAAAATTAAAGATCCTGATGGCGGTAACCTGGAGCGACTAGAAAAGTGAAAATCGTGAGCTATAGGTCACGCTTTAATAAATGTGCTCGAAAAATAAAAATCCCGGCACAGGTCTAGAAACCCAAAGCGACTAGAAAAACTAAAATGGTGAGCTATAGGTCACGCTTTCCAAATATGCTCCAAAAATAAAAATACAGGACAGTCGGTAACCCGGAACGACTAGAAAAGCTGAAAATCGTGAGCTATGGGTCACACTTTCGCCAAATGTGCTCGAAAAATAAAAATCCCAAGACTACCTCGGTAACTTGAACGACTAGAAAAGCTAGAAATCGTGAACTATAAGTCACGGTTTAGCCTAAATCTACTCAAGAAACAAAATTTCCCATTGCTCGGTAACGTTGAGCGATTAGGAATGCTGAAAATCGTGAGCTATGGGTCACACTTTGACCAAATGTGCTCGAAAAACAAAAATCCCGAAATGCTCGGTAACCTGGAGCGACTAGAAAAGGTGAAAATCATAAGCACTCTTTTGGCCAAATGTGATCCCAAAAATAAAAATCCCTAGACTGGCCCGGTAACCCTAGAATGACTAGAAAAGCTAAAAATCGTGAGCTATAGGTCATGTTTTCGGCCAAATCTGTTCCAAAATATAAAAATAACCGGACTGCTCACGATTGAACTGTTGTGAACTTGAAGCCCTCCAGCCACGCCGACTGCTGCAGGCCCGCGGAGAGAGGGGACTCCGGATCCACACGCCGCAGAAGAACGCAACTCGAGGTAGGGGCCTCACGGCTGTCCTCCCGCTCAGTGTGTGCCCTTTTCGTCGAGTAACCAGGAAGGACTAGAAAGCTGAAATCGTGAGCTATAGGTCACGCTTTCGCCAAATCTTCTCAAGATACAAAATTCCCCCATTGCCCGGTAACCCTTGAGCAGCTAGAAAAGCTGAAAATGTGAGCTATAGGTCACGCTTTCGGCCAGATATGGTGCGGAAAAAAATCCCGGAGTCCTCCAGAAACCCCGGAACGACTAGAAAAGCGGAAAATCTTGAGCTATGGGTCACCCTTTCGGCCAAATGTGATGCGACAAAAATCCCTGGAATCCGCTGGTTACACCAGAATGTTTAGAAAAGTTGAAAATCGTTAGCTATAGTTCACGCTTTCGAGCAAATGTGCTCCGAAAAATAAAAATCTCCGGACTGCTCCGGTAACCCTGGAACGACTAGAAAAGCTGAAATCGTGAGCTATAGGTCACGCTTTCGCCCAAATCTGCCCCGAGAAAATAAAATTGTTGAAATGCTCCGGTAACCACAGCACGACTAGAAAAGTGAAAATCGTGAGCTATAGGTCACGCTTTGGCCAAATGTGCTCAAAACATAAAAATCCCGGACTACCCTAGTAACTGTAAGCGACTAGAAAAGCTAAAAATCGTGAGCTATAGCTCACGGTTTATCTAAATCTGCTCAGAGATACAAAATTCCCCATTGCTCTGTAGCATTGAGCGACTAGAAAGCTGAAAATCGTGAGCTATAGGTCACTCTTTCGACCAAATGTGCTCCAAAAAATAAAAATCTCGGTGGCACAGTAACCCTACAACGACTAGAAATGTTGAAAATCGGGAGTTATAGGTGCTTTCGACCAAATGTGCTTGAAAAATAAATATACCGGATTGCTCTGGTAACAGAGCGACTAAAAAGCTGAAAATCGTGAGCTATAGTTCTGTTGTCGGAAATGTGCTCCAAAATTAAAGATCCCGGACTGGCGGTAACCTGGAGCGACTAGAAAAGCTGAAAATCGTGAGCTATAGGTCACGCTTTTCGATAAATGTGCTCGAAAAATAAAAATCCATACAGTCTAGAAACCCGAAGCGACTAGAAAAACTAAAATGGTGAGCTATAGGTCACGCTTTCGCCAAATATGCTCCAAAAATAAAAATACGGACAGTGCAGTAACCCGGAACGACTAGAAAAGCTGAAAATCGTGAGCTATGGGTCACACTTTCGGCCAAATGTGCTCCGAAAAATAAAAATCCCAAGACTGCCTCGGTAACTTGTAAAGCGACTAGAAAAGCTAGAAATCGTGAACTATAAGTCACGGTTTCGCCTAAATCTACTGCAAGAAACAAAATTTCCCCGACTGCTCCGGTAACCGTTGAACGATTAGGAATGCTGAAAATCGTGAGCTATGGGTCACACTTTCGGCCAAATGTGCTCCGAAAAACAAAAATCCCTGAAATGCTCCGGTAACCCTGGAACGACTAGAAAAGGTGAAAATCATGAGCACTCTTTTGGCCAAATGTGATCCCAAAAATAAAAATCCCTAGACTGGCCCGGTAACCCTAGAATGACTAGAAAAGCTAAAAATCGTGAGCTATATAGGTCACATTTTCGGCCAAATCTCTTCCAAAATATAAAAATACCCGGACTGCTCACGATTGAACTGTTGTGAACTTGAAGCCCTCCAGCCACGCCGACTGCTGCAGGCCGCGGAGAGAGGGACTCCGGATCCACACGCCGCGAGAAGAGCGCAACTCGAGGTAGGGCCTCACGGCTGTCCTCCCGCTCGGTGTGCCCGCGCTCGTCGAGTAACAGGAAGGACTAGAAAAGCTGAAATCGTGAGCTATAGGTCACGCTTTGCCAAATCTTCTCAAGATACAAAATTCCCCATCGCTCCGGTAACCTTGAAAAGCTAGAAAAGCTGAAAATGTGAGCTATAGGTCACGCTTTCGGCCAGATATGGTGCGGAAAAAATCCGAGTCCTCGAAACCGGAGCGACTAGAAAAGCGGAAAATCTTGAGCTATGGGTCACCCTTTGGCCAAATGTGATGCGACAAAATCACGGAATCATTGGTTACACCGAATGTTTAGAAAAGTTGAAAATCGTTAGCTATAGGTCACGCCGAGCAAATGTGCTCGAAAAATAAAAATCTCGGACTGCTCCGGTAACCACGAACGACTAGAAAAGCTGAAATCGTGAGCTATAGGTCACGCTTTACTTAAATCTGCCCCAGAAAATAAAATCGTTGAAATGCTCGGTAACCCCGGCACGACTAGAAAGCTGAAAATCGTGAGCTATAGGTCACGCTTTCAATAAATGTGCTCAAAATATAAAAATCCCGGACTACCCTAGTAACCCGAAAGCGACTAGAAAAGCTAAAAATGCGTGAGCTATAGGTCACGGTTTCGCCTAAATCTGCTCGAGATACAAAATTCCCATTGCTCTCGTAACCGTTGAGCGACTAGAAAGCTGAAAATCGTGAGCTATAGGTCACTCTTCGACCAAATGTGCTCCAAAAATAAAAATCTCGGTGGCACAGTAACCCTACAACGACTAGAAATGTTGAAAATCGGGAGTTATAGGTCACGCTTTCGGCCAAATGTGCTTCGAAAAATAAATATACCCGGACTGCTCTGGTAACACCGGAACGACTAAAAAAGGTGAAAATCGTGAGCTATTGTTACACTGTCAGGAAATGTGCTCCAAAAATTAAAGATCCCCGGACTGGCCCGGTAACCCTGGAACGACTAGAAAAGCTGAAAATCGTGAGCTATAGGTCACGCTTTCGGCCAAATGTGCTCCGAAAAATAAAAATCCGCACAGAGTCTAGAAACCCGAAGCGACTAGAAAAACTAAAATGGTGAGCTATAGGTCACGCTTTCGGCCAAATATGCTCCAAAAAAATAAAAATACCTGGACAGGTCTGGTAACCCCGGAACGACTAGAAAAGCTGAAAATCGTGAGCTATGGGTCACACTTTCGGCCAAATGTGCTCCGAAAAATAAAAATCCCAAGACTGCCTCGGTAACCCAGAAACGACTAGAAAAGCTAGAAATCGTGAACTATAAGTCACGGTTTAGCCTAAATCTACTCAAGAAGCGAAATTTCCCATTGCTCCGAACAGTGGAGCGATTAGGAATGCTGAAAATCGTGAGCTATGGGTCACACTTTCGGCCAAATGTGCTCCGAAAAACAAAAATCCCCGAAATGCTCCGGTAACCCTGGAACGACTAGAAAAGGTGAAAATCATGAGCACCCTTTTGGCCAAATGTGATCCCAAAATAAAAATCCTAGACTGGCCCGGTAACCTAGAATGACTAGAAAAGCTGAAAATCGTGAGCTATAGGTCACGTTTTGCCAAATCTGTTCAAAATATAAAAATACCCGGTTGCTCACGATTGGCTGTTGTGAACTTGAAGCCCTCAGCCACGCCGATCGCTGCAGGCCCGCGGAGAGGGGACTCGGATCCACGCGCGAGAAGAGCGCCTTCGAGTAGGGGCCTCACGGCTGTCCTCCCGCTCGGTGTGTGCCGCACTCGTCGAGTAACCGGAAGAATGGAAAAGCTGAAATCGTGAGCTATAGGTCACGCTTTGGCCAAATCTTCTCAAGATACAAAATTCCCCCACCGCTCGGTAACCCTTGAAAAGCTAGAAAAGCTGAAAATGTGAGCTATAGGTCACGCTTTCGCCAGATATGGTGCGGAAAAAATCCGAGTCCTCGAAACCCGGAACGACTAGAAAAGCGGAAAATCTTGAGCTATGGGTCACCCTTTCGGCCAAATGTGATGCGACAAAAATCCCTGGAATCCGCTGGTTACACCAGAATGTTTAGAAAAGTTGAAAATCGTTAGCTATAGGTCACGCTTTCGAGCAAATGTGCTCCGAAAAATAAAAATCTCCGGACTGCTCCGGTAACCCTGGAACGACTAGAAAAGCTGAAATCGTGAGCTATAGGTCGCGCTTTCGCCCAAATCTGCCCTGAGAAAATAAAATCGTTCAAATGCTCCGGTAACCCAAATGTGCTCCGAAAAATAAAAATCCCCGCACTGGTCCAGAATCCCAGAAACGTCTAGAAAAACTAAAATGGTGAGCTATATGTCACGCTTTCAGCCAAATGTGCTCCGAAAAATAAAAAACACCAGGACTGGCCCGGTAACCCCGGAACGACTAGAAAAGCTGAAATCTTGAGCTATAGATCACGCTTTCGGCCAAATGTGATGCAAAACAAAATCCTGAGTCCTGCAGTAACCCGAAGCGACTAGAAAAGACAAAAATCTTGGGCTATGGGTCTCCTCTCGTCAAAATGTGATGCGAAAGAAATCCCGGAATGCTACGGTAACCACTGAATCGACTAGAAAAGTTGAAAATCATTAGCTATTGGTCACTCTCTCGGCCAAATCTACTCCAAAAATAAAAATCCCGGACTGGCGGTAACACGGACGACTAGAAAAGCTAAAATTCATGAGCTATAGGTCGCGGTTTAAACCAAGCGTGCTCTGAAAAATTAAATTCCCCGCACTCGTCGAGTAATCCAGAAGGACTAGAAAAGCTGAAATCGTAAGCTATACGTCACGCTTTCAGGCGAAAGTGCTCTGAAAAGTAAAAATCCTGATTTGTGCGGTAACCCCAGAACGACTAGAAAAGCCCAAAATCGTGAGTTACAGGTCACGCTTTCTACCAAATCTGCTCCGAGAAACAAAATTCCGCCGACTGCTCTGGTAACCGTTGAACGACAAGGATAGCAGAAAATCGTGAGCTACAGGTCACGCTTTCGGCCAAATGTGACGGGAAAAAATCTGTGGAGTCCTCCAGTAACCTCGGAACGACTAGAAATGCGGAAAATCTTGATCTATGGGTCTCCCTTTCGGCCAAATGTGATGTGACAAAAATACGCGGAATCCTCCGGTAACACCGGACATATAAGAAAAGTTAAATATCGTTAGCTATTGGTCACGCTTTCGGGCAAATATGCTCCCAAAAATAAAAATCCCCGGACAGCTCCGGTAACCACGGAACGACTAGAAAAGCTGAAATCGTGAGCTATAGGTCACGATTTTGCAAAATTTGCCGAGAAACAAAAATCCCCGGAATGCTCCGGTAACCTTGGAACGACTAGAAAAGTTGAAAATTGTGAGCTATAGATCACTCTTTCGGCCAAATATTCTCCGAAAAAGAAAATTCCGCTGACTATCCCGGTAACCCTGGAATGACTAGAAAAGCTAAAAATCGTGAGCTTATAGGTCACGCTTTAAATAAATGTGCTGCGAAAAATAAAATCCCCGCACTGGTCCAGAAACCCAGGAACGACTAGAAAAGCTAAAATGGTGAGCTATATGTCACTCTTTCGGCCAAATGTGATGCGAAAAAAAATCGCCGGAGTCCTGCAGTAACCCCGGAAAGACTAGAAAACGGAAAATCATGAGCTATGGGTCACCCTCTCGGCAAAATGTGATGCGAAAGAAAACCACAGAATGCTACGGTAACCCTAGAACGACTAGAAAAGTTGAAAATCAATAGCTATTGGTCACTCTCTCGGCCAAATCTGCTCCGAAAATTAAAAATCCCCGGACTGGCCCGGTAACCCTGGAATGATTAGAAAAGCTGAAAATCGTGAGCTATAGGTCACGCTTTTGGCAAAATGTGCTCCAAAAAATAAAAATCACCACACTCGTCGAGTAACCCAGAAGGACTAGAAAAGCTGAAATCGTGAGCTATCCGTCACGCTTTCAGCTGAATTTGCTCCGAAAAGTAAAAATCCCCGGACTGCTGCGGTAACCCCCGAACGACTAGAAAAGCTAAAAATCGTGAGCTATAGGTCATGCTTTTGGCCAAATGTGATGCGAAAAAAAATCCCTGAAGTCCTCCAGTAACCCCGGAACGACTAGAAAAGGGAAAAATCTTGAGCTATGGGTCTCCCTTTCGGTCAAATGTGATGCGACAAAAATCCGCGGAATCCTCTAATAACACCGGAACGATTAGAAAAGTTAAATATCGTTAGCTATTGGTCACGCTTTCGGGCAAATGTGTTCCGAAAAATAAAAGTCTGATGATCTCCCAGTAACCGGAACGACTAGAAATGCTGAAATTGTGAGCTATAGGTCACGCTTTTGGTCAAATTTGCTCCGAGAAACAAAAATCCCCGGAATGCTCTGGTAACCCTGAATGACTAGGAAAGTTGAAAATCGTGAGCTATAGGTCAATCTTTCGGCCAAATGTGCTCCAAAAAATAAAATTCCGCGGAATGCCTGGTAACCCTAGAACGACTAGAAAACCAGAAAATCGTGAGCTATAGGTCACACTTTCAGCCAAATGTGCTCCGAAAAATAAAAATCCCCGCACTGGTTCGGTAGCCCCGGAACGACTAGAAAAGCTGAAATCGTGAGTATAGGTCACTCTATCAGCCAAATGTGGTCCGAAAAATAAAAATACTTGGACAACTGCGGTAACCCCAGAACGACTAGAAAAGCTCAAAATCGTGAGCTATAGGTCACGCTTTTGACCAAATGTGATGCGAAAAATAAAGATACCTGGATAGCTGCGGTAACCCCAGAACGACTAGAAAAGCTGAAATCGTGAGCTATAGGTTACGCATTCGACCAAATCTGCCCCAAGAAACAAAAATCGTCGGAATGCTCTGGTAACCCTGGCTTGACTACAAAGACGAAAATTGTAAGTTATAGGTCAGGCTTTCGGCCAAATGTGCAACCAAAAATAAAAATCCCCGGACTGCTCCGGTAACAAAGGAACGACTAGAAAAGCTGAAATCGTGAGCAATTGGTCACGCTTTCAGACAATGTGCTCCGAAAAATAAAAATTCTCCGGACTGCTCCGGTAACCCCAAAACGACTAGAAAAGCTGAAATCATGAGCTATAAGTCACGCTTTCGGCTAAATGTGAAGCGAAAGAAAATATCTGGAATCCTCCAGTAACTCTAGAACGACTGGAAAAGCAGAAAATTGTGAGCTTTAGGTCACGTTTTCGCCAGAATGTGCTTCAAAAAATAAAACTCTCCGGACTAGCCCGGTAACCACGAAACGACTAGAAAAGCTAAAAATTGTGAGGTATAGGTCACGCTTTGTGAAATCTGCTCCAAAAACAAAATTTCCCATCGCTACTCAGTAACCCTTGAATGACTTGAAAAGCTGAAAATCGTGAGTTATAGGTCACGCTTTCGGCCAAATGTGATGCGGAAAAAAATCCCCAGAGTCGTCCGGAAACCCCCGAACGACTAGAAAAGCAAAAATCTTAAGCTATGGGTCTCCCTTTCGGCCAAATGTGATGCGACAAAAATCGAAGGAATCCTCCGGTAACACCGGAATGATTAGAAAAGTTGAAAATCGTTAGTTATAGGTCACGCTTTCGGGCAAATGTACTCTAAAAAATAAAAGTCCCCGGACTGCTCCGGAAACCCCGGAACGACTAGAAAAGTTGAAATCGTGAGCTATAGGTTACGCTTTTGGCCAAATTTGCTCCGAGAAACAAAAATCCCCGGAATGCTCCGGTAACCCCGGAATGACTAGAAAAGGTAAAAATCGTGAACTATAGATCACTCTTTCAGCAAATGTGCTCCGAAAAATAAAAATCACCGGACTACTCCGGTAACCCCGAACGATTAGAAAAGTTGAAATCGTGAGCTGTAGGTCACGCTTTCGACCAAATCTGCCCCGAGAAACAAAAATTGTCGGAATGCTCCCGTAACACTGGCACGACTAGAAAAGCTGGAAATCGTGAGTTATAGGTCGTGCTTTCGGCGAAATGTGCTTCAAAAAAAATAAAAATATCCGGACCGCCCTGGAAACACTGGAGCGACTGGAAAAGCTGAAAATCGTGAGCTATAGGTACTCTTTCGCCGAATTTTCTCCAAGAAACAAAATTCCCTCGACAGCTCCGGTAACCCTTGAACAACTAGAAAAGCTGAAAATCATGAGCTATAGGTCACACTTTCGGTCAAATGTGATGCAAAAAAAAATCTCCAGAGTCTTCCAGTAACCTCAGAACGACTAGAAAAGTCGAAAATTGTTAGTTATAGCTCACTCTTTCGCCCAAATGGTAACACCGGAATGACTAAAAAAGCTGAAAATCGTGAGCTATAGGTATGCTGTCAGGAAATGTGCTCCAAAAATTAAAAATCCCCGGACTGGCCCGGTAACCCTGGAACGACTAGAAAAGCTAAAAATCATGAGCTATAGGTCACGCTTTCGGCCAAATGTGCTCCGAAAAATAAAAATCCCGGCACAGGTCTAGAAACCCCGGAACGACTAGAAAAGCTAAAATTGTGAGTTACAGGTCACGCTTTTGGCCAAATGTGCTCCGAAAATAAAATTCCCCAGACTGGGCCGGTAACCCTACAACAACTAGAAAAGCTGAAAATCGTTCCAGGGTCACGACGAGAAAATACAAAATGTGAGCTATAGGTCACGCTTTCGGCCAAATATGCTCCGAAAAAATAAAATCCATGCACAGGTACGGTAACCTCGGAACGACTAGAAAAGCTGAAAATCGTGAGCTATAGGTCATGCTTTTGGCCAAATGTGATGCGAAAAAAAATCTCCGGAGTCCTCCAGTAACCCCGGAAAGACTAGAAATTCCGAAAATCTCGAGCTATGGGTCACTTTTGTGCCAAATGTGATGCGACAAAAATCTGCAGAATCCTCCGGTAACATCGGAACGGTTAGAAAAGTTGAAAATCGTTGGCTATAGGTCACGCTTTCGGCGAAATGTGCTCCGATAAATAAAAATCCATGGACAGGTCCGATAACCCCGGGACGACTAGAAAAGCTAAAAATCGTGAGCTATAGGTCACGCTTTTGGGAAAATGTGCTCCGAAAAATAAAAATCCCTGGACTACTCCGGTAACCCCGGAACGACTAGAAAGGCTGAAATCGTAAGCTATAGGTCACGCTTTCGACCAAATCTGCCACGAGAAAAAAAATCGTCGGAATTCTCCGGTAACCCTGGCACGACTGGAAAAACTGAAAATCGTGAGTTATAGGTCACGCTTTCGGCCAAATGTACGCCGAAAAATAAAAATCTCCAAACTGGCCCGGTAAGCTCAGAACGACTAGAAAAGCTGAAAATCGTGAGCTATAGGTCACGTTTTTGGCCAAATCTGTTCCAAAATATAAAAATATCCGGTTGCTCGGTAACCCTGCAACGACTAGAAAAGATGAAATCGTGAGCTATAGGTACGCTTCCGACAAATGTGCTCCGGAAAATAAAAATCCCCGGACTACTCCGTTAACCCCGGAACGAGTAGAAAAGCTGAAATAGTGAGCTATAGGTCACGATTTCGACCATATCTGCCGCGACAAACAAAAATCGTCGAAATGCTCCGGTAACCCTGGCACAACTAGAAAAGCCGAAATTCGTGAGTTATAGGTCATGCTTTCGGCCAAATGTGGTACAAAAAATAAACATACCGGACGGTTCTGGTAACATCGGAGCGACTAGAAAGGCTAAAAATCACGAGCTATAGGTGCGCCGACAAATGTCTTTGTGAAAATTAAAAATCCCGGATGGCGGTAACCTAGAACGACTAGAAAAGCTGAAAATCGTGAGCTATAGGTCATGCTTTGGGCAAATGTGCTCGAAAAATAAAAATCCTTGGACTGCTCGGTATCCTCGAACGACTAGAAAAGCTGAAATCGTGAGCTATAGATCACGCTTTCAACCAAATCATACTGAGAAACAAAAATCGTCGGAATGCTCCGTAACCACAGCACGACTAGAAAAGCTGAAAATCGTGAGTTATAGGTCAAGCTTTTGGCCAAATGTGCTCGAAAAATAAAATCCCGAATGCTCCGGTAACCAGGGACGACTAGAAAGCTGAAATCATGAGCTATTGGTCACGGTTTTGGATAAATCTGCTCAGAAACAAAATTCCCCAACTGCTCTGGTAACCCTTGAGCGACTAGAAAAGCTAAAAATTTTGTGATATGGGTCACCCTTTCGCCCAAATGTGATGAGACAAAAATCTCGGAATGCTCCGTAACACCGAACGTTTAGAAAAGTTGAAAATCATTTGCTATAGGTGACGCTTTCGTGCAAATGTGCTTTGAGAAATAAAAATCTCTGGACCGCTCAGGTAACCCCGGAATGACAAGAAAAGCTGAAATCGTGAGCTATAGGTCATGCTTTCGACCAAATGTGCTCCGAAAAACAAAAATCCCTGGAATGCTCCCGTCACATTGGAACGACTAGAAAAGCCAGAAATCGTGAGCTATAGATCACTCTTTTGGTCAGATGTGCTCTGAAAAATAAAAATCCCCGGGCTTCCCGGGTAACCGTACAACGACTAGAATAGCTGAACATCCTGAGCTATAGGTACGCTTTGGGCAAATGCGCCCCGAAAAATAAAAATCCCCGGACTACTCCGGTAACCCCGGAACGACAAGAAAAGCTAAAATCGTGAGCTATAGATCACGCTTTGGATCAATTCTGCCCCGAGAAACAAAAATCATCGAAATGGTCTGGTAACCCTGGCACGACTAGAAAAGCTGAAAATCGTGAGTTATAGGTCACGCTTTCGGCCAAATGTGCTTCGAAAAAAAAAAACCCGGACGGCTCTGGTAATACCGGAAGGACAAGAAAAGCTAAAAATCGTGAGCTATAGGTCACGCTTTCGGGCAAATGTGATGCAAAAAAAATCCCCGGAGTCCTGCAGTAACCCTGGAACGACTAGAAAAGCGGAAAATCTTGAGCTATGGATCACCCTCTCGGCAAAATGTGATACGAAAAAATCCATGGAATGGTACGGTAACCCTGGAAGGACTAGAAAAGTTGAAAATCATTAGCTATTGGTCAGCCTTTCGGCCAAATCTGTTCCAAAAATTAAAAATTCCCGGACTGGCCCGGTAACCCTGAAACGACTAGAAAAGCTGAAAATCGTGAGCTATAGGTCACGCTTTCAATAAATGTGCTCGAAAAAAAATCTCCGCACTCGTCGAGTAACCCCAGAATGACTAGAAAAGCTGAAATCGTGAGCTATACGTCACGCTTTCAGCCGAATGTGCTCCGAAAAGTAAAAATCCCCGGACTGTTACGGTAACCCCAGAACGACTAGAAAATCTCAAAATCGTGAGCTATACGTGACGCTTTCGGCCAAATGTGATGCGAAAAAAATCCCCGGAGTCCTCCAGCAACCTCGGAACGATTAGAAAAGTGGAAAATCTTGAGCTATGGGTCTCCCTTTCGGCCAAATCTGCTCCGAAAGTTAAAAATCACCAGATTGGCCCGGTAACCCTGAAACGACTAGAAAAGCTGAAATTCGTGAGCTATAGGTCACTCTTTCGGCCAAATGTGCTCCGAAAAATAAAATTCCGCAGACTGTCCCGGTAACCCTGGAATAACTAGAAAAGCTGACAATCGTGAACTATAGGTCCCACTTTCGACCAAATGTGCACTGAAAAATAAAATTCCCCGCACTGGTCCAGAAACCCAGGAACGACTAGAAAAGCTAAAATGGTGAGCTATATGTCACGCTTTCGGCTAAATGTGCTCCAAAAAATAAAAAACCTCGCACTGGTCCGGTAACCCCGGAACGATTAGAAAAGCTGAAATCTTGAGCTATAGGTCACGCTTTCGGCCAAATGTGATGCGAAAAAAAATCCCTGGAGTCATGCAGTAACCCCGGAACGTCTAGAAAAGCGGAAAATCATGAGCTGTGGGTCACCCTATCGGCAAAATGTGATGCGAAAGAAATTCATGAAATGGTACGGTAACCCTAGAACGACTAGAAAAGTTGAAAATCATTAACTATTGGTCACTCGCTCGGCCAAATATGCTCCGAAAATTAGAAATCCCTAGACTGGCCTGGTAACCCTAGAACGACTAGAAAAGCTGAAAATCGTCAGCTATAGGACACGCTTTCGGCCAAATATGCTGCGAAAAAAATCGTTGCACTCGTCGAGTAACCCAGAAGGACTAGAAAAGCTTAAATCGTGAGCTATACGTCACGCTTTCAGCCGGATGTGCTCCGAAAAGTAAAAATTCCCGGACTGCTGCGGAAACCCCAGAACGACTAGAAAAGCTCTAAACCGTGAGCTATAGGTCACGCTTTCGGCCAAATCTGCTCCAAGAAACAAAATTCCGCCGACTGCACCGGTAATCGTTGAACGACAAGGATAGGCTGAAAATCGTGAGCTATAGGTCACACTTTCGGCCGAATGTGATGCGAAAAAAAATCCCCGGAGTCCTCCAGTTGCCTCGGAACGACTAGAAAAGTGGAAAATCTTGAGCTATGGGTCTCCCTTTCGGTCAAATGTGATGCGACAAAAATCCGCAGAATCCTCCGCTAACACTGGAACGATTAGAAAAGTTAAATATCGTTAGCTATTGGTCACGCTTTCGGGCAAATATGCTCCGAAAAATATAAATCCCCGGACTGCACCGGTAACCACGGAACGACTAGAAAATCTGAAATCGTGAGCTATAGGTCACCCTTTTGGCCAAATTTGCTCCGAGAAACAACATTCCCCAGAATGCTCTGGTAACCGTAGAACGACTAGAAAAGTTAAAAATCGTGAGCTATAGATCACTCTTTCGGTCAAATGTGATGCCAAAAAAAAACCCCGGAGTCCTCCAGCAACCTCAGAACGACTAGAAAAGCGAAAAATCTTCAGCTATGGGTCTCCCTTTCGGCTAAATGTGATGCGACAAAAATCCGCCGAATCCTCTGGTAACACCGGAACGATTAGAAAATTTACAAATCGTTAGCTATTGGTCACACTTTCGCAAATGTGCTCCAAAAATAAAAGTCCCGGATTGCTCGGTAATCCGGAGCGAATAAATTGCTGAAATCGTGAGCTATAGGTCACGCTTTGGCCAAATTTGCTCAGAAACAAAAATTCCCGGAATGCTCGGTAACCTGAACGACTAGAAAACTTGAAAATCGTGAGCTATAGATCACTCTTTCGGCCAAATGTGCTCCGAAAAATAAAATTCCGCGGACTGTCCCGGTAACCTTGGAATGACTAGAAAAGCTGACAACCGTGAGCTATAGGTCACGCTTTCGGCCAAATGTGCTCCGAAAAAAATCCCCGCACTGGTCCAGAAACCCAGGAACGACTAGAAAAGCTAAAATGGTGAGCTATATGTCACGCTTTCGGCCAAATGTGCTCTGAAATATAAAAAACCCCCGCACTGGTCCGGTAACCACGGAATGATTAGAAAAGCTGAAATCTTGAGCTATAGGTCACGCTTTCGGCCAAATGTGATGTGAAAAAAATCCTTGGAGTCCTGCAGTAACCCCGGAATGACTAGAAAAGCAGAAAATCATGAGCTATGGGTCACCCTCTAGGCAAAATGTGATGCGAAAGAAATCCACGAAATGCTACGGTAACCCTGGAACGACTAGAAAAGTTGAAATCATTTGCTATTGGTCACTCTCTCGGCCAAATTTGCTCTGAAAATAAAAATCCCCGGGCTGGCCCGGTAACCCTGGAACGACTAGAAAAGCAAAAAAGCGTGAGCTATAGGTCGCGGTTACGACCAAATGTGCTCCGAAAAATAAAAATCCCCGCACTCGTCGAGTAACCCAGAAGGACTAGAAAAGCTGAAATCGTGAGCTATAGGTCACGCTTTCGGCCAAATCTTCTCCAAGATACAAAATTCCCCCCACTGCTCTGGTAACCCTTGAACAGCTAGAAAAGCTGAAAATGTGAGCTATAGGTCACGCTTTCGGCCAGATATGGTGCGGAAAAAAATCCCGGAGTCCTCCAGAAACCCCGGAACGACTAGAAAAGCGGAAAATCTTGAGCTATGGGTCACCCTTTCGGCCAAATGTGATGCGACAAAAATCCCTGGAATCCGCTGGTTACACCAGAATGTTTAGAAAAGTTGAAAATCGTTAGCTATAGGTCACGCTTTCGAGCAAATGTGCTCCGAAAAATAAAAATCTCCGGACTGCTCGGTAACCCCGGAACGACTAGAAAAGCTGAAATCGTGAGCTATAGGTCACGCCGCTAAATCTGCCCCAGAAAATAAAATCGTTGAAATGCTCCGTAACCACAGCACGACTAGAAAAGCTGAAAATCGTGAGCTATAGGTCACGCTTTCGCCAAATGTGCTCAAAACATAAAAATCCCGGACTACCCTAGTAACTTGAAACGACTAGAAAAGCTAAAAATCGTGAGCTATAGGTCACGGTTTAAGCTAAATCTGCTCAGAGATACAAAATTCCCCATTGCTTCGTAACCGTTGAGCGACTAGAAAGCTGAAAATCGTGAGCTATAGGTCACTCTTTCGACCAAATGTGCTCCAAAAAATAAAAATCTCCAGGCTGGCCTGGTAACCCTACAACGACTAGAAATGTTGAAAATCGGGAGTTATAGGTCACGCTTTCGGCCAAATGTGCTTGAAAAATAAATATACCGGTGCTCGCTCGTAACACCGGAACGACTAAAAAAGCTGAAAATCGTGAGCTATAGTTACGCTGTCAGGAAATGTGCTCCAAAAATTAAAGATCCCCGATGGCCCGGTAACCCTGGAACGACTAGAAAAGCTGAAAATCGTGAGCTATAGGTCACGCTTTAAATAAATGTGCTCGAAAAATAAAAATCCCGCACGAGTCTAGAAACCCGAAGCGACTAGAAAACTAAAATGGTGAGCTATAGGTCACGCTTTGCCAAATATGCTCCAAAAAATAAAAATACGGACAGTCCAGTAACCCGAACGACTAGAAAAGCTGAAAATCGTGAGCTATGGGTCACACTTTCGCCAAATGTGCTCAAAAATAAAAATCCCAAGACCGCCTCGGTAACTCCGTAAACGACTAGAAAAGCTAGAAATCGTGAACTATAAGTCACGTTTAGCCTAAATCTACTCAAGAAACAAAATTTCCCAGTGCTCGGTAACCATTGAGCGATTAGGAATGCTGAAAATCGTGAGCTATGGGTCACACTTTCGCCAAATGTGCTCAGAAAAACAAAAATCCCGAAATGCTCAGGTAACCTGGAGCGACTAGAAAGGTGAAAATCATGAGCACTCTTTTGGCCAAATGTGATCCCAAAAATAAAAATCCCTAGACTGGCCCGGTAACCCTAGAATGACTAGAAAAGCTGAAAATCGTGAGCTATAGGTCACGTTTTAGTAAATCTGTTCAAAATATAAAAATACCCGAACGCTCACGATTGGTATTGTGAACTTGAAGCCCTCCAGCCACGCCCATTGCTGCAGGCCCGCGGAGAGGGGACTCCGGATCCACACGCCGCAGAAGAACGCAACTCGAGGTAGGGGCCTCACGGCTGTCCTCCCGCTCTGGTGTGTGCCCGCACTCGTCGAGTAACCCAGAAGGACTAGAAAAGCTGAAATCGTGAGCTATAGGTCACGCTTTCGGCCAAATCTTCTCCAAGATACAAAATTCCCCCCACTGCTCCGGTAACCCTTGAACAGCTAGAAAAGCTGAAAATGTGAGCTATAGGTCACGCTTTCGGCCAGATATGGTGCGGAAAAAAATCCCGGAGTCCTCCAGAAACCCCGGAACGACTAGAAAAGCGGAAAATCTTGAGCTATGGGTCACCCTTTCGGCCAAATGTGATGCGACAAAAATCCCTGGAATCCGCTGGTTACACCAGAATGTTTAGAAAAGTTGAAAATCGTTAGCTATAGGTCACGCTTTCGAGCAAATGTGCTCCGAAAAATAAAAATCTCCGGACTGCTCCGGTAACCCTGGAACGACTAGAAAAGCTGAAATCGTGAGCTATAGGTCACGCTTTCGCCCAAATCTGCCCCGAGAAAAAAAAATCGTTGAAATGCTCCGGTAACCCTGGCACAACTAGAAAAGCTGAAAATCGTGAGCTATAGGTCACGCTTTCGGCCAAATGTGCTCCAAAACATAAAAATCCCCGGACTACCCTAGTAACCCAGAAACGACTAGAAAAGCTAAAAATCGTGAGCTATAGGTCACGGTTTCGCCTAAATCTGCTCCGAGATACAAAATTCCCCCGACTGCTCTGGTAACCGTTGAACGACTAGAAAGCTGAAAATCGTGAGCTATAGGTCACTCTTTCGACCAAATGTGCTCCAAAAAATAAAAATCTCGGTGGCACAGTAACCCTACAACGACTAGAAATGTTGAAAATCGGGAGTTATAGGTCACGCTTTCGGCCAAATGTGCTTCGAAAAATAAATATACCCGGACTGCTCTGGTAACACGGAGCGACTAAAAAGCTGAAAATCGTGAGCTATAGTTCTGTTGTCGAAATGTGCTCCAAAATTAAAGATCCCGGACTGGCGGTAACCTGGAGCGACTAGAAAAGCTGAAAATCGTGAGCTATAGGTCACTTTAAATAAATGTGCTCTGAAAAATAAAAATCCGGCACAGTCTAGAAACCCAAAGCGACTAGAAAAACTAAAATGGTGAGCTATAGGTCACGCTTTCGGCCAAATATGCTCCAAAAAATAAAAATACCTGGACAGGTCTGGTAACCCCGGAACGACTAGAAAAGCTGAAAATCGTGAGCTATGGGTCACACTTTCGGCCAAATGTGCTCGAAAATAAAAATCCCAAGACTGCCTCGGTAACGAAGCGACTAGAAAAGCTAGAAATCGTGAACTATAAGTCACGGTTTCGCCTAAATCTACTCCAAGAAATAAAATTTCCCCGACTGCTCCGGTAACCGTTGAACGATTAGGAATGCTGAAAATCGTGAGCTATGGGTCACACTTTCGGCCAAATGTGCTCCGAAAAACAAAAATCCCCGAAATGCTCCGGTAACCCTGGAACGACTAGAAAAGGTGAAAATCATGAGCACTCTTTTGGCCAAATGTGATCCCAAAAATAAAAATACCTAGACTGGCCCGGTAACCCTAGAATGACTAGAAAAGCTGAAAATCGTGAGCTATAGGTCACGTTTTCGGCCAAATCTGTTCCAAAATATAAAAATACCCGAACCGCACACGATTGGTGTTGTGAACTTGAAGCCCTCCGGCCGCCCCGGCTGCTGCAGGCCCGCGGAGAGGGGACTCGGATCCACACGCGCGAGAAGAGCGCCAACTCGAGGTAGGGGCCTCACGGCTGTCCTCCCGCTCTGGTGTGTGCCCGCACTCGTCGAGTAACCCAGAAGGACTAGAAAAGCTGAAATCGTGAGCTATAGGTCACGCTTTCGGCCAAATCTTCTCCAAGATACAAAATTCCCCCACTGCTCCGGTAACCCTTGAGCGGCTAGAAAAGCTGAAAATGTGAGCTATAGGTCACGCTTTCGGCAGATATGGTGCGGAAAAAATCCGAGTCCTCCGAAACCCCGGAACGACTAGAAAAGCGGAAAATCTTGAGCTATGGGTCACCCTTTCGGCCAAATGTGATGCGACAAAAATCCACAGAATCATTGGTTACACCGAATGTTTAGAAAAGTTGAAAATCGTTAGCTATAGGTCACGCTTTCGAGCAAATGTGCTCGAAAATAAAAATCTCGGATTGCTCGGTAACCACGAACGACTAGAAAAGCTGAAATCGTGAGCTATAGGTCACGCTTTGTGAAAATCTGCCAGAAAATAAAATTGTTGAAATGCTCGGTAACCACAGCACGACTAGAAAAGTGAAAATCGTGAGCTATAGGTCACGCCGCCAAATGTGCTCAAAACATAAAAATCCCGGACTACCCTAGTAACCCTAAAGCGACTAGAAAAGCTAAAAATCGTGAGCTATAGGTCACGGTTTCGCCTAAATCTGCTCCGAGATACAAAATTCCCCCGACTGCTCTGGTAACCGTTGAACGACTAGAAAGCTGAAAATCGTGAGCTATAGGTCACTCTTTCGACCAAATGTGCTCCAAAAAATAAAAATCTCCAGACTGGCCTGGTAACCCTACAACGACTAGAAATGTTGAAAATCGGGAGTTATAGGTGCTTTCGGCCAAATGTGCTTCGAAAAATAAATATACCCGGACTGCTCTGGTAACACCGGAACGACTAAAAAAGCTGAAAATCGTGAGCTATAGTTACGCTGTCAGGAAATGTGCTCCAAAAATTAAAGATCCCCGGACTGGCCCGGTAACCCTGGAACGACTAGAAAAGCTGAAAATCGTGAGCTATAGGTCACGCTTTCGGCCAAATGTGCTCCGAAAAATAAAAATCCCGGCACAGGTCTAGAAACCCCGAAACGACTAGAAAAACTAAAATGGTGAGCTATAGGTCACGCTTTCGCCAAATATGCTCCAAAAATAAAAATACGGGACAGTCAGTAACCCCGAACGACTAGAAAAGCTGAAAATGGTGAGCTATGGGTCACACTTTCGGCCAAATGTGCTCCGAAAAATAAAAATCCCAAGACTGCCTCGGTAACCCAGAAACGACTAGAAAAGCTAGAAATCGTGAACTATAAGTCACGGTTTCGCCTAAATCTACTCCAAGAAACAAAATTTCCCCGACTGCTCCGGTAACCGTTGAACGATTAGGAATGCTGAAAATCGTGAGCTATGGGTCACACTTTCGGCCAAATGTGCTCCGAAAAACAAAAATCCCCGAAATGCTCCGGTAACCCTGGAACGACTAGAAAAGGTGAAAATCATGAGCACTCTTTTGGCCAAATGTGATCCCAAAAATAAAAATCCCTAGACTGGCCCGGTAACCCTAGAATGACTAAAAAAGCTGAAAATCGTGAGCTATAGGTCATGTTTTCGGCCAAATCTGTTCCAAAATATAAAAATACCCGGACTGCTCACGATTGAACTGTTGTGAACTTGAAGCCCTCCAGCCACGCCGACTGCTGCAGGCCCGCGGAGAGAGGGGACTCCGGATCCACACGCCGCAGAAGAACGCAACTTCGAGGTAGGGCCTCACGGCTGTCCTCCCGCTCTGGTGTGTGCCCGCACTCGTCGAGTAACCCAGAAGGACTAGAAAAGCTGAAATCGTGAGCTATAGGTCACGCTTTCGGCCAAATCTTCTCCAAGATACAAAATTCCCCCCACTGCTCCGGTAACCCTTGAACAGCTAGAAAAGCTGAAAATGTGAGCTATAGGTCACGCTTTCGGCCAGATATGGTGCGGAAAAAAATCCCGGAGTCCTCCAGAAACCCCGGAACGACTAGAAAAGCGGAAAATCTTGAGCTATGGGTCACCCTTTCGGCCAAATGTGATGCGACAAAATCCTCGAATCATTGGTTACACGAATGTTTAGAAAAGTTGAAAATCGTTAGCTATAGGTCACGCTTTCGAGCAAATGTGCTCCGAAAAATAAAAATCTCCGGACTGCTCCGGTAACCCTGGAACGACTAGAAAAGCTGAAATCGTGAGCTATAGGTCACGCTTTCGCCCAAATCTGCCCCGAGAAAATAAAATCGTTGAAATGCTCCGGTAACCCTGGCACGACTAGAAAAGCTGAAAATCGTGAGCTATAGGTCACGCTTTCGGCCAAATGTGCTCCAAAACATAAAAATCCCCGGACTACCCTAGTAACCCAGAAACGACTAGAAAAGCTAAAAATCGTGAGCTATAGGTCACGGTTTCGCCTAAATCTGCTCCGAGATACAAAATTCCCCCGACTGCTCTGGTAACCGTTGAACGACTAGAAAGCTGAAAATCGTGAGCTATAGGTCACTCTTTCGACCAAATGTGCTCCAAAAAATAAAAATCTCCAGACTGGCCTGGTAACCCTACAACGACTAGAAATGTTGAAAATCGGGAGTTATAGGTGCTTTCGGCCAAATGTGCTTCGAAAAATAAATATACCCGGACTGCTCTGGTAACACCGGAACGACTAAAAAAGCTGAAAATCGTGAGCTATAGTTACGCTGTCAGGAAATGTGCTCCAAAAATTAAAGATCCCCGGACTGGCCCGGTAACCCTGGAACGACTAGAAAAGCTGAAAATCGTGAGCTATAGGTCACGCTTTCGGCCAAATGTGCTCCGAAAAATAAAAATCCCGGCACAGGTCTAGAAACCCCGAAACGACTAGAAAAACTAAAATGGTGAGCTATAGGTCACGCTTTCGGCCAAATATGCTCCAAAAAATAAAAATATCCGAAGCAGTCGGTAACCGGAACGACTAGAAAAGCTGAAAATCGTGAGCTATGGGTCACACTTTCGGCCAAATGTGCTCCGAAAAATAAAAATCCCAAGACTGCCTCGGTAACCCAGAAACGACTAGAAAAGCTAGAAATCGTGAACTATAAGTCACGGTTTCGCCTAAATCTACTCCAAGAAACAAAATTTCCGATTGCTCGTGTGATCAGTTGAGCGATTAGGAATGCTGAAAATCGTGAGCTATGGGTCACACTTTAGGCCAAATGTGCTCCAAAAACAAAAATCCCGAAATGCTCGGTAACCTGGAGCGACTAGAAAAGGTGAAAATCATGAGCACTCTTTTGGCCAAATGTGATCCCAAAATAAAAATCCCTAGATGGCCGGTAACCTAGAATGACTAAAAAGCTGAAAATCGTGAGCTATAGGTCACGTTTTATTAAATCTGTTCAAAATATAAAAATACCGGATTGCTCACGATTGAACTGTTGTGAACTTGAAGCCCTCCGCCACGCCGATCGCTGCAGGCCGCGGAGAGAGGGGACTCGGATCCACACGCCGCAGAAGAACGCAACTCGAGGTAGGGCCTCACGGTGTCCTCCGCTCACGGTGTGTGCCCGCACGTCGTGTAACCCGAAGGACTAGAAAAGCTGAAATCGTGAGCTATAGGTCACGCTTTCGGCCAAATCTTCTCCAAGATACAAAATTCCCCCCACTGCTCCGGTAACCCTTGAACAGCTAGAAAAGCTGAAAATGTGAGCTATAGGTCACGCTTTCGGCCAGATATGGTGCGGAAAAAAATCCCGAGTCCTCCGAAACCGGAACGACTAGAAAAGCGGAAAATCTTGAGCTATGGGTCACCCTTTCGGCCAAATGTGATGCGACAAAAATCCCTGGAATCCGCTGGTTACACCAGAATGTTTAGAAAAGTTGAAAATCGTTAGCTATAGGTCACGCTTTCGAGCAAATGTGCTCCGAAAAATAAAAATCTCCGGATCGCTCGGTAACCCGAACGACTAGAAAAGCTGAAATCGTGAGCTATAGGTCACGCTTTGCTGAAAATCTACCGAGAAAATAAAATCGTTGAAATGCTCGGTAACCACAGCACGACTAGAAAAGCTGAAAATCGTGAGCTATAGGTCACGCTTTCGGCCAAATGTGCTCCAAAACATAAAAATCCCCGGACTACCCTAGTAACCCAGAAACGACTAGAAAAGCTAAAAATCGTGAGCTATAGGTCACGGTTTCGCCTAAATCTGCTCCGAGATACAAAATTCCCCCGACTGCTCTCGTAACCGTTGAACGACTAGAAAGCTGAAAATCGTGAGCTATAGGTCACTCTTTCGACCAAATGTGCTCCAAAAAATAAAAATCTCCAGACTGGCCTGGTAACCCTACAACGACTAGAAATGTTGAAAATCGGGAGTTATAGGTGCTTTCGGCCAAATGTGCTTCGAAAAATAAATATACCCGGACTGCTCTGGTAACACCGGAACGACTAAAAAAGCTGAAAATCGTGAGCTATAGTTACGCTGTCAGGAAATGTGCTCCAAAAATTAAAGATCCCCGGACTGGCCCGGTAACCCTGGAACGACTAGAAAAGCTGAAAATCGTGAGCTATAGGTCACGCTTTCGGCCAAATGTGCTCCGAAAAATAAAAATCCCGGCACAGGTCTAGAAACCCCGAAACGACTAGAAAAACTAAAATGGTGAGCTATAGGTCACGCTTTCGGCCAAATATGCTCCAAAAAATAAAAATACCTGGACAGGTCTGGTAACCCCGGAACGACTAGAAAAGCTGAAAATCGTGAGCTATGGGTCACACTTTCGGCCAAATGTGCTCCGAAAAATAAAAATCCCAAGACTGCCTCGGTAACCCAGAAACGACTAGAAAAGCTAGAAATCGTGAACTATAAGTCACGGTTTCGCCTAAATCTACTCCAAGAAACAAAATTTCCCCGACTGCTCCGGTAACCGTTGAACGATTAGGAATGCTGAAAATCGTGAGCTATGGGTCACACTTTCGGCCAAATGTGCTCCGAAAAACAAAAATCCCCGAAATGCTCCGGTAACCCTGGAACGACTAGAAAAGGTGAAAATCATGAGCACTCTTTTGGCCAAATGTGATCCCAAAAATAAAAATCCCTAGACTGGCCCGGTAACCCTAGAATGACTAGAAAAGCTGAAAATCGTGAGCTATAGGTCACGCCGTAAATCTGTTCAAAATATAAAAATACCGGACTTCTCACGATTGAACTGTTGTGAACTTGAAGCCCTCAGCCACGCCGATCGCTGCAGGCCCGCGGAGAGGGGACTCGGATCCCACGCCGCAGAAGAACGCAACTCGAGGTAGGGGCCTCACGGCTGTCCTCCCGCTACGGTGTGCCCGCACTCGTCGAGTAACCCGAAGGACTAGAAAGCTGAAATCGTGAGCTATAGGTCACGCTTTCGCCAAATCTTCTCAAGATACAAAATTCCCCCATCGCTCGGTAACCCTTGAGCGACTAGAAAAGCTGAAAATGTGAGCTATAGGTCACGCTTTTGGCCGATATGGTGCGGAAAAAATCCGAGTCCTCAGAAACCGGAACGACTAGAAAAGCGGAAAATCTTGAGCTATGGGTCACCCTTTCGCCAAATGTGATGCGACAAAATCACGGAATCATTGGTTACACCAGAATATTTAGAAAAGTTGAAAATCGTTAGCTATAGGTCACGCTTTCGAGCAAATGTGCTCCGAAAAATAAAAATCTCCGGACTGCTCCGGTAACCCTGGAACGACTAGAAAAGCTGAAATCGTGAGCTATAGGTCACGCTTTCGCCCAAATCTGCCCCGAGAAAATAAAATCGTTGAAATGCTCCGGTAACCCTGGCACGACTAGAAAAGCTGAAAATCGTGAGCTATAGGTCACGCTTTCGGCCAAATGTGCTCCAAAACATAAAAATCCCCGGACTACCCTAGTAACCCATAAACGACTAGAAAAGCTAAAAATCGTGAGCTATAGGTCACGGCCACCTAAATCTGCTCCGAGATACAAAATTCCCCCGACTGCTCTGGTAACCGTTGAACGACTAGAAAGCTGAAAATCGTGAGCTATAGGTCACTCTTTCGACCAAATGTGCTCCAAAAAATAAAAATCTCCAGACTGGCCTAGTAACCCTACAACGACTAGAAATGTTGAAAATCGGGAGTTATAGGTCACGCTTTCGGCCAAATGTGCTTCGAAAAATAAATATACCCGGACTGCTCTGGTAACACCGGAACGACTAAAAAAGCTGAAAATCGTGAGCTATAGTTACGCTGTCAGGAAATGTGCTCCAAAAATTAAAGATCCCCGGACTGGCCCGGTAACCCTGGAACGACTAGAAAAGCTGAAAATCGTGAGCTATAGGTCACGCTTTCGGCCAAATGTGCTCGAAAAATAAAAATCCGGCACAGGTCTAGAAACCCAAAGCGACTAGAAAAACTAAAATGGTGAGCTATAGGTCACGCTTTCGGCCAAATATGCTCCAAAAAATAAAAATACCGACAGTCTCGGTAACCCGGAACGACTAGAAAAGCTGAAAATCGTGAGCTATGGGTCACACTTTCTACCAAATGTGCTCGAAAAATAAAATCCCAAGACTGCCTCGGTAACGAAACGACTAGAAAAGCTAGAAATCGTGAATTATAAGTCACGGTTTCGCTAAATCTACCTAAGAAACAAAATTTCCCGATCGCTCCGTGAATCGTTGAGCGATTAGGAATGCTGAAAATCGTGAGCTATGGGTCACACTTTCGGCCAAATGTGCTCCGAAAAACAAAAATCCCGAAATGCTCCGGTAACCCTGGAACGACTAGAAAGGTGAAAATCATGAGCACTCTTTTGGCCAAATGTGATCCCAAAATAAAAATCCTAGATGGCGGTAACCTAGAATGACTAGAAAAGCTGAAAATCGTGAGCTATAGGTCATGTTTTCGGCCAAATCTGTTCCAAAATATAAAAATACCCGGACTGCTCACGATTGAACTGTTGTGAACTTGAAGCCCTCCAGCCACGCCGACTGCTGCAGGCCCGCGGAGAGAGGGGACTCCGGATCCACACGCCGCAGAAGAACGCAACTCGAGGTAGGGGCCTCACGGCTGTCCTCCCGCTCTGGTGTGTGCCCGCACTCGTCGAGTAACCCAGAAGGACTAGAAAAGCTGAAATCGTGAGCTATAGGTCACGCTTTCGGCCAAATCTTCTCCAAGATACAAAATTCCCGCTTTGCTCCGGTAACCCTTGAACAGCTAGAAAAGCTGAAAATGTGAGCTATAGGTCACGCCGCCAGATATGGTGCGGAAAAAATCCCGGAGTCCTCCAGAAACCCCGGAACGACTAGAAAAGCGGAAAATCTTGAGCTATGGGTCACCCTTTCGGCCAAATGTGATGCGACAAAAATCCCTGGAATCCGCTGGTTACACCAGAATGTTTAGAAAAGTTGAAAATCGTTACCTATAGGTCACGCTTTCGAGCAAATGTGCTCCGAAAAATAAAAATCTCCGGACTGCTCCGGTAACCCTGGAACGACTAGAAAAGCTGAAATCGTGAGCTATAGGTCACGCTTTCGCCCAAATCTGCCCCGAGAAAATAAAATCGTTCAAATGCTCCGGTAACCCAAATGTGCTCCGAAAAATAAAAATCCCCGCACTGGACCAGATTCCCAGAAACGTCTAGAAAAACTAAAATGGTGAGCTATATGTCACGCTTTCAGCCAAATGTGCTCCGAAAAATAAAAAACACCAGGACTGGCCCGGTAACCCCGGAACGACTAGAAAAGCTGAAATCTTGAGCTATAGATCACGCTTTCGGCCAAATGTGATGCAAAACAAAATCCCCGGAGTCCTGCAGTAACCCCGAAACGACTAGAAAAGACGAAAATCTTGGGCTATGGGTCTCCCTCTCGTCAAAATGTGATGCGAAAGAAATCCCCGGAATGCTACGGTAACCCTGAAACGACTAGAAAAGTTGAAAATCATTAGCTATTGGTCACTCTCTCGGCCAAATCTACTCCAAAAATAAAAATCCCCGGACTGGCCCGGTAACCCTGGACGACTAGAAAAGCTAAAATTCATGAGCTATAGGTCGCGGTTTCGACCAAACGTGCTCTGAAAAATTAAATTCGCCGCACTCGTCGAGTAATCCAGAAGGACTAGAAAAGCTGAAATCGTAAGCTATACGTCACGCTTTCAGGCGAAAGTGCTCCGAAAAGTAAAAATCCCCGGACTGTTGCGGTAACCCCAGAACGACTAGAAAAGCCCAAAATCGTGAGTTACAGGTCACGCTTTCTGCCAAATCTGCTCCGAGAAACAAAATTCCGCCGACTGCTCTGGTAACCGTTGAACGACAAGGATAGCAGAAAATCGTGAGCTACAGGTCACGCTTTCGGCCAAATGTGATGGGAAAAAATCATGGAGTCCTCGGTAACCTCGAACGACTAGAAAAGCGGAAAATCTTGATCTATGGGTCTCCTTTCGCCAAATGTGATGTGACAAAATACGCGGAATCCTCCGGTAACACCGGAACGATTAGAAAAGTTAAATATCGTTAGCTATTGGTCACGCTTTCGGGCAAATATGCTTCGAAAAATAAAAATCCCCGGACAGCTCCGGTAACCACGGAACGACTAGAAAAGCTGAAATCGTGAGCTATAGGTCACGATTTTGCAAAATTTGCCGAGAAACAAAAATCCCCGGAATGCTCCGGTAACCTTGGAACGACTAGAAAAGTTGAAAATTGTGAGCTATAGATCACTCTTTCGGCCAAATATTCTCCGAAAAAGAAAATTCCGCTGACTGTCCCGGTAACCCTGGAATGTCTAGAAAAGCTGAAAATCGTGAGCTTATAGGTCACGCTTTCGGCCAAATGTGCTGCGAAAAATAAAATCCCATTGGTCCGAAACCCAGAACGACTAGAAAAGCTAAAATGGTGAGCTATATGTCACTCTTTTCGCCAAATGTGATGCGAAAAAATCACGAGTCTGCAAAGAACCGGAAAGACTAGAAAGCGGAAAATCATGAGCTATGGGTCACCCTCTCGGCAAAATGTGATGCGAAAGAAAACCACGAATGCTACGGTAACCTAGAACGACTAGAAAAGTTGAAAATCAATAGCTATTGGTCACTCTCTCGGCCAAATCTGCTCCAAAAATTAAAAATCCCCGGACTGGCCCGGTAACCCTGGAATGATTAGAAAAGCTGAAAATCGTGAGCTATAGGTCACGCTTTTGGCCAAATGTGCTCCAAAAAATAAAAATCACCACACTCGTCGAGTAACCCCAGAAGGACTAGAAAAGCTGAAATCGTGAGCTATCCGTCACGCTTTCAGCTGAATTTGCTCCGAAAAGTAAAAATCCCCGGACTGCTGCGGTAACCCCCGAACGACTAGAAAAGCTAAAAATCGTGAGCTATAGGTCATGCTTTCGGCCAAATGTGATGCGAAAAAAAATCCCTGAAGTCCTCCAGTAACCTCGGAACGACTAGAAAAGCGAAAAATCTTGAGCTATGGGTCTCCCTTTCGGTCAAATGTGATGCGACAAAAATCCGCGGAATCCTCTAATAACACCGGAACGATTAGAAAAGTTAAAAATCGTTAGCTATTGGTCACGCTTTCGGGCAAATGTGTTCCGAAAAATAAAAGTCCACAGACTGCTCCGGTAACCCCGGAACGACTAGAAATGCTGAAATTGTGAGCTATAGGTCACGCTTTTGGTCAAATTTGCTCCGAGAAACAAAAATCCCCGGAATGCTCTGGTAACCCTGAATGACTAGGAAAGTTGAAAATTGTGAGCTATAGGTCAATCTTTCGGCCAAATGTGCTCCAAAAAATAAAATTCCGTGGAATGCCTGGTAACCCTAGAACGACTAGAAAACGAGAAAATCGTGAGCTATACGTCACACTTTCGGCCAAATGTGCTCCGAAAAATAAAAATCCCCGCACTGGTTCGGTAGCCCCGGAACGACTAGAAAAGCTGAAATCGTGAGTATAGGTCACTCTATCAGCCAAATGTGGTCCGAAAAATAAAAATACTTGGACAACTGCGGTAACCCGAGCGACTATTAGAAAGCTCAAAATCGTGAGCTATAGGTCACGCTTTTGACCAAATGTGATGCGAAAAATAAAGATACCTGGATAGCTGCGGTAACCCCAGAACGACTAGAAAAGCTGAAATCGTGAGCTATAGGTTACGCATTCGACCAAATCTGCCCCAAGAAACAAAAATCGTCGGAATGCTCGTAACCCCGCTTGACTACAAAGCGAAAATTGTAAGTTATAGGTCAGGCCGCCAAATGTGCAACGAAAATAGAAATCCGACCGCTCGGTAACAAAGGAACGACTAGAAAAGCTGAAATCGTGAGCAATTGGTCACGCTTTCGGACAATGTGCTCCGAAAAATAAAAATTCTCCGGACTGCTCCGGTAACCCCAAAACGACTAGAAAAGCTGAAATCATGAGCTATAAGTCACGCTTTCGGCTAAATGTGAAGCGAAAGAAAATATCTCGAATCCTCCAGTAACTCTAGAACGACTGGAAAAGCAGAAAATTGTGAGCTTTAGGTCACGTTTTCGGCAAAATGTGCTCCAAAAAATAAAACTCTCGGACTAGCCCAGAACCACGAAACGACTAGAAAAGCTAAAAATTGTGAGGTATAGGTCACGCTTTACAAATCTGCTCCAAAAACAAAATTTCCGATCGCCACAGAACCCTTGAATGACTTGAAAAGCTGAAAATCGTGAGTTATATGTCACGCTTTCGCCAAATGTGATGCGGAAAAAATCCAGAGTCGTCCCAGAAACCCGAACGACTAGAAAAGCAAAAATCTTAAGCTATGGGTCTCCTTTCGCCAAATGTGATGCGATTAAAATCGACGGAATCCTCCGGTAACACCGGAATGATTAGAAAAGTTGAAAATCGTTAGTTATAGGTCACGCTTTCGGGCAAATGTACTCTAAAAAATAAAAGTCCCCGGACTGCTCCGGAAACCCCGGAACGACTAGAAAAGTTGAAATCGTGAGCTATAGGTTACGCTTTTGGCCAAATTTGCTCCGAGAAACAAAAATCCCCGGAATGCTCCGGTAACCCCGGAATGACTAGAAAAGGTAAAAATCGTGAACTATAGATCACTCTTTCAGCAAATGTGCTCCGAAAAATAAAAATCACCGGACTACTCCGGTAACCCTGGAACGATTAGAAAAGTTGAAATCGTGAGCTGTAGGTCACGCTTTCGACCAAATCTGCCCCGAGAAACAAAAATTGTCGGAATGCTCCCGTAACACTGGCACGACTAGAAAAGCTGGAAATCGTGAGTTATAGGTCGTGCTTTCGGCGAAATGTGCTTCAAAAAAAATAAAAATATCCGGACCGCCCTGGAAACACTGGAGCGACTGGAAAAGCTGAAAATCGTGAGCTATAGGTACTCTTTCGCCGAATTTTCTCCAAGAAACAAAATTCCCGACAGCTCCGGTAACCCTTGAACAACTAGAAAAGCTGAAAATCATGAGCTATAGGTCACGCTTTCGGTCAAATGTGATGCGAAAAAAAATCTCCAGAGTCTTCCAGTAACCTCAGAACGACTAGAAAAGTCGAAAATTGTTAGCTATAGCTCACTCTTTCGCCCAAATGGTAACACCGGAATGACTAAAAAAGCTGAAAATCGTGAGCTATAGGTATGCTGTCAGGAAATGTGCTCCAAAAATTAAAAATCCCCGGACTGGCCCGGGAACCCTGGAACGACTAGAAAAGCTAAAAATCATGAGCTATAGGTCACGCTTTCGGTCAAATGTGCTCCGAAAAATAAAAATCCTGGCACAGGTCTAGAAACCCCGGAACGACTAGAAAAGCTAAAATTGTGAGTTACAGGTCACGCTTTTGGCCAAATGTGCTCCGAAAATAAAATTCCCCAGACTGGGCCGGTAACCCTACAACAACTAGAAAAGCTGAAAATCGTTCCAGGGTCACGACGAGAAAATCCAAAATGTGAGCTATAGGTCACGCCGCCAAATATGCTCAAAAATAAAATCCATGCACAGTACGGTAACCTCGGAACGACTAGAAAAGCTGAAAATCGTGAGCTATAGGTCACGCTTTTGGCCAAATGTGATGCGAAAAAAAATCTCCGGAGTCCTCCAGTAACCCCGGAAAGACTAGAAATTCCGAAAATCTCGAGCTATGGGTCACTTTTGTGCCAAATGTGATGCGACAAAAATCTCCAGAATCCTCCGGTAACATCGGAACGGTTAGAAAAGATGAAAATCGTTGGCTATAGGTCACGCTTTCGAGCATATGTGCTCCGAAAAATAAAAATCACAGGACTGCTCCGGTAACCCCGGAACGACTACAAAAGCTGAAATCGCGAGATATAGCTCACGCTTTTTGCCAAATTTTCTCCGAGAAACAAAAAACCCCATAATGCTCTGGTAACCCTGGAACGACTAGAAAAGTCGAAAATCGTGAGCTATAGGTCACTTTTCGGCCAAACATGATGCGGAAAAAAAATCCCTAGAGTCCTCCAGAAACACCAGAACGACTAGAAAGCGGAAAATCTTGAGCTATGGGTTACCCTTTGGGCCAAATGTGATGCGTCAAAAATCCCCGGAATCCTCCGGTAACATCGGAACGATTAGAAAAGTTGAAAATCGTTAGCTATAGGTCACGCTTTCGGGCATATGTGCTTAAAAAATAAAAATCCCAGGACTACTCCAGTAACACCGGAATGACTACAAAAGCTAAAATCGCGAGCTATAGGTCACGCTTTTGGCCAAATTTGTTCCGAGAAACAAAACTCCCGGGAATGCTCCGGTAACCCTGGAACAACAAGAAAAGTTGAAAATCGTGAAGGTCACACTTTTGGCCAAATGTGCTACAAAAAATAAAAATCCCCGGACTGGCCCGGTAACCCTGGAACGACTAGAAAAGCTGAAAATCGTGAGCTTATAGGTCACGCTTTCGGCCAAATGTGCTCCGAAAAATAAAAATCGCCGCATTGGTCCGGAAACCCCGGAACGACTAAAAAAGATAAAATGGTGAGCTATAGATCACGCTTTCGGCGAAATGTGCTCCGATAAATAAAAATCCATGGACAGGTCCGATAACCCCGGGACGACTAGAAAAGCTGAAAATCGTGAGCTATACGTCACGCTTTTGGGCAAATGTGCTCCGAAAAATAAAAATCCCTGGACTACTCCGGTAACCCCGGAACGACTAGAAAGGCTGAAATCGTAAGCTATAGGTCACGCTTTCGACCAAATCTGCCACGAGAAAAAAAATCGTCGGAATTCTCCGGTAACCCTGGCACGACTGGAAAAACTGAAAATCGTGAGTTATAGGTCACGCTTTCGGCCAAATGTACGCCAAAAAATAAAAATCTCCAAACTGGCCCGGTAAGCTCAGAACGACTAGAAAAGCTGAAAATCGTGAGCTATAGGTCACGTTTTTGGCCAAATCTGTTCCAAAATATAAAAATATCCGGACTGCTCCGGTAACCCTGCAACGACTAGAAAAGATGAAATCGTGAGCTATAGGTACGCTTCCGACAAATGTGCTCCGAAAAATAAAAATCCCCGAACTACTCCGTTAACCCCGGAACGAGTAGAAAAGCTGAAATAGTGAGCTATAGGTCACGATTTCGACCATATCTGCCGCGACAAACAAAAATCGTTGAAATGCTCCGGTAACCCTGGCACAACTAGAAAAGCCAAAATTCGTGAGTTATAGGTCATGCTTTCGGCCAAATGTGGTACAAAAAATAAACATACCCGGACGGTTCTGGTAACATCGGAACGACTAGAAAGGCTAAAAATCCTGAGCTATAGGTACGCTTTCGACAAATGTGCTGTGAAAATTAAAAATCCCCGGACTGGCCCGGTAACCCTAGAACGACTAGAAAAGCTGAAAATCGTGAGCTATAGGTCACGCTTTCGGGCAAATGTGCTCCGAAAAATAAAAATCCTTGGACTGCTCCGGTATCCTCGGAACGACTAGAATAGCTGAAATCGTGAGCTATAGATCACGCTTTCAACCAAATCTGCCCAGAGAAACAAAAATCGTCGGAATGCTCCGGTAACCCTGGCACGACTAGAAAAGCTGAAAATCGTGAGTTATAGGTCACGCTTTTGGCCAAATGTGCTCCGAAAAATAAAAATCCCCGGAATGCTCCGGTAACCCCGGGACGACTAGAAAGCTGAAATCATGAGCTATTGGTCACGGTTTTGGACAAATCTGCTCCGAGAAACAAAATTCCCCCAACTGCTCTGGTAACCCTTGAACGACTAGAAAAGCTAAAAATTTTGTGATATGGGTCACCCTTTCGCCCAAATGTGATGAGACAAAAATCTCCGGAATGCTCCGGTAACACCGGAACGTTTAGAAAAGTTGAAAATCATTTGCTATAGGTGACGCTTTCGTGCAAATGTGCTTTGAGAAATAAAAATCTCTGGACCGCTCAGGTAACCCCGGAATGACAAGAAAAGCTGAAATCGTGAGCTATAGGTCATGCTTTCGACCAAATGTGCTCCGAAAAACAAAAATCCCTGGAATGCTCCCGCCACATTGAACGACTAGAAAAGCCAAAAATCGTGAGCTATAGATCACTCTTTTGGTCAGATGTGCTCTGAAAAATAAAAATCCCCGGGCTTCCCGGGTAACCGTACAACGACTAGAATAGCTGAACATCCTGAGCTATAGGTACGCTTTGGGCAAATGCGCCCCGAAAAATAAAAATCCCCGGACTACTCCGGTAACCCCGGAACGACAAGAAAAGCTAAAATCGTGAGCTATCGATCACGCTCTGGATCAATTCTGCCCCGAGAAACAAAAATCATCGAAATGGTCTGGTAACCCTGGCACGACTAGAAAAGCTGAAAATCGTGAGTTATAGGTCACGCTTTCGGCCAAATGTGCTTCGAAAAAAAATGCCCGGACGGCTCTGGTAATACCGGAAGGACAAGAAAAGCTGAAAATCGTGAGCTATAGGTCACGCTTTCTGGCAAATGTGATGCAAAAAAAATCCCCGGAGTCCTGCAGTAACCCTGGAACGACTAGAAAAGCGGAAAATCATGAGCTATGGATCACCCTCTCGGCAAAATGTGATACGAAAAAATCCATGGAATGGTACGGTAACCCTGGAAGGACTAGAAAAGTTGAAAATCATTAGCTATTGGTCAGCCTTTCGGCCAAATCTGCTCCAAAAATTAAAAATTCCCGGACTGGCCCGGTAACCCTGAAACGACTAGAAAAGCTGAAAATCGTGAGCTATAGGTCACGCTTTCAGCCAAATGTGCTCCGAAAAATAAAAATCTCCGCACTCGTCGAGTAACCCCAGAATGACTAGAAAAGCTGAAATCGTGAGCTATACGTCACGCTTTCAGCCGAATGTGCTCCGAAAAGTAAAAATCCCTGATCGTTACAAGAACCTGTAACGACTAGAAAATCTCAAAATCGTGAGCTATACGTGACGCCGCCAAATGTGACGCTAAAAATCCCCGAGTCCTCCAAAGAACCTCGAACGACTAGAAAAGTGGAAAATCTTGAGCTATGGGTCTCCTTTCGCCAAATCTGCTCCAAAGTTAAAAATCACCAGATTGGCCCAGAACCACAAACGACTAGAAAAGCTGAAAATCGTGAGCTATAGGTCACTCTTTCGGCCAAATATGCTCCGAAAAATAAAATTCCGCAGACTGTCTCGGTAACCCTGGAATAACTAGAAAAGCTGACAATCGTGAACTATAGGTCCCACTTTCGACCAAATGTGCACTGAAAAATAAAAATCCCCGACCGGTCCGTAAACCCAGGAACGACTAGAAAAGCTAAAATGGTGAGCTATATGTCACGCTTTCGGCTAAATGTGCTCCAAAAATAAAAACTCGTGACCGGTCCCAGAACCGGAACGATTAGAAAAGCTGAAATCTTGAGCTATAGGTCACGCTTTCGGCCAAATGTGATGCGAAAAATCCCTGAGTCCCGCAAAGAACCCTAACGCCTAGAAAAGCGAAAAATCATGAGCTGTGGGTCACCCTATCGGCAAAATGTGATGCGAAAGAAATTCACGGAATGGTACGGTAACCCTAGAACGACTAGAAAAGTTGAAAATCATTAACTATTGGTCACTCGCTCGGCCAAATATGCTCCAAAATTAGAAATCCCTAGGCGGCTCGGTAACCCTAGAACGACTAGAAAAGCTGAAAATCGTCAGCTATAGGACACGCTTTCGGCCAAATATGCTGCGAAAAAAATCGCTGCACTCGTCGAGTAACCCAGAAGGACTAGAAAAGCTTAAATCGTGAGCTATACGTCACGCTTTCAGCCGGATGTGCTCCGAAAAGTAAAAATTCCCGGACTGCTGGGGAAACCCCAGAACGACTAGAAAAGCTCTAAACCGTGAGCTATAGGTCACCCTTTCGGCCAAATCTGCTCCAAGAAACAAAATTCCGCCGACTGCACCGGTAATCGTTGAACGACAAGGATAGGCTGAAAATCGTGAGCTATAGGTCACACTTTCGGCCGAATGTGATGCGAAAAAAAATCCCCGGAGTCCTCCAGTAGCCTCGGAACGACTAGAAAAGTGGAAAATCTTGAGCTATGGGTCTCCCTTTCGGTCAAATGTGATGCGACAAAAATCCGCAGAATCCTCCGCTAACACTGGAACGATTAGAAAAGTTAAATATCGTTAGCTATTGGTCACGCCGCAAATATGCTCAAAAATATAAATCCCTGATCGCACAGAATCACTTTAACGACTAGAAAATCTGAAATCGTGAGCTATAGGTCACCCTTTGGCCAAATTTGCTCCGAGAAACAACATTCCCCAGAATGCTCTGGTAACCGTAGAACGACTAGAAAACTTAAAAATCGTGAGCTATAGATCACTCTTTCGGCCAAATTTGCTCCAAAAAAATAAAATTCCGCAGACTATCCCGGTGACCCAGGAGTGACTAGAAAAGCTAAAAATCATGACCTATAAGTCACGCTTTCGGCCAAATGTGCTCCGAAAAATAAAATTCATGGATCGTCCCAGTAACCCCGAATGACTAGAAATTCTGAAAATCGTGAGCTATTGGTCACGCTTTCGGCCAAATGTGCTCCGAAAAATAAATATCTCCGCACCGCCCGTAAACCCGTGAATGACTAGAAAAGCTAAAATGGTGAGCTATATGTCACACTTTCGCCAAATGTGCTCCAAAAATAAAAACCCCGTGACCGATCCGGAACCCGGAACGACTAGAAAAGCCGAAATCTTGAGCATCACGCTTTCGACCAAATGTGATGAAAAATAAAAATCCCCGACCGGTCCGAAACCTAGGAACAACTAGAAAAGCTAAAATGGTGAGCTATGTGTCACGCTTTCAGCCAAATGTGCTCGAAAAATAAAAACCCCATGACCGGTCATTAGCTATTGATCACTCTCTGCCAACTGCTTGAAAATTAAAAATCCCGGACCGCCCGTAACCTGAAATGACTAGAAAAGATAAAAATCATGAGCTATCGGTCACGCTTTCGCCAAATGTGCTCCAAAAATAAAAATCCCCGCACTCGCCGAGTAACCCCGTAAGGACTACAAAAGCTGAAATCGTGAGCTATACGTCACGCTTTCACCAATGTGCCGAAAAATAAAAATCCCTGACTGCCACGTTAACCCCGTAACGACTAGAAAATCTCAAAATCGTGAGCTATAGGTCACGCTTTTGATCAAATGTGATGCGAAAAACCCCGAGTCCTCCAAAGAACCTCGTAACGACTAGAAAAGCGAAAAATCTTCAGCTATGGGTCTCCTTTCGCTAAATGTGATCGACAAAAATCCGCCGAATCCTCTGGTAACACCGAACGATTAGAAAATTTACAAATCGTTAGCTATTGGTCACACTTTCGCAAATGTGCTCAAAAATAAAAGTCCCGGATCGCTCCGGTAATCCGGAACGAATAGAATTGCTGAAATCGTGAGCTATAGGTCACGCTTTGGCCAAATTTGCTCGAGAAACAAAAATTTCGGAATGCTCCGTGTAACCTGAACGACTAGAAAACTTGAAAATCGTGAGCTATAGATCACTCTTTTCGCCAAATGTGCTCGAAAAATAAAATTCCGCGACTGTCCCAGTAACCTTGGAATGACTAGAAAAGTCGACAACCGTGAGCTATAGGTCACGCCGCCAAATGTGCTCGAAAAAATCCCCACTTGGTCCGAGAAACCCAGAACGACTAGAAAAGCTAAAATGGTGAGCTATATGTCACGCCGCCAAATGTGCTCAAATATAAAACCCCGTGACTGGTCCGGTAACCACGGAATGATTAGAAAAGCTGAAATCTTGAGCTATAGGTCACGCTTTCGGCCAAATGTGATGTGAAAAAAATCCTCGGAGTCCTGCAGTAACCCCGGAATGACTAGAAAAGCGGAAAATCATGAGCTATGGGTCACCCTCTCGGCAAAATGTGATGCGAAAGAAATCCACGAAATGCTACGGTAACCCTGGAACGACTAGAAAAGTTGAAATCATTTGCTATTGGTCACTCTCTCGCCCAAATTTGCTCCGAAAATAAAAATCCCCGGGCTGGCCCGGTAACCCTGGAACGACTAGAAAAGCAAAAAATCGTGAGCTATAGGTCGCGGTTACGACCAAATGTGCTCCGAAAAATAAAAATCCCCGCACTCGTCGAGTAACCCAGAAGGACTAGAAAAGCTGAAATCGTGAGCTATAGGTCACGCCGCCAAATCTTCTCAAGTTACAAAATTCCCCATCGCTCCAGAACCCTTGAACAGCTAGAAAAGCTGAAAATGTGAGCTATAGGTCACGCTTTCGGCCAGATATGGTGCGGAAAAATCCCGAGTCCTCCGTAAACCCCGAACGACTAGAAAAGCGGAAAATCTTGAGCTATGGGTCACCCTTTCGCCAAATGTGATGCGACAAAATCCTCGAATCCATTGGTTACACCGGAATGTTTAGAAAAGTTGAAAATCGTTAGCTATAGGTCACGCCGAGCAAATGTGCTCAGAAAAATAAAAATCTCGGACTGCTCCGGAACCTCGAACGACTAGAAAAGCTGAAATCGTGAGCTATAGGTCACGCCGCCAAATCGCCCAGAAAATAAAATCGTTGAAATGCTCCGTAACCCCGCACGACTAGAAAGTGAAAATCGTGAGCTATAGGTCACGCCGCCAAATGTGCTCCAAAACATAAAATCCCTGACTACCCTAGTAACCCGTAAACGACTAGAAAAGCTAAAAATCGTGAGCTATAGGTCACGGTTTCGCCTAAATCTCGCTCCGAGATACAAAATTCCCGATCGCTCTGTAACCGTTGAACGACTAGAAAGCTGAAAATCGTGAGCTATAGGTCACTCTTTCGACCAAATGTGCTCCAAAAAATAAAAATCTCCAGACTGGCCTGGTAACCCTACAACGACTAGAAATGTTGAAAATCGGGAGTTATAGGTCACGCTTTCGGCCAAATGTGCTTCGAAAAATAAATATACCCGATCGCTCTGGTAACACCGGAACGACTAAAAAAGCTGAAAATCGTGAGCTATAGTTACGCTGTCAGGAAATGTGCTCCAAAAATTAAAGATCCCCGATGGCCCGGTAACCCTAGAACGACTAGAAAAGCTGAAAATCGTGAGCTATAGGTCACGCTTTCGGCCAAATGTGCTCCGAAAAATAAAAATCCCAAGACAGTCTAGAAACCCCAAACGACTAGAAAAACTAAAATGGTGAGCTATAGGTCACGCTTTCTACCAAATATGCTCCAAAAATAAAAATACCGGACAGTCCGTAACCCGAACGACTAGAAAAGCTGAAAATCGTGAGCTATGGGTCACACTTTCGCCAAATGTGCTCAAAAATAAAAATCCAAAGACTGCCTCGGTAACCCAGAAACGACTAGAAAAGCTAGAAATCGTGAACTATAAGTCACGGTTTCGCCTAAATCTACTCCAAGAAACAAAATTTCCCCGACTGCTCCGGTAACCGTTGAACGATTAGGAATGCTGAAAATCGTGAGCTATGGGTCACACTTTCGGCCAAATGTGCTCCGAAAAACAAAAATCCCCGAAATGCTCCGGTAACCCTGGAACGACTAGAAAAGGTGAAAATCATGAGCACTCTTTTGGCCAAATGTGATCCCAAAAATAAAAATCCCTAGACTGGCCCGGTAACCCTAGAATGACTAGAAAAGCTGAAAATCGTGAGCTATAGGTCACGTTTTCGGCCAAATCTGTTCCAAAATATAAAAATACCCGAACTGCTCACGATTGAACTGTTGTGAACTTGAAGCCCTCCAGCCACGCCGACTGCTGCAGGCCCGCGGAGAGAGGGGACTCCGGATCCACACGCCGCAGAAGAACGCAACTCGAGGTAGGGGCCTCACGGCTGTCCTCCCGCTCTGGTGTGTGCCCACACTCTTCGAGTAACCCAGAAGGACTAGAAAAGCTGAAATCGTGAGCTATAGGTCACGCTTTCGGCCAAATCTTCTCCAAGATACAAAATTCCCCCCACTGCTCCGGTAACCCTTGAACAGCTAGAAAAGCTGAAAATGTGAGCTATAGGTCACGCCGCCAGATATGGTGCGGAAAAAATCCGAGTCCTCCGTAAACCCCGAACGACTAGAAAAGCGGAAAATCTTGAGCTATGGGTCACCCTTTCGCCAAATGTGATCGACAAAAATCCTAGAACTACCGTTACACCGAATGTTTAGAAAAGTTGAAAATCGTTAGCTATAGGTCACGCCGAGCAAATGTGCTCCAAAATAAAAATCTCCGGATTGCTCAGTAACCCCGAACGACTAGAAAAGCTGAAATCGTGAGCTATAGGTCACGCCGCCCAAATCGCCCGAGAAAATAAAATCGTTGAAATGCTCGGTAACCCCGCACGACTAGAAAAGCTGAAAATCGTGAGCTAGGTCACGCCGCCAAATGTGCTCCAAAACATAAAAATCCCGGACTACCCTAGTAACCCGTAAACGACTAGAAAAGCTAAAAATCGTGAGCTATAGGTCACGGTTTCGCTAAATCTGCCCGAGATACAAAATTCCCGATCGCTCCGTAACCGTTGAACGACTAGAAAGCTGAAAATCGTGAGCTATAGGTCACTCTTTCGACCAAATGTGCTCCAAAAAATAAAAATCTCCAGACTGGCCTGGTAACCCTACAACGACTAGAAATGTTGAAAATCGGGAGTTATAGGTCACGCTTTCGGCCAAATGTGCTTCGAAAAATAAATATACCCGGACTGCTCTGGTAACACCGGAACGACTAAAAAAGCTGAAAATCGTGAGCTATAGTTACGCTGTCAGGAAATGTGCTTCAAAAATTAAAGATCCCGGATGGCCGGTAACCCCGAACGACTAGAAAAGCTGAAAATCGTGAGCTATAGGTCACGCCGCCAAATGTGCTCGAAAAATAAAAATCCCGCATGCAGTCTAGAAACCCCAAACGACTAGAAAACTAAAATGGTGAGCTATAGGTCACGCTTTCTACCAAATATGCTCCAAAAATAAAAATACCGGACAGTGTCCGTAACCCCTAACGACTAGAAAAGCTGAAAATCGTGAGCTATGGGTCACACTTTCGGCCAAATGTGCTCCGAAAAATAAAAATCCCAAGACTGCCTCGGTAACCCAGAAACGACTAGAAAAGCTAGAAATCGTGAACTATAAGTCACGGTTTCGCCTAAATCTACTCCAAGAAACAAAATTTCCCCGACTGCTCCGGTAACCGTTGAACGATTAGGAATGCTGAAAATCGTGAGCTATGGGTCACACTTTCGGCCAAATGTGCTCCGAAAAACAAAAATCCCCGAAATGCTCCGGTAACCCTGGAACGACTAGAAAAGGTGAAAATCATGAGCACTCTTTTGGCCAAATGTGATCCCAAAAATAAAAATCCCTAGACTGGCCTGGAACGACTAGAAAAGCGGAAAATTTTGAGCTATGGGTCACCCTTTCGGCCAAATGTGATGCGACAAAAATCCCTGGAATCCGCTGGTTACACCAGAATGTTTAGAAAAGTTGAAAATTGTTACCTATAGGTCACGCTTTCGAGCAAATGTGCTCCGAAAAATAAAAATCTCCGGACTGCTCCGGTAACCCTGGAACGACTAGAAAAGCTGAAATCGTGAGCTATAGGTCACGCTTTCGCCCAAATCTGCCCCGAGAAAATAAAATCGTTCAAATGCTCCGGTAACCCAAATGTGCTCCGAAAAATAAAAATCCCCGCACTGGTCCAGATTCCCAGAAACGTCTAGAAAAACTAAAATGGTGAGCTATGTCACGCTTTCAGCCAAATGTGCTCCGAAAAATAAAAAACACCAGGACTGGCCCGGTAACCCCGGAACGAGTAGAAAAGCTGAAATCTTGAGCTATAGATCACGCTTTCGGCCAAATGTGATGCAAAACAAAATCCCGAGTCCCGCAAGAACCCAAACGACTAGAAAAGACGAAAATCTTGGGCTATGGGTCTCCTCTCGTCAAAATGTGATGCAAAGAAATCCCTAATGCTACGGTAACCTGAAACGACTAGAAAAGTTGAAAATCATTAGCTATTGGTCACTCTCTCGGCCAAATCTACTCCAAAAATAAAAATCCTCGGACAGGCCCGGTAACCCTGGACGATTAGAAAAGCTAAAATTCATGAGCTATAGGTCGCGGATTCGACCAAACGTAAGCTATACGTCACGCTTTCAGGCGAAAGTGCTCCGAAAAGTAAAAATCCCCGGACTGTTGCGGTAACCCCAGAACGACTAGAAAAGCCCAAAATCGTGAGTTACAGGTCACGCTTTCTGCCAAATCTGCTCCGAGAAACAAAATTCCGCCGACTGCTCTGGTAACCGTTGAACGACAAGGATAGCAGAAAATCGTGAGCTACAGGTCACGCTTTCGGCCAAATGTGATGGGAAAAAAATCTGTGGAGTCCTCCAGTAACCTCGGAACGACTAGAAAAGCGGAAAATCTTGATCTATGGGTCTCCCTTTCGGCCAAATGTGATGTGACAAAAATACGCGGAATCCTCCGGTAACACCGGAACGATTAGAAAAGTTAAATATCGTTAGCTATTGGTCACGCTTTCGGGCAAATATGCTTTGAAAAATAAAAATCCCCGGACAGCTCCGGTAACCACGGAACGACTAGAAAAGCTGAAATCGTGAGCTATAGGTCACGATTTTGCAAAATTTGCCGAGAAACAAAAATCCCCGGAATGCTCTGGTAACCTTGGAACGACTAGAAAAGTTGAAAATTGTGAGCTATAGATCACTCTTTCGGCCAAATATTCTCCGAAAAAGAAAATTCCGCTGACTGTCCCGGTAACCCTGGAATGACTAGAAAAGCTGAAAATCGTGAGCTTATAGGTCACGCTTTCGGCCAAATGTGCTGCGAAAAATAAAATCCCCGCACTGGTCCAAAAACCCAGGAACGACTAGAAAAGCTAAAATGGTGAGCTATATGTCACTCTTTCGGCCAAATGTGATGCGAAAAAAAATCGCCGGAGTCCTGCAGTAACCCCGGAAAGACTAGAAAACGGAAAATCATGAGCTATGGGTCACCCTCTCGGCAAAATGTGATGCGAAAGAAAACCACAGAATGCTACGGTAACCCTAGAACGACTAGAAAAGTTGAAAATCAATAGCTATTGGTCACTCTCTCGGCCAAATCTGCTCCGAAAATTAAAAATCCCTGACCGCCCAGAACCTCGAATGATTAGAAAAGTGAAAATCGTGAGCTATAGGTCACGCTTTTGGCCAAATGTGCTCCAAAAATAAAAATCACCACACTCGCCGAGTAACCCTGAAGGACTAGAAAAGCTGAAATCGTGAGCTATCCGTCACGCCATTGAATTTGTTCAAAAGTAAAAATCCCGACCGCAGGTAACCCCGAACGACTAGAAAAGCTAAAAATCGTGAGCTATAGGTCATGCTTTCGCCAAATGTGATGCGAAAAAATCCCTGAAGTCCTCCAGTAACCCCGGAACGACTAGAAAAGCGAAAAATCTTGAGCTATGGATCTCCCTTTCGGTCAAATGTGATGCGACAAAAATCCGCGGAATCCTCTAATAACACCGGAACGATTAGAAAAGTTAAATATCGTTAGCTATTGGTCACGCCGCAAATGTGTTCAAAAATAAAAGTCTGATCGCTCCAGAACCCGAACGACTAGAAATGCTGAAATTGTGAGCTATAGGTCACGCTTTTGGTCAAATTTGCTCCGAGAAACAAAAATCCCCGGAATGCTCTGGTAACCCTGAATGACTAGGAAAGTTGAAAATCGTGAGCTATAGGTCAATCTTTCGGCCAAATGTGCTCCAAAAAATAAAATTCCGCGGAATGCCTGGTAACCCTAGAACGACTAGAAAACGAGAAAATCGTGAGCTATAGGTCACACTTTCGGCCAAATGTGCTCCGAAAAATAAAAATCCCCGCACTGGTTCGGTAGCCCCGGAACGACTAGAAAAGCTGAAATCGTGAGTATAGGTCACTCTATCAGCCAAATGTGGTCCGAAAAATAAAAATACTTGGACAACTGCGGTAACCCCAGAACGACTAGAAAAGCTCAAAATCGTGAGCTATAGGTCACGCTTTTGACCAAATGTGATGCGAAAAATAAAGATACCTGGATAGCTGCGGTAACCCCAGAACGACTAGAAAAGGTGAAATCGTGAGCTATAGGTTACGCATTCGACCAAATCTGCCCCAAGAAACAAAAATCGTCGGAATGCTCTGGTAACCCTGGCTTGACTACAAAGCCGAAAATTGTAAGTTATAGGTCAGGCTTTCGGCCAAATGTGCAACGAAAAATAGAAATCCCCGGACTGCTCCGGTAACAAAGGAACGACTAGAAAAGCTGAAATCGTGAGCAATTGGTCACGCTTTCAGACAATGTGCTCCAAAAAATAAAAATTCTCCGGACTGCTCCGGTAACCCCAAAACGACTAGAAAAGCTGAAATCATGAGCTATAAGTCATGCTTTCGGCTAAATGTGAAGCGAAAGAAAATATCTGGAATCCTCCAGTAACTCTAGAACGACTGGAAAAGCAGAAAATTGTGAGCTTTAGGTCACGTTTTCGGCAAAATGTGCTCCAAAAAATAAAACTCTCCGGACTAGCCCGGTAACCACGAAACGACTAGAAAAGCTAAAAATTGTGAGGTATAGGTCACGCCGAAATCTGCTCCAAAAACAAAATTTCCGATCGCTACCGTAACCCTTGAATGACTTGAAAAGCTGAAAATCGTGAGTTATATGTCACGCCGCCAAATGTGATGCGGAAAAAATCCCAGTCGTCCAGTAACCCGAACGACTAGAAAAGCAAAAATCTTAAGCTATGGGTCTCCTTTCGCCAAATGTGATGCGACAAAATCGACGGAATCCTCGGTAACACCGAACGATTAGAAAAGTTGAAAATCGTTAGTTATAGGTCACGCCGCAAATGTACTCTAAAAATAAAAGTCCCGGACTGCTCCGAAACCCCGAACGACTAGAAAAGTTGAAATCGTGAGCTATAGGTTAAGCTTTTGGCCAAATTTGCTCGAGAAACAAAATCCTCGAATGCTCCGGAACCCGAATGACTAGAAAAGGTAAAAATCGTGAACTATAGATCACTCTTTCAGCAAATGTGCTCCGAAAAATAAAAATCACCGGACTACTCCGGTAACCCCGGAACGATTAGAAAAGTTGAAATCGTGAGCTGTAGGTCACGCTTTCGACCAAATCTGCCCCGAGAAACAAGAATTGTCGGAATGCTCCCGTAACACTGGCACGACTAGAAAAGCTGGAAATCGTGAGTTATAGGTCGTGCTTTCGGCGAAATGTGCTTCAAAAAAATAAAAATATCCGGTCCGCCCTGGAAACACTGGAGCGACTGGAAAAGCTGAAAATCGTGAGCTATAGGTACTCTTTCGCCGAATTTTCTCCAAGAAACAAAATTCCCCCGACAGCTCCGGTAACCCTTGAACAACTAGAAAAGCTGAAAATCATGAGCTATAGGTCACGCTTTCGGTCAAATGTGATGCGAAAAAAAATCTCCAGAGTCTTCCAGTAACCTCAGAACGACTAGAAAAGTCGAAAATTGTTAGCTATAGCTCACTCTTTCGCCCAAATGGTAACACCGGAATGACTAAAAAAGCTGAAAATCGTGAGCTATAGGTATGCTGTCAGGAAATGTGCTCCAAAAATTAAAAATCCCCGGACTGGCCCGGTAACCCTGGAACGACTAGAAAAGCTAAAAATCATGAGCTATAGGTCACGCTTTCAGTCAAATGTGCTCCGAAAAATAAAAATCCCGGCACAGGTCTAGAAACCCCGGAACGACTAGAAAAGCTAAAATTGCGAGTTACAGGTCACGCTTTTGGCCAAATGTGCTCCGAAAATAAAATTCCCCAGACTGGGCCGGTAACCCTACAACAACTAGAAAAGCTGAAAATCGTTCCAGGGTCACGACGAGAAAATCCAAAATGTGAGCTATAGGTCACGCTTTCGGCCAAATATGCTCCGAAAAAATAAAATCCATGCACAGGTACGGTAACCTCGGAACGACTAGAAAAGCTGAAAATCGTGAGCTATAGGTCACGCTTTTGACCAAATGTGATGCGAAAAAAAATCTCCGGAGTCCTCTAGTAACCCCGGAAAGACTAGAAATTCCAAAAATCTCGAGCTATGGGTCACTTTTGTGCCAAATGTGATGCGACAAAAATCTCCAGAATCCTCCGGTAACATCGGAACGGTTAGAAAAGTTGAAAATCATTGGCTATAGGTCACGCTTTCGAGCATATGTGCTCCGAAAAATAAAAATCACAGGACTGCTCCGGTAACCCCGGAACGACTACAAAAGCTGAAATCGCGAGCTATAGGTCACGCTTTTTGCCAAATTTTCTCCGAGAAACAAAAAACCCCAGAATGCTCCGGTAACCCTGGAACGACTAGAAAAGTCGAAAATCGTGAGCTATAGGTCACTTTTCGGCCAAACATGATGCGGAAAAAAAATCCCTGGAGTCCTCCAGAAACACCAGAACGACTAGAAAGCGGAAAATCTTGAGCTATGGGTTACCCTTTGGGCCAAATGTGATGCGTCAAAAATCCCCGGAATCCTCCGGTAACATCGGAACGATTAGAAAAGTTGAAAATCGTTAGCTATAGGTCACGCTTTCGGCCAAATGTGCTCCGAAAAATAAAATTCCGCGGACTGTCCCGGTAACCCTGGAATGACTAGAAAAGCTGACAATCGTGAACTATAGGTCCCACTTTCGACCAAATGTGCACTGAAAAATAAAAATCCCCGCACTGGTCCAAAAACCCAGGAACGACTAGAAAAGCTAAAATGGTGAGCTATATGTCACGCTTTCGGCTAAATGTGCTCCGAAAAATAAAAAACCTCGCACTGGTCCGGTAACCCCAGAACGATTAGAAAAGCTGAAATCTTGAGCTATAGGTCACGCTTTCGGCCAAATGTGATGCGAAAAAAAATCCCCGGAGTCCTGCAGTAACCCCGGAACGTCTAGAAAAGCGGAAAATCATGAGTTGTGGGTCACCCTATCGGCAAAATGTGATGCGAAAGAAATTCACGGAATGGTACGGTAACCCTAGAACGACTAGAAAAGTTGAAAATCATTAACTATTGGTCACTCGCTCGGCCAAATATGCTCCGAAAATTAGAAATCCCTAGACTGGCCTGGTAACCCTAGAACGACTAGAAAAGCTGAAAATCGTCAGCTTAGGACACGCTTTCGGCCAAATATGCTGCGAAAAAAATCGCTGCACTCGTCGAGTAACCCAAAAGGACTAGAAAAGCTTAAATCGTGAGCTATACGTCACGCTTTCAGCCGAATGTGCTCCGAAAAGTAAAAATTCCCGGACTGCTGCGGAAACCCCAGAACGACTAGAAAAGCTCTAAACCGTGAGCTATAGGTCACGCTTTCGGCCAAATCTGCTCCAAGAAACAAAATTCCGCCGACTGCACCGGTAATCGTTGAACGACAAGGATAGGCTGAAAATCGTGAGCTATAGGTCACACTTTCGGCCGAATGTGATGCGAAAAAAAATCCCCGGAGTCCTCCAGTAGCCTCGGAACGACTAGAAAAGTGGAAAATCTTGAGCTATGGGTCTCCCTTTCGGTCAAATGTGATGCAACAAAAATCCGCAGAATCCTCCGCTAACACCGAACGATTAGAAAAGTTAAATATCGTTAGCTATTGGTCACGCCGCAAATATGCTAGAAAAATATAAATCCCCTGACCGCACGGTAACCACTTAACGACTAGAAAATCTGAAATCGTGAGCTATAGGTCACCCTTTTGGCCAAATTTGCTCAGAAACAACATTCCCTGAATGCTCGCAACCGTGAGAACGACTAGAAAAGTTAAAAATCGTGAGCTATAGATCACTCTTTCGGCCAAATTTGCTCCAAAAAATAAAATTCATGAACTATCCGGTGACCAGAGTGACTAGAAAAGCTGAAAATCGTGACCTATAAGTCACGCCGCCAAATGTGCTCTGAAAAATAAAATTCGCCGGACTGTCCCGGTAACCCTGGAATGACTAGAAATTCTGAAAATCGTGAGCTATAGGTCACGCTTTCAGCCAAATGTGCTCCGAAAAATAAATATCTCCGCACCGCTCGAAACCAGAATGACTAGAAAAGCTAAAATGGTGAGCTATATGTCACACTTTCGCCCAAATGTGCTCCAAAAATAAAAACCCGACTGATCCGGTAACCCGAATGACTAGAAAAGCGAAATCTTGAGCATCACGCTTTCGACCAAATGTGATGCGAAAAATAAAAATCCCCGCACTAGTCCAGAAACCTAGGAATGACTAGAAAAGCTAAAATGGTGAGCTATGTGTCACGCTTTCAGCCAAATGTGCTCCAAAAAATAAAAAACCCCGCACTGGTCATTAGCTATTGATCACTTTCTCGGCCAAATCTGCTTCGAAAATTAAAAATCCCCGGACTGGCCCGGTAACCCTGAAATGACTAGAAAAGATAAAAATCATGAGCTATCGGTCACGCTTTCGGCCAAATGTGCTCCGAAAAATAAAAATCCCCGCACTCGTCGAGTAACCCCAGAAGGACTACAAAAGCTGAAATCGTGAGCTATACGTCACGCTTTCAGCCGAATGTGCTTCGAAAAATAAAAATCCCCGGACTGCTACGTTAACCCCAGAACGACTAGAAAATCTCAAAATCGTGAGCTATAGGTCACGCTTTCGGTCAAATGTGATGCGAAAAAAAAACCCCGGAGTCCTCCAGCAACCTCAGAACGACTAGAAAAGCGAAAAATCTTCAGCTATGGGTCTCCCTTTCGGCTAAATGTGATGCGACAAAAATCCGCCGAATCCTCTGGTAACACCGGAACGATTAGAAAATTTACAAATCGTTAGCTATTGGTCACACTTTCGGGCAAATGTGCTCCGAAAAACAAAAGTCCCCGGACTGCTCCGGTAATCCCGGAACGAATAGAATTGCTGAAATCGTGAGCTATAGGTCACGCTTTTGGCCAAATTTGCTCCGAGAAACAAAAAATTCCCGGAATGCTCCGGTAACCCTGAACGACTAGAAAAGTTGAAAATCGTGAGCTATAGATCACGCTTTCGGCCAAATGTGCTCCGAAAAATAAAATTCCGCGGACTGTCCCGGTAACCCTGGAATGACTAGAAATTCTGAAAATCGTGAGCTATAGGTCACGCTTTCGGCCAAATGTGCTCCGAAAAATAAATATCTCCGCACTGCTCCAGAAACCCAGGAATGACTAGAAAAGCTAAAATGGTGAGCTATATGTCACACTTTCGCCCAAATGTGCTCCAAAAAATAAAAAACCCCGCACTGATCCGGTAACCCCGGAACGACTAGAAAAGCCGAAATCTTGAGCATCACGCTTTCGACCAAATGTGATGCGAAAAATAAAAATCCCCGCACTAGTCCAGAAACCTAGGAATGACTAGAAAAGCTAAAATGGTGAGCTATGTGTCACGCTTTCAGCCAAATGTGCTCCGAAAAATAAAAAACCCCGCACTGGTCATTAGCTATTGATCACTCTCTCGGCCAAATCTGCTTCGAAAATTAAAAATCCCGGACCGCCCAGAAACCCGAAATGACTAGAAAAGATAAAAATCATGAGCTATCGGTCACGCCGCCAAATGTGCTCGAAAAATAAAAATCCCCGCACTCGCCGAGTAACCCCGAAGGATTACAAAAGCTGAAATCGTGAGCTATACGTCACGCCACCAATGTGCTTCGAAAAATAAAAATCCCCGGACTGCTACGTTAACCCCAGAACGACTAGAAAATCTCAAAATCGTGAGCTATAGGTCACGCTTTCGGTCAAATGTGATGCGAAAAAAAACCCCGGAGTCCTCCAGCAACCTCAGAACGACTAGAAAAGCGAAAAATCTTCAGCTATGGGTCTCCCTTTCGGCTAAATGTGATGCGACAAAAATCCGCCGAATCCTCTGGTAACACCGGAACGATTAGAAAATTTACAAATCGTTAGCTATTGGTCACACTTTCGGGCAAATGTGCTCCGAAAAATAAAAGTCCCCGGACTGCTCCGGTAATCCCGGAACGAATAGAATTGCTGAAATCGTGAGCTATAGGTCACGCTTTTGGCCAAATTTGCTCCGAGAAACAAAAAATTCCCGGAATGCTCCGGTAACCCTGAACGACTAGAAAACTTGAAAATCGTGAGCTATAGATCACTCTTTCAGCCAAATGTGCTCCGAAAAATAAAATTCCGCGATTCGTCCCAGAACCTTGGAATGACTAGAAAAGCTGACAACCGTGAGCTATAGGTCACGCTTTCGGCCAAATGTGCTCCGAAAAAAAATCCCCGCACTGGTCCAGAAACCCAGGAACGACTAGAAAAGCTAACATGGTGAGCTATATGTCACGCTTTCGGCCAAATGTGCTCTGAAATATAAAAAACCCCCGCACTGGTCCGGTAACCACGGAATGATTAGAAAAGCTGAAATCTTGAGCTATAGGTCACGCTTTCGGCCAAATGTGATGTGAAAAAAATCCTCGGAGTCCTGCAGTAACCCCGGAATGACTAGAAAAGCGGAAAATCATGAGCTATGGGTCACCCTCTCGGCAAAATGTGATGCGAAAGAAATCCACGAAATGCTACGGTAACCCTGGAACGACTAGAAAAGTTGAAATCATTTGCTATTGGTCACTCTCTCGCCCAAATTTGCTCCGAAAATAAAAATCCCCGGGCTGGCCCGGTAACCCTGGAACGACTAGAAAAGCAAAAAATCGTGAGCTATAGGTCGCGGTTACGACCAAATGTGCTCCGAAAAATAAAAATCCCCGCACTCGTCGAGTAACCCAGAAGGACTAGAAAAGCTGAAATCGTGAGCTATAGGTCACGCTTTCGGCCAAATCTTCTCCAAGATACAAAATTTCCCACCGCTCCCAGAACCCTTGAACAGCTAGAAAAGCTGAAAATGTGAGCTATAGGTCACGCCGCCAGATATGGTGGAAAAAATCCTGAGTCCTCCGAAACCCCGGAACGACTAGAAAAGCGGAAAATCTTGAGCTATGGGTCACCCTTTCGGCCAAATGTGATGCGACAAAAATCCCTGGAATCCGCTGGTTACACCAGAATGTTTAGAAAAGTTGAAAATCGTTAGCTATAGGTCACGCTTTCGAGCAAATGTGCTCAGAAAATAAAAATCTCCGATCGCTCGGTAACCTCGAACGACTAGAAAAGCTGAAATCGTGAGCTATAGGTCACGCTTTCGCCCAAATCTGCCCCGAGAAAATAAAATCGTTGAAATGCTCCGGTAACCCTGGCACGACTAGAAAAGCTGAAAATCGTGAGCTATAGGTCACGCTTTCGGCCAAATGTGCTCCAAAACATAAAAATCCCCGGACTACCCTAGTAACCCAGAAACGACTAGAAAAGCTAAAAATCGTGAGCTATAGGTCACGGTTTCGCCTAAATCTGCTCCGAGATACAAAATTCCCCCGACTGCTCTGGTAACCGTTGAACGACTAGAAAGCTGAAAATCGTGAGCTATAGGTCACTCTTTCGACCAAATGTGCTCCAAAAAATAAAAATCTCCAGACTGGCCTGGTAACCCTACAACGACTAGAAATGTTGAAAATCGGGAGTTATAGGTCACGCTTTCGGCCAAATGTGCTTCGAAAAATAAATATACCCGGACTGCTCTGGTAACACCGGAACGACTAAAAAAGCTGAAAATCGTGAGCTATAGTTCTGTTTGTCAGAAATGTGCTCCAAAATTAAAGATCCTGATCGCCCAGAACCCTAGAACGACTAGAAAAGCTGAAAATCGTGAGCTATAGGTCACGCCGCCAAATGTGCTCAGAAAAATAAAAATCCCGGACTGAGGTCTAGAAACCCCAAACGACTAGAAAAACTAAAATGGTGAGCTATAGGTCACGCTTTCGCCAAATATGCTCCAAAAATAAAAATACCGGACAGTGTCCGTAACCCGAACGACTAGAAAAGCTGAAAATCGTGAGCTATGGGTCACACTTTCGGCCAAATGTGCTCCGAAAAATAAAAATCCCAAGACTGCCTCGGTAACCCAGAAACGACTAGAAAAGCTAGAAATCGTGAACTATAAGTCACGGTTTCGCCTAAATCTACTCCAAGAAACAAAATTTCCCCGACTGCTCCGGTAACCGTTGAACGATTAGGCTTAGGGTTTCCCAAAGCTCGGAAACAAGACTTTTTGGCACTTTTGACATAATTTAAAGTTGTATTTATAAAAATGACCATAGTCGTGCGAAAATAATAAAAACGACATTTCTACCATCCGCAGCCCCTAGGGAGGGAGGGGGGATATGTTGCCTCTGCCGCACGGCCACCGTGTATGAGATTGGGCTCATGCACGGCGGTGATTTGGTAGGGTACTTAATCCTTTCGTTTAGTGCACTAGTTGTTTGAAGTTTTAGATATTGGTAACCCTTTTGTGTAATCCCACCCTTGTAGGTAGCGCCTCATGGAAAAATCTCAAAAAAAAAATCACCCTAGGAGAAATCCCCGACCCCCAAATGGAGGCCCAAACGCCCGAACTGTCCCTACCAGACGCACCCTCCCACTCTCCCCCATAATAGCCCAATACGCTGATCGAACTATATACTCCCCTTTCTTGTCCAAATCCCAACACACCTCATCAATCCTCTCTCCCCTGCTCAACGGGATACTCATAACCCTCGGCACCTCAAAAGGCAAGAAAACCTCTGTAACCCTTTGCACGTCCCAATTACGCCCATCCCCGAATAAGTCAACCACCCTCATCTCCTCCTCCATATCTCCCCTAGGTGATAAGACCCTTCTAGTCTAAGTCCCTGGGATCCACAGGTCCTTCCATACTCTAATATGACTCCCATCCCCCACCCTCCACCTCACCCCCCCATAACAACCTACCTAGCCTCCCATATAGCCCTTCAAGTGTAGCTCGAGTTACTTCCTAACTCCGAATCAAGATAAGAAGAGTTAGGGAAGTACCTAGCAGCATATGACCGAGCTAGCAATAATAGATACCAGATGTGTGAACACTCTCCAAGACTGTTTACCAGAGCCCAGCTAAACATCTTACAATCCTGAAAACCTAGTCCACCAATCGCCTTCCTCCCACACAACTTACTCCAAGCCAACCAATGAATCTTCCTCTCCCCATTCTTTTGCCCCCACCAAAATTGTGACACCAAAGACCGGATTTCATCGCAGAAAGCATTAGGGAATTTGAACACACTCATCCCGTAGGTAGGGATAGATTGGGAAACAGCCTTAATCAGGACCTCCCTACCGGTCTTAGACAAAATCATTCCCTTCCACCCATGCAGCTTCCTCCAAAGCATCTCCCGAACACCTTTCGTAATCACTTTCTTGGATCTTCCCACCACCGTGGGTAAGCCAATATATCTATCATGGATATCCATAATCTGCACTCCCAAAACCACCGCTATATGTGCTCTCCTAGCTACTCCAACCCCTTTACTAAACGACACCTTGGTCTTCTCAAAACTCACCATCTGCCCCGATACTCTCTCATACACACCTAGCACATCCTTCACCCTTCCAGCCTCCTCTACATTAGCCCTCACAAAGATAACACTATAATCAGGGAAGAAAAGGTGAGACACAATAGGTGCCTGGTTCGCAATCCTTAATCCATGAATCGTCCCTCTCACCACCTCTCTCCACAACAAACTTGACAACGCCTCCACACACAGAATAAATAGATAGGGAGACAAAGGGTCCCCCTGTCTAATGCCCTTGCTAGGAGAGAATGATTGAGAAGGGACGCCATTCACCAAAACAGAAAACGAGATAGATCTGATACACTCTATAACTCTATCTACCTGTCCTACATCAAAACCCATCCTCCATAACAGCGCCTCTACAAAATCCTACTCCACCCTATCATAACCCTTTTTAGCCATATCTCCGGAATGCTCTGGTAACCTTGGAACGACTAGAAAAGTTGAAAATCGTGAGCTATAGATCACTCTTTCGGCCAAATTTGCTCCGAAAAATAAAATTACGTGGACTGTCCCGATAACCCTGGAATGACTAGAAAAGCTGAAAATCGTGAGCTATGGGTCACACTTTCGGCCAAATGTGCTCCGAAAAACAAAAATCCCCGAAATGCTCCGGTAACCCTGGAACGACTAGAAAAGGTGAAAATCATGAGCACTCTTTTGGCCAAATGTGATCCCAAAAATAAAAATCTCTAGACTGGCCCGGTAACCCTAGAATGACTAGAAAAGCTGAAAATCGTGAGCTATAGGTCACATTTTCGGCCAAATCTGTTCCAAAATATAAAAATACCCGAACTGCTCACGATTGAACTGTTGTGAACTTGAAGCCCTCCAGCCACGCCGACTGCTGCAGGCCCGCGGAGAGAGGGGACTCCGGATCCACACGCCGCAGAAGAACGCAACTCGAGGTAGGGGCCTCACGGCTGTCCTCCCGCTCTGGTGTGTGCTCCGGTGTGGCCATCAGCGGGATCTGCTGGCCCCGAGCCTCTTGCATGTCCCGCACGGCTCCGCGGAGATCCGCTAGCTCGCGCTGGAGCATACCGATGGCCGTTAGTAAAGCGCTTTCCACTGTTACCATGGCCGGGGCTATTAGCGTGCCTGGTTGCACCGCCGGGGCGGCACCAACCACGGCCTGCACTCCCGGGTTGCCCGACGTGGTGGTGCGGTGGACTTCGAGGTTGATGACGAGGCCGGCGTGGCCGCCGAAGCCGCTCGCTGCCCCTGCACCGGATGTAGGGACGGTGGCCGTGCCAGCGTGGTCATCGGTGTTACCGCTCCCGACAACCCGATCGGTGCTGCCGGTGTCAACCGTTGCGCTAGCGGTGGGGTCGATCGTCGTGCGTGGGGTGGGGTCGATCGTCGCATCATGAGCGTCAATGTTCGTAGCTGCCGCACCCGTGCCGACGTCCGCACTCGCGACTGCCGACGCCGAAGCTCTGGTGTTGACGCAGGGCCCCGTCGCGCCCCTCTTCTTCTTCTCCGCCACCGACGATGAAGCTTTCTTTGGTGCCATCCTTCTTTAGATCTTGGAGCTTGCTCTTGTCCTCCCCACGGACGGCGCCAACTGTTGTGGTTATAGACCAAATAGAGAGAGAGAGGTATGGTAGTGGAGAGTTAGGTGAGCAATGCTTGGGGCTTCCCCCATGGTCTGGATGGCTTATATATATTCACATGGGGAGTGTTTTACACTTATGCCCTTACACTCAATTATCCCCCTCAGAGGCACTTATGTCATTATACATGTCCCATTTTGGGTCTTACAACCTTCTAACAGGCCGGTTGGGCTTAGGTGGGGGCCACCCCTACAACAGGTATGATCTCCGATACAGTATTGACAACTTTGATTATTGCTAGTAATACTTACTCAGTACACTGGTACTCACCCTTACTATTACTTTTCTTTGTTAGACCCTAGTCCGACCTATGAATACCTTGTGGGACACGGGATACGTAAGCGCTGATGAGGCCATGCGGGATGAGGGCGATCATGCTGAGGACCAAGGCGGGGTGGACGCCCTATACAACAGTTGGGACAAGTAGACGGCTAGCAGGGCCCAGTCGTCAAGAGATAGGGTATAACTATCCGTATTTCCTTTGTATCTAAATAATTTATAAATAAGATCATAGCCTTGGGTGGCTAACTGTCGTATGAAAGCATAATATCTAATTATTGATCTGCTGCATAACTCTGGTAAAGTATTATTCTTTGGAGTAATGTTGTACGGAGCAAACGAATAATAATCTGTTACTTAAGTGTGATTACCAGTTGGCGTCTCAGCTGGAGTGGAGACCGAGCGAGGGAGGGAGACCTAGAGAGCACAGGATGAGGGGATAAGGCCAAGCATGGACGGTTCATGTTTGACTTGTTACAGATCGGATGGCAGCTGTGCAATGTCTGTGCTTAGTCCGAACAGAGAAAGCTGAAGAAACCTTGATACTAGGAGCTCCCAAAGACATATTTCAGACAAACTTGATCTAAACAGTGATACACAGCTAGATAAGCATATTTGGAAAGTTTTATAACCAATTTTGAAGAATTTTAACAAGAGATAAGAACTAATGAAGGGATCAAAACATTTTTGTTCAAATGTCTAGAAACAGAACGGCGGACCTTGTACCCCATTCTATCTCAGAGACTGCCTCCAAAAGACATACAAAAATTATGACGCAAATACAGTAGATAGACCATTTAGAGGTGAACAAGTTGTAAAGACAAGCTCCAAAACTGAACCGAATAGCATTAGCAAAATTCACAAATCGAGCCAAAATAGTAAAGTTCAGTTTTCAGGCTAACAGAATAGAACACTTTCAGTTTTAAACAAACCTTAAAAATTCTGAAAAATACAGTATACACTTAAAATCTTGTATGGATCACTTCTCCACATTCTTAGTAGTTTAAGCACTATGAAAATCACAAAATAGATCAGAAATTCAGAGCCACTAAAGACAGGCAGCACCAAAACTTATTTTCAAAGTCAAGAAAAACCAAAATTTTAGCAAATGAGTTCCAAAAAATATGAAATTTTGCAGAAATGACCTACAGGCTATGGATGACATTTTCCAAAAGGAATTTTTGTAAAAGGAACAACCATTCAAAAGATATGATGAAAGGTGGTTTAGAAAGATCCAAAAGTGAAGCTTTCCAGCAAAAGATCCAAAAAAAGTACTCAAACACAAATATTTTGGTGATTTACACTTTTATGGATATGTATGAGTTAGAAATATTATTTCAAGTTATGCTAGCATAGTACTTTTGGGTCAAAGTAAGTTCCTCGGTGAACTTCAAAACCAACTAACTTTTGAACGGTTGGCCTTTTGAAAAAGTTTTAAACACAAGAAATGTTAAAAAGACCACACCGATGTTTTTTGTGCAGAAAATTTTCCCAAAACTCGATAGATTTTATTTTATAGAAACCTGCCGGCCGCTCATCACTCCGGTCTCTGGTGCTCCTACTGCTCAGCCTCTCCTTGTTCTATGCTGCCAAGGTCTCAAATGGAAAATTCTGAAAAATACAGTATACACTTCAAATCTTATATGGATCACTTCTCCACATTCTTAGCAATATAAGCACTATGAAAATCACAAAATAGATCAGAAATTCAGAGCCACTAAAGACATACAGGACGAAAACTTATTTTCAAAGTCAAGAAAAATCAATTTTTTAGCAAATGAGTTCCAAAAATATGAAATTTTGCAGAAATGACCTACAGGCTATGGATGACATTTTCCAAAAAGAAATTTTTGTAAAAGGAACAACCATTCAAAAGATATGATGAAAGGCGGTCTAGAAAGATCCAAAAGTGATGCTTTCTAGCAAAAGATCCAAAAAAGTACTCCAACACAAAATTTTTGGTGATTTACACTATTATGGATATGTATGAGTTAGAAATACTATTTCAATATATGCTAGAATAGTACTTTAGGGTCAAAGCAAGTTCCTCGGTGAACTTCAAAACTAAATAACTTTTGAACGGTTGGCCCTTTGAAAAAGTTTTAAACGCAAGAAAAGTTGAAAAGACCACACCAATGTTTTTGTGTAAAAATTTTTCCCAAAACTTGATAGATTTTATTGTATAGAAACCTGTCGGCCGCTCATCACTCCAATCTCTGCTGCTCCTACTACTCAGCCTCTTCTCATTCCATGCTGCCGAGGTTTCAAATAGTTTCGCTAGTTTACATGGGTTTCAACTGGTTTCAAAACTAAATAACTTTCGAACGGTTGCCTTTGATCTATTTTGTGATTTTCATAGTGCTTATAATAGTTTTCGTTCTTTTCAACTTTTCTATAGTAATTAGCTTTTAAATATAGCGTATTTTCAAAGCAAGGTTTACAAGTTGATTGTAGTACACTGTAGCGATTTTATTTATATTGGCCAAAATCATGTGAAAGTTTCTGTTATTTTGTACTATATCTTATGAATAGTTCAAAAACTATAAACCGTAGTAGAAACTATAAACTAAAGTAGCTAACTAGGCCCAGATCAGCCCCGGCCCTGTGATCTCGATTCTGACTCTGTACCGCAGGCACTAGCCCATATTAGAGTCTCTACAACATTTGGGCCCAGTATGGCCTGGACACATTACTGGTACTCCAAGTCCAGGGGAGGGAGAGCAGAGGGGAAAGTAGGCGACGAATCTGGAGAGTTGTTCAAGGGAGGAGACTAAGAGTCGATAGATAAAGATGATGGATAGGTAGATGAATGGGAGGGATTGATCAGCAACAATTCATCATCTTGTAGTAGATCAGCAAGCAAGAAAGGAAGGACAAATCATTACTTGCAGAGACTTAGATGTCGCATTAGTCGGGCAGCAGGTCGTTGTGGTTGCCGCGCACGCTCGGACGTGATCATACCCGGCGGCCTCCCAGCCCTTGTCATCACACGTCGGCAGGCGTCAGTCCACGAGGAGCTCGTCACACACTCCAACTTTCAGTCAGGGCGATGATGACGACGACGACAACGAGGCGGAGCCAGATGACAACAAGGAGGAGCACGAGGACGAGGAGGCATCTACCCACGACGAGATTGGGATGTCGTAGATGCCCGACGCACCATCTACTCAGGCTTCGCAGCGGCCTCGTTGTTTGGCCCGTCCCCCGAGCACGTATACTCCAGGGACTGATGCTCTGGCCAAGGGCAAGGGAAGGGCCAAGAGGCAGTGAGACTGACTATTTTGTGCGCTGAGACCTGTTATGTGATGTTTTGAGACTTATCAATAGTTATGTGATGTTGTTATTTAGGTATTCAGCTATTTTATATGTGAATGTATGTGTATGTGCATGTGTTTTGCAAAAAAAATAGCAAAGTTTGTTGTTTTTTCTGCAGGTTTAGGTAACACGGCGTCAAAGGTCCCGGCACCGAGGTACACAACTACGACGCCTCTTATGACGCCAAAGACCCTGGCGCCGTAGTTGAAATCCTCGGTGCCAGGTTCTTTGGTGCCGTGCTATTTACATACGGCGCTAGGGTGTTTGACGCCGTGATAGCTGAGGAGTGGGGGCCGGAGGCTGTGCTCGGGCTTAAGTCCCAGAGAACGGCGCCACGACCGTTAGCGCCGTTGTTGCATAGCACGGTGCCATGGGCTTTGGCGCCGTGTCCACGCACAACGCCAAACAGTGGCGAATGCACCGTAGGTGCTAGTGGGTGCTCGAGCACCCCCTCCTCCAGTCGTGGAAGAAGCCCCCCAGTCTCCCACTCGGCAGAACTCGAGGCCGTAGAAGAAGACACCCCCTCCTCCCAGTCTCCCACTCGGCAGAACTCGAGGGTAGCCAGGCGGTCTATTTTGCTTAAGGCCCATCACGGCATCGCCCTAGCCGGCCCAAATACCCGGTGAATCCTGGCCCAAAACCCCAACGAGAACAGTAGATCTGTAGAGATCAGATCTGGGAGAGGTGGGGGAGGAAGATGAACACTTGAACAGCACGCCTCAACAGTAATCTCACATCTGGGGTCGCCGAGTGCCCGAGTCGGAGAGAGACCGTCGCGAAGGGGTAGCCGGGAGGGGAGGCGGCCGGCGCGCGGAGGGGAGCCGGGAGGGGAGGCGGCCGCGCGGTGGAGGGGGACCGCGAGGGGAGCCGCGAGGAGGAGGCCGAGGCGGCTCGACGCGGCGGAGCGAGCGGGCCAGCCGCCACCGGCCGGGGAGGCGGATCGCCACGCCAGCGGCGGCGAGGCCGAGCGGCGCCGCGGCAGATTGAGTCGGGAGAGACGGCCGACGACGGACTCGGGAGGACTGTGGTCTGTGGATTGTGGATTTGTGGTGGATTTGTGGAATACGGCGTCACGGCAGCAGAACAAGAAGATCGATTTGTGCCTTGCGCTTTATGGCGTGGAGCCGTGGACGATGGACCGCGTGGGCGTGTTGATTTGCGCCTTGCGACTGCGCCTGATGGCGATCGCCGATAGAATCCACCACCGAGCCACGTGACCGGTGGGGACCGACGGCCGACCGCGATAAAGTGGATTTCATTTCCCTGGTTTGGCTGATTTGATCTGTACTACTTTGATTCACCGTTTAATGTAAGTGAGTGCGTGTCTCGTGAGTGTCCTATTAAGTATTAATCTATTTTATTATTGTTCTACCGATTAGCAAGTTGTTTAATCAATTATTAACTAATTGTTGTTTAATTATTCTTAGATTTATAACAATGGAGAAGCTTAACTTTGCAGATATTTCTCAAACAATGCAAGTAGCAGTAACCCTCCAATCATAGAAAGTAGAACTGAAGTAAAAAAGATTCGACATGAATTTAATCCAGATGATATTATTGCCGATCCATCATGTCGCAAACCAATTGAAGATTACCCTAATGAGATTAGAGATCAAGTTAGGAGAGCATATTTGTTAAAGGGTCCAACTCAACCAATTGGTCATGATTTTCCAAAGAAATTGCAAGGTTCAATTTCAAGATCATTTCAAGAATTATGGTATAAGAAGTTCGACTGGTTGGAATATAGTGTGGAAAAGGATGCCGCATATTGTTTCTATTGCTTTCTTTTTAAGAAGTCGTCGCACCCCACTCACTTTGGGAGGGATGTCTTCACAAAAGTTGGGTATGTGAATTGGAGAAGTGCTATGGAATCTTTCAAACAACATGTTGGTGGACCTACTAGTGTCCACAACATTGCAATGCTAGATTGTGAAGATTTTCAGAATCAAAGAGCAAGTGTAGATCTCCCCCTCTATTTTCAATTTGTTCTCTTCCTAGTTATGTATGAATTTGATATTCCAATGGCAAAAGATTAGTGGATGTAGTTTTGGTATATTTATGTTGTGCTATAGTCTCTACAGTAGAGCTCCCCCTCTATTTTCATCCTGGATTCGCCACTGACGCCAAAGCATATGTCGCCATGCCATGTACCCTGGGCGCCATATCTTTTGGCGTCGTGCTAAAGGTTTATTTTTGTAAATCTTTTATCTAGAAGTTCATATGTAAAAAACTTTCAAATTTTAGGCTAAAAAGCAAAATTTTGTAGCAAGCCCAAAAGAAAACAGCCTAAAGTCGGAGTACCTTTTTGTACCGTACCGAATCAGCAGCCTTCGCGCGCTTTGCGTTGGAACTTGATGCTCTTTACCCTCCCCACTATGAGTGCTCTGTTGTCTTGGGGAGAGCAGAGGGGAAAGTAGGCGACGAATCTGAAGAGTTCTTCAAGGGAGGAGACTAAGAGTCGATAAATAAAGATGATGGATAGGTAGATGAAAGGGAGGGATCGATCAGCATCAATTCAGCATTTTGTAGTAGATTAGCAAGCAAGAAAGGAAGGAGAATCGGATCGATGGCGGTGGCGTCTCTGTACCGGCGGGTCCTGCCGTCGCCGCCGGCCGTGGAGTTCGCCTCATCGGAGGGCAAGCGCCTCTTCTCGGAGGCCCTCCAGGGTGGCACCATGCAGGGCTTCTTCATCCTCATCTCCTGTTTCCAGACGCAGTCCGAGCCCGCTTTCTGTTGCCTCGCCTCCCGGCTCCCGCTCCGTCGTCCTCAACGCCCTCGCCATCGACCCGGGGAGGCAGTGGAAAGGCCCTTGGAGGTGGTTCGATGAGTCCATGCTCGACTGCTGCGAGCCCCTCGACAAGGTCAAGTCGCAGGGCATCACGTTCGGCAAGCTCGCATGCCTCGCCCACTGCGCCGGTGCCAAGGTCCAGTCTTTCAGGGCCGACCACGCCACCATCGAGGACCTCCGCGACCATCTCGTCCGCTGCGCTTCCTCCCAGGACTGCCATCTCATCGCATCCTACCACAGGAAGCCCTTCAAGCAGGTTTTGGTTGCTTGGCATCCGCATCTCTCCCCGTAAATCGGTAAATCCTAGAGCAGCTGTCGGAGTACTAACCAGTTCGTGGATGCAGACTGGAACCGGCCATTTCTCACCCATCGGTGGCTACCATGTTGGACAAGACATGGCGCTCATCTTGGATGTCGCCCGCTTCAAGTACCCTCCTCATTGGGTCCCATTGCCACTTCTTTGGGAAGCCATGAATACGATTGATGAAGCAACTGGGCTTCTCAGGGGGTCCGTTCTCTAATCTATAATCTTCCGATCCTCTTTCTTTCATGGCCATTTCATTAGCCTGCATGTATTCTGTTTACGAGGCTCGTAGCTCTTGGATTAAGTAACTGTATTTGGGCTACACTATGAGTCTATGATGCATCGACTACAGGATAATAGGATATTCTGGGGTTACAATTGATGAAGCAATTCGGCTTCTTAGGTGGTCCGTTTTATCTCGTTCTTCCCTTTTAGCAATAAAACTCATGTTTCGTTGGACAAGAAAAGAAGGCCTCTATGTATGGTTTTTTATTTTTATCTTTATTTTTGTTCTAGACTTCTAGTAACCGTTGCTGTTCGCAACCAGCCCTATGGACTTCAATTTCATTTGTTGGGCTCTTGAGATACGTTGTTGTAGGGAGCATCCGACATGATTTCTTCAGTTTGAATTGTTTAGTTTTTCCCTTTATATTGGTTTGACATGTTCATTGGGAAAGACTGGGTGTTTTCTCTAGCGATGTGCTACTTTGAGGATTCTGCTCATTTCGGTGATGTACATGGTTTAGATAAAATATTAGGACAGTTGTAGTTTTGTAATAATAGCAACTAGCTGCATTGTACAGTGTAGTGTTGTAGACCGTAACATCACATTACTCATGTGTTATTTCCCACACACTCAGAACAGTTTTCTTCTCTATGGTCAAATTAGTTTCCAGTTGGCCTTCGCTTTTAATCATGCCATGTTAACATGTTGGCATCTTGATATTTGATAGGTTCATACTTATCTCAAGGCACGCTTCAGCTCCTTCATTGCTCTACACAGTGGTAGACAGGCCAATGCTTGGTGTATTGAATGTAAATGGACACCTTTGATGCATGTTCCTTGTTCTCGTTGCTTTGAGTTTTCTGCAGAGCTGCAGAGATGAAAGCTGGAAAAGTGTGGCAAAGTATTGTGTGGAAGATGTACGCAGTCTTTTGAAAGATGAGAGTCTGGACAATGTTCCAACACTTCTGTCCCTCTTATTGGAGTCCCTTCCAGCCAATGCTGGAGATCTGATCAAATGGGTTATTGAAGTTAGGAGAGGAGAGGAAGGTGGCTCGAGCTTAAGCAAAGAGGAGAAAGAAAGGCTTATTTTCAAGGTCATTTTTGTCTTACTTTTACTTATGCTGGGTCAAACCTTTGCCATCTTCTGTAACACACCTTATAATTGGTGTTCACTTGCAGGAAATGGTATTACAGCAAGTCCGCGAAACTAAGCTTTTTAGAATAGTCTATGAACTGCAATATGCTAAGCAGCCATGTTGTAGTTGCTCATCTTCAAGTGACGAAGATTCCCTTGCCCGGATTGCAGCCACTGTGTGCTGTCAAGGAGCCGCATTGCTAACAGGGAACCTTGCATCAAGAGATAGGTTCTGCTGCAGAGAAACATGTTTCAAATGTGTACAAGCGGATGGTGACGGGCTTAAGACTGTTATCTCAGGCACCGTGGTATCTGAAGGCAATGAACAGGGTGTTGACGTGCTTTTACCAATATCCTCATCAGAAACAAGCATGTGCAATTCAAACTTGAGCGACGAAATTGTCAAATATCCATCAAGCACAGATGTTCTAACCATTCTACTGTTGGCTTTACATCCCCGCACATGGTTGGGCATTAAAGATGAGAAGCTAAAAGCTGAATTTCAGAGTCTTGTTTCAACAGACAATCTTCCTGATGTTCTTAAACGGGAGGTGTGTTGTCTCAATCCAAGCATCTTGCCTATTTGTTTACCTTTGCTCCATAGCACGTGTTTTCATATAAAGAAGATGCTTAATTTATTTCTCTTATGAAAATAATGCCAAGCTTTGTTCCAAATGTATAAGTAGCATACAACCTACTTCATTTGGAACTTGACAACACCATCCGAAACCATCACTACCACCACAAACAAATAGACAGACAAGGAAAACAACAAAAGAAAAAGGGGAAATACCAAGCATGCTTTACATTAATGTAGTTTTTAGCCTCCTAATTATTTTTTGTGCTAGTGTAATTGTTAAAGTTGTTTTAAAGCATTTATATCTTTCTCCATTTTTTTTGACAAGCCTTCATTCCATTGGGGGGGTTCCATTCATATCTCCCTGATTAAAATAAGGGATAATTTGCTCAGTAACACCACAAAGATACGAGATAAAAAATATGTCACTGATATATGGCCCATGGCCCACCTATCATGCTCACGTTGAATGGTATTTAACAATTTGTACATTGTGGCGATGTTATTGGGCAAAGTTTCCCTTAAAATAATTTATTTATCATGCACGGTTGTTTCCTCCTTACAAATGAATGCCAAAAGCTTGCACCGTGCGAATTTTTATTATTTAAACCTTTATTTTTATGAAGAACCCCACACCTAACTTATTTCAAATATAACCCTTTAGGCAACGCCGTTAGTCGTCGTAGTGTTGTTTTGTCATGTCACGACCAATGGCGTGGCCAAATGGGCGATTTTCTGGCTTGGTGCTAGATTTCCCATGACGTGTTAGTATTGTTTGCTACACTACGATTGTTGGCGTGGCCAAAATGGTCATTTGGAAATACAAAAAATATATTAAAAAGGGTTCAATAACAAAAAGTGCTCTACTACGTAGAGTAACTAGTACTCTTTATTTGTTGACAGATATTGCATCTAAGGAGGCAGCTACATTACTTGAAGGCTTGTAATGAAGAGGAGGCATACGAAGATCCAATGCCACCATCCCCTTAGCAACTATGCTAAAGTGGCAACCCACTCACTTGATTAGTGAATTTTACTGGAAAATTGATGTCAAAAGAAAAACATGAATGTATTGCTTTCCTTGCAAATAAGGACCACAACTGTTCTAAGACCAGTGATGGCATAGATTTCTTATTGATTACTTGTGGTGCACTGGTGTTACCACTTTGTTATTTTGTAGGTGAGTTCCTTTATAAGTGATATTTTAAAGAGAGGCTAATGTTCCTTTGCACATGAAGTTCTAAACCAATATTTCTTAAATTGCCCTTCCCATTTATGCATGCTCATGTAGATGGCTAGGAATGTCGGGCTCAAGGTGCAGGCTGTCATGTCCTTCCACCAGTGCGGTAGCAACGTCGGCGACTCAGTCACGTACGTAGTGATCCGTCCCTTCGATAACTCCTTTGTTATTTTTCACCTGCTTCTCCGTGTCCATCTGCTTGTTTGCTAGCTAGCTAATACTTTTGTCTTAGCTTGGTTGTATGGTTGTATGGGATGGTAGTCTTTGCTTGGTTGGTTGTATGGGATGGTAGAGGATGACGGTGGATAGACATGGACTCAAACTGAGCTATTGCATATAACCTAGGCTGTGTTTATATAAAAATCGTGGTCAGTAGAAGCAGCACAGACATGAAACCAAAATTCCAAAGAATTAATGTATACTTTCTTCTATGTAAGCGTAATGGCTTGATTACAAAAAATTGGGTAGTTTGAGGGTTCAAATCAATAAAATAAAGGGAATTTGGTGTTTCTGCCCCTGTTCTGGACTGCAAATGTGATTTTATTCCTACTTTTTTTAACTTTGTGATTTTGCCCTCGCGATTTTGAAATGAAGACTCCGTTTACCCCTGTTTTCTAACACCGTTAAGACTGGAGGATTAAATGGTAAAGAAAAAAAAGAAAATAAAAGATACCCACGCGAAAAGACAAGAATACCCCCTTACCTTATCCTTTCCACTGGAGCCTCCCACCCACGCAATCGCATCCCGAGAGACCGAGGAGCGGCGCGACGCGAAAGGCTAGGGTTAGGGTTTGCCTCCAGAGAGGCGGGCGCGCGGCGGCCCTCAGAGCAGCGCCCCCAGAGCGGCCCCCAGCGCGCGACGACCCGAGAGCGGCTCGCGATCGGCCGCTGGTAGCGCGCGCGCCGGCCTCGAGCGCGCGCGACGGCCGCCTCAGCGGGCGCGGCCCCAGCGGCGCGTGGCTACCTCGTGCCAACGGCGGTGTGGGCTACTCCGGGACTCGCACGATCGCCACCATGGAAGAGCCTAGGTATTTTCTTCAACCTTTGAAATGGATGGTATAGTGCGAAATAACAATGTGTCTAGATTTGTTAACTTGTATATTATTTCTTTGTGATTTGTAGGCCAAATCACGTAGAATTGAAACTTGTTGTTAGAGTTCGATCGCTTTTAGCTTGCCGATGGTGGTCCAAAGTCGTGGTGGCAACGTGAGAACTTTGCCAACCAAGGTTGTTGACACGCATAGCTTTAGTCTGCTGCGGCTAGTTGATTTCATTCTTTGAGCTTCGCTTATGGGGTTCTAAACAATTCATAACTTTGTGGCGTGATTTGGAGAATGAATCTGTGGAGATAAAATCTGATGAAAATCTGTTAGAGTGATTTCTAATCAATGTAGACAAAGGATTAGTATGCATCAATGCTCAGATAAATGATTTTGAGGGGCCACTGCAATTTTCACCAACAAAGCGAAGGTTTCACCCTACTGTGAGGAGTCGTGAACGCATTGCTGTCCACTACAATTTTTTTTGGAAATTATAACATTTCTAACTAAGTGGTGCTGCTACTGGAAGGGGAAGGGGAAGAGGTTCAGGAAGGGGAAGGAGAGGAGGAACTACTGCGAGACTTGCTAGTTTGTTAGGTCTTAATGGTTGAATGTGACGTTTGCCAATAGAGATCTGAAAACCCAATGCTAGTTGCTACTTTTGTTTGACATGTCATGCGGACCTGTATGTTGCAATGTCATATGGATATGTTGGTTTAGGGTTTAGGGTTAGGGTTTAGGGTTAGGTCTAGGGTTTAGGGTTTAGGGTTAGGGTTTAGGGTTTAGGGTTTAGGGTTTAGGGTATAGGGTTTAGGTTTTAGGGTTTAGGGTTTAGGGTTTAGGGTTATATGGTTTAGGGTTTAGGGTTTAGGGTTTAGGGTTTAGGTTTAGGTTTAGGCCCAGGTGGCCCAGTGGCCCAGGCCCAGTGGCCCAGGCCCAGGCCCAGGCCCAGGCCCAGGCCCAGGCCCAGGCCCAGGCCCAGGCCCAGTGGCCCAGGGCCCAGTGGCCCCCAGTGGCCCAGGCCCAGGCCCAGTGGCCCAGGGCCCAGGCCCAGGCCCAGGCCCAGTGGCCCAGGCCCAGGCCCAGGCCCAGGCCCAGGCCCAGGCCCAGGCCCAGGCCCAGGCCCAGGCCCAGGCCCAGGCCCAGGCCCAGGCCCAGGCCCAGGCCCAGGCCCAGGCCCAGGGCCCAGGCCCAGGCCCAGGCCCAGGCCCAGGCCCAGGCCCAGGCCCAGGGCCCAGGCCCAGGCCCAGGGCCAGGCCCAGGCCCAGGCCCAGGCCCAGGCCCTGGGCCCAGGCCCAGGCCCCAGGGCCCAGGCCCAGGCCCAGGCCCAGGCCCAGGCCCAGGCCAGTGGCCCAGGCCCAGTGGCCCAGGCCCAGGCCCAGGGCCCAGGCCCAGGGCCAGGCCCAGGCCTCAGGCCCAGGCCCAGGCCCAGGGCCTGGTGGCCCAGGGCCCAGGGCCCAGGCCCAGGCCCAGGCCCAGTGGCCCAGGGCCCAGGCCCAGGCCCAGGCCCAGGCCCAGGCCCAGTGGGCCAGGCCCAGGCCCAGGCCCAGGCCCAGGGCCCAGGCCCAGGCCCAGGCCCAGGCCCAGTGGCCCAGGCCCAGGCCCAGGCCCAGGCCCAGGGCCCAGGCCCAGGCCCAGGCCCAGGCCCAGGCCCAGGCCCAGGCCCAGGGCCCAGGCCCAGGCCTCAGGCCCAGGCCCAGGCCAGTGGCCCAGGCCCAGGCCCAGGCCCAGGCCCAGGGCCAGGGCCAGGCCCAGGCCCAGGCCCAGGCCCAGGCCCAGGCCCAGGCCAGTGGCCCAGGCCCAGGCCCAGGCCCAGGCCCAGGCCCAGTGGCCCAGGGCCCAGGCCCCCAGGGCCCAGGGCCCAGGCCCAGGCCCAGGCCTGTGGCCCAGGCCCAGGTCAGGCCCAGGCCCAGTGGCCCAGGCCCAGGCCCAGGCCCAGGCCCAGGCCCAGGCCCAGGCCCAGGCCCAGGCCCAGGCCCTGTGGCCCAGGCCCAGGCCCAGGCCCAGGCCAGGCCAGTGGCCCAGGCCCAGGCCCAGGCCCAGGCCCAGGCCCAGGCCCAGGCCCAGGCCCAGGCCCAGGCCCAGGCCCAGGCCCAGGCCCAGGCCCAGGCCCAGGGCCCAGGCCCAGGCCCAGGCCCAGGCCCAGGCCCAGGCCCCAGGCCCAGGCCAGGCCCAGGCCCAGGGCCCAGTGGCCCAGGCCCAGGCCCAGGCCCAGGCCCAGGCCCAGGCCCAGGCCCAGGCCCAGGCCCAGGCCCAGGCCAGTGGCCAGGCCCAGGCCCAGGCCCAGGCCCAGGCCCAGGCCCAGGCCCAGGCCAGGCCCTCAGGCCTGTGGCCCAGGCCCAGGGCCAGGCCCAGGCCCAGTGGCCCAGGCCCAGGCCCAGTGGCCCAGGCCCAGGCCCAGTGGCCCAGGCCCAGGTGGCCAGGCCCAGGCCCAGGCCCAGGCCCAGGCCCAGGCCCAGGCCCAGGCCCAGGCCCAGGCCCAGGCCCAGGGGCCCAGGCCCAGGCCCTGTGTCAGGCCAGGCTCAGGCCCAGGCCCAGGCCAGTGGCCCAGGCCCAGGCCCAGGCCCAGTGGCCCAGGCCCAGGCCCAGGCCCAGGCCCAGGCCCAGGCCCAGGCCCAGGCCCAGGCCCAGGCCCAGTGCCAGTGTCAGGCCCAGGCCCAGGCCCAGTGGCCCAGGCCCAGGCCCAGTGGCCCAGGCCCAGGCCCAGGTCAGGCCAGGCCCAGGGGCCCAGGCCCAGGCCCAGGCCCAGTGGCCCAGGCCCAGGCCCAGGCCCAGGCCCAGGCCAGTGGCCCAGGCCCAGGGGCCCAGGCCCAGGCCCAGTGGCCCAGGCCCAGGCCCAGGCCCAGGCCCAGGCCCAGGCCCAGGCCCAGGCCCAGGCCCAGGCCCAGTGGCCCAGGCCCAGGCCCAGGCCCAGGCCCAGGCCCAGGCCCAGGCCCAGGGGCCCAGGCCCAGGCCCAGGCCCAGGCCCAGGCCCAGGCCCAGGCCCAGTGGCCCAGGCCCAGGCCCAGGCCCAGGCCCAGGCCCAGGCCCAGGGCCCAGGCCCAGGCCCAGGCCCAGGCCCAGGCCCAGGCCCAGGCCCAGGCCCAGGGCCCAGGGGCCAGGCCCAGGCCCAGGCCCAGGCCCAGGCCCAGGCCTGTGGCCCAGGCCCAGGCCCAGGCCCAGGCCCAGGGCCAGGCCCAGGTGGCCCAGTGGCCCAGGCCCAGGCCCAGGCCCAGGCCCAGGCCCCAGGCCCAGGCCCAGGCCCAGGCCCAGGCCCAGTGGCCCAGGCCAGTGGCCCAGGCCCAGGCCCAGGCCCAGGCCCAGTGGCCCAGTGGCCAGGCCCAGGCCCAGTGGCCCAGTGGCCCAGGGCCCAGTGGCCCAGGCCCAGTGGCCCAGGCCCAGGCCAGGGCCCAGGCCCAGGCCCAGGCCCAGGCCCAGGCCCAGGCCCAGGCCCAGGCCCAGGCCCAGGCCCAGGCCCAGGCCCAGGCCCAGGCCCAGGCCCAGTGGCCCAGGCCCAGGCCCCAGGCCCAGGCCCAGGCCCAGGCCCAGGCCCAGGCCCAGGCCCAGGCCCAGGGGCCAGCCCAGGCCCAGGCCCAGGCCCAGGGCCCAGGCCCAGGCCCAGGCCCAGGCCCCAGGCCCAGGCCCAGGCCCAGGCCCAGTGGCCCAGGCCCAGGCCCAGGCCCAGGCCCAGGCCCAGTGGCCCAGGCCCAGGCCCAGGCCCAGGGGCCCAGGCCCAGGCCCAGGCCCAGGCCCAGGCCCAGGCCCAGGCCCAGGGCCCAGGCCAGTGGCCCAGGCCCAGGCCCAGGCCCAGGCCCAGGCCCAGGGCCCAGGCCCAGGCCCAGGCCCAGGCCCAGGCCAGTGGCCCAGGGCCCAGGGCCCAGGCCCAGGCCCAGGCCCAGGCCCAGGCCCAGGCCCAGGCCCAGGCCCAGGCCCAGGCCCAGGCCCAGGCCCAGGCCCAGGCCCAGGCCCAGGGGCCAGTGGCCCAGGCCCAGGCCCCAGGCCCAGGCCCAGGCCCAGGCCCAGGCCCAGGCCAGGCCCAGGCCCAGGCCCAGGCCCAGGCCCAGGCCCAGCCCAGGCCCAGGCCCAGGCCCAGTGGCCCCAGCCCAGGCCCAGGCCCAGGCCCAGGCCCAGGCCCAGGCCCAGGCCCAGGCCCAGGCCTGTGGCCCAGGCCCAGGCCCAGGCCCAGGCCCAGGCCCAGGCCCAGGCCCAGTGGCCCAGGCCCAGGCCCAGGCCAGTGGCCCAGGCCCAGTGGCCAGGCCCAGGCCCAGGCCCAGTGGCCCAGGCCCAGGGCCCAGGCCCAGGCCCAGGCCAGTGGCCCAGGCCCCAGTGGCCCAGGTGGCCCAGGCCAGGCCCAGGCCCAGGCCCAGGCCCAGGCCCAGGCCCAGGCCCAGGCCCAGGCCCAGGCCCAGGCCCAGGCCCAGGCCCAGGCCCAGGGCCCAGGCCCAGGCCCAGGCCCAGGCCCAGGCCCAGGCCCAGGCCCAGGCCCAGGCCCAGGCCCAGGCCCAGGCCCAGGCCCAGGCCCAGGCCCTGGTGGCCCAGGCCCAGGCCCAGGGCCCAGGCCCAGGGCCCAGGCCCAGGCCCAGGCCCAGGCCCAGTGGGCCCAGGCCCAGGGCCCAGGCCCAGGCCCAGGCCCAGGCCCAGGCCCAGGCCCAGGCCCAGGTGGCCTGGCCCAGGCCCAGTGGCCCAGGCCCAGGCCCAGGCCCAGGCCCAGGCCCAGGCCCAGGCCCAGGCCCAGGCCCAGTGGCCCAGGCCCAGGCCCAGGCCCAGTGGCCCAGGCCCAGGCCCAGGCCAGTGGCCCAGGCCCAGGCCCAGGGCCAGGCCCAGGCCCAGGCCCAGGCCCAGGCCCCAGTGGCCCAGGCCCAGGGCCCAGGCCCAGGCCCAGGCCCAGGCCCAGGCCCAGGCCCAGGCCAGTGGCCCAGGCCCAGGCCCAGGCCCAGGCCCAGGCCCAGGCCCAGGCCCAGGCCCAGGCCCAGGCCCAGGCCCAGGCCCAGGCCCAGGCCCAGGCCCAGGCCCAGGCCCTGGCCCAGGGCCAGTGGCCCAGGCCCAGGCCCAGGCCCAGGCCCAGGCCCAGGGCCAGTGGCCCAGGCCCAGGCCCCAGGCCCAGGCCCAGGCCCAGGCCCAGGCCCAGGCCCAGGCCCAGGCCCAGGCCCAGGCCCAGGCCCAGGCCCAGGCCCAGGCCCAGGCCCAGGCCCAGGGCCCAGGCCCAGGCCCAGGCCCAGGCCCAGGCCCAGGCCCAGGTGGCCCAGGCCCAGGCCCAGGCCTGTGGCCCAGGCCCAGGCCCAGGCCCAGCCAGGGCCCAGGCCCAGGCCCAGGGCCCAGGCCCAGGCCCAGGCCAGGCCCAGGCCCAGGCCCAGGCCCAGGCCCAGGCCCAGGCCCAGGCCCAGGCCCAGGCCCAGGCCCAGGCCCAGGCCCAGGCCCAGGGTGGCCCAGGCCCAGGCCCAGGCCCAGGCCCAGGCCCAGGCCCAGGCCCAGGCCCAGGCCCAGGCCCAGGCCCAGGCCCAGGCCCAGGCCCAGGCCCAGTGGCCCAGGCCCAGTGGCCCAGGGCCCAGGGCCCAGGCCCAGGCCCAGGCCCAGGCCCAGGCCCAGGCCCAGGGCCCAGGCCCAGGCCCAGGCCCAGGCCCAGGCCCAGGGCCCAGGCCCAGGCCCAGGCCCAGGCCCAGTGGCCCAGGCCCAGGCCCAGGCCCAGGCCCAGGGCCCAGGCCCAGTGGCCCAGGCCCAGGCCCAGGCCCAGGCCCAGGCCCAGGCCCAGGCCCAGGCCCAGGGCCCAGGCCCAGGCCTGTGGCCCAGGGCCCAGGCCCAGTGGCCCAGGCCAGGCCCAGGCCCAGGCCCAGGCCCCAGGCCCAGGCCCAGTGGCCCAGGCCCAGTGGCCCAGGCCCAGGCCAGGCCCAGGCCCAGGCCCAGGCCCAGGCCCAGGCCCAGGCCCAGGCCCAGGCCCAGGCCCAGGCCCAGGCCCAGGCCCAGTGGCCCAGGCCCAGGCCCCAGGCCCAGGCAGGCCCAGGGCCCAGGCCCAGGCCCAGGCCTGTGGCCCAGGCCCAGGCCCAGTGGCCCAGGCCCAGGCCCAGGCCCAGGCCCAGGCCCAGGCCCAGGCCCAGGCCCAGGCCCAGGCCCAGGCCCAGGCCCAGGGCCCAGGCCCAGGCCCAGGCCCAGGCCCAGGCCCAGTGGCCCAGGCCCAGGCCCAGGCCCAGTGGCCCAGGCCCAGGCCCAGGCCCAGGCCCAGGCCCAGGCCCAGGGCCCAGGCCCAGGCCCAGGCCCAGGCCCAGGCCCAGGCCCAGGCCCAGGCCCAGTGGCCCAGGCCCAGGCAGGCCCAGGCCCAGGGCCCAGGCCCAGGCCCAGGCCTGTGGCCCAGGCCCAGTGGCCCAGGCCCAGGCCCAGGCAGGCCCAGGCCCAGGCCCAGGCCCAGGCCCAGGCCCAGGCCCAGGCCCAGGCCCAGGCCCAGGCCCAGGCCCAGGCCCAGGCCCAGGCCCAGTGGCCCAGGCCCAGGCCCAGGCCCAGGCCCAGGCCCAGGCCCAGGCCCAGGCCTGTGGCCCAGGCCCAGTGGCCCAGTGGCCCAGGCCCAGGCCCAGGCCCAGGCCCAGGCCCAGGGCCCAGGCCCAGGCCCAGGCCAGTGGCCCAGGCCCAGGCCCAGGCCCAGGCCCAGGCCCAGGCCCAGGCCCAGTGGCCCAGGCCCAGGCCCAGGCCCAGGCCCAGGCCCAGGCCCAGGCCCAGGCCCAGGGCCCAGGCCCAGGCCCAGGCCCAGGGCCCAGGCCCAGGCCCAGTGGCCCAGTGGCCCAGGCCCAGGCCCAGGCCCAGGCCCAGGCCCAGGCCCAGGCCCAGTGGCCCAGGCCCAGGCCCAGGCCCAGTGGCCCAGGCCCAGGCCCAGGCCCAGGCCCAGGCCCAGGCCCAGGCCCAGTGGCCCAGGCCCAGGCCCAGGCCCAGGCCCAGTGGCCCAGGCCCAGGCCCAGTGGCCCAGGCCCAGGCCCAGGGCCAGGCCCAGGCCCAGGCCCAGGCCAGTGGCCCAGGCCCAGTGGCCCAGGCCCAGGCCCAGGCCCAGGCCCAGGCCTGTGGCCCAGGCCCAGGCCCAGGCCCAGGCCCAGGCCCAGGCCCAGGCCCAGGCCCCAGGCCCAGGCCCAGGCCCAGGCCCAGGCCCAGTGGCCCAGCCAGGCCCAGGCCCAGGCCCAGGCCCAGGCCCAGTGGCCCAGGGCCCAGGCCCAGGCCCAGGCCCAGGCCCAGGCCCAGGCCCAGGCCCAGGCCCAGGGCCCAGGCCCAGGCCCAGGCCCAGGCCCAGTGGCCCAGGCCCCAGGCCCAGGCCCAGGCCCAGGCCCAGGCCTGTGGCCCAGGCCCAGGCCCAGTGGCCCAGGCCCAGGCCCAGGCCCAGGCCCAGTGGCCCAGGCCCAGGCCCAGGCCCAGGCCCAGGCCCAGGCCCAGGCCCAGGCCCAGTGGCCCAGGCCCAGGCCCAGTGGCCCAGGCCCAGGCCCAGTGGCCCAGGCCCAGGCCCAGGCCCAGGCCCAGGCCCAGGCCCAGGCCCAGGCCCAGGCCCAGGCCCAGGCCCAGGCCCAGGCCCAGGCCCAGGCCCAGGCCCAGGCCCAGGCCCAGTGGCCCAGGCCCAGTGGCCCAGGCCCAGGGCCCAGGCCCAGTGGCCCAGGCCCAGGCCCAGGCCCAGGCCCAGGCCCAGGCCCAGGCCCAGGGCCCAGGCCCAGGCCCTGTGGCCCAGGCCCAGGCCCAGGCCCAGGCCCAGGCCCAGGCCCAGGCCCAGGCCCAGGCCCAGGCCCAGGCCCAGGTGGCCCAGGCCCAGGCCCAGGCCCAGTGGCCCAGGCCCAGGCCCAGTGGCCCAGGCCCAGTGGCCCAGGCCCAGGCCCAGGGCCAGGCCCAGGCCCAGGCCCAGGCCCAGGCCCCAGGCCCAGGCCCAGGCCCAGGCCCAGTGGCCCAGGTGGCCCAGGCCCAGGCCCAGGCCCAGGCCCAGGCCCAGGGCCCAGGCCCAGGCCCAGGCCCAGGCCCAGGCCCAGGCCCAGTGGCCCAGGCCCAGTGGCCCAGGCCCAGTGGCCCAGGCCCAGGCCCAGGGCCCAGGCCCAGGCCCAGGCCCAGTGGCCCAGGCCCAGGCCCAGGCCCAGGCCCAGGCCCAGGCCCAGGCCCAGGCCCAGGGCCCAGGCCCAGGCCCAGGCCCAGGCCCAGGCCAGGCCCAGTGGCCCAGGCCCAGGCCCAGTGGCCCAGGCCCAGGCCCAGTGGCCCAGGCCCAGGCCCAGGCCCAGGCCCAGGCCCAGGCCCAGGCCCAGGCCCAGGCCCAGGCCCAGTGGCCCAGGCCCAGGCCCAGGCCCAGGCCCAGGCCCAGGCCTCAGGCCCAGGCCCAGGCCCAGGCCCAGTGGCCCAGGCCCAGGCCAGGGTGGCCCAGGCCCAGTGGCCCAGGCCCAGGCCCAGGCCCAGGCCCAGGCCCAGGCCCAGGCCCAGGCCCAGTGGCCCAGGCCCAGGCCCAGGCCCAGGCCCAGGCCCAGGCCCAGGCCCAGGCCCAGGCCCAGGCCCAGGCCCAGGGCCCAGTGGCCCAGGCCCAGGCCCAGGCTGTGGCCCAGGCCCAGGCCCAGGCCCAGGCCCAGGCCCAGGCCAGGGCCCAGGCCCAGGGCCCAGGCCCAGTGGCCCAGGCCCAGGCCCAGGCCCAGGCCCAGGCCCAGGCCTGTGGCCCAGGCCCAGGCCCAGGCCCAGGCCCAGGCCCAGGCCCAGGCCCAGGCCCAGGCCCAGGCCCAGGCCCAGGCCCAGGGCCCAGGCCCAGGCCCAGGCCCAGGCCAGTGGCCCAGGCCCAGTGGCCCAGTGGCCCAGGCCCAGGCCCAGGCCCAGGCCAGGGCCAGGCCCAGGCCCAGGCCCAGGCCCAGGGCCCAGGCCCAGGCCCAGGCCCAGGCCCAGGCCCAGTGGCCCAGGCCCAGTGGCCCAGTGGCCCAGTGGCCCAGGCCCAGGCCCAGGCCCAGGCCTGGCCCAGGCCCCAGGCCCAGGCCCAGGCCCAGGCCCAGGCCCAGGCCTCAGTGGCCCAGGCCCAGGCCCAGGCCCAGGCCCAGGCCCAGGCCCAGGGCCAGGGCCCAGGCCCAGGCCCAGGCCCAGGCCCAGGCCCAGGCCCAGGCCAGGGCCCAGGCCCAGGCCCAGGCCCAGGCCCAGGGCCCAGGCCCAGGCCCAGGCCCAGGCCCAGGCCCAGGCCCAGGCCCAGGCCCAGGCCCAGGCCCAGGCCCAGGCCCAGGCCCAGTGGCCAGTGGCCCAGGCCCAGTGGCCCAGTGGCCCAGTGGCCCAGGCCCAGGCCCAGGCCAGTGGCCCAGGCCAGGCCCAGGCCCAGGCCCAGGCCCAGTGGCCCAGGCCTCAGGGCCCAGGCCCAGGCCCAGGCCCAGGCCCAGGCCCAGTGGCCCAGGCCCAGGCCCAGTGGCCCAGGGCCAGGCCCCCAGGCCTAGGGCCCAGGCCCAGGCCCAGTGGCCCAGGCCCAGGCCCAGGCCTGTGGCCCAGGCCCAGGCCCAGGCCCAGGCCCAGGCCCAGTGGCCCAGGGCCCAGGCCCAGGCCCAGGCCCAGGGCCCAGGCCCAGGCCCAGGCCCAGGCCCAGGCCCAGGGCCCAGGCCCAGGCCCAGGCCCAGGCCCAGGCCCAGTGGCCCAGGCCCAGGCCCAGGCCCAGGGCCCCAGGCCCAGGCCCAGGCCCAGTGGCCCAGTGGCCCAGGCCCAGTGGCCCAGTGGCCTGGCCAGTGGCCCAGGCCCAGGGCCCAGTGGCCCAGGCCCAGGCCCAGGCCCAGGGCCTCAGTGGCCCAGGCCCAGGCCCAGTGGCCCAGGCCCAGTGGCCCAGGCCTGTGGCCCAGGCCCAGTGGCCCAGGCCCAGTGGCCCAGTGGCCTGTGGCCCAGGCCCAGGCCTGTGGCCCAGTGGCCCAGGCCCAGTGGCCAGGCCCAGGCCCAGGCCCAGTGGCCCAGGCCTAGGCCCAGGCCCAGGCCCAGGCCCAGGCCCAGTGGCCCAGGCCCAGGCCCAGTGGCCCTGTGGCCTGTGGCCCAGTGGCCCAGGCCCAGGCCCAGGCCCAGGCCCAGGCCCAGGCCTAGCAGGCCCAGGCTCAGTGGCCCAGGCCCAGTGGCCCAGGCCCAGGCTCAGGGCCAGGGCCCAGGCCCAGGGCCCAGGCCCAGGTGGCCCAGGCCCAGGCCCAGGCCCAGGCTCAGTGGCTCAGGCCCAGGCCCTGTGGCCCAGCCCAGGCTCAGGGCCCAGGGCCCAGGCTCCAGCCCAGGCCCAGGCCCAGGCCCAGTGGCCCAGTGGCCCAGGCCCAGGGCTCAGGCCCAGGCCCAGGCCCAGGGCCCAGGCTCAGTGGCCCAGGCCCAGGCTCAGGCCCAGGCCCAGTGGCCCAGGCCCAGGCCCAGGGCCAGTGGCCCAGGCCAGGCCCAGGCCCAGGCCCAGGCCCAGGCCCAGGCCCAGGGCCAGTGGCCTCAGGCCCAGGCCCAGGCCCAGGCCTGTGGCCAGTGGCCCAGGCCCAGGGCCCAGGGCCCAGGCCCAGGCCCAGGCCCAGGCCCAGTGTGGCCCAGGCCCAGGCCCAGTGGCCCAGGCCTGTGGCCCAGGCCCAGGCCCAGGCCCAGGCCCAGGCCCAGGCCCAGGCCCAGGCCCAGGCCCAGGCCCAGGCCCAGGCCCAGGCCCAGGGCCTCAGTGGCCCAGGCCCAGGGCCCAGGCCCAGGCCCAGGCCCAGGCCCAGTGGCCCAGG